>ML677385.1:5605759-6007316 GCA_007922305.1 Dermatemys mawii | reverse complement strand
TTCGTCGGATGCATCCGACGAAGTGGGTATTAGCCCACGAAAGCTTATGCTCTAATACTTTAGTTAGTCTTTAAGGTGCCACAGGACTCTGTTACTTCATTAAAATGGCGCATGCTGACAAAAAGTTTGGGAACTCCTCTCCTACAGGGTCTCTAGATCTAGGTTACATCTTCTTTCCAACACTTGGAAACTTAAAAGTTATTAAAAGTTCACATGCCCTCTAGAGACCTTCTTTCAGACTTGCTTAGACTTCATACATCACTTTGAAACATAGATATGGAGTATAAGGGCTTGTATACACAGTTGTGTACTGCTTTAACTATAGCTGTTTCGAAATCAGTAGTTAAAGTAGCAGAACTTTAGGATAAACATAGTTATACCAGTATAAAGGTGCTTTATCGGTACAATTTATTTTCACTACTGACACATGAAAAGGTTACACTATCACACACAAGAGGTTTGTTTAGGATGGATATAAATCCTCTTGCTTCAGGATATAAGCCAGCCAGTAAATGAGGGGGCATAGAAAGAAACTTCCTCTACAAGCAGTTTCTCTCTTCAGGATTCCTTGCACCTTCTTCTAAAACAGCTGGTATTGGCCACAGTAGGAGACAGAACACTGAACCCCATGCACCACTAATCCAGCATGGCAATTCCTACATTCATGGCTTAAACCATGACTACATCAGAGCACTCTCCTCATGGGCTATCATTACAGAGGTCACCTGGATTTGCTTGAACTAATTATCTCTAGATATTAGAATCTGGGGCTACTGATTAATATTCACAGTGAAAAGGCCTCAGGTTAGGAATTAATTTCCCTCCACTGGTCTATTATAGCCCAAGTCTGTTGATCTTCAGGGCACAATACCGGGGACTCTTGTTAAAGCATTCAAGCTTTTCTTGAGGACAAGGGATTTGAGATGTGGGGAAATAAAAACTGCTGGCTTCTACAGAACATCCCTTTTCTTAGACTTATTGAAAAAGGTAAAATGTTAATTTTGGGTGTCTCAAGATGCAAGAACGGGCACACTGTTCAAATCTACAAAAATAAATGAAGAAGGAAGTACCGTTTAAGAAAATCATATACTGCTATATTAAAGCCTTCACCTGGCAGAAGGAAGCTGGTAAGAACTATGTGCTGGATGCATTAGTGTAATTCACATTCCTGGAGAGAGGTACTGTGAAACCTCCCAAGCCAAGGTTCTAACCGCCTGTTTGCTAAGAGATACACAGGGAATCTGGGACACAGACTAGTAGAAGAATGGCAATTCCTGCCAAGGGTTGTAGCAAGAGATGCTGGGCTAGCAAGCCGTCTTTGGCTGGAACAAGGAGGGACAGATTTTGGCTACAATTTTATCACAGAGGTCATGGAATCCTTGACTTCCAGAGTCCTCTGTGACTTGAGCCTGCAGTGGCAGGGAGCTGCAGGGTCCCTCTGCCACCCGTGGTGACTGGGAACAGCAGGGCTGCCCCAGAGCTCTGGCCTGCTGTGGGGGGCAGAGGTGCCCCCAAGCTGAGAGCCACAGGAAGTGGAGGGACTCGACAGTTCCGAGCTGGGACCCCTGGAGCGGTGCAGGGACCCTGCAGGTCCCCATTTTGCCATAAAAGTCGGGGATAGGTCATGGGCTTCTGTGAATTTCTCTTTACTGCCCATGACTTTTAATAAAAATATGCATGACAGAATCTTAGCCTCTCTTATAGCTTCAGTGCATTTGTCATGTTTGGAAGAGACAGAGACCATTCCCCTTAGCTGGACAATTCTCACCTATTCCAACAATAAAGGGTAATATATTCTTTTCCTACTCCTCCCCTCCCCACCGCAGGCCACATTAGCCTATATGACTGGGGATGTAAAATAAGCCATTGTTTAAAACAAAAATGCTTTTCAAAGTTCAGTGTTGCAAGGTGTCAAACTCTTCAAATGCTGCTTTTTCCTAATACTGTTCATGTATTTGATAAAATGAAGTGTATAACAATATCTTACTTTAATAAACGTATAGCATGGCTGAAGCCATCTCCTTCTACCTGTACTCCTTGGTGTGGAATCTCCATATTAGACAACTAAAGAAAAAGGAAGATTTCATTAAGTTATAATGAACAAACTCATGTGGGGGAAGGGCAAGTATTTACTTTCTCAAAGTGTGCATCTTGCTACAAGTGACAATTTCACAATCTGAGCATGGAAAATTAAGAACACCGGGGACCACACTATAGTCCCTTGTCTCCCTTTGACATCCCACTATCTCTCCTTTTCTCTCTTCACTGTCTCCTGTCCCCTCTCTCGAGCACCAGCGGTGGCAGGGAGTCACAGCTGCATCTGGAGTAGAAGGACCGAGCGCTAAAGCTCTCAGTTGGCCCATGCAAACAGATGCCTGACATTTAAGGCAGAGAGGACTAGAGAAGGAGCAGTGTGCAGGTATGTCTAAAGACGTGTTAGCACATATCCCCAAATATAGATAAATCAGTTTATACAAAGAAATTCCAAGAAAATTTTAATCTCATGATATTTACCTCCATACGAAGTCCTATAAATGGCATATTTGTATCACACATTGCTACAAGATGAGCTAGGACTTTATTGAAGGCACACATTTCTCCAGACCGTTTTGGTTTCTTAGATTCTACTGAACATGGATCACCAGACAACTAGAATTCAAACAGAGAAAGATAATATGTACTAACCCATTTGGAATAAAAACAGTCACCCTTCAAAAACATGATAACGCAGAACAAAAGCTTGATCAGCTGATATGTTTTAAATGAAATACTCACTGGACACACCATTACTCTTAAGGGTTACAGAACGCAATCGGGTTCATTCTATAGTTTTCTCTCACAAAAAAATTTAGTGTTTAACACACTTCCTTGTGTAAACTAGTTTACTTTGTCCACACACGGCACTCTCCCAAATTATTATGGGTCAACCTGAAGTACTTTTCCACACAGTGACTAGACCAACTCCTCAGATTAGGGGTTTTGGGCACTGCAATCTACATTACCTTAAAATCCTTTAAAGTCCTTCTGAATATTTACTTAAGCCACAAGACTTGAACAAACCTCCTACTTACACTTTTTACAGATTCGCTGTATCACTGAAATACACTAGCTTTTGCTCAATCACAGCATCTTATTGATGCTGCCTCATCCCTTCCCCTATCCTTTCTCACTGTCCAGTCAGCCTTCTCATTGCATTATATCTTTAGTTAATTTGTAAACCCCATCAGCAGACAACATTAGGGAACTGCAGCAAAAATGTAACACACAATTGTATAAATAAGCACTTTAAAATATATAAGATGGTATACTTTTGCAACACAGGACACTAAAGATGCATACAGATATCTGATATTTTGGAAACTACAAAGGCTCCAGACCTGCCAAAATTATGCAGCGTAGACATGGGTCTAGTTAAGAAAAAAAGAAAAAGAACCCCCCACACAAACAAGAGTTACTTAAACACAGCTGAAATAATCAGGAATTATCACAATCATCCTGTTTATTTTTTAATGAAATACAAAGTCACACTTAAAACATACACTTTACACGTCTTTAAACATTAGGTCCAGGAACACAACACACTTTGGGTATGTCTACACTACAATTAGATACCTGAAGCTGGCCCATGCCAGCTGACTCAGGTTTATGAGGCTCAAGCTAAATGGCTGTTTAATTGCAGTGTAGATGCTCAGGCTGGAGCCCGGGCTCTAGGAATCTGTGAAGAGGGAGGGTCCCAGAGCTCCAGATGCAGCCCAAACATCTAAACCACAATTAAACAGCCCTAGAGCCCGAGCCCAAGTCAGCTGGCACAGGCCAGCCACAGGTGTCTAACTGCAGTGTAGACATACACATAGGACCGGGAGCTGAAAATTAATTTTCTAGAGCATGACCCTGCAGTGAGCCTAACACAGACAGGCTCTTCGCATGGGTCTCAGTAATGACTTCAGCAGGACTTTGCCATGTAGATCTCATTGCACGATTAAAATTTAAAGTTTCCATATCAAGAAATGGTATAGATGATCTTGGTATAGCTGCCAAGTTCAAAACTGACCAAGAGCCCTCTAACTTTATTACCTTTCATACAGTCATCTCATTTTTAATTAGAAAATTTATACTATATAACTCCATCACTTGAACTCAAAGTTCTTTCCATCTATTCACCATTTCTTGTAAAACACCTCCCTAAAAGACCTTCTACATATACAGTATTCAATCCATGATAACACCAGGCAGTGTAGACAAAGACTACTTTGAAAGGTAAATACAGGCATGTCGCATTTTACGCACATTCAACTTGCGTGATTTTAGCTTTACGCGGTGGGCAAAAACAAAACAAAAAAACCCCACCAGCCTCTGCGCCTCACCCCAGTTCAAGGGGTCCATCTCGGGACTGGCTGCAGCACGCCACTGCCAGCCGGCTGCAAGGCTCGGGGCAGCCCGCCCGCCGCGGGGACCGGGGCTGCAGCCGGAGCCGGCAGCCCGCCCGCCGCGGGGACCGGGGCTGCAGCCGGAGCCAGCAGCCCGCCCGCCGCGAGGACCAGAGACGGAGCCAGCAGCCCAGGGGGATCAGGGCTGGCAGCCCATTGTCGGGGGACGGGGCCCTCGACTCCCCACATAAGTGCCAGAGACCCCCAGTTTGAATACCAGTGAGCTATAGTGCCGGCCATTCTGACTGCCATTGAACTCAACTGGTGTTTCTGCTATACGTGATTTTGGCTTTACGTGGGGTCTGCAGAATGGAACCCTCGCGTAAGACGCGACACACCTGTAGTTAAACTGTATACATGTAAAAGTAAATTTTAGGGTTACTAGACTCTAGTAATTAAAAACAGATCAACTATTTGAGTATCAGTCAAGTTTAATTAAGTTACTATTACTATCCAATATAACAAATTAATGTCGCCTTTATCTAAAATCTATTTTATTTAAAATAAATATGTAAGCCAAGGTTGTCAAAACTAGTAATAGTAAAGTCAGAATGATTCAAGACTCCTAATTTGTTTGTATAACTGCTAAAACAAGGGAAGACCATACACAGTGAAAGTGTATTTGACTGAAGTCTCATCTACAAATGGAACTTATTATGGAATAAGGTAGGGTGTGTATTTAAAGTGCAATAACTTTTCTGGAATAGCTATTGCAGAGCAGCTTATTGCACAACAGCCATTCTGCTTCATTTCCTCATGTAGACAAGCCCTAATAGTTGTGAGATGTAAGCTATGCAACATTTCAAATATGTCATTACTACTAAAGCTGGCAGCGAGCCCCACAAGCTGCATCTAGCTTTGAACTGGGACAAATTAATATTTTAGGTACTTATAATTCACTAGTCACAATTTTAGGGCAAACACAGGTTTAATGGCTGTTTCCCTATGGAAGTACAAACCTTGCGCTTGGCACCGCCTTTTGCATGTTTCCCACTTTTTGTGTCTAGTACCAACTCCTCAATGTTTGGTTTGAATTGCTGTAATAAAAGTGCAGTAGCAGGACTGTCATCTCCTTCAGGACAGCTCACAGAGAGAAAATGATTCTTGTACTCTAGTTCTGTGGGGTTGCCAGGAACTTCCAACATCTCTACCACCTATATTTAAAACAAAGCATTAATTTTGAGAAGAGCCTTGACAAAATTAAGAAAAAAATAAACTACATCAGTTCTTTTTCCTCTTCCAAAAACTATTTTGTCTCTTTCTAAACACATTATATTGTAGTAGGAAAAAAGAACTCAGGAAGAGAAAGGAGACCAGCCTGCTAGGAAATAAAAAGAAAGCTAGAAGGATCATGGGGTAACAAAAACAAATTATGTTCATACATATCATATTGCTTAACAGACAGAAATGGGGACTAGATGTTTAAAGCAATCATCACTGGTAGCCAGTCTATCATGCTGTATTTACCATTAAAAAACAAAAACAAAAAGTGTTTGTTATGCTTTTGTCTCCAAGCTCAAAGTTCAGAAAAGTGTTTTCTAATTACTTACAATGTAGTACTGTGGAAGGCGAGTGAGTTTGATAAACAGTTTGTGCTTGGAAAGGTTTCCAACAGGATGGCTAGCATAATTAGCTAGCTGCAATGTTTCACTAGTAACTGTAGGTAGATGTTTTATAGACTGTTTGCATCGCTGCTGTCCAAGCCAAAACCTTGCATTACAAAAGAAAGAAACATTAATACTCTGAGTTTTTATGTATTAGAATGCTCCAAAACAGTAACTCATACAGGGTGACTATCAAATAAAAAGTTATATACAAAGTGAAGTTAACGTAAAGTTAATTACACTAGACCAATACAATTTTAAAAATTAGATTTACTTGTCACTATTTATGATTATATTTTGTTTCCATTAACTTAGGTAACAATAATTCAATTTCATTTATTTATAGTCCATTTCATGTTTAGATTCTTACTGCTGCAACACTTGGATTTCAAAGACTACAGGGAAGTGTTCTTTCATTTAAGCACTATATTCAGGGAGATTTTAAAAGATTTTGCTGGAAACATTTCTGCAGGATTACAGAATTAGAGAACACCTTAGAAAACCCTACAGGTTTTGGTGAGTTCACAGTGTGGCCCCTTCCAACTTTACCGTGACCTATTAAACAAAATTTACTGAAGAAAAAATCTTCTTAGTTCAGTGTTCTGCCAAGCCGTACCACTATTTTTTAAACAGACAGATTCTGCACTATTCTCTTACATTCTGGGTTTCTGCTATTTTTCTAGCACAATTATATGAACCAGAAAATTTAGGGATGAAGAAGGCTTGACCTATACAGAAAATATTAGAGCATAGTTAACTTAATATTCTGACTCTGATTCAATTTTATATTTGAGATATTTACAACTGGATTCTGATCACACAGGTTAGACTACAAGTCACAGCTAGGTTTGAGAGTGAGCCAGAGATATATAGTTTGATTTTCAGATGTACTGAGCATCCAGTTTCTGTGGTCTCCAGCTCAAGTTTTGGATGCTTGTAACCCCTGGAAGTCAGGAAAATAAATGCCCAAAAGTAAGCCTTCCATGTCCTAATGGCTGTTTTAGAACAGAGCATAGCTGCCTCAAGAACTGCAATGCTATCTTGGCCTTCAGTCACAGACCATAATTAGTAACACAGGAATGTTGATAATTTCCCAGGGTGCCAATAGAGTATGACTCTTACACTAGTGTGCTGGGAGTTTGGGGAGCTTCTGGGGAGGAGGGAAACAGAAGGTGGGATTTGGTTTTCACATGGCTTTAAATTGTATTTGTATTACATGTTAAAGTCAGTCTTGTGAGGCTCAGGGGACATAAGGGCATATATTTATTGAGTTAATATATTATTTGCTTAAAATTATTAGGTGCCTCAATCTTTGGGCTTCAGAGGACACCTAAAATCTAGAAGTTAGAACATACCTTAATGGTATAAACTAATCAAAACTGAAGTGCTAAAATAACTGGATAAGTGGAATGCATTATGCTGACAATGGGCAACTCCTGTTCTTTCCTCTGCTGCTACAAAGGGGAGATTTCAACTGTGTAAGAACGTGGGAGGAAGGAAATAGGATTTGGGGAAGCTGTACATGTCTGCACGCATGGTGAAATTTTGATCTTAATGAAGTCAATAGGAGTTGGCATGGACGTTAGCTGAGACAAGATTTCATCCACACAGTGTTGCGAAGGTCAAATACAAAAGAGCTCCCCGTGCAAACACACAGTGGGAGGGATTTTCAGACAGAGTGCGATAAAGGCAGGCTAGGAGAGGGCTATGGAGTCTACTCCAGGCAGAAGGAAGAGGAGATACCCAGCATGCTACCTTACTTGGGATAGGGAAAGGATACCTCTCCCACAACTATAAAGAACTTATTCTTATATGTTATAATTCATAACATGCAAGTCAAATGAATAATTCCAAGATCACTTACTTGAGCTGTTGAAGCCAAGGGATAATGCGTTTCATGTCATCATTGACCGACTTTTCTATTTCATCCAGTGTCAGCTGGTCTATAAAAATGTAATTATTTAAGTGAGCAAAAAGTCTAACATCTACTTTGTAAATAGTGCAATTTGGACCTCTGAGTACAAAACAACTTCTTGTATTTCTGTCTAATTTGATACACACACACCTTTTTCTATATGCATTTAAAAGTGAGCAACACCTCTTCTGAAATACTACCCCAGCACAAAAAAATTAGTTATACTGTTCTGAAAAATTAACCTATTTCCACTTTTCTCATACAATCTGAAACTTAAGGAAGACTTTGTAGCACCTTAGAGACTAACCAGTTTATTTCAGCATAAGCGTTCATGGGCTATAGCCCACTTCATCGGATGCATAGAATGGAACAGAAGTAAGATGTATTTATATACACAGAAAGCAAAAAAAAAAGTTGTACTTTAGCATACCAATTCTAAGAGGCTGTTTAATTTGGATGGGCCATTATCAGCAGGAGAAAAAAATACCTTTTGAAATGGATTTCTGTGTCTGACAGGAGATAAGTATTGAAGGTAAATTAACTAGGGAAATGCAATCAATTAGTGTAATGAGAGAACCACATGCAAGTCCTATTTGGCCTTTGGTTTATTGTGTCCAATTTGAAAATTAATTCCAGTTCCTCAGTTTCTCGTTGGAGTCTGTTTTGGAAATTTTTCTGTTTCAAAATTGATACCATATAAAACACGCAATTTAAACAAAGCATAACTATTTAGTACGTATTGTAAGAGGACTAAGTATTCAGAACATCTGAAATTAATTGCAAATCCAGTCACATTAAGGATTTGTAAATTTATATACCTAATTTTAGACCAAGACTGCAACATTCACTCATGTAAGCCTTATTTGTCTACACAGTTCCATGGAGTTCTATCTTAAGTCATGAAGTTTACTCACATAAAAGAAGCAAGATTAGAGCCCTTATAAAGCATTAAATACGGCCTATTTCAACTACTTACCGATTCCATAAAGCATTAGTTGGAACATTCCAGAATGAAGATCTACAAAAATGTGAAGACATTCTGATCGACCACATGGCTCCAAAATTGGAATAACAAGAGTTGGAAGAGCCGTCTCAATGAATGCTAAATAAAAATTAAAATTATTACATTGCACATGATGTTCTGATCCACTTAAACAACGGCCCTTCACAGTCAACCAAAACTAGGATCCTAATCCTGCCAATTCATATTCACATCAGTAATCCTCACTTTTAAGTAGTCCCATCATATTCAGCATGACTCTTTGCATATTACCACATTTCTCATGCAAGTAAGGAGCTGCAAGATAAAGGCCCCTATGTTGAAATAAGGATAATGTTGGAGAAGCAGCCAGAAAACCAATTTATAATTAAAGGAAAATGGTCAAATCCCTAACACCTATTAATAATAGGATGCACCAAGAACATTGAAGACCCTATCCAACTGCTATCAGTTTCAATAGAAGTTGGATCAGACATAAGTGCTCAATCCAAAGGCTACTGAAGTCAGTGAAAGGACTTGTATTTCTTTTTGAATATAACAAGTTTCAGACTAAAAGACTTCAGCCCCTCCACTCAAAACATAATTCACTACAAACTTCATCTTCTGTACTATATATAAAATTAGATATTATCTACTGGGAACATATTAAGAACATAAACTTTCCAAAGCAGCCATCAATGTATGATGACTTGAAACCATATCTTGTTGCTTGTGAATACATTTTACTTTTTTTAAACTTGTCATTAAGCTAAAAGAGGCACTGAGAGACAAGGAACTGAGAAGTGAGGGGTTAAAGATGACAAAATCATTTATATGCACAACAGAAGAAAGAAGATTAAATGTAGAAGTCATAAACACACATACAATTATCATTAACATTGTAGCTCTTAAGGATGGCTTTCAGCTCCTGAAGTTTCTGATGAGATCTCGCATGCACGCTGTCTATTAAGAGTTTTTCTATTGATAAGTGGTCAATCTGTAGAAATAAAATTACAAGAGCAAGTTTAAAATAAAATAAACTGAGAGGAACTTGCAATACACTAGAATAATACTTCCTAACTTTACAAGTGAACATATCAGATTGGTTCACTGTACAATTCTTTGTGAACCTTAATACACCATAAATTTATACCCACAATTGAATATGTCTGGCCAACATCAAAATAATCTTAGCTCTGCCCCTAGTGCAGCAACTTAACCCTGGAAGGATAATTGGGGGAGAGACAACTAGAAGAACTTATGGCTTGCCTCCAGAGAAAAGATTCAGAAGTTATACTAGTGTAGCTGCCCATTTGGAAACACTTTATTCTGGAGTAAGAGTGGCTTTTTTGACTTAGCTTAAACCACTTCCAAAAAGATGGAAGCTAACCTGGAAAATGCCCTCTTTATACCAGAATAAAAGTGTGTCCGCTCAAGGTTACAACAATATAACTACAGTGATCTACATTTACACTTTTGCTAATACTATAGCATGTAAGACAAGCTCTCAGAAACAAATCTTACCCATCCATAACATAGGGTTTCAACTCATTGACCAATAGCAATGGAACTCCTTACTCATAATCACATATTGGATGACTCTAATTTCTTCTACAACCATACAAAAACCACAACAAATATTGTACAATAGCCTGTTTACATAGCTTACTTCAAGTCATCATTCTCCATAGATTCATCTAAAGGGGTTTTTTTTTCATTTAGGCCCTTATTACTATGATGTCTTACTGTTAATCTACCCAATGTGATTATGATGCAATTAACAATAAATACAGAGGGAGTGTGTAACTATGCATACAAGCTCTTTAGGCTCAGATCACCAAGTTATAACAATGATATGAAGTGAGTCAGTGTGTGGTAAGTCATACACTGACAATGGCTTCACACATACCTCTACAAATGGCAGTCCTGTTTTAGGAAGGAAGCTCTAATACATGTTTGAGTTCCACTGACGTCAGTGGACTTACATGTTAAAAGTTAAGTATGTACTTTTCTGACTTGGGGTCTTATAATTACATTGTAAATTCCTTATGTTTGTTATGAAGTAAGCAGGAAAGTGGGAGGAAGGTTGTGGTACAGTTACTATATCAATGGCTATCAGCCAACTATTGTCCAAACTTCTTAAAATGCTGGGGGGGGGGGTGCAGAGTCCTTCATGCTTACAATGAAAGAATCAAGCCTTAGGTATGAAGGGGCTAATGTTACTTCTAAAGGGGCAGAGTTAAGGTTTGTTTTCTGCTGTAAAGATTTCCCACCGTAAGAATGTTCATGATGGTTTGAGAATCATATAACTATCCTTAGTTAACTATTTCTATTGCTTACTTTTTATGGTAAGAACTGGTATCAGCATATCACAATCTGATTTGACAAGGAAATTATGAAAGACTTAATTACTTAAATTAAGCAACAGACATTTGTTTTGCCAAACTTAACTAGTACCATGTCAATGGAAGTTACCAAAATAAATATCACACGCAAATAGGAAGGGGGGTTATAGTCCTTTATTTCAGACCGCTCTATCTCCACAAATTTTGTTAGTTTAAGAACAGAGGTATTAGTAAAGATTCAATAAAACAGACCAGTGAGATTATCTACAATTATTGTACTGTGCAGAATCAAGTTGTACATTTCTAAAAATTGAGTATATATTCATCTTTTAGTATAATACTTATAAATATAGGTCAAGGTTTTCAAACATGACTAGTAGTTTTGGGTGGCCAACTTGAGAGATTCTGAAGAGGCCTATTTTCAGAGGAAAAGTATGTGGGAACTCCTGAAAATTAGATCTTTCAAGATGTCTCAAGCTGGTCACCCAAAATCACTAGTTACTTTTTAACCCTTTGCCATAGTTTTCCACCACTCCTCTGAGATACAGTGAGGCATACAGAAATTTTATAGTCATCTTTGAAATATCCTCTAGATCAGCAATTTGTGGAGGTTACAAAAGAAATGGCACCTAACCTAGAACAACAGAATTTGATGTTGAACTAGAGTCTGAACTCTTTAAATAGAAACTGATATTGAGACTATGTATCAATTCAATATAGTTATGAATGCTTGATTTAGAAAACTAAATGCCTGTTGCAGCTGGAGAGCCTTACCTTCATGGCTCTTTCCATTAATTTGGAGTCACAAGCTGGCAGGGGAGGTTCATGGGAAATTTGTAAGGGTTTTGAGACATCACTCTCATCAATTTTAATCGTGACCTTGTGAAGAGATGCAGTCCCGGTTTTTCTCCCAACCACCTGTTGGCTTTAAATTAAAAAAATGCAATATTAAATAACTTTATATTTTAAAACAGTAGTCTAAAAGTTATTCTTGCTAAAGCTCTCCAAGCCAGCTAGTGTAATCATAGTGAGTAGCAAGGCATTTGTTCAGTAGCCAAAATTTGATTGCGAAAGCACTGCACAGAAAACATTAAGTCAGTTGCACTACATTAAAAGTGATTAGAAAAACACAGTGACAAAATGAAATATTTAAACTGGAGCACATAATTAGTTTATGAGACTCACTACTTGCAGGATACCAAGTAAGGTGTCAGATTAAAGAGTATGAGATATATGAATCAAAACAGCATCAACAGTTATGCTAATATATGGCACCTAAATAAATGTGGTTCAATTTTCGGAGGTACTCAGCACCCACCATCCCCTCCTAAGTCAATGCGATGCGAAGGTGCTCAGCATTTCTGATATTCAGTTCACGTATTTAGGTGATTAAACATGGTAGTTGAGGAGACTTAGCTTTCAAAATTCAGGTTTGAAAATTCTGGCCTAAATTTATTAATTACAAATACACCAACATTTAAGAGTCTTCTTGCATGTCTGACAACATAAATAAGTCCTTGGAAATTATTTAACTTACTTCCAAACAGAGAGTGAGAGACACTTTCCTGCATGATATCGTTCCACTTGCACAAGGTCACCCCAACGTTCCCGAATCAGCATTAGTGTTTGTGAATGCAAAACCTCTAACTGAAGCGATAAGCAGAAGGAGTCTAAGGAACGGAGTTAAGCAAATACAAACACCCTCTGTATGCTATACCAATTCACAGCAAGAAAACTGACCACCACAAATCTTTTCTACAGCCTTTTATACATACCAATACCTTCCCCAAAACAGATAAATACACAGTGGTAGTTTATTTTGTACAGTTTCAAGTATTTTTTCAAAGCTGTCTTTATCTAACTTCTTGCACAGCATCCTGTCAAACTTCTAGGGTACTCTTTTCTAACTGCTTCAGATATTTGAAATCATACTGTCTTTTGTTGAAGGGAGACTATTACAAGAAATGCAGTTCGTAATGAAGTTGGTAGAAAAACTTACATTCTGTTGTCACACTACAAGCTTATCTTAAGAACATTTTTATTTTTGCATAGAATTACTTGTTTCATTGACAAGTATTTCACATTACCCAAATATTAATTTATCCCTTGTGTGAATGAAGTCAATGTAATGACTTGTGCATAAATTATTTTCCACTTTAATGTCCACAGGTGCAACAAAAGTCTACAAACTATTAGTCAAATAAAGATTGCTGGCTACTGAATCTTGAAAGTCAGCATTTTATTCTATATCATTTGCCACGTGCAGCTAATCAAGTGTTGTAGGGGTAAACAGTTTAATGTACAAAGCTACCCATCCTATTTGCTTCAAAGTGACCTGAACAATCAAGTGAAAGATGCAATCCAGGTAAGCATTAGACACTGCTTCTTTCAATGAATCTTTCCTGCTAGACCATGAGAATAACCTCAAAGACCATTTCCACTATGCTAATGGACATTATCCTTGAGCTTAACAGCATATATGTTCTCTTTTGAGCTCTAACCACTAGTGGGTGAGGCTATTACATCATTCTATTCAAAAGCAATCTTTGGAAGGATACGTAGGCAGCTATACATGTCCTGAAGCGGTTTCTCATCAGCAAAGAGTCGAGACTGGACCAATTGATGAATGAAGCTGATCTGCATACTATGAACCAAAGCTCGACCATCTTCCATGAATTAAAAATAGTTCACATTAGAGATCCAGACATCAAGTCATTTTAAGAAAAGACTACCACACTGAATAGCTTCCAAAAGGTTAAAAGATATTTAGCAGCTTGGGTTCTACTGAAAAGTAACAGTTCTCTCAGTATATGTGGAAAAATGCCATTAAGAATGTATCGCTAAAAGTACAAATGGCAAGATGGTGAAAAACAGGACAATATGTATGATTTGTCCATATCAAGTTGATAGCGTGCAAACATAGGCTATATAATTAGTTTTAATGCTGATTAATAAAACATTCCCATTTTCAGAGCAGCACCTCAGATGAATATTAAGAATGTAAAAATAAAAGACTTCTGATGTTACCTCCTGTCTCTTTGTCCTCAACCAGAATTTCCAGTTTGAGGAGGCGCCATGGAACGTCAGGATCATCTCCCATCACTGTCAAGGTAGCTTCAAACTCCCCCTCAACTCGAAATTTCACACGGCCATTAGCTAGGAGGAATTATGAATTTTTTTTTTATGCTCAGCATGCTTCACAGGCACCTCAAACTTTAAAGTACAAGTGGACTTCTAACATAAAACAAAATTCATCTTTTATGATCCCTAGTCTGCTACATGCATTTCTACAAAAATGTAGTCAACTACCAATGTTTTTGAAAGAGGAAATACCAGCCAGCACAATGTGGGCACATCCCATGTAAATTTCCTTAAACAGTATTACTTTAGTCAGGGCTTATAACACACCTTCCAGTTCAGTACAAATATCTCCTGAGCAGCCAGCAGACACTGAATCACATGAAAAAAATACGTAACTGGTAGTTTACTGTTTCTAGAGATGAAAGGCTAATGAACTAATTCACCAATCACATGCACTTATGGAGACTATACCAGCACAGCCCCCTACTGTAGATACAGCCTACACTGACAGACGTAGTTTTTCCGGTCAGTGCAAGACCACCACTTCCCTGAATTACATAGCTCTGTCTGCACTGGTCGAAACAACTGTGTCAGTCAGTGGTGTGGTTTTTTCACACCCTGCCTGCAATAGCTATGCCAGTAACAGCTTTCATTGCAGACCAAGCCTGAAATGTCTAGCCTCATCCTCTTATTCTTTGATGCATACAAGTGTACAAAGTGACCTATGCATACCCACAAGTGACAGTTCAAGCATTTAAAACAGCTTGAAATGATTCTTTAAAAATAAATAAATATTTTAAATAAAACTTTAAATAACTTCAGGTCCTTACCAACTGTAAGATTTGCCAACTGTGGAGGAAGATCTGTAGTCACTAGTCGATGTCGAAGAATCTGGTTTAGCTGATGAAGCGTGGTTTGTTTTTCATTTTTTGTTATTGGGTCAGGAGGAATTATTTTATCCTGTTGAGGTAAGTATTAACATGTCTATATCTCTCAAATTGAAGTAAAACCACTACTAAATAAATCAACTTTCATAAATGATACAGAAAACTAACACTGGAAGTCTGAAAGTAGACTAGGATGCTGTATTTGTATTTAAGCAGGCAGTTTTAAACCATGCATTCCATAGCCTCTTGAATTTGCCTTCCAATGAACTAGATTGTGCCCTACACACAGACCACCTTCTATTTAGGAAGAAATCACTAAACTCAGCCCACTTTAGACTATTCCAGACCTTGTACATCAAGTTACCTTAGTATTCTTAAATGATATTGCTACAAAAATTAAGATTGATAGCCAGATTTTTATATTTAAAAGAAAAATAATCTACAGTTCTACGATCTTATGTGACTTCAGAAAAGCTTGATTAACCAGAATGCAAGCTAAGCAAGGAAATTACAAAGCAATATTAAAGACAGCTGAAGGTATTTCCATGGATCTCTAGATACAAAAAAGGCAGCTGTTTAATCCTGGAGGGATATTATATTAGCATCTATTAAGAGGATCATAGCTACAACCAGAAACATTGTGAGCAGTAGATTTCAGTCTCATTTTAGGTTAGTTGTATATTTTTCTGGGGTTTGGTTTAGTGTGTGCAAATACCAATACATGACTAATAAAAAAGAGAAAAGGTTTGTTACTATGTTTGTCCTAGAGCAGAAGTAATCTAGCAAGACAGAATCCTTGATAGGGAAAAGTTAGCTTGTTGATAAGAAATATTCTAAATATAATCAAGTTAGTATTTTGCACATTTTGCAATTGGCTCTGTATTAGCATGCACTTTAAAAGAGAAAAATGTACTTTATCTGCAGTAATTAGAGGAGGAGAAAGATGTTTGACACTGTTAGTTTCACTAATTTGTGTCGTTACCTGATAAGATATTTTAGGAGGGATCTTTTTCAGCTATACTGTAAAGACATTTACCCTTATACATGTTGGGAGACGTGGATATGACCCAGTTGTCAACACATCAATAGCATATGGGATAGCAAAACTGGGCAGGCGAGCATGAACCAAAGCATCTCTAGCTAGCGATGCTAGACGATCAGCAGTGTCCACAAATAGGATAGCTTGTTGATCTAGAAAACTTGATATCATCTATGAGAGAGAAAAAAAGAAAGCCTGACTGCTTAAGTCAATCTCTTGCCCAAAGTAACGCTAAATAATATTTCCCACTTTTCTCTCCCTCCATCCCCCACAAATCAGAAAGCCTATCATTGGGGTGAGGTGGCATGAATATTTTGGTAGTTTCTTAAATAAATACTTACTCAAGGACATTTATACATTTTATTTCTCCCATCAACAAATTCTTTACAGATAACAATACCAGATTCCCACTCTTTAACCAAGGATAAGTACCTTATTTCACTTCTACTACAGGGAAGTTCAAGTCTGAATTTAAGAAACTCATGGGGAAGGAAGATAAGTTCAGGGAACTTAGTAGGAACAGTCCTAGCTCGCTGCCTTTGCACTACAATTTAAAGTTTCCTGAGAACAGAGCTTCCATTAGTGGGTGGCAGCTCTCTTCACAGAGCATGTGGAAAATGTGAATAGGACCTTTGGGGTTTTTATTTATTTATTAAGTAATTTCACAAATTCTTCATCTGTGGGATATCCATCACCAGAATTATGAGAATAAGAGTATTTTGGAGGCAGTGTACCGCTGTAAATCCCAGGATATTTTAGAGACAAGGTGGATGAGGTAATCTTTTATTGAACCAACTTCCATTTGTGAGAGAGACAAACTTTTGATCTTACACAGAACTCTTCTTCAGGTCTGGGAAATGTACCCATTGGTCCAATAAAAGATACCTCATCCACCTTGTGTGCCTAATATTTTGGATGGAATATTAAGGAGAATCATTTGGTTTCAGTTCCTACTCCACAGAAGAGGTTTCCACTCTTACATACTATGGTATGTTTGTGGCAGTTCATTTGTAGACTGTTACTGGATTACCACCATACTTATTTATATTGTGCCAATAAACTTTTTAAAAAATCCTGGACTTTGAACTTATTTAACCAAGAGCCAGGCTTGACTATCTCACAGTGCCTATATAATGCAAGCAAGGGTAACAATAAGAACTAGTGCTGAGATCACTGCCCCTGTCCTCCACCTCCACCCTATCTCCTAACCTCTAAATTTTCTCACTCCTGATAAAGTAATATTGAAGACAATATGCAGTCATGCCATTTGCTTTCCCTACTCGTGAGTTTTTGGGGTTTACTGCAAGAGTGTAACTGTCTCTTAAAGAGAGAAGACGTGACACATTACTACTATACAAATTATAACTTACAATTATTGAACAGAATGAGGAGAGCATACCATTTAATATTGTATAATTTCATGTACATTATCATACAGAATCTGTCTTTTTTAATGTGAGCATTTTAGAATCTATGCAGAAGGTATAAAAACCCCACCAACACGTTTTAGGTCATTTTATACCAAGTTAAGTTGCTAACTTACTGCACATTTTTCCACTTTCCCAGCATTGTTAGCCCATTTTACTAAGGCTAATAATCGAACAAACAGTTGACGTGTGCGGCTTGCAAATTGCACTATTTCTATTTTTCTGTAAAAAAATAAAATCAAAATCAAAAGTTAAAAGTCAGTACCAAAACATCTCACAAAGGTGCAGTTCAGTTGCAGTGCAGTTTGCGAATGACAAGTACATAGAAAAAGCCATGCATCAAGTAGCTTATACTTTGCATAATGTAGCATCAATTTCAGTTGTGCAATTTTTCCCCCCCAGCATGGTTTAATATTTTCATATATCAGGATGTGGTGCTGAGGAGTCAAAATTCAGGATGTCTTCCTGAGACTTTAGTTTTTTTCCCTTTTTACTTCCAGAAATGCTACATGTCCAGTGTTCCTCCCTCTTCCCCCCACCATTTTTAACAATTACTCTGTTAGCTCCTGGTTGAATGCCACAGCCTATATCCACAGCCCCACCTGTACTCTTCACCACAGCAGAAGCCTCTCTATACCAGATAAGAAAGCCAGAGTGTCATGACTGGATCTCAGTTCAGGCTTTCATTCCAGTTCGTAAGATGCCAAGTACGGTATGGGAAGCTTCTGATCTCACATAATTTGGTCAGAACCTATTGTCTTCCAAGGAGTTGCTTTGAATTTGCACCATTTTTTGCTGTAAATGCTGCTGCAAGGACAAAGTTTAAGTTATATTAGGCAATTTACAAAATATATATATATGATTTGTAGTCAATAAAGATACATAAATTTAAGGCAGAAGGGACCTTATGATAACTTAGTCTGGCCTCCTACGAAACACAGGACACACAACCTCATCCAGTAATTTCTGCATCAAGTCAAAAAATTCTGTTGGTACTACAGCATATGTTTTAGAAATATTGCCTATCATGTAAGACTTCAAGTAATGGAGAAACCACCACATCCGTAGGCAATATGTTCTACCAGTGACATTTAAAAAATTGCATCTTGTTTTTAATCTGAAATTTTCTACCTTCAGTTTCGAACCACAGGTTCTCATTGTATCTTCCTGGTAGATTAAAGAGTTGTCTATTATCAGAAATCTCTGGCTCATGTAGGTATTTCTAGTCATGATCTAGTCACCTTATAATCTATTAAGTCTATGCTAGAAAAGATTGAGCCCCTTAAAACACACTATTGTGTTATTTTCCAGACTGCAAATCCCTTTTGTAGCTCTTTCCTGAACCTTCTCCAATTTTTCAACAATCTTTTTGAAGGACAGGACATAGTATTCTAACAATAGTCTCACTAATGTCCTATACAGAGGTAATATCACCCTCTCACTACTATTATTACTAGTAGTAGTATATAGTCCCCAGTTTATCACGAATCCCGTTAGCTAGTGCATTGAACAGTGAGCTCAAATTCAACTGGTTATCCATCACTATCCTTAAAAGCCTTTTATAGAGCCACTGCATTTTGAGATATAGTCCCCCATCATGTAAATGTGTCATACACACTTTGTTCTTAGATGAATGAGCTTGCATTTGGCTCTGTTAAGAGACATATTGTTTGACAAAGATGGCACTTCAAAAAGCTAGTGTAAAGCCTGTATAAAATAAATATAAAAGAAGAGCATAACAGATTTTCTGATCACTAAACAGGAGAGATCACTAAAAAGCCTGCTCCTCTGTCTTAATGGATATTTAGCATTTATAACAAAAATTGTCCAGAAGGTAGATTAAGAGTGAAGTAGGAGTAAATAACTGTCTTGCCATTAGGAGGCAAAGTCAGTGAATGTTTCAGAACTATTACTATAAATTAATATTTATCATTTTATCTTAACAAATATATCTTTATCTTAATATTTATTATTTGGGGGAGTGGCGCTATATGTGAAAGAAAATGTAGAATCAAATGAATTAAAAATCTTAAATGAATCCACATGCTCCATAGAATCTCTATGGATAGTAATTCCATGCTCTAATAAGAATATAACAATAGGGATCTATTATCGACCACCTGATCAGGACAGTGATAGTGACAATGAAATGCTAAGGGAGATTAGAGATGCTGTCAAAATAAATAACTCGATAATAATGAGGGATTTCAATTACCCCCATATTGACTGGGTACATGTCACCTCCTGTCGAAACGCAGAGACCAAATTCCTCGATACTTTAAATGACTGCTTCTTGGAGCAGCTGGTACAGGAACCCACAAGGTGAGAGGCAACTCTTGATTTAGTCCTGAGTGGAGCACAAGAGCTAGTCCAAGAGGTAACTATAACAGGACCGCTTGGGAATAGTGATCATAATATAACAACATTTAACATTCCCGTGCTGGGAACAAAACTGCAGCAGCCCAGCACTGTGGCATTTAATTTCAGGAAGGGGAACTATGCAAAAATGAGGGGGTTAGTTAAATGGAAATTAATAGGTAAAGTGACTAAAGTGAAATCCCTGCAAGCTGCATGGACACTTTTCAAAGACACCACAATAGAGGCCCAACTTAAATGTGTACCCCAAATTAAAAAACAAAGTCAAACTAAAAAAGAGCCACCGTGGCTTAAAAACCATGTAAAAGAAGCAGTGAGGGATAAAAAGGCATTTTTTAAAAAGTGGAAGTCAAATCCTAATGAGGTAACTAGAGAGGAGCATAAACACTGCCAAATTAAGTGTAAAAATGTAACAAGAAAAGCCAAAGTGGAATTTGAAGAACAGGTAGCCAGAAACTCAAAAGGTAATAATAAAATGTTTTTTAAGTATGTCAGAAGCAGGAAGCCTGCTCAACAACTAGTGGGGGCCCCTGGATGATAGAGATACAAAAGGAGCACTTAAAGATGATAAAGTCATTGCGGAGAAACTAAATGAATTCTTTGCTTCGGTCTTCACGGCTGAGGACGTTAGGGAGATTCCCAAACCTGAGCCGTCTTTTGTAGGTGACAAATCTGAGGATTTGTCACAGATTGAAGTGTCACTTGAGGTGGTCTTGGAACTAATTGATAAACTTAACTGTAACAAGTCACCGGGACCAGACGGCATTCACCCAAGAGTTCTGAAAGAACTCAAATGTGAAATTGCGGAACTATTAACTAGGGTTTGTAACCTGTCCTTTAAATCGGCTTCTATATCCAATGACTGGAAGATAGCTAATGTAACACCAATATTTCAAAAGGGCTCTAGAGGTGATCCCGGTAACTACAGACCGGTAAGTCTAATGTCCATACCGGGTAAATTAGTTGAAACAATAGTAAAGAATAAAATTGTCAGGCACATAGAAGAACATAAATTGTTGGGCAAAAGTCAGCATGGTTTCTGTAAAGGGAAATCATGTCTTACTAATCTATTAGAGTTCTTTGAAGGGGTCAACAAACATTTGGACAAGGGGGATCGAGTGGATGTAGTATACTTAGATTTCCAGAAAGCCTTTGACAAGGTTCCTCACCAAAGGCTCTTACGTAAATTAAGTTGCCATGGGATAAGAGGGAAGATCCTTTCATGGACTGAGAACTGGTTAAAAGACAGGGAACAAAGGGTAGGAATAAATGGTAAATTTTCAGAATGGAGAGGGGTAACTAGTGGTGTTCCCCAGGGGTCAGTCTTAGGACCAATCCTATTCAACTTATTCATCAACGATTTGGAGGAAGGGGTAAACTGTGAGGTGGCAAAGTTTGCAGATGATACTAAACTACTCAAAATAGTTAAGACCCAAGCAGACTGTGAAGAACTTCAAAAAGATCTCACAAAACTAAGTGATTGGGCAACAAAATGGCAAATGAAATTTAATGTGGATAAATGTAAAGTAACGCACTTTGGAAAAAATAACCCCAACTATACGTACAATATGATGGGGGCTAATTTAGCTACAACTATTCAGGAAACAGATCTTGGAGTCATCGTGGATAGTTCTTTGAAGACGTCCATGCAGTGTGCAGCGGCAGTCAAAAAAGCAAACAGGATGTTAGGAATCATTAACAAAGGGATAGAAAATAAGATGGAGAATATCTTATTGCTCCTATACAAATCGATGGTGCGCCCACATCTTGAATACTGTGTACAAATGTGGTCTCCTCATCTCAAAAAGGATATACTGGCATTAGAAAAGGTTCAGAGAAGGGCAACTAAAATGATTAGGGGATTGGAAAGGGTCCCAAATGAGGAGAGATTAAAGAGGCTAGGACTTTTTAGCTTGGAAAAGAGGAGACTAAGGGGGGATATGATAGAGGTATATAAAATTATGAATGGCGTGGAGAAAGTGAATAAGGAAAAGTTATTTACTTGTTCCCATAATAGAAGAACTAGGGGCCACTCATTAAAATTAGCGGGCAGCAGGTTTAAAACAAATAAAAGGAAGTTCTTCTTCACACAGCGCACAGTCAACCTATGGAACTCCTTGCCTGAGGAGGCTGTGAAGGCTAGGACTATAACAGAGTTTAAAAGAGAACTGGATAAATTCATGGAGGCTAAGTCCATTAATGGCTATTAGCCAGGCTGGGTAAGGAATGGTGTCCCTAGCCTCTGTTTGTCAGAGCGGGGTGATGGATGGCAGGGGAGAGATCACTTGATCTTTACCTGTTAGGTTCACTCACTCCGGGGCACCTGGCATTGGCCACTGTCGGTAGACAGGATACTGGGCTAGATGGACCTTTGGTCTGACCCAGGACGGCCCTTCTTATGTTCTTAGATTTTCTTTTTAATTAAAAAAGTAGATTCTTTCAATCCTCCTGTGTAGACAGGGCCCTTATTGCAAATTAAAATGACATCTACTGCTGTTGAGACACACCACCTCATTCACTGATTAAAAATACAGAAAAATTATTTTGGAAAACTGAAAGTTAATATAGCTAGTCAAAGTATCTGAACGAGAGTTTTCTTTTACTACTTCTCACTAGGAGCTCTTTGCTGATGTAAAGAAGGAATGAGGATTCAACTCCTATTTGTATACATTGGACAACAAGACCCTTAAGAGTTGATGTAATGCAACTTCCATTTAAAAATATGTATGATATAACAGTCACTAATCCACTTAGATCAAAAATATACACTACTTTATATCAAGAAATCCTTGTGGCACCTTAGAGACCAATAAATTTATTTGGGCATAAGCTTTCATGGGCTAGAACCCACTTTATCAGAAAGCGGATTCTAGCCCACGAAAGCTTATGCCCAAAAAAATTTTAGTCTCTAAAGTGCCACAAGAACTTCTCATTGGTTTGGCTGATACAGACTAATACAGCTACCACTCTGAAACCTAACACTACTTTACATGTCACCAGAGAGCAAGGAAGAAAACAGGAATTATGAACAGTGAGAATTCACAACGCATATCAAAACGCATATTTTCCCCCCTGCTTTACAAATGAGTCCTCAGTACCACTGCACCATATTATCAAGGTAGTTTTCTGTCCAACTACTATTTTGTACTATTGCATGTAATACTCAAAGTAATTTAGTCATATCTATGTGGAGCAGTTAGAATCTAATATTAGTGGTGGCCTTTGTATCAGATAGAATTGAATATCTTTCAGAAAGATCCTAAAATATAAGGATCCATAATTTCCTACACGCTTTGCTTATCAAGGGGTCCTCAAGAAGAAAACCCTAGAAAGGGAGTTAAGCTCTAATTAAAATCCATGTTAAGTTTAAGCTTGCCAGATATCACACATTCATCACTGACGGGTGTATACTGTCTGTCACCAAGACAGCATCTTGCAAGCAACCACTATTCCTTTAAGAGGTGGTTCAGGAGTCTGATGCTATTCAATTTCTCTGCATCATTACTGCTGCTATGGCAGCTTTCAGATGCAGGAGCAACAGAGTAAGTTGATTAATTAAGCAACATCCCTTACAGCAATTGTAGGCAACCTCGAAGAGCTAGAGAACCACTTCACCAAATGGCATCAGACAACAACAAAAAACACATCCTAATATCACACTGCAGCTTACCACATACTGATCCGAATATCACAGTTCTATTTCAGACACCACAGATCGCTTGTGCATCTCTGTAATCATTCAACATTGTCTTTCCTTTCTACCTCTCTCCCACCTAATGAAAGACATCCAAACTGATTCAGTTTATTGACCAGCTTGACCATGTGAGCCTCACAAAGCAAGTTCCAATTAAACTCACATATGCCATAACAGCCACATATGGCACTCTACCCTCCCCGCCACCCTGCCCCACTCAACATCCACCAGGTCAAAAGATATAGGTTGAACACCTCTGCCTGTAGCAAATGGAGCAACAATTGTAAGACACATGGAACATTAAAAATGAAAGGAGGGGGGAATATTGGGCATGCAGCATGTCTTCAAGAGAAGAGGAGAAAATAAGTCTCAAGAAAACATCCCATTTTTTGATTCCCCCAAACCAGGATCTGGTTGTGGAAAAGATTAAACCAGGAGTGGGCAAACTACAGCCCATGGGGCGCTTCTGGTCCATCAAACATTTTTATCCAACCCTCAAGGTCCCACTGGGGAGTGAGGTCAGGGGCTTGCCCTGCTCCACCCAGCTCACAATTCCCTTGATGAGCACTATGTCCCAGCACGCAGAGCCACACTGCACAAGCATAACTTCACCATACTGTTTCCAGGACTGGAACACCACCCCAACACGGCAGGGCCCCCGCTCCCCTTGCCTCCTACGGCCCCACCCTCAAGAGCCTCGAAAAAACCCAGGGGCCGCACCCATCTTAGCCAGGGGGCCTCTATCCGTGGCGGTGCTTGGTACAGCCACCTTGGTGTCACTGCCGGCAGAGCTCCTAGGAGTCCCGATACCACCTCACAGAGCCCCCCGCTGCATCACACCCCATGAGTCTCTCCCCGACCCAAGCCTCGGTAACATTCCTTATAGAACCCCCGCAATGCTAGAGTACTCCTCCCCCACCAGGCATTCATGGCCCACCATACAATTTCTATACCCATATGCAGCCCTGAGGCCAACGTTTGTCCACCCGTGGATTAAACCCAGCTAAAAAATAATTTCATACAATTGAAATCTATGCCATATTATGCAAAGTACATACTTGACTTTATACGTAGCATTTTCCATATAATTGTCATTAGAATTATTGGGATTGTGTGATCTGCGTATATCTTCAAACTAAACTAGATCAATAAGAAAGAGTTAACACAGATGGCAAAGAAGCCAACATTACATTTTCTGGCAGGATCTAGAGAAGCTACTCAAACTCCAAAATAAGCACATTAATTACTTTGATATCAGTAAACACAGGGATATATTTCTAAAGTCTAGAAAACAGGCTCCCAAGTCAAAAAATAAAGCTTCCTTAACTGTTGTCTAAGGGAAATGTGGATCTCCTATTCTATAGGAGAGGCAAACAAGAGGTTTTACTCTATGTACATTTTTCAGCTACTAGTCCTGTATTGGTAGAACTTCCCTCTCGACACATCTGTATTTATTTAGGTTCTTATTCTCTTACCCACTAGATTCAATATCAGGTCAGGCACTCTCATCCTCCAAGTTTTAATGTCATATCACTTCCCATGCAAAAGGAAAATGCCCTCAGCTGAACTGCACTTCTTGCTTGGGAAAGAACAGTTCAGTTCAGAAGCACATTAGCAAGAGAATCCAACAATCATAGGTAGTTTCAAATGAATGTTGCTATTGCTATCATGAAAATGCTACTTCTCTACAGTAATACAAGGACAATCCAATAAAGAAATCATTTTTAAGGTTCTTTTATTCATGCAAGTCTTGAATTAAGAGAAAATATTTTATTTCAAATTATCCCACACTCACCTTAATGTTAAATTAAAGCATGCATTAATAGCCCATTCTTGTTATGACTCACCTTTCCATGTCAGTCTTTCTTGGTAGTCTAGTAAAAACACAAAAGCATTATTTAATGTTATATTACATTTCAAACATTTAGATATTTACTTTTACATTCATTTGCATCCAGTGAGATCTTATCATTATGTAATGATTAAAATTAAGAGATAGTACTACTCCAGCGTGACTACACCACACACTTTGGAAAGTGTGTTTCAAGAAGTTGTGTAGTGTTTCTCCATAATCATGCAACTAAATTTGTAAAGTTTTACTGTTCAAAAAAAAAAAAAGTGCTAGTTTGATAGCCCTAGAAATAAGAGTTGTCTATTTATACATAAAACAGGTGCAAAACAGACAGCATCAGCATGAGATCCACCACTATGCCCTTTCAGCCTACCTAAAACTGGAATTAGAAGAATCAACTTGAGAGTGAAAGACTTTTGCCTCTCTGCTGAGCTAGCCAGTATGGATATCAATGAGTACTTATAAGGTCCCCAATCACTGTAGCTCATTGACAACCCTCCAGAAGACAAGACAAAGACCAACTAACTCATATGACGAAGGTCACTTAATAGACAAGTAAACTTCTGGCCCAAATGATATGAGATGGATTGGGAAGCGCTGCCCATAAATATTTGCAAAGCTATCTCATTATCCACCTCCAAATTCCTCCTCAAAACTCTTTTTTGTCATGATGCCTAGAAAAAGCTTTGCAATGGTTAGGCCACTAGTGTGCACAGACCACCACTGCCTATCATGCTGACTAAGGCTGTCTCTCTGTTGAACTCACCCCATCTATTTATAATAGTCTGTTGTGTCTTGTCATGCTTATATTGTAAGCTTCTTGGGCAGAAAGTGTTCTTTGTTCTGTACTTGGAAGCTACAGTTTCGGTCACAGATCCGGACTCATCAGTACCTTGTGTTAGATAGTTAATTCTAAGCAAGGGAGATAGCCAAATGCATAGAATATGTGACACGGCACGCACGGAAAATCTAGGACATTCACATTTGGTTGTGATCCTGGACAGCCTATAATTCAACAGTAGATCAGCTCTCCAACTTATTCTTCAGTCACTGTTAACCCTGCTAGTTTTATTTTGTATTAATTACATGCAGTTGCAATAGTATCGTATCATAGTACACCATGTGCCTCATGCAAATATTTTGATAATATAGAGAGCTAACTGAATGTGAGAATGCAAGATGTCAGTAGTACTTTAATTCAGTGCATTTTATTGTCAAAAACCTAAAACTCAAATTAACACACACTGGACAGTGAATTAAGATTGTTTATTCTCTTTATAGACTATCTGTATATAGGATTTATAAAATGTTGGTGCACCCACAAATGTGCATCTCCAAAATCAGCTGAAATTCTAAAGTGGCTGGGCACATCACGAGTATAAGCTAGTTCACGGATATACAGTTTACATCATCAGATTCAGTAGTTCTTGTTCTGCACAGAGCTACAGGTACTTTCCCAGTGGCCCAACAAGTTACTGCTTTCCATATACCCACCTCCACCACCCTGTGACATTAATCAGAATAACTCAAGAGAAGTAATTTAAACACTAAATTAAATTGTTCAGATTTAAGTTCACTCCTTCTTTGTGTTTTCAAATCAAGCATTGCAGCAACCAATAGTAGGAGGAAACAAGACAAAGATGGACTAACTTGTTCTCATTGTTCAAGCTATTCTTTATTTTAAAGCACTTAAGTCTGAGATGTTAGAATTTTAAGAATCGCTCATAGTTTACCACATTACTAATGTAGATAATTTAAAAACTTGCATGTTCCAAAGTCATTAAAATTAATTTAGAGCCAAATTTAAATTGTTTTCTGAATAAAAGAAACAACGTGCAAGCATTTTCTCTGAGCTCCACCTTTTAGACCATTTGACAGATCCCCTTAAGCACTTCGCAGGGGATGGGATGAACCTGGAGCAAGTACAAAGCCGCGCAGAGGCTAGCTCCCCCGGGGTGCAGGCTTCGGGCAGGGGCAGCTCTGAGCACCCAGCACCCTCCCTCCACCCCAAGGAGCAGGGCGCCGAGTGCGGCACTCACAGGTCCGCCAGCACCGTCAGCTCCGCGTAGGTCCGGTGCAGCAGGAAGTCGATGAGGGTGCTGAGCCGGTAGCCGGGGCTGGCCGCCGCCGCCGCAGCGGTGCCCGGGGCCGCGGGGGCCGGGGCCGAGGCGGGGCCGCCGCCGGCCGGGACCAGCTGGTTACTCTCCAACTGTACCGGCGCCATGGGGGCGTCAGCCCGGGCAGGAAGGGCGCGCGGGGCCCCGGCTCCCCCCCGGGACCCGGACCAGCCGCAGACAAGCTCCGGCAGCGGGGGACGGGGAAAGAAAGCGGCGCCAGGAGCCTCCGCGGAACTCAGAGCCCGCTGGGCGCAGGGGCCGCCGCCATGATGGGGAGGAGGATACTGAACCGGAAGAGAACCGCTGCAGCGGACCGGAAAGAGAACCCTTCCGGCAAGCTCCCCTCCTCCCCCCACGGGCCCAGGGCTGAACGGCGACTCCCTCAGGGCAGCGCCGGGGGCGGGGCTAAAGCGCAACGGTCCAAGCAAGCGGCAGCGCGCGGGGGAGGAGAGAACGTCGAGCGCGGACAGAGGCTGGGGCAGGCGCGAGTCCGGGTGGGGACGAGTCTGGAGAGCGAGATAGCCGGGGGGGAGGGGCTGCTCTAGCGTGAGGGGGCGGAGCAGCGCGCGGCAGCGAGCCCGGTCCGCCGCTGCTAGGAGCCGGGAGGTGGCGGGAAGCGGTCGCTGCTCTAGTCGGGTGACCGGGCTGTCTCTGGTGGGCCTCGGGCCTCGCCTCAGGGGCATCACGTGGAACCACACCCTCAGGGGCGGCAGGTTTGTATAATTTTTGGTGGTGCCAGAACAGGTTCAAGTCCTGCCCCTCCCCCCCCCGCCTACCTAAGGGGCTAGGCCAGGGGTCGGCAGCCTTTCAGAAGTGCTGTGCCCAGTCTTCATGTAGTCACTCCAATTTAAGGTTTCACGGGCCAGTGATACATTTTAACATTTTTAGAAGGTCTCTTGCTGTAAATCTATAATATAGAACTAAACTATTGTATATAAAGTAAACAAGGTTTTTAAAATGTTTAAGAAGCTTTATTTAAAATTAAAATACAGAGCCCCCCCCAAACTAACGGCCAGGAGCTGGGCAATGTGAGTGCCACTGAAAATCAGCTTGTGTGCCATCAGTTGCCTACCTCGGGCTAGGAGGAAATTTGGGTGTGGGGGGGGGGTTGGGATGTGGACTCTGGGAGAGAGTTTGGGTGCAGGCTCTGGTCTGGGATGTGGGAAGGAGCAAGTGGTGCGGACTCTTAGAGTTTGGGTATGGAGGGGTGACTCTGGGCTGGAGCAGGGGGATGGGATGCAGGGGGTGGGCTCTGGGAAGGAGTTTGGGTGCAGGCTCTGGACTGGGGCAAGGGGTTGGGGTGCAGGAGTGGGTGAGAGCTGTAGCGCTTACCTCGGATGAGTCCCAAAAGTGACCTGCACCCCACTATGGCAGCAGCTCCTAGGCGGGGGGTCTGGGGGGTCTCTGATGTGCTGCTGCCCACAGGCAGTGCCTCTGTAGCTCCCATTGACCGCAGTTCCCAGCCAATTGGAGCTACAGAGTTGGCGCTCAGGGCAGGGACAGCACACGGAGACGCCCCCCTGCGCACACATACACCTGGACTGTAGGGCCATTCCAGTTGCTTCTGGGAGGGGCACAGAAAGAGGCCGACAGGAAGCCACCTTAACCCTGTGTCTGCAACAGTGGCAGCAGCCAAGGTCCCCCCACCCCCGGACCCTTTTAAATCGCCCAAGGGCAGGAGGCGGGGCCCCAAGAGGCACACAGCAGTGGCAGGTGGGGATGGGAGACGCTCCAGGGCAGGCACACAGCAGCAGCCCACAGGGGCATCAGGCAGGACTGGGAGAGAGACCCTAGCCCCAAACATTGGAGGGCCCTGAATATTCCTGAAGCATGCGCACCGCAGGCCCATATAACTTGCTGCCCCTGCGGAGCACTTTGTAGGGCTTGACATTTGCAAAGTGCATAATCCGGTTGATTACCTCTGTTTTTGTGTGCCCAGCCTGAGACACAGTAAAGGGGCCTGATTTTCAGACAGCACCAAGCCTCCACCTGCTGCAAATCAGACCTTGGAGAGGTGTCATAAGTTGGACACCCAGGTGTAGGTTTTTATTTTTTTTAAATACTAATAATGTGGAAAAGGTGGAATGTTGTGCAGGATGTTGCCATGTCCTTATATTTTACAATCTAAACTGAGTCAGACCTAGTCATTTCTTATTTGGATTTAATTATAGCCAAAAGGCAGCACACAGACAGAAGTGATAGGCAAAAGGAAGGAAATACCTGCCTCAAGTGAAGCAAACTAGTGAAAATAAGGAATCAGTGAGTAACTGGTTTCATTTTCAAAATGTATTATTATTATTATTAAATATTTGTGTTACTTTAGTGTCATAATTTAATAAAATATTTTCAAAGATAATTTGAAAAACCAGAACATAGATGGGTACTTATTTTTCATTTTAGGATTGTGCCTCTCTAATGTGATAGAATTCTTTCAGTACATCAACAGAATAATAGATAACCAGCTGACAGTTTTATTTGGACTTTCCCAAAGAGCCTTTAACACAATTCCTCACAGACCATTAAAGAATCTGAGTACCTAAGTTTCCATCCTAGGACAAGGATTATTTAGTTAACATATGTTTAATGATCTGAAAAATGTGAAATATTTGCAGATGAGACAGAATTATTTAGGATAGCGAACACTAGAGAAAATGGCAAGGTACTTCTAAAGTTCCTGTCAAAGACAGGTAAGTGGGCAACAAAATGGCAGACAAGATTCTGTGTTGACAAATTCAAGGTAATACACATCAGAAGAAATTATATGAACTCGTACACACGTTTGGCATCTAAATTAACTACAATCACTGAGGAAAAAAGACCTAGGTGCCACTGTGGAGAGTTCAATAAAAAATTCTGCTCAATGAGTAGTAAAACAAAGCATAAACAAAAGAATGAAACAAACAAATAAAGAATGCAGAATCAGGCCCAAGGTATCCTACACATGTGCAACATAAAATGTATTGTATATCACTTAATAAGCTTTTATTTCAAAGTGTACTGCCATTTAATTCCATGTACAATGCATGTAGTATTAATGCAGGATATTTTATACATTGAAGATGTGAAACTGAAACATTATCTAAATTATGTTCTTTCATACAATAGACTTCACTAAATTATACTCACTTGGACACTGATAGTGAATTATTGAATTTTGCAACTGAAGTAAGTAAGAATAATACAGCATAAATATACTTTTGTAAATGAAATGTTTTGTAATTTGACTCTTATAACACTCTCCTGTTAAATCTTTGCTGAGAAGCAGGGAGCAGACCACTGGGCGGAGTAGGGAGTTTCCAGGCTAGTTAAATGCAAATTAACAAATTTCTCCTGTACTTTTATTTGCATGCATTCACTTAGTTTAGCAGATCCCAGTCTAATGCCTATTAAAGTTTACTACACATTTATCTATATTAATAATGAGAAGGTATGTTTCAGTGGACAGGGAACTACATTAGGAGTCAGAGGGTCTGGGTTCTGTTTCCATCTCTCCCGCTAACCTGCTTCGTGATCTCAAAGAAGTCACTTCATTTCTGTGCCTCAGTTTCCCCACATGTGAAATGGGGATGATGATACTTACCCTCCTTTCTGCAGCACTTTGAAAGTTATAGATGAAAAGTGCTAAATAAAGTATAGCTAATACTGTAGATATTTTAGATTGGCACTCAGATATTCATCATAGAGAATTCAGATGTTGGTGAATCAAAAGTATTTCTGTTTAGCTGCAGAGCTGACAAGGTTTTAGGATCAAAGGGGAAGGCAACTTGATAAATTTCTTTTTCTTGAGAAGGCCGCCTCCCGAGGGGTCGCGAGCTCCTTGCGCCGCTGAAAAGCTGCTGAATAGATTACTTCCGGATTTGGCGGCTTTTCGGTGGACATGCAGCGCTATTTCAGGAGTGCTCAGCATGTCCACCGAAAATAGCCGCCAAATGCAGACGTATTCAATTCGGTGGCTTTTGTTTTGCAAAAACAACAAATATAATGTCAATAGATTAGATTACTATTAATATAATCAATAATAATATAATTTGATTACTATTAATCAAATATAATGTCAATAGATTAGATTACTATTATAGATTACTTCCGGATTCGGCGGCTTTTCGGTGGACATGCAGCGCTATTTCGGGAGCGCTCAGCATGGCCGCCGAAAATGGCCGCCGAATGCAGAAGTATTCAATTCGGCGGCTTTTGTTTTGCAAAAACAACAAATATAATGTCAATCTCCGCTGTCACACAGCACTGTTTAATGACACAAATAGTTTCTTCACTTGGTAATGAAGAGCTCTTCTAATAGACATATGTAAATAACAAAAATATTATGAGGAGTACTTGTGGCAGCTTACGGCTTGATTACACTGGCACTTTATAGTGCTATAAAGCCGCTAGAAGTGCTATAGCCTCCTACCCATCCACACTGGCAAAGCATGTAGACCACTAAAAGTCTGCAGTTATAGCGGTCCTGGTAATCCACCTCCGCACGGGGAATAAGGTCTGTAGCGCTCCTGCTGTAGCGCAACAGCAACCCCGAAAACCAGGACCCTTATCCACTGCAGTCGACCCCTGATAACATACCTTATAGCCATCCGGAAATGGGGTTCAAAGGACACAACAATTCAGAGAGGATTGCAGAGTATGAGATCCAAACACTCCAGTCTCTGACTAACCCCATCCCACCCCAATCACACCCCACCCTCCTTCCCCCACACATTCTGCATAACCTTTTATTTCATCAAACGAAGTGGCTGTTCTATAAATGACTTGTCTTTTTAATAAATGGGTTTTTTTATTAAGAGTACATAGATTATTAATGCCTAAAGAAAACCACATGCCTTATCCTATGAAAACAATGAACACTCCCTCCCTCTGCACTTAACTGCCGTGCACGGCAAGTAACATTAGAACTGGCTTTCAGCCTCAAAATACTCCCTCAAGGCATCCCTGATCCTTGCAGCCCCTCTGAGAGCCCTGCTCTCTGGCTGTGCCTATGTAGCCTCCAGGTACTGAAGCTCTGAGGACCATGCCTGAGAGAAGCTTTCGCCCTTCCGTTCACAAATATTATGTAGGGTACAGCATGTGGAAATAACCACGGAGATACTTCCCTCAGTCAAGTCTCGCTTCTCATAAAGACAACGCCAGCGCGCTTTCAGACGCCCAAAAGCACACTCCACAGTCATTTGACATTCTCAGCCCACACCAACATGACCTAGGTAATTGTCTGAGTTTCCAATTTGAGTTACTCTCTGAAAGTACCTTTCTTGGATAATTTCCAGGACTGGCAAAATTTTTGAAGGGGTAAATTCACAATCTTCACACAACATTTATGACAGGTAGGTGTAAATTACCTACACCATGCCTTCTTCATGTAAAAGTAGGTTATAAACAACATACAAGAAGTGATTCTAGAGTAGAGTAAGTCCCAGATATGGCTTTATGTTTAACTGAATGGCTGAAAACTTAGATGAAAGTTTGTTGGTAAACTCCTTGGACTCATTAATGACAGGCCTGGTAAAAAAAGAAGAGATACAGTAAAGGGGCAGACTGTGGTATTAGCAGCCACTGCAGAGATATTGGAGATGGGGGCACTGCACAAGTGCCAGTCAGTATCTGCTAGCACTCTGCGAATGGAGAAGAGAGGCAAGCAGGAAACACCGAGAAGGAGCAGCGACTCCACCCACTGGCAGCCTTGAAACAGCAGCTGAGGCAAAATGAGATCATGGCACCACCTCTCTTTTGGCTATCTAATTCAGTGGCTCTCAACCATCCCAGACTATTGTACCCCTTTCAGGAATCTGATTTGTCTTCCATGCCCCCAAGTTTTGCCTCACTTCAAACCTACTTGTTTACACAATCAGATATAAAAATACAAGAGTGTCACAGCACACTATTGCTGAAAAATTGCATACTTTCTCACTTTTATCATATAATTATAAAATAACTCAATTGGAATACAAATATTGTACTTACATTTCAGTGTATGGTATGTAGACCATAAACAAGTCATTGGCTGTATAAAATTTTAGTTAGTAGTGATTTTACTAGTGCTTTTATGTACCTGTGCTGTGCCCCCTGAGAAAGAGGGCTGATCCAGGCCATTTGGGTGGCACAGAAGAGGCAGCCAATCAGGACAGGCCTATATAAAGGCTGCTTATTGTAAAACTAGGCAGATATTTACAATAGTTGATGTACCTCCTGGAAAACCTCTGAGTACCCCCAAGGGATACACGTACCTCTGGTTGAGAACCAGTGGTCTAGTTCTACTGGAGGCTCTAAGACCTTTCTCCTTCCACCAAGATTCTGGCTGCCCCTTTTGCAGGAGGCAGAGGGAATGCTTCCTGGTCCTTCTCCACCCATGGCACACTCATGAAAGAGCAGTTAGAATCTGGCCCCTTAGTGGTTTTGAGTTTCTTATTCTGTGGGGCAAAAACTGCAGCCTGTAGACTGATTATGGCCAGTTGCTGGCCCACTAGATTCTGCAAATTTAAAGTTTCATGTAAAAGAAATATGTTCCTACCCTGTCTGGCTGTAAAGAAACCCTGACTGATTAAGATTTGATGTAGCTGTTTCACAGTTGGATAGTACAAAAAAAAATACATGGAATTTTGCTAAATTTTTACATTTTTCTTTAGGCTGAGAACAAGAATAATTTTTAATCTAAAGGGCAGTTGTAGTGCGTGGAGGATTGTGTTGCAGAAAATCATGCGCATCTGAAAATAAAGTTTTATAGTGCAAATATCACCTCAAAAATAAATAAAACATAGGTACTACAATGTTGTAACATGTACTCGATATATCATATGGGGAAATGATTGAGCTTCCTCTCCATACATCTCTTAGAAGTCTTCCTCCTTTGGGCTTGAAAGCATGATTAAAAAACAGAGCAATAAAAAAGCTATCTCCGTCACCTACCACATATGGTACTAGACATTCAGTTTAGTTCTGCAGGTGTAGCAGCTCAAAGCAAGACTGAAATGTGCAAAAATGGTATTTTTTCAGCATATTTAGGACAAGCAAAAAAGTGTTCACAGCTAATTTTAAGCAGCCTTCAGAATGCAATATAACACCTATGAACTCACTCATACTTAATTCACTTCAATCTGGTATTTTTAGAAATCATCATGCAATTCAGCAGTACTCAAGCCCATATCTTTTTTGTAATGGATGACTCAGCTCTACTTCCTATTTTTATTTATAATTAGCTTGTAGGCTTTGCCGAAACACAAAAGTTACATGAATTGAACAAAACTGGTTTAAAAAACAAATAAGTGCAACCCCCATGTGCGGCTCTCTTAAATCAGTTTGAGTCCAGTATGTCAATTGTCTGACAATGGATCACAGTTTAGTGGGCCTGAGTTTAATCAGTTTGCAGTGAAGTATGGGTTTAGACCTATAGCTGCTAGTCCCCGTTGTGCCAATCCAATGAGTTGGTGAAAAATGGTGTGAAAATAACAAAGTGCTTAGCACTGTTAAATTGCAGAATGCCAGCAAAGAAGCCTGTGTTGTCACTTGCTAAATAGTTTGTTCAATAGAAAACTCAAAACGAGATTGCCTACACTGTTAGAAATTAATGTCAGTCACAGTCAGATGGATAAGGCAGTTCTGGTCTCCCATGTTTAAGGAGGATGAATTCAAACTGGAAAAGGTACAGAGAAGGGCTACTAGGATGATCTGAGGAATGGAAAATCTGTCTTATGAAAGGAGACTCAAAAAGCTTGGCTTGTTTAGCCTAGCCAAAAGAAGTCTGAGGGGAGATAGGATTGTCCTCTTTAAATATATCAGAGGGATAAATACCAGGGAGGGAGAGGAATTATTTAAACTTAGTACCAATGTGAACACAAGAACAAATGGATATAAACTGGCCATTGGGAAATTTAGATTTGAGATTAGATGAAGGTTTCTAACCTCAGAGGAGTGAAGTTCTGGAACAGCTTTCCAAGGGGAGTATCGGGAGCAAAAAACTTATCTGGCTTCAAGACTGAGCTTGATAAGTTTATGTAGGGGATGGTATGATGGGATAGCCTAATTTTGGCAATTAATTGATCTTTGGCTACTAGTGATAAATATGTCCAGTGGCCTGGGATGAGAAGTTAGATGGGGTTGGATCTGAGTTACTACAGAGAATTCTTTCCTGGGTATCTAGCTGGTGAATCTTGACTATGGGGTTTAGCTTATTGCCATATTTGGGGTCAGAAAGGCATTTTCCTCCAAGGCAGATTGGCAGAGGCCCTGGGTTTTTTTGCCTTCCTTTGCAGCGTGGGGCATGGGTCACTTGCTGGAGGATTCCCTGCACCTTGAAATTTTTAAACCATGATTTGAGGACTTCAATAGCTCAGACATAGGTTAGGGGTTTATTACAGGAGTCAGTGGGTGAGATTCTGTGGCCTGCGTTCTGCAGGAGGTCAGACTAGATGATCAAAATGGTCCCTTCTGATCTTAAAGTCTATGACTCTATGATCCTAAGGCAAAAATTATATAGTTTTGGGATCCTGGGAGCTCCCGCCACTTCATGAAAATGATGCTGTGCATCTGTGTGATGGGAAACAGTTGTCACAAACAGCAGTGATTGCCCTGTGGTGATGTGAGATTGTCACCCCACAAACTGGAGAGATGACACCTTTTACAAGTCCCAGAAAGGAGGGAGATAAGTGGCAATGACTCTGCCATTTTCACCCAGAGGGTCTCCAACAAGCACAAACCACAGCAGACTGAGGCAGTGGAGCCCCAGAACATGGAACAAGTGGGTTTGCTGCCTCCTGACAGCAATAGGGTTGAAGTACCAGGGGAGCCCTGCGACAGTGCAGGGCACCTTAGAGTAGTTGAAAGTTGTAAGTACATTTAGTTATTATGTTGGCTAAAAGTATTTGTAATTGTGTGTTAATGTTGGGTTTCAAGGGTTACTGTTGTTAAGGTTTGGCTTAAAAGGGAAGACGTAAAATTGGGGACTGTGTCTTTACAGCTGAGCTTCTCAGACGGAGAGTCTTGGTGGGGCACTGTGAAACTCTTGTAGTTAGGCACAGCCAGTTGAAACCAGACACAATAAAGCAGAGCTTTGGCAAACTCCTTAAGCTCGGAATGATCTGTAATCACCACACTTGTGAGGAGAATGTTGTCTCACCGCTCTCTCTCTCCCACATGGGGAGCAATATGTTTTTCTCTCCCTTTTCATTCAGCCTCAACCCAGGCATATCATTATTCTTTCATAATAGGCACCATAGAAGCACACCACTTCATTGATTCAGTAATACACCAACCAACTCCATCCTATCCATTTCTTTCCCTGCCCTCCTGCATGCTGTACTAATGCAGTGGTTTTCAACCTGAGGTGGGGCAGACAATGTCTAAAGCAGGGGTTCTCAAACCCCACTTTGCCCCCAGCAAATGGTGGGGGTCGCTTGAGGCTTGCTGTGTAAAAGGGATCACCGGTACAAATGTTTGAGAACCTCTGGTCTAAAGGGTCCACAAAAGGTTGTCATTACCGTAGAACAGACTTTTTTCAACCAGTGGTCCGTGGAGCCCTGGGGGTCTGCAAATGAAGAAAGGTCAAACCACTATGCTTGTGCATAGTGCATAGCCTTGTGTTTGTGTAAGATGTGTATTGGTACTCCTTGAAGCAGGGATTTTTAACCAAACACTATTTCAGTTTCCTCTATGCATTTTATGAGGTCCATCTTAATGGCTGTGGTTTAGTCTAGGAAGCTACTTACACAGTGGCCCAATAATGGCAAAGATGTCAAACACGCACATGGCCTTCAAAGCTAATAAAGACTTTGAATTGAACCAGACAAATTATCTGGCTTCCTAAGTTACCGAACACTTATCTTGGGCTGCTTCTGCTGGGAGCTAAACTCATCTTCTTAAAACTCTAAAATTCAGTCATTTGTGCCACTGAATCAATTTTAAATGTAACAATAATATTGCAAATGTTGAGATTAATAACTGGTCATTTGTATTTGATCATGAATTTAAAGTGTGTTCCATAAACTGCACTGTCTGCTTTTTAAAATTAAGTGTTGAAGCTTATTCAATCACTACAGTTAGAAGGAAGGGAACAATCTCCCCAGTTGCTTCCGACTGCTTCCCTCCCAGCCCCAAGAGCAATTCTGCCTGAGCCAGGAGTGCTCCCTTCCCAGCTGCAGTGGCTCAGAAATTCCCCCAGGGGCCAAGTGCTGCATCACAGGGGAAGGAGGAAACTGTAGCTCTGAATCAGTGATTCTCAACCTGCAGCCCAATCAGCACACAGCTGCAGCCCATGTAACGTCCTCAGAGCCATACAGGTATGGTATGGTGGATGCATATGGTATATAGTGTGGATACAGCCCACATAACACACACAGAGCAGCATATGCAGCCCACGATAATAAATAGGTTGAGAACCACCTTCCATTGCTTGTTTCCCTGCTCGGCTGTGAGAGATACAAGAAGAGCAGACTTACTTGGGCCTCATGTTTATGGATCCTCAAATAGGATTGATAGTGTCCCTCCCCGACACAGCTGCCCTCGGGACAGCCTATAGGAGGGTAGAGTTGCCAACTTTGTAATATTTAAAAACCAGATATTCCAACAGGAGCGTTGGAACCTCCCTTGCCTCGAGGCCCCTGCTCTGCCTCTTCCCCATAGCCCCACCCCCATTCAGTCCTCTTCTACCCCCCCCCCCCGTTGCTGAGTACTCTTCCCTCCTTCCCCCCGCCCCCCACCTGGGTCAGGAGGGACTTGCCTGCAGGGCTGGGACTGGGACTGGGAGCTGCAGCTACCCAATGCAGGTAAGAGGCAGCCCTGGATGAGTAGGGGCTGGTCTCAGGTGATGACCCAGTGCCTCCCCCCTCAGTAACCAGACTTTTGCTGTCAGGTCTACTGACTAGACACAGTCAGGTTCCCTTTTCTTCTGGACTTTTTGGTTGAAAACTGGACACCTGGCTACCTAGGGGGAAAAGAAGAGAAGCTGAGAACTAACAGCCAGCTATGGTTCTTTGATGCTCTGCCCAAGCCCTCTCACAATTTAAAGGGATCTGCTTTATCTTGTGCTGCTGGCAAGGACCATACAGGGGCTGGGGATAGCCACTCCCACTCCTGTGTCTGACATGCCACTCCCCATCTCAACACTCCTCTGGCACCAGCCAAGGACTGCAGGCCAGGAGGCACAGGAATAAGACACACTGTCTCTGCACTCTGAACCCTCGTACTTTGAGGGAGTCTCCAACAGGGGACTGGACTGTAGGTTGTTTTTGCTCCAAGGAAGCAGAACAGGGAAGAGATTCTGTCGCAAAGTATTGATTTCAGTTCCTTGAGACTCTTGAAATAATGTGTTTGGCCCTCAGGCTGAAGAGGTTGATACCACTGAGATAGATATTAAAAACAAAATAATAGGAACTTAAACACAGAGGGCCCTGATTTTGATCTGTTACACCTGCCTAAATCCAGATAATGCAGTTACTGTGGATCTTCACCTGTGTAGTTTCAGAATCAGGCCCAAAGTACAGTAATAAAACAATTAAGGTTGAAACAAAACTCAAGACAAGTAATGAGATTCTAAATAAGGAGTGAGACATCACCCTTTTCGGTGCCTTCATTTTCTCCAGACAAAACTTGTCTGTCAGAGAAGTTCCCAACTTATTACTATTTGTATTATGGAAATACCTACAGGCCCAAATCAAGACTGGGACCCCATTGTGCTAGGCACTGTATACACACATGGCACTGATACACAATCACTGTGGAAACATGTCTCCAGTGTGGGATAAATGTATGAACAGCTAATATTTATTTTGCACATCTCATGAACTACAGTATTTTTGTATAAGTATATGCAGGAGTGAAGACCCTGGGTCACGTGGCAACAGTAATACAGGGAGCCTGAAGGTGCACAGGCCTAGCATAAATATATTTCTCAGTTTCTGCTAACGCACCGTTTTGCTGCAAAAGATGTATGGAGAGAATCTGGAAAAAGATGGTTTAATTTAAGATAATAAGAAAACTAATTAGGAACCAGCTAAAAGAATGAAAGCAGCTAGGTGGGTAACAACGACATTTGAATAAGTGTAGCATATTAAGAACCCATAGAAGCAGCGAAAAGTGAGTGAATGTTGGAGCTAATTTACTTCAAAAGGAGCAAGAGAACCTTGTGATCTGTTTATGACGGCCCATGCCTTGGAAGGATTGCTACAAATTGTGGCAAAGAAATCTTGACATAGGAAAATAGGCTTGTCATAAAGGAAAAGGGAAGAAAGTTGGAGAAATGAACAAGCTGTAGGCCGCAAGATGGGATATTGTGGATACATCTAAATTGTGACAGAAGAAATACAATCCATGGCTGGTCATAATTCATGAGGTTAAAAAGACAAATGAGACTGAAAGCTACTTTGGAAACTAGAAGTTAGACTTCTGGAAGATAACGGTTTAAGGGAAATTTTTAAAAGGTGCAATTTATAAAATCTATCACCAAAACCAGTGACCTAGTAAGGTTTGTATTTGTGATTCAGACATTACACTTTCAAATTAATGTGTTTTTAAAAAATCTGAATTTAAAGAGATACACCTAGGGAAAGAATAGTTTAGAACAGGGATCGGCAACCTTTGGCACATGGCAGCAAAGCAACCTTGGCAGTAACATGGGACCCAGTCCTATATTCCTCCAGGCATATGGGGGCTGCGGGAAGTGGCGGCCAGCACATCCCTCGGCCTGTGCTGCTTCCTGCAGCCCCCAATGGCCAGAAGCAGTAAACCGCAGCCAGTAGGAGCTGTGATCAGCCGAACCTGCAGATGTGGCAGGTAAACAAATCTGCCCGGCTTACCCAGGGGGCTTACCCTGGTGGGCCACGTGCCAAATGAGGGTTCTGGGGTAGGGCCAGGGATGAGGAGCTCAGGATGTGAGAGGGGGCTCTGGAATGGGGCATGGTGCAGGGGGATGAGGACTCTGGGGTGGGGCTGGGGATGAAGAGTTTGGAGTGCAGGAGGGAATTCCAGGTTGGGGGCTCGGGGCTTGAGGTTGGAGTGTGGGCTTACCTTGGGCAGCTCCCAGTCAGTGGCACAGTGCAGGGGCTAAGGCAGGCTGCTTGTCTGTCCTGACACTATGCTGCATGTGCCCCAGGAACAGCCAGCAGTTCTGGGTCCTAGGCAAGGGCACCAGGTGGCTCCACGCGCCACTCTCGACCGCAGGCACCACCCTCCCTCCCAGCTGCCATTGGCCACTTCCTGGCCAATGGTCTGCAGAGCCAATGCTCAGGGCAGAGGCAGCACGTAGAGCCCTGTGGTCTCCCCACCTAGGAGCTGGACCTGCTGGCCGCTTCCGGGGCTCAGCGTGGTGCCAGGACAAGTAGGGACTAGCCTGTTTTAGTGCCATACCATCATCGAGCAGACTTCAGGGGGCAGAGCTCCATACGAGGGAGGAGGAGGAGGAGAGAGGGACTCAGGGGTTCCCTAGAAGGCAAGACCTGTTTACAGATACAGGGAGCAAAGGAGCAGTGTGTATATATACAGTAGATTCCCAATTATCCGGGCTCGGGTTAACCAGGCTACGGATTAACCGGGATGTCTAAAACAGGGGTCGGCAGGGGAAGCCCCAAAGCGGCAGTGGGCTGACCACTCAGCCTGCCGCCGCTTTGGGGTTTCCCCCCAGGCTCCTGCCAGCGGTGGTCTCAGCCCACTGCCAGCCAGGGTGTAGGAAGCACAGGCCTTTGGGGTTTGGGGTGTAGGTCAGCCTGCTGCCGCTTTGGGGTTTCCCTGCTGGCTCCTGCCAGCTGGGGTCTCAGCTCCCGCTGCCAGCCTGGGCTTCCTATGCCCAGGCTGGCAGCGGGAGCTGACTGGGGCAGGCGGTGCCCCACCACCCTTAGGGCGGCAGGCGCACCTCCCCTCCCCCGCACAGGGCAGCTGGCGCAACACCCCCTCCCCCCCAGGGTGCAGGACAGCCAGGGCACTACCCCCACAGTAGACTTGATTATCCGGGATTTTATTAACTGGGATTAAGTTTTTCCCGATCATCCCGGATAATCAAGAGTCTACTATATGTAGATATAGATATAGATATGCATATATAGATATATATATTCAAAAGAGAGGGGAAATTCTGGCTGCCTAAAAGGCCCATTCAAATAAGGAAGGAAGGAATCTGAGTGAGGGTAAGAGGGGAGCAGAGAAAAGCCTAGACAGTTTATATATAATGTACTGGGCTGGCTGGAAAAACCTTTAAAAAAACAACAATGGGGAAAACCAGCTATTTATTAAAGACAACAAAAAGAAACCCTGTACAACTGCTGAACTTTATTTTACTGCCTTTATTGTTTTAAATGAGTTAGAGCTGCCTATCTTATTGCAACAGGTTTAACACAGAAAAACATGTAATGATTTCAAACACTTCAATTATTCCTGTTTAATTTAGACGTGATATGTACATTTTTCCTTTTAAGTGATTTGAGAAGCTGATTTGCTCAGAGCATCTGAGCACAGGCGGTGGAACCAGAAAAATGAGTTCTCTTCTTTGTTCAGTGATCTTTGTTTGTTGCATAACTTTGCATTGTGTGAATTTCACATCATAAAATGATTTTTACTTATTTATCTTCCAGCAGGGAGTGAGGATCAATTAAAGCAGCTCAAAGCTGAAAAACACTAAATATAAGCTACATATTTATTGGAAGAATACTAGATTATAAATTGCTCAGGGCAGGAGCTTTGTCTTTTTACATGTCAAAGAATTTTTAACACTAATATAAAATAGGAAGCATCGAAATAAATATGAATGAAAATAAATGGTTCAGTGCATTAAAAATGTGTGTCTTAAAGTTGTCATCTTGTCAATAAATTGTTTAGTTTTGAACTGATAACCCTGCCAATACTTGTGACAGTAGTTTTGGAGCCTGAGTTTCAGGTGAATGTGGACAGCTGCAGCTGTCTGTACACATAACACAGGATTATGCCAGAGAATTCTAAGTGCCAAATATTGTAATAGCTGAGACATGAGTGTTTTTAATTTAAACAGTATTGTCTGTGGGTAAGTGTTTGGAGACTGGGAGTCAGGACTCTTGAGTTCTCTAACTAGCAGTGATACTTGTGCTTGATTGTAGGCAATTCACTTAACCTCTGTGTGTTTCACTATACCCATGTGTAAAATGGGGGGCAGGAAAGGAATGGGGAGGGGCAGCTCCAACGTGAGGTGGAGGGGGGAGAGAGGGGCTGCGGGGGGAAAGCTCTGTATGAAAGGGAGAGGGGAAGGAGAGGGGGCAGCTCCATGTGTGGGGAGGGAAGGGGAGAGGTGGCTCGACCAGCCTCACACTGGAGGCAGGGGGAATATACTCACCCTACTACAGCTCTGACATCAGACCAGGACAGCAGGGTGAGGAGGAGGAGCAAAGCGGCAGGGCCTGTGGGGGGAGGGAGAGGAGGAGCAGGGGGCAGGGCCTGAGTTCCAGCTTGCAGGCCCCCAAATTGGCCAGGGTCCCTGGGCATGGGCCCCCTTGGCCCATACAGTAATCCACTACTGATTCAAAGGGACCATTCAAGGTAGAGGGGCCCGTTAACAGCTCTGCAGTCACAGGACAAAAATAGGGGTTAGTGCAGGACTGCGCAACTCGGAAAGCAGTGAGGGCCATATTACTGCAAAAAAACCAGCTGCGGGCTGAAAAGCCCTGCCCTCGCCCCGCCCCACCCCCTCCACTTTCCCACACCCCACCGCTTGGCTTGCCCCACCCCTACTCACCCCCCGCGGGCCGCACAGTGAGCCCGTGCGGGCCGCATGTGGCCCCCGGACCGCATGTTGTGCAGGCCTGGGTTAGTGATTAGATGGTTGTAATAAGCCATAAATCCAGTGGCTCTGCTCAGTCCATGATTTTTAGTGTCTAGCAAAGTTATGAATTTAAACTCGCGGGATCATCTTTAAAAAGTGTTGTGCAGGTTTCCTTTGAGGATGAGGACTGATTGATCGCTCTATAGCTGGCTTCTTTGTGAAAAGTGTTTGTCCACATGTAACAAGGTGTTTTTGTCTTTTATCATTGTCCTGTGCGAGTTCATTCGAGAGCATACTCATTATCTGGTTTTATGCACATAGTTGTTAATGGGGCATTTAGTGCACTGGATGGGGTACACCACGTGTGACAGGCATATGCAGGATCCATAGATCTTGAAAGGTGAAACTAGACAATCACTACAGTCTCAAGTGAACTCACACAGGAAAATGATAAAAGACAAAAACACCCTGTCGCCTGTGGATGAACAATTTTCACAAAGTGATCACTCTATATGTGACCTATCAGTCCTCATCTTCAAAGGAAACCTGCACAACACTTTTTAAAGATGAACCTGGGAGCTTCAATTCATAACTCTGCTAGACACTAAAAATCATGGACTGAGCAGATACGCTGGATTTATGGCTTCTTACTATTCTATATCCCACTAACCAACTCATTTTGTCCTATGACTGCACGTGTGTTAACGGGGCCATTCTATCTTGAAGGGTCCCTTAGAATATGTGATAATTACTTATGCTAAACAATCTGGCTCAGTACCTTTCCCAGGCCTGAAGAAGAGCTGTGTAGGTTGAAAGCTTGCCTCAACAAAAGTTGGTCCAATAAAATATATTACCTCACCCTCCTGGTCTCTCTAATATCTTGGGACCTACACAGATGCAACTACACTGCATACATGAGAAAGACATTTTAAAATTGGGAACAGTCCACTGGTGTACTTTTGCTTCTACTTGGGTTGAATTTCTCACTGCCATTATCCAAGTCCTAAGCCTATCCTTAACTTTTTAATTCATTTGTCCTTTAACTTAGCTTTACAAATAATCAAGCACTGCTAAAAATGACCTACATAAATAAATCAATTTAATGAATAAATTATGAGTGAGAGAGTAAGAAAATGAGTGTGTGTAGGTGGATGACATAAAGGACTAGGCTGATAGTACCAGCAGGAGCTATAATTTCATATGCTGTCATCACCACCAGAGCACCGGGAAAGAGCAGAGACAATTAGGGTACATCTACATAGCAAAGAAAAAGAAGCCAAGGCAGTGAGTTTCAGAGCCTGAATCAACTGACTCCGGCTTGCAGTGTGGGGCTAAAAGTGATTTAGGCATTTAGGAGTCTCAGATTCACTTAAAATCAATGGGACTTAGACCCTTGAGTGCCTAACAGCCAGATTTTCAAAGGTATTCAATCATACATGCTGCCTTGGCCACAGTTATTGTGAATTAGGAATACAGTACATAATGATGTGCAGGAACCTTTTAATCTCTACTTTTCCCATTCACATCAGCTCCACTTTATCAGTGATGCAATCCAATATCTTGAGTACCCATTTGCATATACATTTCCTTGTTGATTATTATGTTTAATTCCTTGAAGGCATTTACTTCCCTGGGTAGATTGGCAGATTTAGCACCAGCTAAGATTGTCTTTATATAGAATCATAGGACTGGAAGGGACCTCAGGAGGTCATTTAGTCTAGTCCCCTGTGCTCATGGCAGGACTAAGTATTATCTAGACCATCCCTGACAACTGTTTTTTTTAACTTGCTCTTAAAAATGTCCAATCTTGGAGATTCCACAATCTCCCTAGGCAATTTATTCCAGTGCTTAACCACCCTGACAGTTAGGAAGTTTTTCCTAGTGTCCAACTGTAAGCTGCATGGCCTTCCCACCATGTTACTCTCTGAGGGAAGCCATGCCTCCTCACTGTCACATCTGTAAAGGTGAGCTCAAAAAGGTGGGGAATTAGTGTACATGTAGTGCTCCAGCCCTCAATTAGTGCAGGTCAGCAAACAGTAGGCTCTGTCCTGCGATCAGGACAGAGCAGTTAAGCAGTCTATGAGCCCCAGGTAAAAGTAAGCACCGACAAAATCTAGACTTGTCTCAGGTAAGGGTGAGCACCAGTATAGTGTAGGAGCTCAGGCAGGCATGGACGGCAGGGTACCACAGGCCTTCTGGCCTAAGGGGGCGTGCTTTCACCCCAAGGGTGGGATGGCAGGGGTAGAGGGACATGGGCCCACCCAGCTCCACTGTCTCCCAGCCTAGGCCCCTGATAATGGTGGAGTGATCCGCCACTATATCCACCTGCAACACACTGACCTAGTATCAGGCCATCACTCAACCAGACAGTTGTCTAGTTTTCCTGGACTACTTGCTACATCCCCAGGGTTTGGTACCTCTCTGTTATAGTTGTCCTCCGTCTCCCCAGGGTAGGTGGCCAGCGACAGGCCCAGCAGGTTGTCGGTGTCTCAGTTGATCAGAGGGCCTGGGAGCTCTGGCCAGTCCTCACGAGGCAAACCCAGTAGCTCCTCTACAGGCTCCAGCAGCAGGCCGGATTCATCTGTCTCCTATAGCGGCTCCAGCCCTTCTGAACCCACCTTTTGTACTTCCACTTCCTGTCCCACCGTTCCACTTCCGGCAGGGCAGGCGTGGATTTCCTGGTTTGGCCCACCAGGGGTGTGTGTTGTGGTTCCTCCCTATCACACTCTGAAGGAGGCCGTGCCTTCTCGCTACATCAGCCTAAACTGCCCTTGCTGCAATTTAAGCCCATCGCTTGTCCTGTCCTCAGATAGGGTTACCATATTTCAACATTAAAAAAAAAGGACACTCCATGGGGTGGGGGGGCTTGCCTCCCCAAACAGCCTGGCGCCACCCTCTATCTTCTCCCTCACACTTTCTGCCCCCCTTCAGAGCCCCCAACCCATCCGACCCTGCCTGCTCCTTGTCCCCTGAGCGCCCTCTCCTGGGACCCCTCCAAACACCCCCCAGGACCCCACCCCCCTCTAAGCCCCCTGCTCCTTGTCCCTTTACTGCCCTCTCCTGAGATCCCCTCACCCTAACTGCCCCCCTAGGAGTCAGGATCCCACCCCCAACCCCCCCACTCCCTGAAACAAGGACATTATTTTAAATGAATCAGTCACAGAGGTTTAGTGTGTTCATTGCTTTTAGAAAAAGGGAACACTAATTTACTTTGCGTGATCTCCATGACAATAGACATGTTTATGAAATGTCACCAACTTTACAAAATGTTTCCAAAGATTTTAGGCATTACAAAGGGTTTTATATCTTACTAAGGTACTGATTTTGCTGGAGGTTCTCTTAAAACTAGTTCATCAGACAGAAGTAAAGAAAGGGAAACTCTCTTTGTTCAGCTATCTGGAAGAATAAAGGGATGGATAGAAAGGACAGGAAGACTTTGGAAACAAGTTTTTTTAAAAACTATACTATTACAGTAATGCCCAGCTGTTTGTGTCAGTAAATTCAGAAACTGACAGTATATACCTGGGGGTTGGCAAATGCCTGTTAAATGGCTTCATTACTACTCGAATGGCTCTTTAACACTTTCAGTGTTGTGTTAATAGGTCTGGCAAGCTGGAGTCTTTTAAACTTTTAACTACTAGATCCCTGGAGCAGCTGACTGTGAGAGCCTGCAGGAAGGGATAGGAAAGTGAGACAAGGGAACACTAAGACCCAGTGGTGCCCTGGGTCTGGCTGCTGAAGGCTCCAGCCATGAGAGCAGCTCAGGGCTTTATGTCAGCCACCTCATTGATTGTGGGTGGGAGGGAGAAAAAATCCTGGACATTAGCAGCTATTTAAAAAGTCCTCCCAGACAGCCATTTAAACTCTAAAATCCCGGACATGTCCAGGAAAAAATGGACACATGGCAACTCTACCTCAGAGGTTAAGAGCAATTTTTCTCCCTCCTCGTTGTAACAATCTTTGATGTACTTGAAAACGTATGTCCCCTCTCCCTTTTCTCTTCTCCAGACTAAACAAACCCAATGTTTTCAATCTTCTCTCATAGGTCATGTTTTCTAGACCTTTAATCATTTGTGTTGCTCTGCTCAGGACTTTCTCCAATTTGTCCACATCTTTCTTGAAATGTGGCATCAAGGACTGGACATAATACTCCAGTTGAGGCCTAATCAGTGCTGAGTAGAGCAGAAGAATTACTTCTTGTGTCTTGCTTACAATACTTCTACTAATACATCCCAGAAGGATATTTGCTTTTTTGCAGCAGTGTTACACTGGCTCATATTTAGCTTGTGATCCATTCTGACTCCCCAGATCCCTTTCTGTAGTACTCCTTCCTAGGCAGTCATTTCCCATTTTGTATGTGTGCAACTGATTTGCCTTTGTCCTTACTGAATTTCATCCATCCAGTTTTTCCAGATCATTTTGAATTTTAATCCGAGTCTCCAAAATACTTGCAACCCCTCCCAGCTTGCTATCATCTGCAAACTTTATAAGTGTCCTTTCTGTGCCATTATCCAAAACACTGATGAAAATATTGAACAGAACTGAACCCCACCCTTGGTATGCACTTCCCAGAGAGTAGTTATCAGTGGTTCACAGTCAAGCTGGAATGGTTTTCCAACCAGTTATGCACCCACCTTAAAGTAGCTTCATCTAGATTGTATTTCTCTAGTTTGTTTATGAGAAGGTCATGCAAGACAGTACCCAATGCCTTATGTAAGGCAAATACTATTGTGTGCTCCTGCTCCATATTCTTTCCCCAAATAACTGTGTTTGGCTTTGTTATTTGCTTATCCTCTTTAAGTATTTGAAAATGAAATAGTTCAATGAATAGAAACTCTTATAATTTATGTAGAATTTGACCACTATAGAACAGGTTCTCAGCTGGCTCTACTTTTTTCTGGATTCAGTATGACATTAGCCCCAGTAATTCAGAACACTCCAAAGCACTGAAATCACCCTTAAGACTTTAACCTGCTGTCTGTCTGTGCGCAGATCTCATTAAAGTCAGTGGGAGACCAGCAGATGGAGGACTTGCAGTAGTGAGCCCAGATGTTGGATGTTGATATCAGTATCTTCTAGTGGGGCTTTACTATTTAATGTCTCATTGCATAATGCAGACAGTGAAAAAGGAAGAATATAAGTTTTCGTTCTCCAGAGTTATCATATAGACACACTGGCAGAAACATATACCATATCCCCAACATACTGCCACCTATAGAATATAGGGTCAGAGAGAATAACAAGACAATAAGGATATAACGCTACCAGTATTTAGGTCTGTTTTGGAGTATGTTTCTCATGGATCCATTACACAAATGTGAAAAGATGTTTAAATAATCCTTTCCATTTTCTTTAGTGTTTTAGTATTTTGGTATACTTTGTCTTCTACTCTTAAAAGCGCTAATATATTAGGCAAAATGGTGCCCCAATTGATTCTCTTATAGAACTCCCAGTTTAGTGCAGATGTCTAGGTGTTACCAGAATTTCATAGAATTTCTCAGACCACAAATGCATATTCTGAATGTGCTTATCTGGCTGCAGGAGTGGTGTGTTGAACCACTATGCACCAGCAATGGGCACAATTCAAGTCACTAGCTCTCCCTAGCCGCTGTTGAGCTCAAGTGTGTTCTGCAGAATGAAAGACTTTTTCTCACAGTCTAGGTATTAACAATGTTCATCGCTATACTTTCAGAGCACCTATGCTGATTTACAAACACAAAACAAGCTCCTAATCAGGTAAATTGTGTGTAACTTGGCCAAGTTCCTCTACAAGTAGAAAATTAAGTAAACTAAGTTAAGAAAATTTTCAGTTGTTAGAGCAGAAACTCCACAGATGTTAAATGCTATGAACATTAGAGTGAGCTTTTCCTCAGGAAAAACTCAAACTTTGGAGAACTGTTTTTCAGTACTAGTGGACAGATTGTAGGTGAGCCTGCGTGATAAATGCAATTTACCACATGAATATCACCACTTCGTAAGTGGTGTATATAAATATATATTATCCCAGGAAAACCATATTTAGTGACACTTAATGTTCTGGCAGGACATGCTCCATCCACCCAAAATCTGAAAAGCAGAGACAGAAGGTAAGGGGACAGACTTGTGCTTTCCTTTCCACCTTCATATTGCCTCCATCACTGTCGGTAACAAACAGTGCTCTCTGAGGCTTTCAATTCCATCTTCAACAGATGCACCAAAGCACTATGTACCCTGACTTCATCAAACTACCACTCTAATGCAAAACCTACCAGTGTCTTCTTGCCTTTATATCAATTACATCTGACTTGCACATTCCATGCTTTTGGCAAATTCTTCTGCCTTAAAACTGGTGAAGTCACTGTTAAGAATTTGTGTTAGAGTGCCCGTGCTTATGGAGTGCATTATCAATAGCTTAGTATTTTGGTCTTATTCTCATGTAAGTGATGATGTCCCTGCCATAGCAGGTTCACCTTTGCACACACATTATGGCTAAAATGTTTATTAAAAGTTCCATAAACAAACAATCCTGGTGTATAACTGATATTCCAGGAATCAGCACACAAGGAGCAACAATGAGGCCAATGGACAGGTCCCAGAGCATGTTAGAGTTCTTGCAAAAGGGTACAAACGAAAGTGAGACAAACCAGTGAGCAACTGTCTAAAGGGATGACTTTTAAATTCTTCTTGTTCTCTTTGTACCACTCACAACTTCATCAAAACAGTATGAGAAATTCCAAGAATATTCCGTTTATATTTGGTTGGGGAGGGGGCTGGGTGGTTTTTTGCCATTTCAATGAGAGTTTTACAAAATTAAGATTTAAAGCTCCTGCTAAAATTGAACTCTAACACAACCTTACCCATACTTCACCATAATATATACCTATGCACACAGAGATTAAACACATTCCATGGAGTATTCTAATTTAATCCTGCCCCACTAATTTATACCTTTTATTTTGAAAATAAAATAGTAGCTACATTTAAAAATGTACACGTAGATGCAATTCTAGATTGTTTCAGATGAATCAATCTTTTAAATTCTTGCCCACCTCTCTTTAAATGTGCCTCTCCCCTTCCTTCTGCAACTAGTTTTCATTACTGATACCACATCAGGAAACTAGTCTGCAAGAGAATGATCCATGGGTGTGTAACACTAAGATAAGCATGCTGGTAGCATGCTAACAATTAATTATGGCAAAGCACACTCTTTTGACTGTACATTTAATTATGTGACTTGGGAAGGATTCTTTTCTTCTTTTTGTAACTAACTTTGCAACCTGATAAAAAGCAGTGCTTCTTAGTGGCTAGAGTAGGAGGGGGAGTCAGGCTTTGTCATTTAATTACAGTTACACCTTGGGCAAGTCACTTAACATCTCAGTATTTCACTGTATCTATCTGGAAATTAGTATTGGGATAGAGATGGCAATTTCTTGCAATATCCTGGACAAACTTCATTTACTTAAGTTTATGTATCATTGTGGGCCAAGTATTGTATGCATTTTCATGGGGGAGGAAGATCAACGCCTTCCAGGAGCTAAGAACAGGAGGGAATGTGTAGGCAAATTCACTTGGGTTGTAACACCTCAAGAGAGGCACCATCACCTGGAGTGGCTCACCTATACTGCTTCAAACTGGATTCCCTAGAGAAACAACAAACAAAGGAAGGACTTGTGGATAAATAGCCTGAGTTAAACTGATTCAGGGCCTGCTTTCTGAACCAGCAAACAAAAAAGACCTTCTATCCAAGGGAGGCCCCAATCCTTCCTGGGAAGAATTGGACCTATTCAGGGGTATTCCTGCTCTTAACAAAAGGAGTTTTGAACTTGAAACTACAGGAAAAACCTCTATGTGGGGTTTGAAGAACTGATCACCTGACAGAACCCTTGTGGGAGCTGGGGTGATCTCTGGTAAGCTTATTGGCATGTGTATAGGTTCTTCTATTGCTCTTAATAGATTCTGTTGGCAATGCTTTCACCTTAAAAATAAATGCGTTGGTTTAGAAAGAGCTGTGTGGTACTTATACTTGTGGGCAGTTATGCTGTTTATAGCCTGTGAAGAGAAAGCAAAATATAGATGCAGGTCTACTAAGGCAGCCTCGCTCACTGGGGGATTCACCCTGGAGGCAGGGAACTGGAAAACCCCTGGTCAGAAGAGGGAGAGAGAGGAGATGGGAATTTCGAGTGCCCTGCTGAACTGCCAGGGGGAACTGTACAGGTGACAGTTGTTCTGAACTGTGACAACTTCAATAATTCATTTCACAGCTGAGAAGAAAGTGTAAGCCAGATTTTTTTCTCACACACTGCAGATCTTGTCTTTCAGTGTGGCTGGGGGTGGAACATTGGAATGAAGGTAAGTTAGGCAATCACTTACAAGAAGGTGCAATTCCATGCAACAAATACATATAATTAAAGTAGTTTTCCTCTCAGCCTCCTGTTACACAATGAGTCACTTCACCTTGAAGTATGGTACTTTGCCTAAGCACAGCTTAATTCTATTTTCAATTTCTTAGATGGATTTTCAGTTAACAAGTATAGCAAAAGCAAACCATGAAAAGGTTTAGCGTGTATAGTTTTATTTTACATACTATTTTATTAGAGTTACAGCTAAAAAATCCAGCAGAACTACATTCACATTTCAAATATGTTCAGTATAATCCGCATGCATCTTGGGTGGCCCTCCCTCCTTGCACCCATACTCACCTCTCTCCCAAACTCATCTGGGGCACTCTCGTTTTTTATTGTTTTCATTTAAAATGAAGGTTAGAGGAAATGCTTTTTACGCCAATTGAATTAATACAATATCACCATCAGTGACAACTGCTGAATAGCTCCACTCATTCAAATAAGAATGGGGATGCACCCTTCCTGCCTTCTCCCCAACGATTTGTGCTCTGATTCCTTCTGATGGGCATTGGAGGATTAAAGGGGAAACCAACATGACACAGAGAAATCTCAGCGAATCAGTTTTGTCAGAATTAATGCTGTGTTGGTGTAGCTGAAGGGAAGGCAATGTGTCACATACGTTGGCTGTTTGAGGGCTCTTTCCACTCCAGTTCAACCTCCCTTATTTCCACAGCCCACCTGCCTCAGAATTTTCATGGCAGTCGGGAATGCTTAGAGGAGAGACGGATCCCATGTCTGACTTATTTCAGGACAAACTCTCTTGCTCACCTTTTGGTCTTGTCTTCACTGCAGTGAGGGGTGGGAAGGTGTGTCCTTAACTGTAGTTAGATAACTTGAATTAACTGATGTTAAATAAAATCCTAACAAAGAGAAGGCAGCTTGTAATTTTCACATGAGTTAGCAGGTTAAGTTAAAGCATATGGGGGAACTGTGCCCCTAACAACATCCCAGATCAAAGGACTCACTGGTATCTGGGAGTGAGTTTCAGCTGGCCTAAACAGTTCAAAGTGCCCCAATTCATTAATGTCATAAACTGTATCTGAAGTGTCATGTAAGGGGTCACTGGAAAACTAACACCACACTGATCACTAATATTCTTGCATAGTGTACATATGATAAACAGCCAAGGGACCATACAAATATGAAGGAAATGTAGAAATAAAATGGAATTACCAGACAATTCTGGGGAGTGGGTAAATAGGTTTCTCTCAACCAAAGGACAGGTTGGAGCGTCCTGCCAGGTGTCATCAGTGTAGATGAGCAATCACATGTTGTAACGGGTTGTGCTCACCACCGTGGTGTCTCCTGCTGGTTGCTCCCTGAATTAGTTCTGTCTGTCAGCAGAGCACCCTCCTCTTGTGGTGTCTCACTCCCCGTCACTGCTTCTCCGCTGTCCATGGGGACCCGCATTGCTCAGGGACCACAGCATCCTCTTCAGGGCACAGCCCTCCGGCTATGCCCCAACTCTGTTGTCTCCTCCCTTCCAGGGGAACCGGCAGTCCTTCACCTGGGCTCTCACCACAGTGGCAAACTGCAGCTCCATGTCCAGCCCCTTGGTCAGGGGCAAACTGCAGCCCTTTGGCTGGTCACTTCCTTTGACAGCCAGTGGGGCAAAGAGGGCGGGGGGAGACCCAGGCCTGCCTGCTACTCTGGGCCCCAACCCAGGGAGCCTACAGCTGGCAGCTGCTCACTACCTCTCCTTCCCCTCTGCCAATACCTGCTTTCTCTAGTCCACTTTCCCATAGTCCTAGCACCTACTTGGCCCCTGTATGAAGGCCTTAGTCTGGGAGCCATTGATTTGCCTTTTAGCAAACACCAGTGAAGAAAGAAACCAGCATGGAATTTCTTTCACCAACAGACTCCATGTCTCCTTCCTCACAGCTTGGATGAACTTTACTTTTGGGGGTAACCTTCAGAAAACTCCATTTCAAAGGTTCATTAGACTATGAAGAGGGGCAAAGAAGCCCAAGTATGTTTCACCTACGAAGACAAAGGAACTTTGGATTTTGTGGGAGATCGTGACCAGAGAGGTAATCAGCCATCATGCTGGAAAGTCGTGTGGTAAAAATCTTACCTTGAACCAAGACTGTAGTTTCGCTAAGTCTTAGCCTCTACAAAGTGTTTTTCACTTTTATTTGATTGTAACCTTTTTATAACTTTATTCTTAAACTCACTTAAAATCCTATCATCTTTTACCAATAGGCTTATTTTTGCTTTTAATCTAAAAAAACCAGTGATGCTCAGACCTGAGTGGTTCAGGAGCCAAATTAGCGATCAACATTACCCAAATGAGCAACAGTAGTGTGAATTCATTGTTTAATTGACTATATATATATATATATATATATAATTATTCTCACAGCATTCTGACTGACCAAGCATTATAATTTTTTTCAACTACCATTGGTTAATAACATAGTAAAAGCTTCCTTACCGGTTCATAACTTAGATCGGTTAATAATTAAAGCACACAGTGATTTCATAGTATGTGCTGCAAAGAGCTGCAGAAGACACATTAAAGAATCACTTGCAGCTTGGGAGCCCCTGTCTTGAGGAGCACTGATCTAAACTAACCCAGTGCTGTGTTTGAAATGAAGTGGTTGTTAACTCCAGTTAAAGAAGTAAGTTATGCATTTTTGTTTCTTTAGAGGAGCAAACTAACCTTATTATTCCTCTGAATGGTCCAGGAAAGGACTGGACATCGCAGAACACACAATTTTGCAGGGGGAGGAAGGGGGAGAATTTGGGACTGGACAGTCTTGGGTCCATCTTGCTGAGGTAAACAAGGGTTTTGGAGGCCAGCGTGTGACTGTACTATAACAAGCAGGCTTCTGGAGTCAGAGCTGGTCCAGGGCAGCTTATCACACAGATGCTCAGTACATGTTTATATGCTGACTGGGAGTATCCAGACAAGGGAACTATAGCAGCAGAGCATTTTAAGGCACTCAGGGTTATGGGGAAAATGATGACACAACCCTTCCTGGGTCTGTATTGCACCCCAGAATCTGGCAGGAAACTAGTCTGTAACTTCACCAGCTAACTCATGTGAAAACTACAAATTGCCTTATTGTTGTTAGTAGGCTTGTAGCTTGCATTAACTCAAGTTAGCTAGCTTGAATTAAGAACACAGCTTTTTTTGCAGTGGAGTCATGGCCTTCAGCCACTTTTGACAGTTTTGCTCTCCTCTGTAACAGGCAGTTCAGGCCCCCACAGTAGGGGAGTGTATATATTTTATTTGCTTCTTTTCTGAACTAAAGGAAGATAATAAAAGAGAGAGAAAGAACCATGGAAGAGATATTCACTGGCAGGTGTGATTGCTGCTCTTTCCATGACTGCCAAACCAGTAAGTAGTGGAGAGGCTTTTAAAAGGTGTTATCTAATGCTCTGGCAGAAAGATTTTGGGTCAAGACCCTACCATGCTAGGGTAGTGGTGTTCAGGAGAATTGTGGAAGCAAGGTACTCATTTCTAAACAGAATGAATATTATACTTTTCTCCCTTGAGATCTTCTCTTGCCAAAGTAAGAAATTGCACTGACATGCTCCAAAGAACTGCACCTATTTCTCCATGACAAATGGAGGGTTTATGCAGAGCCAGAGTGGTAATACAGGGATTGGAACTGTGGGATAATTTAACCAAGGGGAAACTAGTTTACGTCCGCTGTACACTGTTGTTTATCTGAATTAGTATAATGAGTAGAATATAATGATATTATGATCATGTACTTTTTTGGCTGTTGCTCCACACTTAAGTAGGCACAACAAAGGACCAAACATTGCTGCCTAGAGATCTGATATTTTATACACAGTATGATTTCTAATTGCTTGAATAATATTGCACAGTAAGAGTTATTTCTCACTGCCTTAGCTATAATGACCTCTTGGAATATCATGTAGCTGATGATCTATTTGGGAGCATTTTTGCATGAGCTGTATTCCCTAAAAGCTAAGCTTTCAGAAAAAGGAATCAGTAGAAAATGGCAAAATAAAGTTCCAGCAGCTGAATGAGAGGACTCCTCAGAATTTATTTATAGATCCTTTTTGTTGAACACCCACAGTCCCCATATTAACAATAGTGATTCAGAAAAACATCCAGCAGAGCCCTGAGGCAAATTATTGTGCGTAATCTTAGCACAGTTCATTTCAAAGGAAGCATAGTTTAAAAGAATGGAATGAACATTACAGGACACTTTCTCCATAAAGCTGTTTTGCAGTACACTATCTTTATTTGGACAGGAAGCTTCCTACTGTTGCTATTTTTAATACACCAGCTTAACTTGTTTTGCATCACGGCTTTAGTAAAAACAGATTTTCCTTTAGAAATAAAAAGGAGCAATTCATCCAGAAACAACAAAGCTTAATGTTCAGAAAAACTGGGTAAGCCTGAAAAGTGTAATTGGGTCAAAATCAAATACCCATCGTCTGTGACAAAGTAGCGTGTACTTGAGCTAAGCCTTTTCACTTTACCAGCAAGTGAGATGTTTGCCATCTAAATCTACAATCACATTTTGCTTTCAGGTACATGTGGGCCACTCCCATTGATTTCAGCCAGCAGCAAGAGTTGAATTTAGCCCAGAGCGTGCACACATTGTTATTCGTCTTATCTTGCCTTACAGCCACAGCCTCTTTTCAACATTTCCTAGTGTGGATGGACTCTCACGGGAAAAGGGGGTTAGTTTAGTTTTAACCACTTATTAGTGGTTAAAACTAAACTAATAGATGGTAACTAATATGCGATAAAATCCTACTGCGGACAAGGCAGGTTGTAGCTTTCACACGTGTTAGTCATGTCAAGGTTAACACTAAGGGTACATCTATGCTGCATTTTAAAACCCTCATCAGTGAGTCACAGAGCCTGGGTCTACAGACTCAGACTTGCAGGACTGATGCTATGGCGCTAAACCAGCTGTTTAGAACATGACACCCTGGTACCCCAATATTCACCATTGTCATGTAATTAGGATATGTTTTGTACACAATATGCTTTGTGAAGTTTCATTCTAAAAGCCTTGATCAAGTGCTCGGCCAAGGATGGGCAAACTATGGCCTAGGAGCCACATCCGGATCTTCAGATGTTTTAATCTGGCCCTCGAGTTCCCATTAGGAGTAGGGTTCGGGGCTTGCCCCGCTCTGCACTGCTCCCAGAAGCAGCAGCATGTCTCCCTTCCAGCTCCTGGCGTAGGGGGCAGCCAGGGGGCTCCGCATACTGCCCCCACCCCAAGCACCTCCCCTACAGCTCTCATTGGCCGGGAGCTGCAAGTCTCACGGTATATCTACACAGCACAGGGGTTTTAAAACACAGTGAAGATGTACCTTAAGAGGGAATACTGTACATGGTACTAGGTAACTGCCCTTCTGTTTACAGAGTACTTAATACCAACAGCTGAACTTGCACGGGGTGAGGTGAGAAAGGAGAAGTTGCAGAGAGACACTTCCCCAGCACCAATCCCCAGAGACGTTCCAGGCACACTCCACTGCAGCAGCCCCACCACTGCTTGAAAAGAAGCAGCGTGTGCAGCAGGTGCATCCTGGTATGGCAGCCTTGCTAGTTATCTAGGAGTTAAACAAAGGCGCTGCGTAAGGTCTTCTGTGTTCCCTTCTGTAAGGCATCACATCGCTGAATTTTTCCCTTGCTCTGGTCAGTCTCTGTTAGGGGTCAGCAGTTATGTTAGAGTTATTCAGTTCTAACAATCAGTGGAGGTTGCAGTTATTGTGGAACAACTGGTCTGCTTAAACCTTGCAATCCAAGCTCTCTCTCCTCCCGAACACGTGAGTGGTGTCAACACACTAAGGGCTTTACAGAAACAATCTCAGCCTCAGCGACATTTTCAAACTCAGAAAGTTTAAAAGCGCATAGCCCTTTGAAATGTACTGACTGCACTTTGCGCTAGAGTATGGCTAGTCCTGTATAAGTGAGTGAGCAGGAGGGCCAGAAAAAGCCCTTCAATGCTTTGCACATGTGTGCAAGGAGCAGCCACCATCTCAGGCTATGTATAGCCTATGTCAGCATAACTTATGGCGCTCAGGGGTATGAAAAAAAACACTCCCCTGAGTGCCATAAGTTACACCAACATCGGCATAAGCACTCGTGTGCAGAGCGCTCTGTGGGTGGGAGAGCTTCGCCTGCCGACACAGCTTCTGCTGCTGGCAGAGGTGGTTTTATTATACCAACAGGAGAGCTCTCTCCCGGTGGCACAGAGCGTCTTCACCAGATGAGCTGCAGCGGCAGAGCTGTGTCGGTACAGCTCTGGACATATAGACATGGCCTCAGTCTTTGCACTGCTGGTACTGGAGGTGGATGCCTAGTACTAACAAGTCTATACACATGGGCGGGGCCACACCAGGCTGTTTGGGAGGCACAGCCTCCCCTAGCCTATGATACCCATTGCTCATGGCCAAAGCCTTTCCTCCTGCTTTGCTAGAGAAAAGCAGCAGCACAATTGTAAGAAAGATGTCATGCAGACACTGTTACAATAACAGAGGATGGGCTTTTCTAATGCTATTGTACAACTGGGTATTTCAGTTTTACACGTCAGGTGCTGATGGTGTTGGGGCTGTATATGTAACTCCGGCACGCAAGCGTACAGAATGGCAAATTACCAAAAAAACTAATAGCCCCAAAGTACTTTCCAGTGTATTAGGGCTCCAAGTCTGACCAAGCAACTGGTGTTATAGGACTTCCTCTAAATGCCTCCTCTGAGACAATGGTGAAGGAAGTTTTTAAAACACCAGGCAATCTACCCAGCATTAAGTGTGACCGACTGTTGGCTCACGTATATGGAGGGAACTTAATGGACTACATGGAGCAAGAACTTTCCTAGATGGAAACTGACAGTAACTCTCTTGTGCTTCATAGAAACAGGTCTGATATTTTTCCCCTCTGGCATTAGTGAGGACAATAAAGGGGTGTCGAGGAGAGTGGATGTAGATAGTCAAAATAAAAATCAGATAAGGAGTCACACTACTACTTTTTGGATGATAAATTGCAGGCTGTAGGGTCAGTGAGGAGATCAGCCCTTGCTGAAAATTAATATATAGGGAGAAACCCCGGTGAAGTCAATGGCAAAATTCCCATTGACTTTAATGGAGCCCAGATGTCACCTAAAAACTTTTGAAGACATTTTCAGCAGTTGCTTGTATTGGGACTGTGCCATTACTAACATAACCTGTGAACATATATATCATTGTTTTACCCACTGTTATATGTTTGCAGAAAATATTATACAAAGGTGGTCATGTAAGGTGTCTATGGAAAGGTTATGACTTGCTGATTATGATTATGCTATTTATATGTCTATCATTTTTGGAGTTGAAGTTATGAATATTGGCTACTGTAGGGAGAGTTCATTGGGTCTCGTCCCTCTCTGGGTTACCGGGAAGCCATACTGCCTCTCTTCGTCCTTGCACGGTCCCTTGGGGAATCATTCGGGCTGTAGGGGTCCTGGCTCAAGCCATCCGGCAGGGGGCTGAGCACACACAGGTAACACTTAATAGCTTAACAAACCCAGGCCCTGAGTTAGGGCAGAGCAGTGAAGAGTCACAGCTCAGGCCCTTAGGCAGGGCTGAGCAAACGTAGGTACCTGTCAGCAGCTAATAAGTCCAGGCTCCGGGTCTGGGTGGGGCAGTAAAAAGTCCAGGCTCAGGCCCTCAGGCAGAGGCTGAGCAAACACAGGTAGAATCACACCCTGGCTTCAGGCTCGGAGCAGCCTGGCAGAGGGGGAGACTGCCACCCACGCATTGGGTTGCAGGGGGAGACACAGGCCCTCCCACTCCACTGTCCTCCCACTCCACTCTACTGGGAGGACACTCCACTGTCTCTTTTTGTACTATTTCTCTGACCTCACTGATGCTGCAAAAACCTCCTAATTTACTATCATATCTAAGTTTCCTTAACATAGTGTTTACTCCCATTTCCTGACAGAAATGAAAATATTAAGACTAGACCTAGGACACCCCCCTCCCCAGCTCTGTACATTGCCCTCAATCACCAACCTTACTTTACATTTTTTTAGCTACTTTTGAATCTGTGACATAATACTCATACCAAATCCAAACTGAATCAATATTATAAGCAACACTTATGAGACATTGTCTAGCTTTAACGGTTTACTAAAATCCAAGTACTGTGTTCACTTTTGGACAGATTTACAAAGCTATTTATGCACCTAAAGATGCAGATAGGAGCTTAGTGGGATTTACAAAAGCAAGCAGCTGGCATGAGCTGTTCTTTATGGACTTGATCGAACTTCCCTTGACTTCATTAAGTAGGATCTGGCCTTATAAACCTGTGGTGCTCAGTACTCATGCTTTCATTATCCCACAGATGTAGAGATTCACAGATTCCACATTCAGGAGGGACCATGATCATCTCACCTCCTGTACAACACAGGCCACAGACCTTCCCCAGTATACATCCTAGAGCGTAGCTTTCAGAAAAACATCTAATCTTGATTTAAAACTTGTCAGTGATGGAGAACCCACCAGGATCCTCGGTAAGTTGTTCCAGTGGTTAATTACCCTCACTGTTAAAAATGTACACCTTATTTCCAGTCTGAATTTTTCTACCTACAACTTCCAGCCACTGGTCCCATTTTTTAAGGGACTGTTATTTATTTTGTCTGTTTTTCCTAATTTCTCCTAGAGTATTTATTGATATTTGCTTTAATATCCTCTATTTCCACAACATTCTGCCCTCTCCAGGATAATTTCTTTAAATTGTTTGGCTTGCTTTTCTTTTGCCCAGTATCTCTCTTTTATGATTTTCCTTAATTGTTGGCGGGGGCATTGTTTTTCAGTGTTCCATGTACAAGCATAACAATGCTAGAAATGTATTTTTACTGTCCTGTCTTTACTTCCTCTTCACCATCTGCCTCTTTCCCCTTCATGTTCATTATTTCCTGATTTTCTGTCTCCTTCCCTGGTTTGGTTCTCTTCCAACCCTCCCTCCCACCCCCAGAACAGCAAAGAACTATAGTTTTGTAGCCACCTTGCCTATGTCCCTCTTCCCTACCCCGTATCCCCCTATTTCCTGCATGCCTGTCTCCAGTGCATATTTTGAATGCCTCTTCTTGCCAATAGCACTATTATTCACTGTCTGGAATTAGCTTTTCCCATAGCTGATTCTCTCTTTACCTCATGTTTTCTCTCCCTTTCAGAAACTTCTATTAAATTCAAATTAAGAGGCTTGTATATGATGTGTTTTCCTCACAAATACCAAAAGTACTGTGTATACATAATAGCAGTTTTACTTCTGGCAGTAGATTATCTATAATTTGACAGTTATAAAGTTATAAACTTTATAAAGTTTTTTTTTACAGAAAGATTCACTCTTAACCTATCACACCTATAGATTCCTAAGCAGTCCATTTAACAACAGCCAAGTGTTGTTCAAATTAATTAACTGCAGACTTATGCATCTGTCATACCTTTGCAACAAGAAACTTCATAATGATACAGAAAGTGTTTCTGGAAAATAAAGACTTATTTCTAGACCTGATCACAAAATTTTTGGAGAACATTCTTGTTTATTTCTGCAGCAATTAAAGAAGAGGCAAAAACACCAGCTCAAAAAACGATTGTCAGTTGCTCTGTGCTGGAGCCATTTGATAGTTCATGTTTGAACTATATGAAAGAGTTTTGTTTGGAGTAGGAGAGGGTTGCAAGAAAGTTGATTCACTTATCAGTCTTGTTTTTGACAGACAGGAAGTAGAATTATTAAATTAGACCCTAGAGCATCAAATACTATCAGCATGGCCTAAATGGAAACACTTGTTTTGCACATGTTCACTACATAACTAGAGGGGAACCACCGTCCTGTCAAAAATTCACAGAAAATGTAGTATTTTGGAAACAGATATAAGGTGCCTCAGCATGCCATGGGCAGGTCTGGCCCCAATCTCACATAACCAAGCCAAGGTTTGATCCCCTTTCTAGCCAAGAGAACTTGGAAGGGAGAAGGAGAATCTATATTTAAACATTTATATACAAACACCTAAAAAGATAAGCATCTGTGACATTAGGAGTATAGTTCACACAATGTGTTGGATGCCATTTACATAAGCTTGTTGTATGCTATTAATACAACAGAGGTGTAAAATGCTATTTGATTAACTTATTCTTTTAAGATTTCTAAAGTGTATGTACTTCCATGAGAATGGCAATCAACCCCTCAGCCTGAAGGAATGGGTGAACCAAAAGCAAAATTAAAGAACTCTCTGCTAAAAGGATTAAAGTGTACAGTAGCCAAGCAACAAACTGCAGAAAGATTAGTACAACGTACACAATATAAGGCTACTTTTGAACTGCCTCTTCTGATGTTTACACAGCCTAGCCTAAAGTTCAAAAGTAAACTTGAGCAACATCTACCCAGTTCTTTAACAGGAGCCAAATATCGTGTTTTCAATTGTCTGAATCCTGAAGTACTAAGGGGAAAAAAACTTCCTTTGATTTCACTGGCAGTAGGGTTATCAGGATTTACCTTTACAGTTGCAGCTGCTTAGTCATCAATGACTTGTATAGAGGTAGTTTATCTATTTCATCCTAGAACAAAGCTAGCAGTTTTCTTCTTCCTTCACAGGTCCCTTGTTTACCCATTTCTGATCCAGTGCCAAGTTGCTAGGTAGTGCATGCTTACTGCTATCACTCTCCTTTCTCCCAGGGTCAGGTACAATATTTATCATCACTCCTGATCATTTGAGGAAATATCTTTCTCACACTTCCTTACTTTCAGACATTGGAGTAGAAAATGTCTCTCTCTCAAGCTGTCTATTAAGGTACTTATATGGCTCCCTCCAATCACCATAGTACCTCACAATCTTTAATGTATTTATCATCACAAAACCCCAGTTAGGTAGGGAAGTGCTGTTCTCTATTTCCCAGATGGGAACTGAGCCACACAGAGACTAAGTGATTTGCCCTAAGTCACACAGGAAGTCTGTGGAAGAGCAGAGAATTGAATGTGGATCTCCCAAGTCCTCAGCTAGAATTCTAACTGCTGGACCATCCTTCTTCTTATTACTTCACAGTCTCTAGGTTTAAAACTGTACTTGTTGCTTCCCAAATTCCACCTCTAGTTTATGGTTACTTATTCAGTGTTTGGTGGGAGTCTGCATTAGGGTGATCTGAACACAAAAGTTATTCCACTTTAACTATACAGGTATAGTTAAGCAGTAAACCTCCACAAGTATACACAGTTATACTAGTATAAAGGTGCTTTACACAAGTACAGCTATTCCTAAATGGGAAGAGCGGTATAAGTTTTACTGGTATAAGGCACTTTTATGGTGTTTAATTGAATGGTTTCATATTAGTGGTATAAATGCATTCACACTAGGGGTTGTACTGGTATAAATGTTTCAGTATAAAAATCACACCCCAGCTGGCATAGTTATAACAGTACATAACCTGTTTGTATACTAGGCCTGCCTTTTCCATATGTCACGATGAGGAGGTCGTCTGTTCATGCAATATAGTTCTGTGCAGGGATCTCAAATGGTTGAGCTTGTTGCTGTTCTTTGGTGTTCTTCCAAAGTGTCTCATGTATTGGTGTTATAAGTGCTGGTCTAGGATCCTGAGCATTTTCCAGTTATGGGTGGGACTCTCCACTGCACAGGTCACGATGCTGGAGTTGCTGAGCTCAGGGAGCAATGCTAGATGGGCATAGACCACAATTTCATTCACATTTAATTTTTGATCATTTAATGTTTTGCAGTAGAAGGATCATTTGCTATATTGGTTGAAATGGCACCAGAAGATTAATACGCTTTTCTGTATGTGGATGAGCTGGGGGAATCAGCACTCTACTGCTCTGCAGCCACTGTTGCTGAAGTTCCTTTGCATATGGAATACGGTATTGGCTTTCAGAATTACTGTGTAGCGTTGGTCACTGTCACTATAACCACTTGATAAGGCCGGGCTTCAGACTTCATTCCCTCATAGTATAATGTGTTGGATTATACTCTCAAATAGCTTTAGTAGAAGTTTTATTGGAGAGTTACAGCTAGCTAGTGGTTTCTTTAAAATACAGAAAGACCATAAAGCTTTTACTTGTAACACACTATTTTCCAGCAACTGGGAATTTTATAGCACTTCTTGCTAGAGCAGGGGTGGGCAAATTATGGCCTGCAGGCCACATCTGGACTGTGGGACCCTCCTGCCTGGCCCCTGAGCTCCTAGCTGGGGAGGCTCCCCCCAGCCCCTCCCCTGCTGTTTCCTCTTCCTCATAGACTCAGCACGCCACTTTGTCAGCGCAATGCTCTGGGCCGCAGAGCTGCGAGTTCCCAGGGCAGTGCAGCTTCAGAGTCATGGCCTGACCCAGTGCTCTGTGCTGTGCAGCACACGGTTGCCTGTCTGGGTGCAGGCACACCGCCAATCACCCGTGCTGCAGGCAGTGTGGTAAGGGGACAGGGAGCAGGGGATTGGATAGAGGGCAAGGGAGTTTGGGGGGTAGTCAGGGGCGGGGGTTCAATTGGATTCAGTCTTCAATGTGCCAATGGTTTATTAAAGAAGTATGAGAGTGAGTGTACAGTTATTTTAAGTAGTACATGAGGGTGTTACTAGAAGTAAGGGGATGAAATTAAGAGAAAAGTTTATGTTGAATAATAGAGGAAGGATTTAATGCGGGTATTCAGAGCACCTCTTATACACGCAGACTATTCCTAGTTTTTGGCAAATATTAATAATTTACTATACTGCCCCCCGGGAGTGGAAAGAGCAGCATATTTTAATAATGTTAGTAAATGTGCCCTGATTACCATTATTGAAAAAGAGTCACATCTGGCAATTTTACTAATTTTGGACAGTGTGGGGAGCCATAATGAAGAAAGGTAAGGCACTTACTGTATAAGTAACAAGCACAATGTATTAGAGTTTTCATTCCACTTCTGCTTCGTGATGTTTGCAGTCCAGTCACTCTCTAGTTATAGCCTTTGAACTTTTCCCATGTGTTGCTGATGCTTGATCTAAGGCCTGGTTAAGAAAAATGAACTGCAACTGCCACATTTAATTACCAGAAAGAGACATTTAAATACAGACTCTGGACTGATCTACACAAGTGTATTGTTCAGATTTAATTAAATCTGTTTTGAAACTAATTTAATTAAATTGGTACAATTTTCTTACGTAGATAAGGCCAGAGTTGGTTGGTTGGTATATTTGTGGGGGTTTTGTTGTTGGTTTTCCATGTAGAAAGCCAAGCAGCCTTTGAACCTAACCACCACCAGCAAGCTCTGGGGAACTTCGTAGCTCTGACCCTGGAGCCCTGCATGAAGTTACTAGACGTGCAGTAGATAACTTTTATTCCAAGATAGGAACTGTCATGTGATGTCCACATTTTAGGTTAAATTACATAATACATACATAATACTTACACCCAATTTAACTTTGATTGGTCAATTTTGTCTCATGCCTGTAACTTTAAAATCAGTCAGGTTTTTGTATACTCAGCTGGAATTGTATTCTTCCTTCATGACTACAGATCTGACAAGTTTGACGTTTTATATTTCAGAGGTGAAGCCCTAGCTGTAATGAAATCAATAATAAAACCTTTATTGACTCCAGTGGGGCCAGAATTTCACCCTAGATGTTTGAGTGGAATGCAAAAAGAAGTTTTAAAATAAAGCTCTATAGAAGAGCCTCTAGACAGTGACTAGATAAGATTGTGTAGTTTCCTTGCTCAATAGCTACAAAAAACAATGGCAAACTGCATTCTTTATGGCTCACGCATTACCAGTAACCTTCACCCAATGAAGCTGTATTACGGTGTAGTTAAAGTACAGTTTATCTTTACCTGTAGACAAAGTAAAGATTCTTCATTTGAAATGTAATAATTCTGTTGATGAGCATCTCAGAAAAGAATCCATCTCAATCTCCCAGATCTGTATTAGCTTTGCAGGGGCAACAGGAGTAAAACAAAACAATTTATATAATGTCAAAGTTAGCAGATATGACTGAACTTACTCACAGAGAAGGATCTGTGAAACAAGGTGCTATTTTTTAAAAACAGTAACGGCGCTCTAACACTTGTGCCACTGAAAATCCTCCTCCTCTTTCTCTATTAAACATCTGAAACTCAAAAATGGCCAAATGACTTAGCCCAAATGTTAATTTGTTTGGTAAATTTGAGCTGAGGCAAATGGGTCACTTTTCAACCAAAGAGAAAAATGTAATCGTGTCAATGGTGATTGAAAACAGGGGGTTCAAATAGAAACAATGGCTTAATCTTATCTCTAGGGTATTTGTAACCACAAATGCAATCCTGCACATTCAGAAAAGAAAGGAAACCCAGTACTGACTTAGGCTATGTCTACATTATAGACCTTACAGCGGCACAGCTGTACTGCTGCAGCTGCACCACTGTAAGGTCTCCTGTGTAGCCACTCTATGCCGGTAGGAGAGAGATCTCCCAGCAGCGGTAGCTATGTCGGTGGGAGACAGTCCTCTGCTGACATAGCACTGTGCACACCGGCACTTTTGTCAGTGAAACTTATGTTGGTCTGAAAGTGTTTCTTCATACCCCGACTGACAAAAGTTTTGCTGACAAAAATGCTTGGGTAAATAAAGCCTTAGTTTCTTTAACTATGATACATTAAATGCTTGTAATAAAATTACACTCTAAAAGCAATTCTAACTGGGCTAAATTTCCTAACGTGATGAACCAAAGTGGTTACCCTAATATGGGGCCTGGAGCAGAGCTGTATGTCTGGAATGGGGGGACCCTGATAGGGGTAAGGGGGCAAATGCTGGGGGCAGGCACAGGGCCAGAGCGCAGAACCCCAAGAGCAGGGGGCTGGCAGGGAGCAGAGCCCACACACGAAGAGCAGAGCCCAAGGCAAGAGGCCTCAGACATGGGGCCCCAGGCACAGGGCCAGCCATCAGGAAGCAGGGTCCCAGCATGGAGCCGTAGGCCAGAGAGCAGGGCTGGCAGCCAGGACCCAAGCCCGAAAACTCAGGGTGCTGCAGCAACCCCCTGTGCACCTAGTTCCTACACCTATGGAGTCATCCAAAGTTACAGGGCAGATGATGGCAGCCCCTCGCTCGTCTGAACTGCACCCCAGAATATGATGGCTGCTCGCTGAGATCTCCTTAGGAAGTGCACAGTTCATAATAAACCTGAATATCATCTCTCTTCCCCAATGACGCTTAAGAAAAAAAAAAAGCCTAATAGCATGACTGTTAAAGATAGTCCAACAGTAAACAAGGAAGCTGAGCACATATCTACACAGAGCATTGTTTATTTTTCTCTGCAATGGTATGTAAACTTAATGTTTCTGTATAATTGTACATAAACTATTAAAATGTATGGCCTGTAGTTTAATAGTTCAAAGACAACTGTTATCACATTGAGGTTTAAGAAGGTCTTTTGTTATTGCCAGTTTATCCAACGATAGATTTGACTGGTTACTTTGATATCTGCAAGTCTCCCTGGAGCCTACAGTTTGATTGATTTGTGTGTGTGAACTCTTTTGTAGCTACATATGGAATAGTAGCAATACATACTTTATGATTGCCTAATACTAGCCATTTTAGCCTCTTTTCCCAATTGTGCATGACTTTGGCAAACAAATCATTGGGTTGAAGTTTTCCATGCTTTGTCTCTGCATTGGCTATGAATAAACATTGAATTAGTCATTTTCCAAAAACGAGGCTGAATGGTCCCTTAGAATATATGCTAGCTCCTTATGCTAAACTATCTGTTTGATCTTGTATTTATCTGTGATATTGAGTACCTTTCCCAGACCTGAAGGTGAGCTCTGTGTGGCTCAAAAACTTGTCTCTTTCACCAACCAAAGCTGGTCCACTAAAAGATATTACCTCACCTACCTTGTCTCTCTAATATCCTGGGACAGACACAGCTACAACTACACTGCATAATGCTTTAATTCTGGCCTTTCCAAATGTATAACTGCCTGACTTTACAACCTTAATGTTCTTTTAACAGTCTTTTTGTACAGAACATGAGCAGTGTTTAAACTCCTCAGACATAGGACTATACAGCTCTTACAGAGCTTGTCTTCACTACAGCGGGGAGGGATCGATCTTATGGCAATTGATTTATCGCATCTCGTCAAGATGTGATAAATCGATCGCCAGTGGCACCCCCGTCGACCCCAGAACTCCAGCTCGCCAAACGGCGCAAGCTGCAGTGGACGGTGGCGTGCGCTGCTGTCCGCCGCCACCGTGAGGAGGGCAGGTAAGTCGGCTGTAGATACGCCGATTTCAGCTACATTATTAACATAGCTGAAATTAAGTATCTACAGCCGATCCCCCCCTCCCCCCCCGCTAGTGAAGACCAGCCCACAGTGCTCTACCAGGATTTGCACAGCTTGATTTTTTTCTCCCCTTCCACCCAAACAGGCAGAGCATTTGAACGAGGTCTCTCCACCAAAAGAAAGGACAGAACACTGGAATTAGAAGAGTCTGTGACAATTAGAGAGAGAAGGGAAAAACTGAAGTGAGAACATGGGAGCTTACGTTGATCCTCTCCCACCTCCCTGCTAAGAGGAGAAGGGAAGAGCCAGGAGGGAACAGAGGAGGCAGGAAGAAGAGATAGGCAGGGAGGGAAAACTAGTGGGAAGTTGAGTGAAGAGCATGAGTAGAGCTGTGTGTGTCACAAAGGCAGAAAGCAGAGGGGTGAGAGAGAGAAAAAAATCAACAGAATCAGGAGAAGAGAGAGAGACTGAAATCTCAGAGGAAAGAGAAGTGCCAACCCGGGTATTATCTCACTCTACTGAGGGTAAAAGGTTTGATTTATAGCCCAAACTTAATTGAAATATAATGGTTAAAACCATCTTCAATGAAAAACTTGTATTTCCAGGACAGTAACTAGTTCTGCTGACAGGTAAAAAGGATCAGAAGCAGACACTGTTAGTGCTAAAGAATTCATGACGTGGCTGCCAAATCCCAACACTGCACTGCTGTCACATGTATTTTAAAAGGCACCCATCACTATACTACCTAGGTATATAATAGGGGCCTACAGTTCATATGTTTCCAGGATGTTCACTATTAATTGCTAAGAAATGTATAACTTCTTTAGGTAGTCACTGTGCTTATTATAGCACATACAATATAACATAGGAAGACTTTTAGCCACCACATTTAAATGTCACCTGTTAAATGGTTGTAACTGAAGAATCAGGATTTGTCAGGTTATGACGGAGTGGTGTCTGAAATGGTTATTTGTACTTCAGTCACACCTACCATGTGCTAGATGCTGCCCAAACATATGAGGAGGACACCATTTCCTACTATAACTGAAATAGGAAATAATACTAATAAACAGGAAATGACTATTAGAAAGTTACTAGCTGCTTTGTGGCAACTTGACAACTTTTTACTTAAGAGTTTCTAAAGTGTGTGTCAGCACTTCCATTTTACACCCATGTTCAGAAATTGAGAGACCTAGAACTACCCTAAGATTTTCTAAAAGCACTTTCAAATTCTCACTCCTTACTCAGAGGTGATTGGAGTCTATTCCATCCTTTCCACTGGAAACTGAGGACTACTAAGGAATCTGTGAAGGCAAGCCTAGGAAATACAAGCTTATTTTAAAAATTTAAATCAGAAAAGGAAAATCAAAAAATTGCAGTCCTGACAGGATCTAACATTTCCACATTTCCCTCAAAAAAGGGAATTAAGGTATCCAGCAAAGGAAAAAAATGTTCCCTTTTTTGCTACTTTGTGTAGGGCCTGATGGTATTTAGTGTTTTTTGTTTTGTTTACTCTTAAATTTTTGGAAATGCTAGCTCCTCCCTTGGTTTTGTTAGAAAACCCAGAGAAGCAGACTAGGAGCTTTCCTTCCAGAGAGAAGGGTAGTCTAATAGCCTCTCTCTCTGAAGTATTTGATAGTTAATCCGTAAGAGGCAAGAATCACTATCTGAAAAAGTGTTACTGGTAGATTTATTAGGCGTATTAACAGTACAAAATGTGTAACAAAAAATAGATCTCAAGGAACTTCTGCACATTCGGACTGAAGAAAGGTGAATGTCTGGAACCCATAACCACTTCTTTATATCTGTAGTTATTAATTTACATGGAGAAATACACATTGTTACCTTACACAAGCTCTGCCACTCATCGAGTCAGTTTTAAGGTGTAAGCTGTCCCTCTTCATTTACTGACTTGGTAACCTAGGGAAGAATCACATTTAAATTATTTTCCTTTTAATGGACACCTTCCCCTGCTGGCAGTCATCTGTTCTAAAGGCATTAAAATAATCCTTCATTAAATTTGATTCACATTTGACCACATAGTCTCTTATGCATTGTGGGGGTCATTTCTGAGACATAGCCAGTCTCATCAGTGAAATAGTTTGTAGGGTGTGTGTAGTTCCATGATTAACCAACATGTGCCAGCAGCTTTTCTTAAATCCTCTCTCAGTTTAGGTTTAAGATTGCTCTCTGGGCTGTTCCCAGTTCTAGTCCATCAGATAAATTAGTTTTATCTTCTACAGTTTTCTGTCATCATGGGGAAATGCATGTTATGGTATATTAGATCCCTCTCAATTTCTCAACCATCAGGTGCATTGACAGCAACCATGAAGATTACAGACAAAATACCTAAAAAGTTAAACTGCTAAGTGATACAAATTTAGAATTCTATTCAAGCAGGGGGAAAAAATAAGTCAAGGAGAGGGACAATTGTTAGGGTTTATGGCACATACTTCTCATCTCCCTCCTTACAGAAGAGGGCAGAGAAATATCACCAACAAAATAATTACTCAAACAACAACAAAAAGGCAAATTTGTTAAAAAACTTGAGTTGCCAACACCTGAAAATTTACTTCACTGTGTGTTGAAGAAGAAATAATTATTCTAAACCCAGATTTCTAACAATCTTGCTGTCTATCAGTATCTAAACAGATGTTTAGGGTGCTTACATGCATTCCAGACTCAGCAAGTATATATAAAGAGGACAGGAATTCTGATTAAGAATCTAAATGCTGACCCACTAGAGCTTTTAAGCAGAATTTCAGATTTAGAATCCAAAACAAATAAAAGTTCCGAAAGACTCCTAAATTATCTCCATCAGCTCCTTTAATTAAACTTTATATTTTAAGGTTATAATTCCTGGACAGATTTTTGAGAGTCTTAAGCTTCCTAGGGAGTAAAATCAGTTTGTGGAACAGCAGAGGATATTCAAACACACCATTTTCAAAGCAGCATGTATTCAAAGCTGAACACAAGCAATATTAAATACTTTCCCCTTCCCCAAAACACATCTATTTGTATTATTTTAGACAAACAAGGAGTTAAAACAAGAAGATAAAAGTTGTTTTATCTCAAGAGGCTTAATTGCCTAAATCAATATTTGCTGATGTAGTTCAGCAGAGACACTACAGAAAACTGTAGCATTAGAATCAAAATATCTTAATATTTTACTTAAAATTACCTCTGAAATGAAGAATAAAGGTTATCACCCCAGGCAATATTCCCCATTTTCTGAACTGTACTACCTTTACTAATAAAAATAAAAGTTTCTACAGAACATTAGTAGTATCTTGGGCCTAATCATTGTGGCCGACTCTCATGATAATTATTGTTTTCCTTAAAGCTCTAGCTCCTGGAGTCAAGTGAATATGTGATGATTTCAGCCTTCATTCTTAAAGAAAAATTTGAACCCTTTGACTTTGGAGAAAACTTCAAAATATGACCCCAGTGTACCCTAAAAGCTCAAAAAACAGAAGGCAAATTAAAAAAACATCATATCTATTAATGTTCCATTATTTTAAAGCTACTCTTATGTTTTTTTGGTAAATCTAGCTCAACATTTAGGATCAGCACTATCACTACATTTTAAACCAGCTTGCCTATATGATAGTTTTAGAACCATTTACTTTCTATTGGAAGTTCTCTTCCTTTATATTGGAACTTTTCCCAGCATGCTCCAGTTTTTGAAGCTTTAAATTACGGATGAGGAAACAGCTGCAACCCTACAGAAGCCATTTTAGAATAATGAATGGATTACTGCAAGCTGGAACTTTTCCTTTTTCATGGTAATTTATTTATTTTTTATTTTTGGGCTCTGTTTGTTATAAAGTTGGTTTTAAAGATCTTTTAGGTTTTTCTAACAATGACATATTCTTTATGGGGGAATAAAAGCCTCACTTTCTTTACTTCCCCCTAATCTTATCCCAGTCTTCCTTCCAAACTAGTTTCTTTATGGTGAGACAGCAACCTATATCTTTTTCACATCTGAGTAATGATTAAAAAAAAAAAAGTTATAGACTCCCAAGTGTCTGTTATCACTATACACATGGCCATGCAAGTAGAAGCTCTCAGTACTTATGCCCAAGTTATATTTTGTAATTGTAATTAATTAATTCAGCAGAGGTGGCAATAAGATTTACACTCAAGAAAAGAGAAAAGGAAGCTTCCACTTGTCCTTTACTAGGAACTCTTCTTAAGGAAAAAAAAAGTTTCTGCTCCAGAATTTAACAAAATCATTTTTTTGAGGAGAGTCTGATAACTTTTTTTTTTTAAATGAGTGAGTCTTAAGGGGCTTGTGAAACACTTTTGGTTCCTAGTCCTCTCATATTTCATAGTGCCTCTCTCACTATTTAGCAGATTGCATGTTTTCTTTGGCATCACTCAATTCCTTCCATCCCAAAACAAATTTCTGAAAATATTACTTTTAATTTTGTTATACCAGTGCTTCCATTCATGAGAAATGTATAGTTTATTATTTCATTCTTTTTTCCCCAGTTGCTTTAAAAATCTCTATCCTTATCATTTGTCTGTTGTTATAATTGTTTTTGCGGCATTGTCTCATTTCTCATGAGAATTTCACAACTGTGTTCTATATCAAATACCTGTCTTCATCATTTTGTAGCAAATATCACTACAAGGTGTGCACCTGACAATTTCCAGAATTCTGACACTATGGTCCATGTTTGATTCTTTACGAAGCAAATTGCAAAGCTTTGTTTTCTCTCTCCATAGTCTTTATGTGCTATTGTTATCTTAGACAGAGTATATATTATTTGATGGCATATAGTGTATCATCATATAATTAGACTATAGTAAACATACACAGAGGGCAAAGTTTACATTGTTAATTATCTTAATTTTCACATTTCCTGACTTATGAGTGAGTGACTGTGTAGGCCAGGCCTGCACAACTCAGAAAGCAGAGAAGGCCATATTACTGCAAAAAAACCAGCTGCAGGCCGAAAAGCCCCACCCTCACCCCGCCCCCATCCGCTTCCCCCCACCCCACCACTTGGCTTGCCCCATCCCTACTCACCCCCAGCGGGCCACATGTTGTGCAGGCCTGGTATAGGCAATGATGTGCATGAAGTCAGTGAGAATCTCTCATGTGTAGGGAGAGCAGCATACCAGAGTTGAGTAATGTCATGAGGATCAGGAGAACTTTGCTCAGAGACTTTCAAATTTTGCTCTTCTTGGTTTGCCTGACCAAGTGATGTGTGTTGCTGTTCCACAAGCTGTAAAGATGGTCATGTGACTAATTTATTACTTGTAAAACATAGTTTTCATATTAATAGCAGTAGTTTTGTAGATAAATTATATGTATAATAGGTATTTTTGAAGTAATTAATTTTGTTACAAAATTAAACCCCATATCTGTTTATGATGGTATTCCTCAGTTTCTGAGCCATATTTCTAGCTCAAAGTGGAAGGTTACATAATTATCAAGGACTAATCTCCCTCCAAAGACATTAAACATTATTATCTGAGAAACCTATTCTTAGTCTGGCCCTGAATGAATTTAGGGATAATCAGATAGGTAATAAGGTTGCACTAATATTGCTAAAAACAATTGGTGCCAAATTTTGCCATTAGGGTGCCTACTTGACTTTTATGCATGACCTTTGACCTTTAAAGAAACCTAACAAATGGGGAAAACACATGGATATTCAGTGAAGCTGAGAAAACTAGCATGCCTCTTTCTGACTTACTGAAATGTATGAAATTGGGATACTCTGCAGTGTAGTAAATGTTTTTAGATAACAAAGCAGATAATTTCAGGAGATCTGCCCTGCCATGAAAAATGCCAACATTTCATGTTTTTAAAAACTGTGGAATATGACAACAAACCACTTGCCCTTTTAGTGCAATTTAATATTTGTGAATTAATATGGGTTTCTGTGAAGAATGCACCAACATTTTTCAGCCTACAAGTTATTTGTGAACTGTTTGACTTTTTGTTGTTGTGATGTTCGATTAGTCAGTTAAGTCACAAAATAATATCTGATCCCTGACTGAATGAGCAAAGCCTTTCAAACAGGAGAATGAGGAATAATGAATGACAAATGGTGAACACCCTTGTCTGTATGTTCAATGCAAATATTGGTATGGAGAAGAGCCATACCCCAAACACTTGTAATTGTACAAATGTTCATGAATAGTAAAGGAATGGTCTGAACATGGTTGTGTCAGACAGCTGTTTGGTATCCTAAGGAATGTTTTCCAATACTACTTTTATAGTACTTAAACAACTCTATTATCCTGGTTTAAGTTAAAGCAACTGTGTCCTTTTTGGAAATAATTGTTTCCATTCTTATTCCAGCCTATCTTTCACTCTTGTTTATGGCTGCAACACCTCATCCCTGGTTGTGTAAACAAATAAATAGTACCCTTTGATGCCCCTGCATGAATTAGTTGTCATAATGTGGCCTCCTAATAATTCTGTAAATTTATTTCCTTCTGAGGTGAATAGCTTGGATATATTTGATGTCTATTTCCCAACTCAGAGAGGGGAGAGTTATTACTCTGTTCTGGCAACTATCCCAAATCTTTTGCATGGCAGTATATTTCTTGAAGACTGAGAAATTCAAGAGACTTGGCCACCTAATTCCCTTATGCTACTTTAAAAATCCCAGTTTAAGTGACTGGTGCTCAAAACATATTGGGTCAAATTAATCATTTGAAATAATGGAGATACACTTGGGATTAATTTAGCTCACTATGTAGGGGTTAGTTTTATGCTAAATTGCAATCACCTGAAAACTTCAGCCACAGTTTTTATATAGTTATAAACCTTATTGCACTCAGGGCAATTAGTTAGGAATTCTGAGAAGTCTACTGTTTCCGAGCCAAATTCAACTTGTTAATGCAGTAGCCACATGGACTTCTATAGGACTATTCAGCTGAGTAAAGGGAGCAGGAGCTGACGTTCCATTGTGATGACTGGATATACACCAATTAAAATCATTAGTAACTTCTCAGAATTTAAGGTTGATTTGTTGTAGAGTTTATTAAAATTAACTAACTAAATACACAGAGATATTTAGAATTCTTTGGTCTTCTCAGAAAATGAGAAAACAGCTGGTTTATCTTCAACTAAATGTGTACCTGAAACTTCCTGGACACCATGATCAGCTTCAACAATGGAACCTACAAAGAACTATACACAAGAAACCGAGGAATCTCCAAACCTATCTTCACAGATCCAATAACCACCCCAAGAACACCAAGAAATCTGTTACCTACAATGAGGTAGTCAGATACCAAAGAACATGCTCCGAGGAGAAAATCTGGGATATACACCTTAACACACTCTGAACCTCCTTCACCAAACAAGGGCATTCCACCAGAGAAGTAGATCATATCATAGAATGGGTCACTCAAATACCTGAGAGAACCTGCTTCAGTACAGAAAAAAACACCCTCTGACCACACATCCCTAATTGTCACCTATCCACCCCACACTGGAACCTCTATGGGGTATCACCTACATTTACAACTCATACACAATAGGGATGCCATCCTGAAAGAAATCTTTCTTGAACCTCCATTTCCAGCCTTCAAACAACACACCATCTTCTCCAAACTCATAATCAGAAGCAAGCCCTCACCACAGACCAGGACACACCAACTCAAAGGAGAACCAGACCCTCCAGAACAACAACTGCAAAATCTGCAGCCATATCGCTACCGCTATAATGATCAACACCCTTCAAAACACAGTTTTCAAGATCCCTCGGCAGGGCCATCCCTAGCTATTCTGGGGCCCTATGCAGCCCCCTGTGCGGGGATGTATAAGGGGCACCAGGCCTCGGAGGGGGGGTGGCGTTGGCTTAGGGGGCAAGGGGTACCACCCCCAGCACTCACCGGTGGTGTGGCTAGGGCCAGGTCGCTGCACTTTACGCCACCAGTGAGTGCAGGCCCGGCCCTGCTGAGAGGTGAGTGGGGACGGGGCTGAGGCCAAGCAGGGAAGAGGTGCAGAAGGGGCGGGGGCCCTAGGGAAGAGCCAGAGCAGGGCTGGAGCAGCATGTAGCTGCCCAGCACACCAGGAAATCTGGTGCCCTGGTGCAGCTGCATGCTTTGCATATGGGTAAGGACAGCCCTGTCCCTTGGCCCTATACATGCCTATCACAGCATGTGGGTGTACCGCATCCCATGCTCTAAATGCCCAAATAGCAACCATGTGGGTGAAACCAGACAATCGCTACATTCCTGAGTAAACTCCCACAGGAAAATGATAAGATGAAAAATACCACATCTCCATCACTTTGTATAAACTCTCTTCACATAGCAATCATTCTAAATCTGACCTGTCAGTCCTTATCCTCAAAGGACACTTGCACAACCCTTTCAAAAGACAAGCCTGGGAATTTAAATTCATAATTTTGCTAGACACTAAAAATCATAGACTGAATAAAGACACTAACAATCCCTCTCAGCTACTTCCCTCTTTCCATCCCCACATTTCTTTTCCTCCCTATGACATGAGGGGTGTTAATGGGCTACTTCACCTTAAATAGCCCCTTGAAATAAGTGTTAATTACTCTCACTAAACAATCTGTTGGAGCTTGTGACACTCTGAGGCCTTGTACGCACTGCCACTTTACAGTGCTTTGCTCAGGAGTGTGAAAAAACACCTACCTGTGTGCTGCAAGTTTCAGCACTGTAACATGGCAGTGTAGACAGTGCTACAGCATGGAGAACTGCACTCCCAGTGCTGGTAGCTATTCCCCTCTGCTGTGACTACACAGCCATGTTAAAGTGCTGCTGCGGCAGTGTTTTAATGTTGCTAGTGAAGACGTGCCCATTAACGTGGCTGTGTAGTCGTGGCTCTAGTGCTGGTGTAAAACCACCTTTATGAGGGGAATAGCTCCCAGTGCAGTAGCACTGTCTACACTGCTGCTTTACAGCACTGAAACTTGCAATGCTCAGGGTGATGTTTTTTCACACCCCTGAGCGAAGAATGTTTCAGTGCTGTAAGTGGCAGTGTAGACAAGGTCTAATATTCTTAATTTATGTTCTCCCTCTGGAAGGCTAAGGCTGTATACACACTCAACATGGTGCTAATTTGATCAGTTGCCTCTGAAAAGAGCTGCCACACTGAGATAATAGAACACTGTGGTACAGTGGGCTTCTGCAATAGGCAGCAAATGAGTTTTTAGCTGTGATTACAGCTCAGAATATGAACTGTTAATGGGAAAAGCATTGATGAAAGAAAAAGTCAGTAGTGCAAGATTAAGAAACATTCCACAAATTATTTTATAATGAATTAAATAATGTTATAGCCACGCAAAATTACAAACTTTGCTTCCTTTTTCATCTGTTATCAATGTATAATTTTCTGAGCAGGCATTTCTACTCACATGCAGTAACACAGCATACTGTAAAAATGATCACATGCTATTATTTTGTGCAGAGGTATATGTAGAAAACATTGAACAAGGGCTCCTGCCTGAGAGTGGGTGTGGCTTCAAGAAATGATGCAGGCCATAGATTTGATGTTTGCAGCTCATCAACTTCAGGAGAAATGCCAAAAACAGAACTCCAACCTGCATATGATTTCCACTGACCTGACAAAAGCATTTGGTAGTCAGTCAGGAGGGTGATTGGATGATCGTGGGAAAATTTGGTTGCCTGGAGAAATTCATCGCAACGGTTCTGCAATTCCATGATGGCATTCTTGCTTGCATTGTGGGTAACAGTGAATCATCTGAACCATTCCCAGTCACCAATGGGATGAAGCAGGACTGTGTGTTGGCCCCAGCCCTCTTCAGTATGATGTTCTCTGCCTGCTTGCAGTTTCCTTTTGTGACTGTGACACTGGAATTGGCATCAGATACCAGAGTGATGGCAAGCTCTTCAATTTGAGAAGACTACAGGCAAATATGAAGGTATAGGAAGTGATTATTTGCAATCTTCTGTTGCTTCTGACTGTTCAGTGAATGACAAATCTGAGTCTTACATGCAGTGGACTATGGACTATTTCTCTTGAGCTTGTGACAACTTTGGTTTCACAATTAACATAAAAAAGACAGAAGTGATGTACCAGCCTGCACCAGGAAAGCCTTCGTACAGCCTGCTATCACAGTGAATGGCCAAACCCTCCAGACAGTGGACAAGTTTACCTACCTCAGTGGTACATGTCACCTGCAGTTTACATCGATGATGAAACCAATGCCAGAATTGCCAAAGCAAGTATGGCCTTTGGCAGACTATGTGCATATATGTAGGAGCGTAGAGGCATTAGTCAACAAACAAAACTGAAGTTCTACAAAGCCATCATGTTCCCAAATCTGATGTATGCATGCGAAACCTGGACAGTTTAAAGACACCATGCAATGAAACTGAATCACTTTCACGTGGGCTGTTTGAGGAAACTGATGAGAATAAAATGGCAACAAAAGGTTACAGATCTTGAGATTCTCATATGGGCGGGCATTTCAAGCATCTATATTCCAATGAAATCACAGATGAGAGAGGCAGATCATGTCACCAGAATGTCAGATGAGCGACTGCCAAAGATTTTTTTTATGGCAAGCTAAAGGAGGGAAAGTGTTCTCAGGGAGGCCAGAAAAAACATTTCAAGGACTCCCTCAAGTTATCATTGAGACATTTCAACATTGACCCAGAGTTTTGGGAAGATCTTACTCATGATCATTCTACCTGGCACAGCCTCATCCATACTGGAGCCTACAGTCTATGAGCAGAAGTGCCAGCAGCATAAATCTCATAATAGCAGCATGTCTGCTATTAATCAAGTAATCCATAGCGGCATCTCTTGCTCAGTGTGCCATAGACAGTTCAGAGTTAAAATTGGCCTGATCAGCCACTCACGTGTTCATAGAATCAAACCAACCTGTGATGTTATGGTCATCTTCGAACTCAAAGGATAAACAAACCAAACATAGAAAAATAATGGAGTAGAATCAGTGCACTTAGCACATGGACATAAAAAATTGCCCAAGTCCTGTTGACCAATGGTTCTCATCTGGCAGACTGAGGAATATCACTGGCTAGTTTCAAGATGAATTCTATCTGGGCCTTGTGATTAGAGATTTAAAAGAAAATAAGTCAGGACTTTTCAAAGTTCACATGGATGCAGAGGACCTTTTGGGTGTGGGAGTAGAATCATTTTGGTGACCTCTGTTCACCTTTTATTAGATTGGAGTCTGTTTCACAAAGACTCAATGTGATTCATTTGTTGAAACTGATATTAAGGACTGAATAGGCAGGGAGAGGAAACTACTCTTTATCCCTTTCCCTCCAAAATAGGGATGTGGGGATTAATAGGCACAGTGGTGAGGCAGTAAAAGGAACTTTGCACAACAATTTCCTGAGATGTACTCAGTGTGTGTGGAGGATAAACATAGGATTTCTCTTTATGATATTATATTTAACAGCTTTTCTGAGTGCTAAAATACATTATGCTGAAACAATATTATACAACACTTTTTACACTCATCTTATCTTACCATAAAACATATTAATAACTAGACAGCATTCTCCAGCCTGAGTGGCCTGCTAGTGTCTGACACAATTAAGAATCAAAAGTGGCAGAACTGGAGAGGCTATGAATTAGAGGAAGAAGGAAGTCTTCTATGCATGTGAGGAGCAGTAATCCCTCACAACAGCCATGTCAGCAAAAACAACAGGAAATGCCTGTGCTTGACCTTTATTCATAGGAAAAAGGAGATCCAGCATCGCTTCAGAGCAGCTTTTGCAACATATCAGTGTATAACTTTTATAGGAATAATAAATCACCATTCTGAATTAGAAAGAAAGCTATAAATACAATATGCAGCAATGGGCACTTAGGGGGCAAATGCTAAACCTAAAAATCGAAGAATGTTAAATATGGGTTGGTTTTTTCTTCTTTAAAATTCCAACACTCCCTTTAAGTATATATATGTCACTTTTTAAAAGATGCATTCCAAATACTGAGAATTTTGAGTATATATTGTGTATATATAAACATGGTATACATAAGGATTTTAACAGGATTCTGATTACACTGCTCTACAGCCAAAATGCTTCTGAAATAAATGTAGTCAAACTTTACTAATTCTGGGTCACTGAGAATGAAAATGATGCTTAAAATGGTTGATTGGCTCTAGTTTTCAAGATATGCTATTGGGTCAGTATATACGACCCTTGACATGGGAATGGCGGAGGATAAGTGAGTTATAAAGGGAAGGGATCTCAATTTAAACCAGAAATGACTAAAATACATCTTTGACTGGATCTATGAATAAATCTATGACTGGGTTTGGACAGTACTTGCTTTTTAGACAAAACAATGAATGATGCAATCTGAAGCTGGTATTGCGTCATACATGATATGAATTGCATCATGTTATTCCTAGAAGTCATGGATGATGCAATCATAACAAAGCTTACATCACTCTGCTGAACAAATTGCCCTATATCAGCTCTAGAAATCATAGTGTCGTGCTCTCTTATTTGTCAGTGTTTGATTTTGCAAAGGAACTCATTTCTGTTTAGCCAAAGTGAGCAGAGATGCCTCATACTTGTGTGAACAGTGCAGATAACTTCTGCTATGTTTGTGGTGAAGTGACTTTTGCATCACAAAAGCGCAGTATAACCACTACGGTTAAGAAAGCCTATCACCTTTATTTTGGCTGCAAAATTGGAGATCAGGACAAGAGGTGGGCCCCACACATACGCTGCAACACTTGTGCAACAAATCTTCACCAGTGGTTGAACAGGAAAAGGAAATCTATGTCTTTTGCAGTGCCAATGGTTTGGAGAGAGCCAACAGATCATACCAGCAATTGTTACTTCTGTATGGTGCCTCCGGTTGGGAAAGGTGTGTCAAAGAAGAAAAAGTGGACTGTGCATTATCCAAACATTCCATCAGCTATACGCCCAATACCCACAGAGAAGGACTGCTGGTTCCTGATGCACTAGAATCATTCTCATTGAGTCAGACGAAGAAGAGGAAGAGGATGAAACTTCTGGTCCTGAACCATCAATGTCACAGGACCCACATTTTCTCCCATCCTCCTCCTCTGAACCACACCTCATACCACAAGCTGAACTGAATGACCTTGTCAGGGATTTGGAACTACCCAAGAGTAAGGCAGAGCTGTTGGGCTCCAGACTACAGCAATGGAATCTCCTGGCAGGTGATGTTATGGTTTCCATGTTCCATGACCATCAAAAGGATCTTGTCCCATTCTTCTTCATGGAAGGTGATCTTGTAGCCTGCAACAACAGCGATGGTGTGATGGCAGCCCTCAACATCGTTCACGATATAGATGAGTGGAGACTCTTCATTGATTCATCGAAGATGAGTCTTAAAGCTGTTTTGCTGCATAATGGCAATGTTTTGCCATCAATTCCAGTTGGTCATGCAGTCCATATGAAGGAAACCTATGACAACATGAAACAACTTTTGAGGTGCATAAACTATGACCAACATCAGTGGCAGCTTTGTGGCGATTTGAAGGTTGTTGCTCTCTTGCTTGGTCTGCAGACTGGATACACAAAGTACTGCTGTTTTCTCTGCAAATGGGATAGTCGTGCAAGAGATTCCCACTACATCAAGAAAGATTGGCCACTCGGACAGTCAGTGGAGCCTGGGAGGAAAAGTGTTCAGCATCCACCACTTGTTGAACCAAGGAAGATTTTGTTACCACCCTTACACATCAAGCTGGGTCTGATGAAGAACTTTGTCAAGGCCATTGACAAAACACAAGCAGCTTTCAAGTACCTCTATGGAAAATTTCCAAGGTTAAGTGAAGCTAAGATAAAGGAAGGTGTCTTTGTTGGTCCTCAGATTCGTGAACTTCTTCGAGATGATGTATTTGACCATGCGCTGCGTGGCAAGGAAAAGACGGCATGGAAAGCCTTCCAGTCAGTGGCAATACATGTTCTCGGAAACAACAAGGCAGACAACTACAGGTTATTGGTGGAAAACCTCCTCAAGGCATACAAAAGCCTTGGTTGCAACATGTCACTACAGATACTTTTTTTGCACTCTCATCTAGATTTTTTTCCACCGAACTGCGGAGCAGTGAGCGACGAGCACAGCGAGCGATTTCACCAGGACATTGCAAGAATGGAGAAACGCTATCAGGGCAAATGGAGCCCATCAATGGTTGCAGACTATTGCTGGACAGTGACAAGAGATGCTCCATTTAATGAATACAAGAGACAAGCCAAGAAGCGCCAAGTAGACACTGAATAGGACTAAATTATGTACAGAATAGTTTTTTGCCTTTTGTTTCATAATACATTTTATTTATATAACCCTTTTGCTGATTTTTAAAGTGTTACATAAACAGGACAGGTGAAATATTATCATGTAAAGCAACCATAAACACATGAAAAGACCTAGGTTTACAATTTATGATTAAAAGTCTATCTACACAATATACGTAGACATAAAATGTAAAAACTTAAATATCTTAGAAACAGTAGCCAATCAGTTGTTTTAATTGTCATATTTGAATTCAGCACATCAAAATACATAATAAATATCACATTTTATCTCTGAAGCAGATGACTTCTAAAAAATTGTAGACCAGTGTTATTGATGTTCAGAATACTTGAGTTTAGTTTCATGGTTAGTTATTAGAATATTAGTGGAAGGAATTCATATTTATGTTTAGAAAACTGAGTTCTGATTATTTTTCTGTGGATCATGTTCATAAATCCTGGTCTGCATATATTTTCAAATCTTTTGACACGAAACAAAATAGAAAAAGGATGTATTTTTCCAGTAAGAAAACCAGTTTATTGTAAAATATAAATTAATATCGTACCATGTCTTGATATTTTGTGTCATAGGAATAATATAATTAAAAGGTTGTTGAATTACTGAATTAAGAGACAGCACTCAGTCTTTTGTCTGTGATGCAGTATTTTCCTCTCCTGAATACACTAATCATACCATTTTGTATATTCTCTTGAACTGCAAGAGAACTGTAAACATTTGTTTCCTATGGCTAGCCTCATGTTGAGGGTCAACAAATATATAGCCTAGAAAATTTTGAAAATCCCTGGAACTCTTTTCTATTCAGTCGTCATCTTTTACACATAAAGAGTATACGATGTTTACATACCTATAAAGAATATGTATATATACAACCTGAGTTTGAAAGTATCACACATTAACTATTAGTGGAAGAATTAAAAAAAGTTTGAGACTGATTATAATTCCCAAGATGATAACAAGATTTCATAACTAAGAGCTGTTCTATTACAAATAGGGCGACCACCTAAGTTTCAAAGAAAAAAAAAAGACAATTATGAAAAATAAAAGGCCCTTATTATTAAAGGCAGTGGTTTTCAACCACGGGCTTGGGGGCCATGAGCATGGCTGGCGTTAGACTCAGTAGGGTCTAGGGCAGAAAGCCAAAGCTCCACCATGCAGGACTTCAGCGCAGGGCTCCAAGCCCCCCATCACCTGGTGCTGAAGCTGAAGCCTAAGCAACTTAGCTTCAGGGGGCCCCCTGTGGTGTAGGGCCCCAGGGAACTGCCCTGCTTGCTACCCCTTACTGTCCCTGGGTTTTATATGCAGAAAAACATGTGTTGCGGCACAGTTGCGCCGTGGAGTTTAAGGGACTGTACCTTTCAATTGCATATTTATTGTTCAAAATCAAACATATCCTTGTGTGATTATTGCTGAATACTAGATAAAGTACATGCTCTATTTACTTGAGATAGGGCACAGAACACTGAGTACCAAACACTCAATCAGGCAATATGCTGAGCGCACTTTTCCATATCCAACGCTTAAGTACAGGCTTGCCTGAGCAAATGTGCAGTCTCATGAGTGAATGGGATGACACACAATGCTTAAGTAACCTTGCTGGATTGGGGCCAGAATTCTCAGCAACTTGGAGGACTGAGCCCCAAGGAAGGGATGCTCTTTAAAATAAACCCCAATGCCAAAGGCAGTAATTCACATTTGCCTGAAAACCAGATATTTTTTCATTAATCTTTTCTTTTTGAAATAAATTCATACATTTTATTTGTGTGCAAGATTGGCCATATTTTCTGAAAGATTTTTTGGGTCAAAAGATACAATGTTCAATAAACTGAACAGAACAAAAGTATCCACATATAATCATTTGTAGTAGTTTGGAAATGTAATAATGTCCATGTTTCCTGAAATGATGTATTCCTGAATAGAATTAATTCATATATACCACAGCAGTAAATTACAAATGGTAAAACAAAAGTTAAGTAGATGAGCTATGAAAATGTGTTTGTATTTTATTGGTACATTTTCCTTAAAGGCATTTATCCAAAGAATGGTACATTTGATTGAAAACATTTTGTGTTAGAAATATTATTTGAGAATTCTTTGGTTTTTTGTGGAAGTATAAAAATAACTGTCAAAAAGCGGAATATAGTAAAAGATACAGTTAAGGTTGCAATTCCATTTTTATTATAGCTCCCTGTTGTCATTCATCCATAACTTTTTATAACATTTCTTCATGTAAACTGAAACTTCCTTTGCTTGCTCTAAATTCAAAGATGAATATTATGGGAATGTCTGAGCAAAACTCAATCTAGCTATCTTTTAGATAAACAGGAAAAATATCTTTAAAAAAACAACCTTAAGATCTATAGATTTTACAAAACTGACTCCAATGGCTTTCCTTAAACTCCAAACCTGAACTGTGACTAGTATAATTTGATGAATAATTGAATGATGCTCTTTGTGGATTCAGAATCTGTCTCATGAAGCAATTTGAGGGATTGGAGACTAAGTTTGAAACAAAACATAAAATAAAAAGTTTATAAATGAAGATTTTGATTTTTGCATCTGTGATAAATGTTCAGTTATAGTCGTCTACTACTATGCAGTTGAAAGCTCCATGGTGTTGCACTGGGAAACTACAGAGTACAACATCTATTGTATATCACTTTAGTCTACTGAGTGGTGTAGTTTAAATCGGTGGAGTTATGGAAAACACACATTTGCATTATTCCATAGTTCAGGAAGTAGGGTTTTGAGTATCCTATTTGATCATAGAATAATAGATTAGGGTTGGAGGAGGCCTCAGGAAGTCAACCCCCTGCTCAAAGGAGGACCAACCTCCAACTAAATCATCTCAGCCAGGGCTTTGTCAGGCCGGGCCTTAAAAACCTCTAAGGGTGGAGATTCCACCACCTTTGTAGGTAACCCATTCCAGTGCTTCACCACCCTCCTAGTGAAATAGTTTTTCCTAATACCCAACCTAAACCTCCCCCTCTGCAACTTGAGACCATTGCTCCTTGTTCTGTCATTTGACACCACTGAGAACTGCCGAGCTCCATTCTCTTTGGAATCCCCCTTCAGGTAGTTGATGACTGCTATCAAATTCCTCCTCACTCTTCTCTTCTGCAGACTAAATAAGCCCAGTTCCCTCAGCCTCTCTTTGTAAATCATGTGCCCCAGCCCCCTAATAACTTTCATTGCCCTCTCCAATTTGTCCATATCCTTTCTGTAGTGGGGCCCCCAAAATTGGACGCAATATTCCAGATGTGGCCTCGCTAGTGCCAAATGGAGGGGAATAATCACTTCTTTTGATCTGCTGGCAATGCTCCTACTAATGCAGCCCAATATGCTGTTAGCCTTCTTAGTAACAAGGACACACTGTTGACTCATATTCAGCTTCTCCTCCATTGTAATTCCCAGGTCCTTTTCTGCAGAACTGCTGCTTAGCCATTCCGTCCCTAGTCTGTAGCAGTGCATGGGATTCTTCTGTCCTAAATGCAGGACTCTGCACTTGTCCTTGTTGAATCTCATCAGACTTCTTTTGGCCCAATCCTCCAGTTTTTCTAAGTCACTCTGGACCTCTACCTACCCTCCAGTGTATCTACCACTCCTCCAAGTTTAATGTCATCTGCAAACTTGCTGAGGGTGCAATCCATCCCATCATCCAGATCATTAATGAAGATGTTGAAGAAAACCAGCCTCAGGACCAACTCCTGGGGCACTCCACTTGATAACGTCTGCCAACTAGACATTGAGCTGTTGATCACTACCCATTGAGCCCAATGATCTAGCCAGTTTTCTCTCCACCTTATAGTCCATTCATCTAGCCCATACTTCTTTAACTTGCTGGCAAGAATACTGTGGGAGACCGTATCAAAAGCTTTCCTGAAGTCAAAGTATATCACGTCCACCACTTTCCATTTCCACAGAGCCAGTTATCTCATCATAGAAGGCAATGGGGTTGGTCAGGCATGACTTGCCCTTGGTGAATCCATGTTGACCGCTCCTGATCACCGTCCTCTCCTCCAAGTGCTTCAAAATGAATTCCTTGAGTACCTGCCCCATGATTTTTCCAGTGACTGAGGTGAGGCTGACCCATCTGTAGTTCCCTGGATTCTCCTTCTTCCCTTTTTTAAAGATGGGCACTATGTTTGCCTTTTTCCAGTCGTCTGGGGCTCCCCCGATCGCCCTGAGTTTTCAAAGATAATGGCCAATAGCTCTGCAATCACATCCCCAACTCCCTGAGCATCCTCGGATGCATTAGATCTGAACCCATTAACTTGTGCATGTGCATCTTTTCTAAACAGTCCTTAACCTGTTCTTTTACCATTGAGGGCTGCTCAGCTCCTCCCCATACTGGGCTGTCTAGTGCAGCAGTCTGGGTGCTGATCTTGTCTGTGAAGACTGAGGCAAAAAAAACATTGAGTACTTCAGCTTTTTCCACATCATCTGTCACTAGGTTTTCTCCCCCATTCAGTAAGGGTCCCACACTTTCCCTGACCTTTTTGTTGCCAACGTACCTGCAGAAATCTTTCTTGTTACCCTTCACATCCCTTGCTAGCTGCTACTCCAATAGTGCTTTGGCCTTCCTGACTACACCCATGCATGCTCCAGCAATATTATTATACTCCTCCCTAGTCATCTGTCCAAGTTTCCACTTGTAAGCTTCCTTTTTGTGTTTAAACTCACTGAAGATTTCTCTGTTAAGCCAAGCTGGTCACCTGTCATATTTACTATTCTTTCTGCATATTGGGATGGTTTGTTACTGTGCCCTCAATAAGGCTTTTTAAAAATATAGCCAGTTCTCCTAGACTCCTTTCCCCCTCATATTAGCCTCCCAGTGGATCCTGCACATCAGTTTCCTGAAGGAGTCAAAGTCTGCTTTTCTGAAGTCCAGGGTCCGTATTCTGCTGCTCTCCTTTCTTCCTTTTGTCAGGATCCTGAATTTGACCATCTCATGGTCACTGCTGCCCTTGCAACCCACTTCTATTTCCATTACCAATTCTTCCTGTTTGTGAGCAGCAGGTGAAGAGGAGCATGGCCCCTAGTTGGTTCCTCCAGCACTTGCCCCCGGAAGTTGTCCCCAACACCCTCCAAAAACTTCCTGGATTATCTGTGCATTGCTATATTGCTCTCCCAGCAGATGTCAGGATGACTGAAGTCTCCCATGAGAACCAGGGCCTGTGATCTGGAAACTTCTGTTAGTTATCTGAAGAAAGTCTCGTCTACCTCATCTTCCTGGTCTGGTGGTCTATAGCAGATGACCACCACAACGTCATCCTTGTTGCTCTTGCCTCTAAACTTAACCCAAAGACTCTCAACAGGCTTTTTTTCCGGTTTGATACTGGAGCTCTGAGCAATTCAGCTGCTCTCTTACATACAGTGCAACTCCTCCACCTTTTCTCCCTCGCCTGTCCTTCCTGAACAGTTTGTCCATCCATGACAGTGCTCCAATCATGTGAGTTACCCCACCAAGTCTCTGTTAGTCCAATCACATCATAGTTCCTTGACTGTGTCACGATGCCCAGTTCTTCCTGCTTGTTTCCCAGGTTTTTTGTGATCATGTACAGGTACCTAAGATAACTAGCCGATTGCCCTACTTTCTCGGTAAGAATCAGGAGGGCTCCCCTGTTGCACCCTCCTCCTTGTGTTTTCTCCCAGTATCTCAATTCCCCACTTATCTCTCGGCTTATGTCACCATCTCCCGGCAAACTAGGGTGACAAGATGTCCCGATTTTGGGGTCTCTTTCTTATATAGGTTCCTATTACCCCCCATCCTCTGTCCCAGTTTTTCACATTTGCTGTCTGGTCACCCTATGGCAAGCCTAGTTTAAAGCCCTCCTCACTAGGTTAGCAAGTCTGCCTGTGAAGATGCTCTTCCCTCTCTAGTTAGGTAAGATCCCATCTCTTCCTAGCAATCCTCCTTCCCAGAACATCCCATGATCAAAGAATCCAAAGGCATCTCTCTAAAACCACCTGCATAACCACACATTTACCTTCGCAATTTGATAGTTCCTTCCTGGGCTATTTCCCATCTACACTACAGATTCTAAGATGTTTTAACACAGTAGTACAATCACCTTATATCTTTTGTGCAGACAGAAGAAAACATGTCTTTATAATCACTTTTAAGAACACTTTTTAGCCCAAATTCCAATATCTACCAAAATTAAAACATGATACTTTAATATGGCAAAGCTATGCCAGTGGTGGAAACAATGTGCATTTTAGGGAAATGTCAAGTGTAGACTAAGTCTGAGTTTTAGTTTATGGAGCTGTGCAAAGTATAATTGCACAACACAACTTTCTTACAAATGCTTTGTTTTTTCTAAAATGACATAGAATACAAAAAAGCCAATATTAATGCCAACTTAATTTAAAGTGTCAGGAAATGCAGAAGTTCAGAGTAATGTCAGCTCACATATTATTTCTGATTTCTAGTTATCTATATAATTTCATATATGATTACATACAAAATTAACAAAAAAAACCCCTAAGGTTGAAAACTCAATCCCTCAAAAGTTAGGAAACACCAAAATTAAAGTTGCCTATGCTACCTTCATTCAGCCTTCTTCTGTGCATGCATTATGATAGTCTTAAATTACATGATGATATACTATTTTTTTTCCCCAGTGGACTCCTGCTTTTCATAAAGATATGAAGGCAGGTAATAGTTCTAGCTTGTATAGTTATATTGAATACTTGCATTGTGTTGCAGCAAGATATATGTTCATTGGCAACTTGGTCTTTATTTAGATCCACCCCCCGTTCACAGTGCTAATTTTGAGAAAAGTTGTGTAGTAATAAAAATGTATAACTATTGAAAGGGATACTGCAAGATAAAAATCTAGTGTATGGAATATGTAGAATAATTTATTTAAATATCCTTGTTCATTATATATTAAACTGAACATTTTAAACATCTTAATCTTCATTGCTGTCTACGTTTTGCATTTCTTTCAGATTGGACAATGAAACTAGATTAGTCAGTTTCACATATTTATAGCTAGTTTCAATTTGAGTTTGGTATGCTGACTAGAATAATGCTACAGCTTAATGAGTTGGAAACCTTGCAGGGGGAATGCCTAAATCCTATATTTTTAAAAATTGAATTAAAAAAGTCATGTAATAATTTCTAATCATATTAGGGCTAGTCTACAGGGGTAAACTGTCCAGAATAGCTATTATGAAATAAGCTATTTTGCAATAGCAATAGCTATCCTGGAATATTTATTATGGAATAATAAATATGCTTTGCGAACACTTGCTCACCAACTGCTGTCTTCCACCCACCAGTCCTCTTTAATCAATAATTTATCTACTCCCTTATCTGTTCATCTTCTCTTCCATATTAACTTTCCCATTTTGTGTGCAGCTCTTATCTGCAGTGCCCAAAAATAGTCCACAGACCTTTGCATCAGCTGTAACAAAGCTTCATAAAATGAGCTGAGGAAACCAACTCAAAGGATTCTGGAGCACATCTGGGAAACCCAAATGAACATAAACAGAGGCCTTTTTTTGTTGCTTAGAGTGGAAGAAATGCACAGTCAGACAAGACTGTTTTGGGATTTGCTTGTTGAATAACCACAACAGACCCATTGCTATTCCAGGGCCCCTTTTTATTTGATGTCATAAATACCTGTCTGCGTTAGCCTATCATGATATTTGATTAATATGGCTACAGGCAACTGTTTTCCTGGTAAAATATTTTGGAACACATCTTTTTAAAATGTTTGACAAAGGGGATAAAATATCAAAGTACCAGAAGAAATATGAAACATGCACATAATTTCTTTAGCATAAATGCATAGCCCCAATTTTGTTTCAGTATTTTTGAGACTAGTAAATTACAATTATCAATCATTACATAACACTAAGTTTGTGAGAGATGTAAGTAAACTACAATGAGGAAAATACCCCCGCAAAGAGCAAGGGAAGTGGAAAGTCATGGAGAATTCATATCTGTTGTGTACCCCAAGTTGAAGCTTTCAGTTAAAATGAAATGAAATTTCTATTCCTTTTCTTTGTTAAAGAAAGCCTTCCTTACAAGTCAATTTAGTTATCCTGTTTGCAAAAAGGTTTCAGAGTAGCAGCCATGTTAGTCTGTATCGGCAAAAAGACAGGAGTACTTGTGGCACCGAAGAGACTAACAAATTATGCTTAAATAAATTTGTTAGGCTCTAAGGTGCCACAAGTACTCCTATTCTGTTTGCTAAAAGTTGCTTGGGATTTAATAGGGCTATTAATAGTATCTAATGGTCTTTTGTTGAATTATGCAAATTGAACTGAGGTCTGGGTCCATTTCTTAGCCGGGAATTTTAAAAACTACCAGTACTCCTATCAATCTGTTTAAGGCCATTAGAAATGTCAAAGACAAAATGGCATATTCCTTATTTGAACCTGGGATAATACTTACACATCAGGATAAAATTATATTGTCAAGACAGCACAGGGAAGGTTGCACTACTATTACTTGTACTATTATTTGGATACATAGGGAACTTTAATTTCCAGTGCTATCAACCTGGCATTTTTCATAAAAATTAAAATAATCCACTTAAAGATAAATAAGAAATAGACACAACTGTAATTAGACACTACTAATTGTTTTAAAGGGAGACATGCACACAATGTGAAAATTCTGATCTATTCTGAAAATGCATTTACACCTCTGTAAGTAAGCTGAAACAGAGCCTAGACTGGGTTCCTGCAAAACAGAGAGTATGGAGGCAGAACAAGAGTGTGAAATGAAGTAGAACTGCAGACATTCTGGTCAATTTCACTTTACTGTCTGCCTGGGGGGAAAGGAGGTCCAATGTGAGTGACAAAACAAAATCAAAATGGAATAGAAGGAAAGAATGAGTGATGGTGCAGAGAGAGAAAAGGAACAGGGAGGTATAACAAGAGGGTGAGACTGAGACATCAAAATCTCATGAAGAGGTGTAGGAAGTCATCAAAATTGAACTAACTGGGGCTGTGTTTGATGTAATTCTTAAAAGCAAAGGTTGGTAGGCCTAAACTTGTATTGATGCTTATAGTGACCATTGTTTGATATTATTACATTGTTTAATTCCTTACATTTTTTGTTGGTGGTAAAAATGTACTAAAAACTAGTCTGACAGAAAACAAACTACTGCATTAGTACTATAACAGGATAGCAGTGTATACTGGCTTGTTTACTGAGTGGTTAACAATAAGGCCTGGTCTATAGTACAGGACTAGGTCTATGTAAGCAGCCTTGCATTAATCTAGTTGTAGATGTGTCTTCACTTAAATTGGTTTCCTGCCAAAGTGCCTCTCTACATCCATTTAGTAACACCACCTTGTTGAGCAGAGTAGAGTCATGGTTGATGTAACTAAGGCTTGGTTTACACTGTGGGGAGGGAGGGTGCAAGCTAAATCGGTCTAATTTGTGCTACTTCAGCTATGAAAATAGCATAGCTGAAGTCAATGTTCTTAGAGCTACTTATGGCAGTGTCTACACTGCAGTAGATTGACTGGTGAAGCTCCCCTGTGGAGTACTGTAATTGACAGAAGAGCACTCAGTGGTCAATTTATCACATCTTTACTAGATGTGATAAATCTACCCCCATTGGATTGATCACTCCGAAGGTAAGTGTAGACATGCTTTAAGTCGATGCAGTGTCAGTGTAAATTATTACTCGGTTACTTATGTTAACTTTACTGGCTTTCAGGAGGCATCCCAGAATGCTTGACACTGACAATACAATTGATAAAAGCTCTCCTGGTGAGGATTTGCATTGCTAATATAAGGAGCTAAGTGTGTGTGCACATGCGCACACACACAAGTGATTTAGTAATTGTGGCAGCTGTCTGACAAATGAGATCAACATAATTTTGTAGTGTAGACAGCCCTAAAATGTGCTTTTGCTGTCCTCTCCAAGTAGTAAGGGTTGGCAAAAAACCAAAGTAAATCAGGAAATTGCACCATAATTCACCCTTCAGTCCCAAGTTTTAAAGACTTACAGGAGAATCCCTGAGCCCAGTCACTAGGAGTAGTTGTTGTTTTGGTCTGTACAGATTGCAAACACTGGAGATTAATGTTTTTCACAAGTTAGGGTGGTTATACCTCATCTAGGCAAATTCCAACTCCTTACATTCTGCATAAAATTACCCTTGCACATTTAATTGGATACTGTCATCTTCACTTTCTGTCCTGAAACTGTTAGCATCATGTGGACCAATGTTGTATAAAGACAGATGGTCAACTAGAAATATGGTCAATTTTTTTAAAAGGTAAAAGTTTCAGGTACTAGATCTGACTGAGTTCCATCCCTGCCAACTTCTGTGGTTTTAGCCTATTCCCTATTTTTAAAATGTTTTCTCCCTCTTCTTGCTGTACAAAAAGTCCACACAAATGGAGAGATATGACAATATTAAATTTACTATTTTTAAGTGCTGTCAAGTAAATAAGTGGAGGAAAAAATAGACAAAACTATTTGTTAGAGTAATCTTACCTGTTACAGAAAAAAATGGGGGGGGGGAAGGAAAACAGATAAATTTGAGTTTTACGTGCTGCTGCCCTTTAAATCGTTAGTGTCTTACTCTAGTGGGAGCTGTATGCAATGAAGGGTGCAGTAATTGCTATGTCTATACAGTATTAGCTTGTGTAAGGCTCCTCTCCTACTGTCTAGGCAAAACTCCATAATGTGACAACTGCAGCATTAGGCCCTAAGTCAGTAGCAGACTTTCGGCTGAAGGGTGTTGTGTTCATGCAAGACTCAGAAAAAACGAGCGATGCAGCAGGTCTGCACGAACTGTGCCAGGCTGCCCTAGGAAATTGCTTCGCATTGAGCTTTTCCCACCCCCATCCTACCACTGGGCCAGGGGCAGTGGCTGCCCCTGCTCTTCGGCCTTAGCGCTTCTTGTGCCCTGGGCTGCGGGCGGAGAGCGGGGAAAATGCCCCGAGTCGGCGAACAGCGCTGCCGCGGGTCCGGGCTTTCCGCACTCACTCCCCAGTATCACCCGGCACCGGCCTGCAGCCGCCCGCAGCTCCCCTCAGCCTGAGTCGGGGCTCCCAGCCCTGCGGGGGTGGGAGAAGGGACGTCAGCGGCTGCGCCAAGGCCCCCGCGCGCCTGCCTCCTTTCCACCTCCCCCACCCCAGCCCCGAGGAGGAAGTGGTGACGTCATTATCCGGGCTCTCCGCGGCGGCGCTGTTCGCACGGCGGGTCACAATGGAACCCAAACGAGCCTAACCGACATGAAACGGCCGCGCAGCCGCCCGCCCCAGTGAGCGCGGCCCGGCCGCCCCGCTCTGCGCCGCGACCCCGCCCCGCCCCTGCCTCCTCACCCCCCCCCCGGGGGAAACCCGTGCGCGCCCCGAGGGGGCGGTGACAGCCGCCAGGCCTGCCCCGCCGTCGGGCTGAGTGACACACGGCGAGGGGTGGGGGGGGTCACGCTGTTTGGGTGGCGGGGCCGCCGTCGCGTTGGGTCGGAGTCTGCGCCGCTGGCCCAGCGCTGCCGGAGCCGCCATATTGCCCAGGACGTAGCGAGACGCCAGCGCCGGCAGCGAGGAACCGGCCCCGCCGCCGTGTCTGTTCCCCTCCGCCCCGCGCCCGCAGCCCGGCCCCTCCCCCCGCCGCACCCGGCCCCGCTCAGCGGCGCGGGGAGCGCGTGCGCCCCTCCCCCCCCAGTGTGTGTGTGTGTGTGTGTGTGTGTGTGAGCCCCGGACGGGGCGGAGCGTGCAGGCCCCGGCCAAGCCCCAGCCAGAGCCCCGGGCTGCCGGGCAGGAGCTGGTGACGCAGGAGAGACGCCCCGGCGCCGCTGCCGGAGGGAGCCAAGTGGCCAGGCCGGGATCCGAGCGCGGGCAGCTCCGCACAGCGCCGCGGGGCCCGGGAACGGGCAGCCCCCACCGCCCGCCGGCTCCGCGCCGAGTATGAGTCGCTGCCCTGCTGGCTGCCTAGGATGAGACAGCCCCCGGCGGCGCATCGTCTGAAGAAGTACTAAGGGGGGAAGCGGGCGGCAGCGGGAGAAGAGGACACCGAGCGGGGGTGAGCATGGGCCGGGGCAGGGCGGAGAGGAGCGGGTCGCGTTGTAGCCGGTGGCCGCGCTGAGTGCAGGGAGGCGCGGTCTGGGGGACGGGGGTCTCTAGGCGGGGTGGGGAGCCGGAGGCCGCTGTGTTGTGGCTGCGGGGGGGCGGGGGGGGAGGTGGCGTCGCTGCAGCCCCCGGCGTGTGTCCGTGCAGCGCCGTGTTTTGGAGCGTGAAGGAAAATGGCTGACGGCGTCTCATCCTCTCCCCGTCCTGTGCGGGGCTGCGAGGCGGGCTGGAGGGAGCGCACCCACCCAGGTTCCTCGGGGAGCGTGTCCGCCGGGCGGCCCCCTCCCCGGACTGCCTGGGTGAGAAGGGCTCCCCACAGAGCTGCCCCCGCTTTTCTCTCTTCCGAGTCTCGTTTCATTTCACACCCAGCGCCATTACTGAGGTGGAGTGATAGGAGCTGTGTAGGCCTGGGCTACGCCTGGAAATAAGGCCCTGCTCAGACTCTTCCCCGAAATCGGAGTGAAATCCGGTAGCACTAACTCACTCCCACCCGTTGTAAGCGTTATTAACGCGGGTGCAGGCAAAGCATGTCGTTCCTCTAGCCTCCATTCCTAATAAAACTGTTTCTGTGTGGAAAGCGACCTTCCCCCTTTATGCACTTTTCTCTTTAGTTGATCCTGTTCTCCAAAATTACAGTTTAAGACTTTCCAGTTGTTTCATTTCACTGGTGTTAAAACTTTTCTTTGCGACTAATATCTGAGGCAGGGCAGTTGGGACAGAATTTTTAACATCCAGGCCATCATTTCTTAATGACAATCTAAAAGGTAGTTGAGATAACAACAGGACCCCTTCCTCTCCGCTGGAGTTATCTAACTACAGTACTATTCTACCTCACTTTTGGCACCATTGTCTGCGTACAGTGAGGATGTACGTGAAAAATCCATACAAACAGTCTTTGTGATTGCCAAATAAACTTGTTTCTATATAAATGTCATAGAACTGTCCCAGGTTGTAAGATGCCATATTTAATTTGATTATTGTTGTTCAGGAATCAAGTTGCATATTAAATTATTTTTTTGCTAAATGATTATATTCATCAGTATAAAAATGTGTGTAATTCTAATTAGAATTTTGGAAGTCCTCTAAAATTCTTAATATAAATCAGGTGTGTTTTATGGTTCTCTCAGGCATGTTGATTTTGTTTGTAAATTGTTTTAAATCATTGATCCTGCAATTGGATTCAGTGTGGGCAGACCTTTGCATCTGAGCAGAGCCCCACTGAAGTCATTTTGGGTGTGTGCAAGGATCTGCCCATATGGACCTAACTGCAGGATTGAGGCCTACATTTTTAAAACCAGGCTAATTTATTTTTGATATATAGTGCCAAATATGCTAGAAACACTTGCTATGGCAAACTGATTTGCAGGTTTGTCACTGGGCCTCTGATTATCTGTTTGCTGGCTAACTACAGTTGTGCTGGGCTATGGGAACTGGTGGTAAGTGTTGAGAGGATTGGGTCTTTGCTGATTAGGTAGCTGTAGTGACATGTCTACCTTGAGAGTTTATGGGTAACAGTTTTGCAGCTATCTATAGATTTCAAACTGCTAGCTACATCCTGGATCTTTCAGGTGCTGCTTATTATAAAATGGTCAGGCTTCCTCCTTTACTTGTTCCTCAGCCAGGAACACTAGGATGAAAACCATCCACTTCAGCAAAATAGTAATCCTACTGTACATTGATCTTGAGGGTTTTTGTTAAACGTGTAATGATGTTTATTTGCAAGGCAGCAGCACCATTTGTTTTCTCAAACCAGAAGAACACAGCAGTTTTCTCGGTTATATCTCTCAATATTAAAATTATTTCCCTCAATTGCAGTATCTGGAGCAAGAGAGTAAAGGCCAGCTGCGTTGGATGTCATGGATACTTAAAGATGTCTCTGAATAAAGACATAATCAATATAATCTAGAATGAACTGCAGTGGAAGAACCTCAAACATTTAGTTATGTGAAAAAAGGCTCTAGGTTAAAAATAAACCCATAAGATTGCACCACTTTTTCTTCTACTTTTTCGGTTTTACCTTATGCCCTTTCTATCATCTTGCCTCTTTATATAGTATTTTTGAAACATTTCCTTTGAGCGACCTCTGTCATCTTACTGTTTCTAGCCTGCTGCTTCGGATCTTGGTGCATTTACTCTTCTGGTGATACTACTTCCTATTGAACTGGCAGGAGGGGATGCTTCTGTAGGTACCAATCAGTAATGGCAGTGGGAGCAGACCAGGTGTGGCTTTTGCATCTTTAGAACAGCACACCCTTTAGAAGTGTTTTGTTTCCTATGTTAGTGCATGCACGTTTGAGGATGCCCCACAGTGTCAAGCAACCCCTGTTTCTATTATGTATTCAGTCTTGTCAGTTATGTATTGTATTGAAAATGCTGGAATTGTTACAGAGAAAATGAGGAAAGATAAGTAAATAGCCACTTGAACTAGAAATGCCTACAGTAGAGAAACTACAGTATTCTCTTGCAGGAATTCTCAAGTCTAAATATGCAGTTCATTTAGGGCTTTTCAAAATGTCAGAAATCCTGAGTAAAACTGAATAAGAATTTTGTTGTTGACTGTGATAAAAGTAACTTTGAGACACATCTACTTGATTATTGAAATTTTTTCTCCAAGAATCAGGAACATTTTTAATTTTTTCCCAGTTTACTCAACTGTATTTAAAGTATTATTAGAATTACATGGATTTCAGGCGGTATAGCTATTTTTTCTGAAAAAGCGTTTGTTAGCTGATAAATAGAATTAAAAATTGCAATAACATTTTAGTAATAACTTAATTTTCAATTATGTTTATTTCCTTCAATCTCTTGTTATATTTTAAAGGGAAGAAACAATGCCTTTATCCTTCCATTCCAAGAAGCACTGAAATTATTATTCTGAATCAGACCAGTGGTCTATCTAATCCAGTATCCTGTCACAAGAGTAGTCAAAACCAAATATCTCTGATGAAGGTGTTAGAAATCCTAATGGGGAATATTTGTACAAGGAGAAAACTTTCCCCAAATCCCTGGTAGTTAGAGGTTATAAACATGAGGGTTTATATCTTTTGCAAAACTCTTTTGGGTGTTTGCTCTTATAATTTAGGGTACTACTGTTAACATCCAAATGCTTTAGTGAAAATTCTTGCTGCTGTTCAAAAATCACTGTTTTTCTAGGAACATCATGCTTTAGAAGTATCTGCTCTTCTTAAACATTAATTTGATTATTGAGTGAATCCTTAATAATGTAGTACATAATAGTTGTATTTCTTTTGTCATACTTGTTTTAAATTTAGGGGCTCAAGTTGTAGTTCAGGTGTATTATGTGAACTAAATTTGGGTGGTTGAACATTATTTTTTGCAAAAGATATGCCACCTTATAGGATACTAAAATAATCTTATGTACTTGTGGTACTGGGCTGTAGTTTTTTTCTTTGTATTTTACAGTGTGTCATTTAACATAATATAATAATACACACAGACTTACTGAGGAAGCAGTTAGGGTTGCTATGCACAATGTGCCTTACACAAATCCAAACACAGGAAAAAGTTAAGCCATCTAAAGCAGTAGTCCTTAGACTTTTGTACTGGTGATTCCTTTCACGTAACAAGCCTCTGTCTGTGATTTCCCTTATAAATTAGAAACACTTTTAAAATATATTTAACACCATTATTAATGCTGGAGGCAAAGCAGGGTTTGGGGTGGAGGCCGACAGCTCACGATAAGAGGGAAGGTCCTCATGGATTAAAAGATGGGAAACAAAGGGTAGCACTAAATGATCAGTCTTCAGAATGGAGAGAGATGTCCCTCAGAGGTCTGTGTTGGGACCAGTCTTATTCAACATATTCATAAATGATCTGGAAAAAGGGCTAAACAGGCACAGAAAAATTTGTGAATGATGCAAAACTACTCAAGATAGTTAAATTTCAGGCAGACTGTGAAGAGCTACAAAAGATCTCTCAAAACTGGGTGACTGGGCAGCAAAATGTCCAATGAAATTCAGTGTTGATAAATGCAAAGTAATGCACATTGGAAAGCATAATCCCAGCTATACATATAAAGTGATGGAGTCTGAATTAGCTGCTCCCACTCAAGAACGAGATCTTGAAGTCATTGTGGAAAACATCCACTCATTGTGCAACAGCAGTCAAAAAAGTGAACAGAATGTTGGGAATCATTAAGAAAGGGATAGATAAGACAGAAAATGTCATATTGTCTCTGTATAAATCCATGGTATGTCAACATCTCGAATACTGTGTGCAGATGTGGTTGCCCCATCTCAAGAAAGATCCATTAGAATTGGAAAAGGTTCAGAAAAGGGCATAAAATGATTAGTGGTATGGAATGGCTGCCATATGAGGAGAGATTAATCAGACTGGGACTTTTATCTTGGAAAAGAGACTAGGGGGGGATATGATTGTTGTGGAGAAAGTAAACACGGAACTGTTATTTACTCCTCATAACACCTGAACTAGGTCATCAAATGAAATTAATAGGCTGCACGTTTAAAACAAACAAAAGGAACTATTTCTTCACACAACACGCAGTCAACCTGTGGAACTCTTTGCAAGAGGATGTTGTGCCAGCTGAATATAACAGGGTTCAAAAAAGAGAGAAATTCCTGGAGGATAGGTCCATCAATGGCTATTACCCATCCCTGTATGTGAGAAGCTGGGAATGGGCAACAGGGAATGGGTCACTTGATGGCCCCCCATGTAATAACCAACCTCATGATCCCCTGAGGGGTCTTGACCCCCAGTTTGAGAGCCCCTGATAAAGATATATCTACTCCGCATCTGGAAGCATGCCTACCAGCCTGGGTACAGAGACCTGTGTTAAAGGGTCTGGCACTAGTGCTCTAATAATGGATGCGTAGATGATGCTTTGATATTGTAGGTTGGCCTGGTATTTGGGCTCTGAAGCCCCCTTGGCCTCTGGGGCTTTAGAGCCTGAGCTCCAGCCAGAGCTAGAACATCTACACAAGTATTTTTAGTGCGCTAGTGCAGCGGTCCTCAAATATTTTTGGCTGCGGCCCCCTTCCATGGAGCTGCATTTGCTCGCGGAGCTGCATTTGCTCACGGCCCCCCAGGGTATGTCCGCTGAAATGCCGCTGAACAGAAAGCTTTCGCTTTCTGCGGTGGCATTTCGGCGGTACAAAAATAGACCGCTGCTGAATTTGGCAGTTTTCCGGGAGGATTCGGCGGCGGCGCTGGGGTCTCGCGCACCCCCGGGGATGGGCTCAGGCACCCCCAGGGGTGCGCGCACCCCACTTTGACAATCACTGCTCTAGTGTGAGCCCCACTAATACAGGTCTTATTCAACGTATTCATAAACGATCTGGAAAAAGGGCTAAACAGGCGATTCTCAACCTTTTTGGGCTCAGGACCAAGCTGAGGCTTGCTCTCCTGTGCCGTGTAGACATATCCTAACAATGCATACCCTCTAGTTCTCCACCTGCAAGTGCAATACCTTACTATTACCTAAGCTGCTGTATATCACAGACCATACACCCCATGTATGCAGAGGGGGTGGCTACAAAGGTGATGGAATGCTGCCATTGCTAGGTGGCAGAACTAAGATTGTGGTGCATAGTATCTGATATGAAGTGTGTGCTTGTGGGTGGTGATAACATTATGTGATTTATATTAGATGAACAGTTTAAAGGTTAAGTTCTTTTGGATTCTTGAATTACTGAAAATTACCACCAGACTTCTTATTTCAGCCTTGGTCTAAACTAGGTGGGGGAATTGATCTAAGTTACGCATCTTCAGCTACAAGAATAGCGTAGCTGAAGTCAGCGTACTTAGATTGACTTATGGCAGTGAGTTGACTGCTGTTACTCCCCCATTGACTCCGCCTGCACCCCTTGCGGCGGTGGAGTACCGGAGTCGACAGGAGTGTGCTCGGGGATCGATTTATCGCATCTAGACTAGACTAATAAATCAACCCCCGATTGATTGCTACCCACCAATCCAGTGAGTAGTGTAGACCTGCTCTTAATCTTGTAATTCTTTTCTCCCCTGGATATGGTGATATCTTACAATTTTTTTAGCTTTGATATAATATTGTCATAACTGCCTTTTTAAAACAATTGTACTTTTTGCCCATGTTCCTGAACAGAGCCATGGTTATAGCTTTACTTCGGAATGCAATTAAAAAATGGTTCCAACTATGCTTGAATACAGAATCATGTTTTAACTTGAGTGGGATAATTTTGTTCTAACTAGGTTCTCTGATGATGTAGTTGTCTCTTAGTGTGGACAGGGTTTTTGCATTTGTCTATTTGTCTTAATTTTACCCTTTCAGAACTTTTCTTGTGGAATCCCTGGGAAACTTTTAAGGATTTGTCCCACACTGCATACTTACTTTATACATTTCCTGTGAGTAGAATGAATCTGGTTTAGTGGTCTGCTGGATGATTTGTCAAGTTGGACATAAGTAGAGGCACAAGACAGCTCAGGTATGATCATCTAACCTGGGGGTAGGAAAGGGGAAGAGTATAAATGTAAAAGATGACAGCATTCCAAAGTGGAATCTTTTTTTAAAAAAGGAAGTTGATTAACATACCTAATTCCTGTTACATTTTTCATTGTGAACTTTACTAATATTTCTTCTTTGTACAAAACAATTAATTTTACTCATGTATTTCAGAAAGTTCAGTTCTGAGCTGCTGGGTAGGACTTGCTATCTTGTCTTCTCGTTATCGACACAAATGTTTTGGATGATAGTAGGAATTCAAACAGATGGAATAAAACACAAATCTTACATTTTGATAATGCTTACTTTGGGGAAAATCCTAGAGTGTATGGCTTCTTTTTCCCTAGGTTCTGGACTGTTTACCCATCGTACCTGAAGTGTAACAGACAACTGCATTTCTTGTAGATAAATAGTATCTTTTGTAATTAGTTGAATATAAACATTGATTGACCTGGAAAGCTGTTTGTATTTACAAGTTGATCTAATATGACCTCCTTTGATGCATAAGGCATATACAGTAACTCCTCACTTAACACTGTAGTTATGTTCCTGAAAAATGTGACTTTAAGTGAAACAATATTAAGCAAATCTAATTTCCCCATAAGAATTAATGTAAATAGGAGGGGTTAGGTTCCAGGGAAATGTTTCTTTGCCATACAGTACAGTGCTACAGATGGGAGGTTCCCCCACCTTACCTCACACAGGCAGAGCCCACTGGCACTGCGGACAATGAGGCAGGCAAGGAGGCTGAAGGTTAGGAGAAGCACATTGAGCAGCAGCAGTGGCAGCTTCCCCTATTCTGCAAGCACCAGGGGTAGGGGGCTTAACCATCGGCCTGCCTACTCTGCCCCTTCCCCCAAGCCGCCACCCTTAACCCGCCTCTTCTCCCCCCTCTTTACTCCGCATGCAGTCTCCTCCCTCCCCCAACCACAAACCAGCTGATTGCTGTGGGCAGGAGACAAGGGGGGAGGAGTGAGGAAATGAGGTGCGCCTCCTTTCCCTCTCCTGCCCAGCTGATCACTGGGCAGGAGGCAGGGAAGGGAGATGGAGCCTGTGTGCTGTGTCCTCGCTCCTTCCCCCTGCCTCCTGAACATCATAAGCCAGATGGTTGCTTCGGGCAGGAGGGAGGGGAAGAGGAGGAAGGTGCTGATCTGTGGGGTCTGCCAGCAGGCAGGAGGTGCTGGGAGAGGGCTTTAGGGGACTGCCAGCTGTGGACAAAGCAGGCATCCAAACTACGTTATAGCGAAGTATTGCACAACTTGAAATGGCGCATGTTGTGTAGTTGAGCAGGGATGTAAGATGAAAACAGTATTAAGTGAGAGGATGTTAAGTGGGAGTTACTGTATAGTAAAACCTGCCAGAGACACCAGCTGTTACGAGCAACTTCTTGCAGAGGCCACAGAATATTTGCACAGCAGACAGTGATCATCTTTGAAGAGAAACCACATATTACAAGTGACCACTTTTACTAACTCGGATGAGTGGTTGCTCTTGACAGGTTTTGCTGTACTTTGCGTTATAGATCCCCTAGGCACCCCAGTCCTGTTGACACTTAAGCAGAGGCTTAACTTCATGCACATAGCTTCAGTAGGGCTGGAATAGGGTAAAGTACATGTATTTGCAGTATGGGAGCTTTAATATTCGAGGTCAGTGATTCTCAACCTTTTTGGGCTCAGGACCCATTTGTAAATTCTTAAGGTTTATAGTAACCCAGTAAATAGTCTTGGGGTAGAGGCCCTGGAGTGGTTTCAGTCATATCCTACCCCTGGGAGTGAGAAGGTGGTATTGCCAGCACTCACTGCGCAGTGGTGGCTCCTGCAGTACCTGCGCTGTGAGGCTGGTTGGACTGGACTTGACTTGCCTCTCTGCTCTCGGCGTTGCAACCTCTGGGGTTACAGTGCCACTCATGGTTTGGTCCTGCACACCTAACTGGATTAATTTTTTGTGATTGGAGTTGTGACCTGGCCCATAGACTTGCAGTGCCACTGACTCAAATTTGGCCTACCTGGGCTCCTGTAGTCATGATGGCTGGACCAAACCTGAGTGGTGGTGGGATTCCAGCGGTTGCAGTATCTGGAGCACGGAGGTGAGGCCCGCGGCCTTGTGAGACGAGCCACAAGAGCAGCCATGTGACCCTTTGAAATGTTTTGGATTCCCAATTTTGGGTCTTGAACAGGGATTCTTAACCCATGAGTCTAGGTAACCATAAAAAGCAAAGGGGGCAGGAGGAAAAGCTGACCCTCATTAGACTTGTAGATTCTTTAGGAATGTGTAGAATTATCTTGAAGTAAAATCCCTCTTTTATGAAGGAGATGATTTTAAAGATGGGTTTCCCTCAACACTATCATGTAGTATAGAAATTCTAGAAATGTGGGTCTGACTCTAGGTTATTGACCCTTTTGTATAGAAATTAAATTCTTACAAGTATGTGGAGAGGAAGCCTCTTCTAAAAATTTCTTTATTGGTTTTCCATAATAACAGTGGAAATTATAATTAGAAATATTACTATTGAAAGATATTGGCATTTCAGTATGTTTTTTATATACCAGTGTTTAATTTTTCTAGTTTGTTATACCAATAAAATTAGCATATTGTTACAAGTTTAATCAAACTATGTCCGTGCATGATTTTTAACTTAATAATAAAAGAAAGAAAAAGGGATTATTGGAAGATTTGATTTAGCCTATCCTTTTATAGGGGCTTGGGAAGTTAAAACACAGTAGTCTAAAATTTTGTTAAAGCCTGGAATCCTATATTTAGGCTATAGATAATGTTTTATTTTTCATTTGCAAAAATGAAGAAAATGTTAGTCATTCATGACTTGAACCTTCCTTTTTATCCAGTTGTGACAGGTGTTTGCTTGTGATAATATTCAGTCATTTAAAAACTCTGGCATAGTCCCACAAAATACAGAAAATCTAGAATGTGGCTGGAAATAGGATAGTTGTGTCCAGAAAAAACAGTGATCTGCTATTTTAAGATCAAATTCTACACAGACCTCCATATGGGTGGACCTCTGTGGCACATGATTTACTTCAGTGGAACTTTAAATTTCAAAATGCTACTTCTTGCATTTTAACTTGTATTTTTCTTTAAATTTGTTATCTTTTCTGACAGTAATGCTTTAATCTTTATTTTCTGAGCAGGGTAAAGTGTTAATGTCAGTTTTCTCTGATGTCTCTTGTACTTTTTTTCCATGGTCCCTGCAGAGGTGGATAAAGATATATTGGGGTCCTGGACACACAGAACATTTGGGCTTCTCACATGCTTCCCTGCCATGGTCGGAGCTTCCCAGGGAGCCTCGGACACTGTGGGGAGCCCTGGACTCTCCACTGCCCTGGGTGGTGCACCCTGTGGGGCAGGGACAAGGTCTTGGGGCTATTCTCGGGCACTCTGGCCATCTGTCCAAGGCAGGCGCAGGTCTGGGACTCCTCATGGCTGCCAGGACTCTCTGGGCAGCTCTTACCACAGCCTAGGGATGTGGTACTCCCCTAGAAGGGCGTGGAGGAATGTTTGGTGGGATGCAGCAGGGCCTAGCCCTACCCCCAGCTCCACTCTGTCCCCACCCCAGCCATGTCTCTAGGCCCAGCTGTGGTTCTGGTCCTGGCCACCCCACTACTCTCAGACACTGATGAGCGGGGCAGACTGGGTAAGGGGGAGGTGTGACTGAAAAAGTTTGGGGAGCCCTGGGTTAGGATGACAATACTTCCCATTTTGGTCCCATATGTCTTGACTTCTTTGCCAAAACTGGGCATTTGTCCCATTTGCTCTTGCCAACTGATCACCAGTGTTACTAAGGTGATTATTTCTCATACTAGCTGCCTAAGCTCTCAAACTGCAAAGGTCGTGTCCCCCCCCCGAGTCACACACCAGGTGCATTTTTCTTTCCCTGTGTTATACTCTATCTCCATTACTTCCCCCCGCCTCCTTCTTTCTCTCCTCTCTCCACATCTGGTTAGAGCAGGGCTTAGCTATGGTTTCCAAAAATGGTGCAGAGCAAGGTTTGTCCTTTCCTGTTTGCACTAAATTATGTTCAGCACCAGTTCACCTGCTCCTGTTACTGACATTTGTTGTCTTCAGTGGGTAATTTTACTTGTGTAGAAAGGCTTATGATGTTGACTCTCTCTGTGACATTGCCTTAGCTTTCCTGTGTGTAAAACGGGGACATTAGGGCTTGGAATTTTGATCAGTATGAAAGATGTGAAGTGGGGGGCATCAGTGGGGGCCCAAGACAAGACCTTTGTTGAAGTCCCATCTCCAGTTGCTGAGATTACTTCCAAGATGCTTTGACCCTGCTCAGAGCCTCCATCTTTAATATCAGCCTCTTGCTAGTAGATATCTGAATTTGAAGATCACCTCTTCTTTGTATGCTGGAAGGGGGATTTTTTTTCTTCATCTTTGCCAGCACTCCAGCCCCAGTGTCTTCTGAGTTTGAGTGGGGAGTCTTTCCTAGTGTCCTCCTGCCCAGGAATCTTGGCTGGTATTGCCAAGATGTCTCCTGGTAAATCTCTGCCTTGGCCTCCACTTTTTTTGTATGGTTTCCCCTTGGATAGTGCTTGTTTCTGCTGTTACTTACAACTTCCTCCATAACAGCAAGTTTCATTGCTGCCTAGATACAGCTGAAAAGCAGTAGTGAAAATGACCAAAACATTTTTAATTTTACTGTGTTCCTCCTTGGCAATGTAGTGAGTAATAGCAGAGTCTGTCCGAATACTCAGAAAGACTGCATTGATTCATCCTCATTTCTCACTTGGAAGGTTTTTTACATAACTGTATGGTGTGGGGACTTAATTTTTAAAACACAAAAGGTTAGATCAGGGGTTGGCAGCCTTTCAGGAGTGGTGTGCAGAGTCTTCATTTATTCACTGTAATTTAAGGCAGCGCTCTTCAAACTTTCAGCACCATGGCCCCCTTTTGTGCGCTCCCCTCTGCTCGCGGCACCATGGGGTATGTCTGCCAAAATGCCGCTGAATAGAAAGCTTCTGCTTTCTTTCAGCGGCATTTCGGTGGGCCAAAAATAGACCGTGCCTTTGGCGGTCTCCCGGAATGGATCAGTTGCAATGCCGGGGTGTCTCGCACCCCCAGGGGTGCACACACCCCAGTCTGAAGACCACTGATTTAAGGTTTTGCATGCCAGTAAAACATGTTAACATTTTTAGAAGGTCTCTTTCTATAAGTCTATAATATAGAACTAAACTATTATTGTATGTAAATAAGGTTTTTAAAATGTTTAAGAAGCTTCATTTAAAATTAAATTAAAATGCAGAGCCCCCAGGACCAATGGCCAGGACCCAGGTAGTGTGAGTGCCACTGAAAATCAGTTCGCATGCTGCCTTCAGTACACGTGCCATAGGTTGCCTACCCCTGGGTTATATTCTACAGAAATTGAGCTTAGATTTCCCTTCACCACTTCCAAGTCACTAGGGAAAGCATCTCCCCAGTAGTGAATAGATTTGGTGTTTTTCCCTTCTAAACCCTGAGCATACTACTTTTCACATGGGTAATGAGGATTAATTAATATTTGTAAAATGTTGTGAAGTTCACAATTATATTTTATTCTTGATACACTTTTCATCCAAAGCTTGCAGTTTGCGTAGTTGGATTATCGCTGCTTCACAGGTGAGAAAGCTGAGGTAGAGAGAGGCTGTGTAACTTGTCTGTTGTTAAACAGCAAATTATTGTAAGTTGGACATAGAGAACTCAAGTTTCTTGACTCTGATCATGTGCTCTAGACATTAGACTACAGTTTCTCTCTGTTTTTTTCCAGAGGCGAAGAGCAACTATATCTCTTCTTGAGTTCAGTGAGATTTGTCAAGCGCATCTGAAAATCAGGCTAATATGAGCTGAATACTGGGGTGTGAAGTGTATAGTCAGGGAAGGATTTCAACTTCTGCTCTTTACTATGCCAGCTGACTTTAGGATAAATGCGATGATTTAAGTATTTAAGAAAAAAACTTTGCAATTCTAAAATTGTTTAAATTCTAAATGAAAATTACTGCTCAGAAATCAGAATAATTCTTCAGTCCAACTTTTCTTGCTTAGTCTAATCTGGCAGTGATGTGTTTGGTAACAAAACAGTAAAAACTAATATGTAGTTCAAAGTAAGATGAATCATTTGAGAAAATTCTTATATGTTGATGCTGCTTTTGCTTACTTTAAAAAAAAATTGTCACATTTTACCTGAGATTGTTTAGTCCTTCAGTTTTATGGGTGTTAATTTTGTGGAGCAAACCAGATGCGTAACTGTTGTTTTTGTTTTTAACTTTGACTCTCAAGTCAAAAATGATTGTTGTACAGTAACTGAGTTACTTAGTGTTTTCTAAGAGGAACAAATACCTAATAAATATACCTTTTTTCTAGCAGTCATCTTAATTTTTGTGGGTAGAAGCTGCTCATGTTTAATTCTACAGTAACTCTTACAATCTAAATTAATCTCTCTCCAACCAGATTTAGTATGAACTGTTCCTAAGCTTCAGGTCTGCTCATCGAGACCGCACAACTTGGTGCTGAAGTTCAGGGTTGTGTTCACTATGAAGATGCTTGATCTTTATATACATAGTCTAATAAAGTAGGTGTTAAACTTTGGGCTGTTTGCTGCCCAATCAGCACACAGCTGTGGCCCATGTAATATCCTCAGGGCCATATGGGTAGTGTATGTATTGTGTGGATGCGGCCCACATAACACAGAGAGCTGCATATGTGGCCCACAATGGTAAATAGATTGAGAACCACTGGTCTAATTTTACAGTTTTTGCTCAGATGTGAGGCTTGTGAACCTGTTAGTTCAGGAGTTTTCAAAATTTTATATTGGTAATCCCTTTCACACAGCAAGCCTCTGAGTGCAATACCTCCTCCTCTCCCATACAAAGTAAAAACACATTTTAAAATAATAAACACTATTATAAATGCTGGGGGCAAAGTGGGGTTTAGGGGTGGTGGCTGAGAGCTCATGACCTCCAGTTTGAGAACACCTGTTTGATTTTGAAAACTGGCACAATAGTTATAGAATTTTTTTGCTAAAAGTGGTTTTCTTATTTTAAACAGGCCACAAATATAACTTTTTCTTTTTAGGTGCCTATAGAATTAGTTTACTTTTTTATTTAATCAGATCTAAACTGTTTAGTTACTCTGTTATTTTTTTTTTAAGTTTAAGGAATAGTAGAAATTGAATCATCATATTTGGATCTGTTAGAATTACTGTAAAGTCTTTCATTTGAGAGACAAGGTGGGTGAGGTAATAGCTTTTATTGGATCAACTTCTGTTGGTAAGAGAGAGGAGCTTTGGAGCTACACTGGTGGTCTTCAGGTCTGAGAAACTTACTGAAACATGGTCTTACAGAGGAAACTTACTCAGTGTCAAAGCTAAATATAATTTTTCATTTTCTCCCTCACTACCTTTGAGTTTTTCCTTCTTCCATTTGGCCCATTGTATTTTTCCCTCTCTTTCTGTCACAGAAAATTGTGGTGTGTTTTAATTAACCAAAGCATTAGATTCTTTGTTTTTTCTCTTCCTCTTTTTAGTTGGGGTCTTCCTTTCTCTTATTCCCTTGGTTTTTTTTTACTTACTTATCCTTGTATTTTCCTCATGGTTTGTTTTTGCTTTGCTTCTCCTATCTTGCCCGAGTTAAATGGAGAACCGGGTTTACAATAGTGCCATGCCCACACTGGGAAGAACCCCATTATGGATGCATCCAGTTCTGGGCCCTTGCTGGAGGAAGTCCATCACTTAGGCCTTGCTGTGTGAGCAGTTCCGAGCCAGTGGGACCTGCTCACCTTCACGGGGCTCACCACCCAGCAGCTGGGCTCCACCATGCAGGCTGGGCAGGGCTGTTGGCTGCGTGGCAAGTGGGCAGGACCAGGACGACTCTCGGAGGTCACGTCACGTCACAGGAGTCTGCCCCGCTTCCTAGCTTGACTCCGGCTCCAAGTGGTCTCTTCTGCCTGCTGCATGTGGGACCCCACCCATTTCCCTAAAGTCGAACCATTGGGACTGGTGCAGAGGCTGGTCTGGTTCGAGTCAGTGGGGAGGAGGGAGAACACAGGGGTCTCAACGGAGCCCTACCAGGTAAGTGGGTCCTGAGGAGCCCAACCCAGGCAGACCCTGCTCCCACTCTGACCTGGCTGATTGTGCCACTCCCGAGGGTCTGGAGTAATCCCCGTCCTGGGACTGGCTCTGGCTGTGCTGCCGACTCACCCTGGCAGGCACAGTCACCTCCCAGTGGGGCAAGTGAATGCAACAGAGTGTGGAGGAGTGGTGGGGCTGCTGGGTAATGAGGGGTTTGACGGCCGCTGGGAAGTGGGGGAGGTTTGTGTGTTTTGGGGCACTGGGCAGTGAGAGATCTTTGAGTGTATTGAGGCGCTGGGTTGGGGGGTGTTGCTGGACAGTGGTGCTGGTGTGCAGGGCACTGTGTGATTGTGGTGGGGCATTCTGCATGCAGGGGGATAGGAGTCTGAGGGGTCTCAGTGGGGGGATGCTAGGCATGGGGTTGGGAGGCGCCGGGCGTGGGGCAGTGTGGGGCAGCATGGGCCCATCCCCGATGGGAAGGGGCACACTGGCAGCATAGTGCCGGATGGGCGAGTGTGCATCTGGCAGCTGCCAGTTTGCCAACTGTTCCTTTGTGCTGCATTGCGCGGAGTGGTGCTGCCCTGGCGTGCTGTATCCCATTGCCTCCGGCTGGCTCCTCATTCCGGAGACTGGCGTCTTTGGCCTTGACTATTGCACTCTCGCTCCCCTCAAATCTATTCAAAATAATGCTGCTAAGATCATTTTCTGGCTTGTCATTCTGACCACATCACTCACCTCTTTCAGTCTCTCTTGCTTCCTCTTAACCGTTGTATCAAACACATGAATTTCTTGTCTTTTCGTTTCAAGACCCTTCACAGTTTAATCCAACACTATTTAGTTGGTCTGGTAACTTTTCATGACCTCAACTCCTGCCTTCTCTCTGCCAACATTCCCATTCTTTACCATGTACTAGCCAGTTCCTTTTATAAAGACCTGTATGTTCTCTCTCCTGCTAACCTTAGGCATGTGGAAAATTCCCTGATTACAATAACCACTTCCTTATTCTAGGCTTTATTTGTTGAACACTGTCTAAACTCAGCACTGAATACTTAATTCTTCATGAGTTTCTCTGTGGCAGTCTTACCTTAGCATATGTGTGCTTCATAAGCATTAGTGAATTATTCTTCACAAGGTGAGGAGGCAGTGTTCTCACCATTTTATACAGGGGGAATTGAGTCACAAGGAGTTCAAGGGCAGAATTGTCAAGTGTTACTAATATTGCGTCCACAACTTGAAGTGTCTAGGGTCTGATTTTTCAGAGTATTTAGCATTTTTAGAGTCCTTCATGTGTTTAAAACTCAGCTCCCATTGACTTCACTTACAACTGAGAGCTCACCACTTGGGCAAATTAGGCCCCTGGTATCTCAAGATACGGATCTAGAAAATGAGGAACATGCAGTTGCTACCTGTGGAAATTTTACTTTGTGACTTAATAACACACAGGAATTTTGTGCCAGACAGGGATACAATCCAATTCTCTGAAATGGCATTCAGCTCCCTAAACTACAAGATCTTCCTTTCTTTTCCTGCAATCCCCTGCCTCTTTCAGTATACACTTTTCAACTTCTTCAGCAGATGAGGCAAGGCTCTTGCGGACATCAGCCTCATTCACTGAACAGCCCTGAATCCTGTCCACCCTATGAGCTGAATAAGGTAGTGGTCCTGTGGAAAAAATTGTCTTTGTAACTACAGATTGTATCAAAAGGCATACACAAGGGGGACAAAAGTAATTTAGACAATGCAACCTTAATCTTGCCATTTAATTTTTTTGAGTGCTTTATTTTGTAACAGTGTTCTTTCAACCTTCTTTTAATATGTGTAATTTCCAGGTTTTTTTGTTCTGAAAAAGCCAATAAAGAAATCTGAAGTTCATCATATGAAACTGTATTGATCTCCACAGTGGTCATCAGAAGAGAGAGAGCTTTTAAATCCACAGCGTAGCCCTTAACCACGTGAGCTAACCGAATAATTAGTAGCAATTGAAGGCTGCTATCTTTTCTGTGGATCTGTCTATTAGAGGGGAATGATGACATACTTTGTTCGTGAGTTTCACATTCATTTAGTAGACAACAGAGGAATAATGATTTCAGTTCCAGGTTCTGGACCAAATGTGCTCTGCTAGTTATCAGCCCTTCTGTCCCTGTCTCTCTGCTTTGATTCCTCAAACTCCCTCCCTCCATTATCTACTCTCTGTCCCCCACTGCTGCTAACTCTCCTCATCAGCTCTCTGCTTCTCACCCCTCTGCATTCAAGTTAGACTGCATCCTTCTCCATGCTGCCTAAGTGCCAGCAGGAGGAACGTTGAAAACATAGGGGAGAGTGTACCTTTTTATCAGTTCCTGTGCCTGGAAGAGCACATGCTGGAAAAGTCCTCTTCAGCCATAGGTTGGTGCATGTTCAGCCACTTTTTGGGGATGGGGTATGTTCAGGCAGATCATGAGAGATGTGGGGTAGAGCATTTTAGTGTAGACAAGATGTTCAAAAATTTTTGCTGTGAGCCTCTAACAAACCTCTACAGAGCTTTTGTGAACTGATTCCCCCCCGCCCGAATCTATAGCTTTTCGCCGAAGTGGCTGTAAAGGTTTTTGAACATGGACAAAACAATTTTCACTAGCCTTTTCTGCTTGAAAACCGTTTTAGCTGAAATATTACAAAAATCTTGAGGCTGAGGCAGATGCCTGTTGTGGAAAACTTCAGCCCAAGTGATTGAAGTTTTACAGTTAAAGCTACTGAAAACAGTGTCTTATAATGGATAGAATCAGAGAGGTAGCCATGTTAGTCTGCATGTTAGTCACACCTCCAGTTCAGCTGCTAGAGGAACATCTCACCCTCCCTGATTAGACACAACAAGCTGGTTCCGCCTCATTGGACTAACCCTGTTATCTCCCACCTGGTTCTTGCCTACCTATTTATACCTGCCCCTGGATACTTCCACTGCATGCATCCGACGAAGTGGGTATTAGCCCACGAAAGCTTATGCTCTAAAATTTTAGTTAGTCTTTAAGGTGCCACAGGACTCTTTGTCACTTCTTATAATGGATAGTATTGGGCACCTGACCTATAGTTGTAATTACCAGTTTCTTCTGTAATTGATGAGACTTTAAATTGATGTGCTTGATGATGCACATCCTTGCTCCTGCACTGGATTCATCTCTTGCTATTATTTAGTAAAATTAAAAATAGAATATAAAAAACTGCAGTGTTGGATAAAGTTAGTAGCACTAGAAGAGGAACAGTGTGTTGAATTTAGAAAGCATTTAAAAGAAAATGTTGAAGGTTTAGCAAAATGGAACTATGTCAAGACTCAATGAAATTAAAAAGTTGCCTCTATTTTTCCTATTGGTATAATAGTGCTGGTGACTGTCATAGCACAGCATGTGGATCACTGCTATACAAGTTCTGTGCCACTTGCAGCTAGCCTGCAAGAGTTATTTGATTACATAGATTTGGGGGATAGCTTATACTTCATAATTGGAGGAATATAATGTAGAATTCTCACTTTGTTCAAAGTATTTTTTTAATATACTTTCAAGGAAAACTTAAATGCTTCCCAATATAACTTATTTAGAAGAAAAGTCATCACCTTCATCCTGTGTTCTAGTGCCATGACAGTGCTTTTAATGTTGCTCATCTCAAGCTATCTCTTCCCATAAAATTCTACAGCACATAGCTATAGTGCTTCAGACACTTCAGACACTAGACACTTGTCATAGTGATGGGAGGGGTTCCCCATCACTGTAGTTAATCCACCTCTCCAAGAGGAAGTAGCCAGGTCGATGGAATAACTCTTCCGTTGGTGAAGTGCTGTCTACACTGGGAGTTAGGTTGGCGTAGGTATCTCTCTCAGGGTGTGGATTTTTCAGACTCTACAGAGACAACTATGCTGATGTAAGTTTTCAGTGTAGACTAGCCTTAACAGAAGTCATATAGAGAGATAGGAGTGCACATGGTGCTAATGCTTAGGTGTAGTTTCACAGGGAACTGCATGAATGAAGTTTATGGCTGGTGGTATGGGAATATTTATTACCGATAGGTCATTTTAAAAAAATGTATGAGTGAATGTCTTTTAAACAGACACCTTGAATGTGTACAATATATTGGACTTATTTATTATCTTTTCTGCACAGTGTGAAGATGCATAATCAGCTGTGAGGTGAGAACAATTTTAGTGCCACCAATGAGCGAGCTTGGGAAATACTGCCATGTTTTCCCTCCCTCCATCAAGAAAAAGCCTGATAAGCCTGGAAGAGTCCATTGGGATGTTTTAGCCCTCTCAATGAGAAGCCAAGCCTAAAAAGCCCAGCAGGCCATGTGAGCCTCTTTGAGAGGTACCCAGACCCATAATGGATGTGTTCATGTGCCCCGAAAGGAAAGTAGGACTAAGGAGCGCTGAGAGTGTGCATGGTTACATTTTAAACATCTGCAAAATCTACTATGTGTGGTGTCTAATGGGTGGAGCTCAGAATGATGCCCCAGTACTAATTTTTGAATCTGATCCCTAACCAAAATGTAGTTTTCTAATGTTTAATTTAAAAAGTTAGCTAATTTTGTAAATTAGTAACATGACTGTGGAATGTAGACTACTGTAAGCATGGTGTAAAACGTTGAACAGATTACTGAAGACCTAAGAGTGCTTGTATTGTCTATCCATAAGTTTGTTTGTGACCACACAGCTAGGATGCCTTAATCTTAATTGAATAGTGGTTGCACTGCTTAGTGTTTTCTTTTACAGTCATACCTCTCTCACACACACAGTTTTGCAAAGTACTTAATAGAAGGATAGCAACAGGAAGGCAATCATTTCTCATTGTTAAGGATCCAATCCTGCAAGATGCTGAGGACACTCATCTTAGTAGGAAGTGATAGCACCTTATAGGATTGAGCCCTATGATTAAATGTGCCATCCAGTTGGCCAAGCGTCAGGCAGAGAGGTAGCTTGTCTCCACATATAAAACTTGTATACCCAGATCATGAAGTTTTAAGTCTTACTAAAGAGGGCAAAGGTTAGTGTGATAACAAAGCAGTACATCCAGTATCAGATCTGTGTATGAAATAAATTATAAAATCACTGTTCTGTGAAGCACAGTTTTAATACTTTATATGTGAAGAGGGGAAGATGATAGGACAGAATTAAGGTAGTTTGAGTGCTTTTTTTTGAAAAGCGCAACTTTCTGCCACCATAAAAGGAGATTCCATGTTCTGTTAATGATATTATTGGTGTTGACTTAGTCCATGCTGGGTTGTCTCTGTCCAGTGGGACAGTCGCATTCCTGAAATGACATGTTAGAGGACTTGACTTGCAAAAAGGGTTTGTGGGGGAAATAAAAAGTAAATCTTGGTGAAATCCCTGCTAATTAGGTCAGTAGTCTTCAAACTGGGGTGCACACACCCCCAGGCGTGCGCGAGACCCCGGTGCCGCTGCCGAGCCCACCCAGGAGACCGCCAAACTCCCGGGCGAGCTATTTTCATCCTGCCGAAATGCTGCTGCTTTCTGCGGCAACATTTCAGCGGACACACACCACGGGGGCTGCCAGACTTTTCCCTCCGTGGAAAAGAGTAACAGGGGGAAGAGTTTGAAAACCCTTGAATTAGGTGATTCTGCTGCTACTGTAAGTGGGTGAGAAAATGGATGTCTGTTATTTAAGGTAATGTGGTTATTAAAAAGTTTGAATTTTTTTTTTCTTCTGCAGTTTGAGGTCCCCTTCAATTTATTCAGGAATGTTTAAGGAAACTATTGCAGTTCACCTTGAAAGTCATCGTGTGTTTATGGATTTATCAAAATGTGTTCATTTTTATTATTTATTTATATAACTGTAGTGCCTAGACACTTTAGTCATGGACCAGAACCCACTGTAGTAGGTGCTGTACTAACACAAAACAAAAACACTCCCTGCCCCAAAGAGCTTACAGTCTAAACCAAAAGGCAGCAGTTTGATTGACAGATGAGGGAATACAAGGAAATAATTAAACAATATTGGTCAGTATGATAGGCTGGTGTGTTGAGCATACTGCCTGACTATTAATGTTTTTTGTAAGTATCACAGCAAAGTTTAGAGGGTTTTCAAGGTGGTAATGAGTTAGCTTTGTGGATGTTTACAGGGAGCATCTCCCAAGTGTAAAGGGAAGCATGGTAGAAAACATGAAGTTGGTTGCTGAAAAAATTTCAAGAAGTGAGTGATGGAGGCTGGTGTCATGGCCAAATGAATATAACAGTCAACATCTACATAGCAAGTGAGATGTTAGGGAAGGGATAGCCCTTGAAGGGTCTGAAAGTGAAGACCATCAGCTTATGTTTGAAGTGATGGATTAGGGGGAACCAGTGGCTGGATTTCAAGAGGAACAGCATTGCCAGAGTGATGGGCTAAGAGATGGTCTTTGCAGCAGCATTCTGAAAGGATATGAGTGATGCAAGATTGTGTTCGTCAAGGCCAGAGAGAAGGATGTTGCAATAATTGAGGTGTGAGCTCTGATTGTTTGAGCCTTATGAATGGATAAGAAAGGTCATCTCTTGGAGACACTATGCAGGAAAGAATTGGCAAGACTTAGACGTAGCCTGGATGTGAGGACTTGGAGAGATTCAAGCTGAAGATGATACCCAGGTTACAGATTTGAGTGACTGGTGGGATCAGACCAGTGATCCATCTAGCTCAGTGTCCTGTCTTCCAACATTGGCCAGTGTCACATGCTTCAGAGGGAATAAACAGAACAGGGCAATCATCGAGTGACACATCCTCTGTTGTCCAGTCCCAGCTTCTGGCAGTCCGAAGTTTAGGAACACCTGTAGCCTGGGGTTGCATCCCTGGATCATTGTGGCTAATAACCATTGATGAACCTTTAGATAAATTTATGGAGAAATCTTTTTTTTAAACCCAGTTAGACTTTTGGCCTTCACAACATCTCCTCACAGTGAGTTCTACGAGTTGACTGTGTGTTGTGTAAAGAAGCACTTCCTCATTTGTTTTAAACCTGCTGCCGATTAATTTCGTTGGGTTACCCTAGTTCTTGTTATGTGAAGGGGTAAATAACACTTCCCTATTCACTTTCTCGACACCATTCATGAATTTATAGACTTCTATCTCCTCTTCCCTTGGTTTTTTGTTTAAGATGAACTGTCCCAGTTTTTTAAATCTCTCCTTATGTGGAACCTATGCCAAACCACTAATAATTGTTGTGGTCCTTTTCTATAGCTTTTTCCAGTTTGAGGTAGGGTGACCGGAAGTGCAAGGTGTGAATGTATCAGGGATTTATATAATGGCATTATATTTTCTGTTTTCTTATCTATCCTTGTCCTAAAGGTTCCCGAACGTTGTTTTAGCTTTTTTGACTCTTACGTGTTGAGAGGTTTTTTTCAGAGAACTATCTATAATGACTGCAAGATCTTTCTTTGGAGATGGCAGCTAATTAGACCCTATTATTTTGTATGTGTAATTGGGATTTTTTCAGTGTTCATTACTTTGTGTTTATCAACATTGTTTTTCATCTGCCATTTTGTTGTCCAAAAGTCATCCAGTTTAATGAGTTTCTTTTATAACTTTTCATGGTGATCTTAACTATCTTGGTGAATTTAGTTACATTTGTTCATCTAAGTGTAGGTTATTGCTGATTATGCACTATATGTATCTTATGACTTTTAAAACAAACTTTGTATTTGTGGATAATCTAATCACTGTACCCAGATGTACAGACACTCTTTTCTTAGCGTATGTATTATATAATTTAACGTTAGCTTTAATAAAATTTATCTGCCAAGTTTTCCATCTTACTGTTTACCGCCTTTGCCATATAATTTATGAATATACTGAACAACACATTGCCAGTACAGATCATTGGGGGACCCTGTTATTTACCTCTTTCCATTGTAAAAACTAACCCTTTATTTCCTGTCTTTTAGTAAGTTACTGATCTATAAAAGGTCTTACCCCCCATTCGATGTTTGCTCAAGAGTCTTCAGTGTGGGATCTTGTCAAAGGCTTGTGACAGTACAAGTATACTATATCAGCTGGATCACTCCTATTCATGTGTTTGCTGACACCATCAACTAATTTGAATAGATTGGTGAGACATGATTTCCTTTTACAAAAGCGATGTTGACTCTTCCGCAGCATATCGTGTTAATCTGTGTTACCTGATAATACCACTCTTTACTATAGTTCCAACCAGTACTAAACTGCTCAAAATAGTTAAGACTAAAACAGACTGTGAAGAACTTCAGAAAGATCTCACAAAACTAAGTGATCGGGCAACAAAAAGGCAAATGAAATTTAATGTGGATAAATGTCAAGTAATGCACATTGGAAAAAATAACCCCAGCTATACATACAATATGATGGGGGGCTAATTATCTACAACTAATCAGGAAAAAGATCTTGAAGTCATCATTGATAGCTCTCTACAGACATCCACACAGTGTGCAGTGACAGTGAAAAAAGCTGACAATGTTAGGAGTCATTAAAAAAGGGATAGAGACTAAGACTGAGAATATCTCATTGCCCTTATATAAATCCACAGTGTGCCCATATCTTGCCTACTGCATACAGATGTGGTCGTCTCATCTCAAAAAGGATATACTGGCATTAGAAAAGGTTCAGAGAAGGGCAACTAAAATGATTAAGGGTTTGGAACATGTCCCGTATGAGGAGAGATTAAAAAGGCTAGGACTTCTCAGAAAAAGAGGGGAGGCTGGGGGGGATATGATAGAAGTATATAAAATCTTGAGTGGTGTGGAAAAAGTGAATAAGGAAAAGTTATTTATTTGCTTCCATAATATAAGAACTAGGGGGCACCAAATGAAATTAGTGGGCAACAGGTTTAAAACAATTTAAAAGGAAGTTCTTCACACAGCGCACAGTCAACCTATGGAACTCCTTGCCTGAGGAGGCTGTGAAGGCTGGGACTATAACAGGGTTTAAAAGAGAACTGGATAAATTCTTGGAGGCTAAGTCCATTAATGGCTATTAGCCAGGCTGGGTAAGGAATGGTGTCCCTAGCCTCTGTTTGTCAGAGCGGGGTGATGGATGGCAGGATAGAGATCACTTGATCTTTATCTGTTAGGTTCACTCACTCCAGGGCACCTGGCATTGGCCACTTTTGGTAGACAGGATACTGGGCTGGATGGACCTTTGGTCTGACCCAGGACGGCCATTCTTATGTTCAATTTGCTTGGTACTGAAGTTAGACTTACTGGCCTGTAATTGTCAGGATTGCGTCTGGGGCCTTTTGAAAAAAAAAATCAGCATTACATTGGCTATTCTCCAGTGGTCTAGTACACAGTCTGGTTTATGCAATGGGATATATACAGCAGTTAGTAGTTCTACAAGTTCCTTCAGAATTCTTGGGTGAGTACCAGCAGTTTTCATGATTTAGTATGGTTTAATTTATCAGTTTGTTCCCAAACCATTTCTTATTGACTCATCAATCTGAGACAGTTGCTCATATTTGTCACCTAAAAAGAATGGCCCAAGTATGGGAGTCTCCCTCTGATGCTCTACAGTGAAGACAAATGGAAAGAATTCATTTAGCTTCTCTGCAATGGCCTGGTCTTCCTTGAGTGCTCCTAATTACCCTTTGGCCCCCTGATTGTTTGGCAGGCTTCCTGCTTTTGGTGTATTTCTGATGATGGTGGTATTCACAGTGTGTGAGAGATAGGAGGTAGTTGGGAGGTCTTATGGAAGTTGTAGTGGAAAATTAGAAGTGTTCTTTTAATTATTTTTAGATTTAGGTGATAGCTAGACATCCACAAGGAAATGTCAGAGATTTTGGTTTAGACAGAAGGAGACAGGCCTGGAGTAGAGGTAGATCTGCAAGTTATCAGCAAGTTATCATTAGGGCAATGAGATATTCTCAGTCTTAGTCTCTATCCCTTTTTTAATGATTCCTAACATCGTCAGCTTTTTTCACTGCCACTGCACACTGTGTGGAGATGTCTGTAGAGAGCTATCAATGATGACTTCAAGATCTTTTTCCTGATTAGTTGTAGATAATTAGCCCCCCATCATATTGTATGTATAGCTGGGGTTATTTTTTCCAATGTGCATTACTCTTAGTTTGTGTTCGTAGGTGAGATTACCCAGCAATAAGGTGCATAGGGAGAAGAGATGGGGATGAAAGAGACAGACTTGTGGAAACTCTGCGATGGCATCCTGCTTTCTGTCTGAGGTGTTTGGCTGGCTGGCTGACTTTTGCTCATATGCTTAAGGTATAATTGATGACAGCACATTGATTCAGGAAGGAATTTTCCCTGAGGCCAGATTCGCATGACCTTGCTGGTGGAGTTTTTCTCTGCAGCTTGTGGTGCCCCTCACTTGCTGGGAACATGTATGTATGTCTCACTTAATCAGTTTCCAGCCATTGCAGGGCCCTCTGGCACTGGTGCATCACAGTCCCTCCAAATGTCTTCCTGTAGCACAATAATAGTCTAGTCTCCTGTGAGCAGTAGTACTTTTGTCTAATTTTACTTGTTGTGGTTTAGTGTGCAGGTGCTGGGTGGTATTTGTGGCCTCTGAAATATCTGATGAGGTCAGATTAGATCATCCGATGATCCCTTCTGGCCTTAAATTCTGACCTCCATAGAAGATTGGAGGGTGGATGAGGAGGATTCTCTTGAGAGACTGAAGGAGCAATTACAGTGGTAGGAGGAGAGCTATGAGAGGACAGATAAGCTAAGGGAGGGCAAGATTTCAAGAAGAGCATGGTTGAGTGACAGCAGCAGCAGCTGACTGGTTCAGGAGGATGAGGATGGAGTACTGGTTCTGAGTTTAGTTAAGGACAGTGGCCCCAAAACTGGGGTGTGCCCCCCTAGGGAGACATGGAGGAATGTTTGGGGAGCTGCGGCCTGGGCCTGCCCCCATAGGGAGTGAGGAGGGGGCACCACTTGGCCACGCCCCCATCCCCAGACTGGCCCCAGCTGCAGCCGCAGCCTGAGCCCTCTTACCCTTGTCCACGCACATGCCCCCTCCCTCCTGGAGCCACAGCCTCACTCTGGGCGGGGGCAGGGGGGATAGATGGGAAACAACCGTGAAAGGTTTGAGGACTACAGGGCTAGGAAAAGGTCATTAGAGACTTCGGTGAGAACAATTTCAGTGGAGTGCCAGAAGCAGAATCTAGAGTGGAGAGCATCTAGGATAGAACTGAAGGACTGGAACTTCTGACCGCTATTGTAAACAGCATGTTGGATGAGCTTAGATATGAAAGGAAGGAGGAGTTGTGCCTGGAGAGGCAAGTAGGATAAGGGTGGGCTTTTTAAGACAGAAACATGATTGTGTTGTGATGGGAAAGAGTCAGAAGAGAGTTTGATGTTGAGGAGAAGAATAAGGGGATGAGAGTAGACATGAGGGAGATCAGGAGATGGAATGGGGTTACTGTGGCAAATGGAGTGGTTAGAGGAGGTGAGCAGACAAGAAATTTCGATGGGGACAGGAAGGGGAAAAGGGAAGACAGGCTGAGATGAGAGAGAAGGTTATATTCTGTTCTGCCAATTTCTTCCAAGAGAAAACTGACAAGATGTTGTGCAGGGAGAGAAGTGGAGACCAGGAGGAGGGGAGGGGAGGGTTTGGAGAGTGAGTTACAAGTGATGCAAAGGCATTAAATTTTAGTCAACTTTAAAATGAACAGTTTAAGGTTCTTGTGACCAGTTTTGAACAAAATGCAAAACATCTGCAATAAAATAACACCACTGATCCTTTTGCTTGGCCATTGTAACCTGGCCCGCGGCTTCGATTTGTCCGGCCCTCCAGCTGAGCAGACGTGTGGAGAAGCTGTCACTGCTGCCCTCCTCCTCCCCCGCCCTGAGCTACTGCTGGTGGCTCCATGTGCGGAGGGGTGAGTGCCCCTGCAGCAGCAGCCGAAGGAGTAAAGCGGGGGAGCCTGGCAGCGGCCAGAGGAGCAAAGCGGGGATTTTGCATATATTGAATTTTTTCACAGTCGCTTCGGCCTGCGAAGCCCCTTCAAAAATCTAATATGGCCCTCGTCTCATAAGTTTGGAGACCTCTGTATTAGAGAACATGCTAGTTTAAAGTTGCACAATGCTCCCTTATAACTTGGCAGCCACTTGCTTTGTCCACTGCTTGCAGGAAGAGCAGCCTGTTGGAGCTGGCTGGTGGGGGGCTTGGAACCAGGGTGGGGTGGCAGCTTCCCTAAACTCCCTGTGTGACATCTGCCCAGCAGGCTATCAATTGCCAGGCAGGTCAAGTGTCCCTCCCCTCACTGCCCTGTGCTGCTGCTGCCGCCCTCTGCTTTGGAGCTGCTCCCAGGAGCCTCCTGCTTGCTGTGCAGGGGGAAGAGGAGTGCTGTCATCAGGATGTCCCCCTCCCCCTGCTCCTGTACCTTATCTCCACAGAGCAGTGGAGGACATGACAGGGCTCAGTACTGAGGGAGCTTGCTGGAAGCAGCTGCTGTCTCAACTTGCTGATCTACTTAAAAAGGCAGTGTACTTAGAGTGGGGTCAGCGTTCTTAAAGGGGCAATGTGTTTGTGTCCGTCTCTCTCTCACACATGCACCACGCAACATTTTGGAAAGTGGAGGGAGTGCTGTACTCCAGGTAGATAGCATTGGTTCATTGTCACATTCAATTTACACAGGGAATATTTGCAGTCGCTGCCATGCGTCTATTGCAGGGGTGGGCAAGCTTTTTGGCCCGAGGGCCACATCGGTCTTGTGAAACTGTATGGAGGGCCAAGTAGGGAGGGCTGTGCCTCCCCAAACAGCCTGGCCTCTGTCCCCTTCCACTTCCTGCCCCCTGACTGTCCCCTCAGAACCTCCCGACCCATCCAACCCTCCTGCTCTTTGTCCCCAAACTGCCCCTTCCCAAGACCTGGCCCCCCGTCCGCTGACTGCCCCGACCCCTATCTATGCCCCTGACAGCCCCCTTGGGATTTCCACGCCTATTCAACGCCCCCTGTTCCCCATCCCCTGACCACCACCCCCAGAACCTCTGCCGCATCCAACCTCTCCCCCTTAGCCCCTGACTGCCCCCCCCCCCGGGACCTCCTGCCCCCTTACCATGCTGCTCAGAGCAGGATGAACTTGCAGGAGCAGTAGGCCATAGTGCTGGTGGTGTGCTGAGGCTGCGAGGGAGGGGGCGGTTGGATGGGGCGGAGGTTCTGTGCGGGGGGAGGGGCGGTCAGGGGATGGGGAATGGGGGGGTTGGATGGGGTATGGAGGTTCTGAGGCTCTGTCAGAGTGGGGGTGTAGGTAGGGGTCGGGGCAGTCAGGGGACAGGGAGTGGGGGTGTCCCGGGGTGGTTAAGGGGTGGGGTCCCAGGAGTGGTGATGATTAGGGATGGAGGGTCTCTGGAGGAGGTAGTCAGGGGACAAGGAGCAGGGGCGGATTTGGATGGGTGGGGAGTTCTGAGGGGGGCGGGAAGTAGGAGGGGGATGGATGGGGACAGGGCCAGGCTGTTTGGGGAGGCATAGCCTTCCCTACCCTGCTGTCCATACAATTTTGAACCCTGATGTGGCCCTGTGGCCAAAAAGTTTGCCCACCCCTGGATTAGCTTAACATTGTTTCACTTAAAGTAGCATTTTTCTGGAATATAAGTACAGCATTGAGTGAGGAGTTACTGTAATTGTTATTGGTTTAAGAATAGCAGCAGTGTTAGTCCGTATCTGTAAATAAAACGAGGAATACTTGTAGCACCTTAGAGATGAACCAGTTTATTTCAGCATAAGCTTTTGTGGGCTACAGCCCACTTCGTCGGATGTAATTGTTACTGACAGATCTTATATTTATCTGCCAAAGATGTAACTGAGAGAGAGTCAAAACTTTTTATAAACATTTTTTGTCCTTGTTTGTCATGGGATGTTGTCTTAATGATTAAAATACAGATAGTGCCCAACAGTAGAAAGGAGATAAGTACAATCCACTCACCTTTTTGTGTCTTTCTGGGATACTTGAAAGATCACACTTCAATATTTTATTTAAGCAATACGTACTGGAAGCCAGTATAGTGAGTAAGCTGTTAGCTGACTTTTTAGGCTATTTCCTTTATATGGACATGATTTGATACTGGGAAGGTACAAGAAGACCCTAATCTATCCTAAATTGTCAAATACAACTGATTGGAAAGTAGGGGGAAAACCAATGAATAATGTCAGATTTTTTTCCCTCCTGTATTTTTGTCAGACTTCTGAACTTTTCAAAATTTCCCAACCAGTTATATTGCCAAAAGTATTTATGTGAGAGGCTGTCCCTTAGTAGATCTGAAAAATACAAAATGAAAGCATGGTATTATCAGGCATGTGATGAAGTCCTACTCAGTCTGAAATGTATATGTGCAATACTCTAATTTTTTGATTAAAAAAAATTTATTTTGAGCTTGTCACTTGCTATTCATTTTGCCCCAGGTGAAGAGAAATCTCTTCAATTTCTTTCCATTGTTACACACATTTGGAATGAAAGTCTAGGAGTAGACAAGAAAGTGTCTTCATAATAGGTAGAAAGCACAATCATAAATTTTAAAAATCGTTTAACAATTTGAAGGCTATTCTGGTAAGAGTGATCCTAAAACTTTCAGGAAGCCCGCTGTTTTTTAAGTTGTCATGCACATTTTACCACTGTCTTGTTTCTTTGCCAAACTTACCTAACATCAGTTGATTTTTTCCAATTTGCAGACTAGTTTGTTTTACTCATAGATATGTGACCAAGGTCTAATTTCTCGATTCTATTACCACCTAAACACAGCAACTACAACTTTTTTTTCAGTCTCAATTTTAGAATAACCAAATCTCTGGCTTTCACCCACATTAGCCAATAGGTGCAAACTCAGAATAGGAATTGTCTCCTACTTTACATAGATTTCTATACAGGATCTCATACTTTTGATTCTTTCCTCTGCTTTGTGAGTTGGAAAAGTAATTTATTAACATGTAATTTATGTACATTTTGCAGTGTACTAAGGCATGCTGATGTCACCATAATGCCACAGTAGAATTACGACTTCTGTACAGTTGAGGATGCAGTTTTTCCCTTTTCCCTCTGTTAGCCTTAATGATCCTTGAGATACTGGTTATTTGTTGCTTTAACAACCCCCTAGATCAAGGGTCTCCAAACTACAGCCCGGGGGCCAGATCTGGCCCATGGCTTCGATTTGTCTAGCCCTCCAGCTGATCAGGCACATGGAGAAGCTGCCACTGCCCTCCACCCCGGCCCCCGCAAGCTGCTGTCGGCAGTCCCATGTACAGAGGGGTTAGTGCCCCTGCAGCAACCGCTGGAGGAGCAATGCGGGGGGGGGGGGGGAATTTTGCATATATTGAATTTTTTCACAGTCGGTTAGGCCCGTGAAGCCCCTAGATCCTACACTGTAACCATCATCTTCTCGGCTGAGGAATATATAGGTTTTGAAAGAAGTCTGTTCTTCCATTTGCCTGAGGACTCTCTATTTAAAGTGGTGAGGCACTCATCCCTTTCAGTCTTTGAATGTGCTTCCTTTTCAGCCATTCTGTCCCATTGTTTGTCATGTGAGCCAGTCCCAGGAATGGGAATTGAAAACTGGTCTTCCATTTGACATTCTGGAGTACTACCTTGTCCACTTTTTTACGTTGTGATTTCATGGAATGGAAAAAGAGCATCTTACCCTAGGATTTAGAAAGCTATGAATGTAATGGCATGTTGTCTAACAGTTATTAAATATAGCCATAGCATACAAGATTCAGATTGGTTTAAATCAACAGTTCTGACTTGGAAATGTTAGATAAAACAAGAGTTTGACACAGACTGTACAGCAGTTCATGGGCCCCTCCATGTCAGAATTTGGTTTCAAGGGTCTGAAACAGCTGTCTCTGGAGAGCTAAAAGTACAGTAGACTCTCGATAATCCACAATCTGGTTAACCCAATCCTGGATAAACCAGGATGTAAAAAAAAAAAAAAAAAAATGCGTAATTTGCAGGGTTGGCTTTTTTTTTTTTGCCACCCCAACCACACACAAAAAAAAACCCCCCCGGGGGGGGGGGGGGCCGCGAACAAAAAAACCCCCCCCCCCCCCCCCCAAGTCCTATGGATGGTGATTATCCAGGATTTTATTAACCAGGATTAATTTTTTCCCTATCATCCTGGATAATCGAGAGTCTGCTGTAGTTCTCTTGTTGACATAAGCAGCACCAAGGTTCTCTGGATCTGTCTGGATCAACTCATACTCAGTGCTGTAGTCCAATGTCATCAGTTGTGAAGCTGCTTTCAGAGTGGTTCTGTCTGACATAAGCAGCATTGTGTATGTCTAGAGCTCTTTTGGATCAGTTGAGTCCAGTACCAAGAAGCTAGCATGTTTGCTTATGAAGCAGAGCTTGCCAAATAGGTGATGGTGCCCAGATCTGTCGTCTTAGGGATTCCAGCTCTTTTGTCTATGCTCAGTCTAAGTGGCATGGAGATCAGTAGGTCCATGTTGATTGACCGAGTCTGGTGCTTAGGATCAGTCACTGCAAAGAGCGACTCCTTAACGTGACTCTGGATGAACATTGAGATCTGTGTGGAGATTTCTTGGTTTTCTTACTCATTCTCTTGGATTGGACTGCAGTTTGGTGTGTTATGCTAGATCAGCATTGACTTCACTCATGTCCTATGCCATATATACTCTATCAATATCCTTTGTTGTACATTGGTTTGTGATGACCCTCTGTATTACTGACTAGCTGCTGCAATTTGCTTCCAGTACTAAGCAGAGCATTTTTTGGAGTCCAATTATGGAGTGACTCTGGTCTGGAGTGGGCAACTATAGGTTGTAGCACCCTCCCAGAGTATGGAATTTTGGTCAGTGCTGTTGCTGAACACCACTTTGGTGTTAGAAAGTTTTGCCAAGCACCTCCTAGAATCCATTGAAGCAGTCACGCTTTGTATTTGAGGAAGTCTCAGCAGCTCTAGCTTTGATTATTTACATCTTCTTGGTGGCAGTCAGTCTTTCAGTTCCTTGAGCATTTTTAAATTCAGCCAAATGTGGGTTTATGGAAAGAAACACTCGTCTAGGAACCCATGGATTTACATCTAAGGATAAGGACTTTTATTACAGGGGCTTATTGGTGTGTAAAGTTTATTCCTTAGCCAACTATCAAGCAGTGCTGACCATATTTTCTTCACATGTGGCTTGCTATGGCTCAGAGAATTGATACAAGAGAATGCCTTTGCCTTTCCCATTGAGGTTCTGCAAACAGAGCTTACTGACTTTCACCCAGCCAGAAGTATTCCTTTTACCTATTGGATCTTGTTCATTCAGTTGCATAGCAATTTGCAAATGTTCAGTTTCAATCTGTACACTTGATGGTACAATTTAGAAAGATGCCTACTTTCATGCTTTGATTTCATTTAATATAGCTCGGGCTAGTATAATGGAAGACATCTACCAAATAAGAGAGTATACTGTACTCAGCATTCTTCTAGCACTACCAGTTTTCACCAAATGGTTGGATATCATCATTTCTTTTCTGAGATGCTAGGGCGTTAATTTCTGTGTCTAGATTTTGGCTTGCAGGAATATGTGCACCTTTCAGTTCTTGGAACGTTGTACAGGTACGCCTCGCTTAACCTTGTAGTTATGTTCCTGAAAAATGCGATTTTAAGCGAAACGATGTTAAACGACTCCAATTTCCCCATAAGAATTAATGTAAATATGGGGGTTAGGTTCCAGGGAAATTTTTTTCACCAAAGACTATTTTATTTATATTTTTATATATATACACACACAGAGTACAAGTTTGAAACAAACAATTGAATACTGGTACACAGTGATGATGATTATGAAGCTTGGTTGAGGTGGAGGAGTCAGAGCGTGGGATATTTCCCAGGGAATGCCTTGCTGCAAATAAAGAAGCAATTTGCTGAGCCCTCAAGGGTTAACTCTCTCACTCTCTAGAATGCTACAGGAAAAGAGAGGGCAGAGACATACACCCTGAGAGAGAGAGAGAATGAGATGCGCATTCCGCTTTAAGAATTGAGTCCTGTCAGAAATGCATTGCCTTGTTAATTAGATCAGCAAGCCTGCAGCTCCCTCCCTGGTGTGTCCCCTCTGTTCTGTGGAAGATGAGTAAGCGGGGTGCTGGAGCAAGGGGGAGGGATACACCCTGAATTAGCCCCCCTCTTCTTTTCTCATCCCCCAGCCAAGCAGGAGTCTCAGGGAGCAGCTCCAAGGCAGAGGGCAGGAGCAGCATATTGCAGTGCGGGAAGGGGACAAATGAACTATTGCAGCTGAACTGCCTGCAATTGATAGTCTGCAGGGCAGCTGCCCAAGCGAAGCCTTGCACAACTTTAAATTAGCATGTTCCCTAATTGATTAGCAAGGTGACAATGAAGCAACTTAATCAGGACCATTTTAAATGAGAAGTTACTGTATAAACAAAACATGGTTAATTTTAACCCCTACATGAAAAGATTGGGGTCATTGGAGACTTAATTGGGCCCAAACCAGCAAACTTTCCTGCTGGAGGACAGATTCCTAGTGTACCTGGGTGCAACCTTTCATCATGCTGTATTTTAGGCCTCTGTGTGGCTGCTATGGGTATACAACCCTTGTTGGACTATGAACACCCATGGCATTTCAGGCCCTATGAAATCTGTTCTGTTGTGGTGGATTTTTGGATTTATTTTTCGATTTTGTGTTTTCAATTTTTTTGAAAAAAGTCTTTATGGTTTTTTTTACTCAAAATTGTTTGGATACATTGGCAACAATTAAGTAGTTATGCTATAAATGTTCAGAATTGGATTGCAGTGGGGAAAACCTGATATAAAAAAAATCCTACAATTTAAACAAAACATCCTGCAGATATACAGTATATGTAAAAGTAACACATTTTAAAGCACTTTTTTAAAGTAGCACTTGGTAGTATGACCAAACTGACATTAACACAAGTCCACAGAAATAAGTCTCTTATAGTGTCAATGTAACTGAACTCATATTTGAATAATTAAAAAACAAAGTGCGTAAGCATAAAATAATTCATCCTTACAGCAGTCGTTGCCATTTTAAATTAAACTCTAACTTTCAAGCTTCCTATATTCTGAAGGAATGTTTAAATTGAAATTATTTAATCAAATTTGAAATTAGACTAACAGTTTATTGCTGAGTGGCATTACTAATTAACAAACTTAAATGTCGTCATTTTTGCTGTGTCTGGCAGACATCTCCATTGTAGTACTTTATGGTTAGCCTTTTCACATTATCCTTAGACAGTGATTCCCTCTTTTCTGGAAGTAGATTTTCATATTTACTAAAGCTTCTCTCTGTGTCAAAAAATCTGACAAGAAAGAAGATGCAAGGTAGGGCAGTGTCTGCTACTTTAGGCACTTGTCCCTTTACAATCTTCAGAAAGAACTAGATAAGTTTGGAAGATAGGTCCATCAATGGCTTTTAGCTGGGATGGGCAGGGATGGTGTCCCTAGTCTCTGTTTGCCAGAAGCTGGGAATGGGCGACAGGGGATGGATCACTTGATGATTACCTGTTGAGTTCATTCCATTTGGGGCACCTCGCATTGGCTACTGTCAGAAGACGGGATACTGGGGTAAATGGACTTTTGGTCTGATCCAGTATGGCTGTTCTTATGTTCTTGTATTCTTACCTTCCAGTAAGCGCCAGAGAACCAGTGGATCTGGGTTGAGCTCATTCTGAGTGCTGCACAGAAACACCAGCCACTGTTCACACAGTTCTCGTGAGGCGCGGGCACAAGATGTATTGCTGTACTGATCAATGTTTAGTGATGATGCATGTCTAGAGATTGCCAGGGATCAAACAGGATCAGACAATACATGTCTTTTGCTGGATGGACATCCCAGTGTTTGGAGAATTTAGTAAAAAGCAAGCTGGTAGGTTTCATGTAGTTTGTCCAGGATATTTCTCTTTCTTTTTTCTTTTTTTAAACGGAGAAGTCATCCTCTTGGATGTTTCTTCACCAAACCCACAGGTTTGGGCTGTTTCAGAAATCAAGATAGACCTCAGGTCTTCCATAATATTGAAAGCAAAGCAGCTGTAGGGCAGTAGGCACCCTCAAAAATGGTTGGTGCTGTTATCAGTTTGGAGCAAGCTTCATATATGAAAGCTGTCTTAAGTGTCAGCAAATCTGATTTCTCCTGACTGCTAAGTAACTTCTAAAGCAAGGTGGTTGAACTTTTTGACCCAAGAGCCACATCTGGATGGGGAAATTGCATGCAGGGCAGGGGATTGGGGTATAGGAGGGCATGCGGAGTGCAGGAAGGGGCTCAGGGCAGGGGATTGGGGCACAGGAGGAGTGCGGGGCATATGAGGGGGCTTAAGGCAGGGGGTTGAGGTGCAGGAGGGATGCAGCAGCGGCTCAGGACAGGGAGTCGAGGTGCAGGAGGACTTCAGGGTACGGCAGAGGGCTCAGGACAGGGGTTTGGGGTATAGGAGGGGGTGCAGAGTGTGACAGGTGTTGGGGTGCAGGAGGGTTGCAGGGGGTTGGGGTACAGGAGGGTTGCAGGGGGCTCAGGGCAAGGAGTTGGAGTGTGGCGTGCATGAGGGGTTTAGCCTCTGTCCTGGTGCTGCTTACCTGGAGTGGCTCCGGAGTGTCAAAGGTGCGCACTGGGGCCAGGGCAGGCTCCATGCCTGCCCTGGCCCTGTGCCAATTCCAAAATCGGCTGGTACCACATCCTTGTGGCCTCTGGGGAGGGGGGCAGAGGGCTTCACATGCTGCCTTTGCTGTGCCTCCAGGTACTTTCCCTGAAGCTCCCATTGGCCACGGTTCCCCGTTCTTAGCCAACGGGAGCTACAGGGGTGGTGCCTGGAGGTGAGGGCAGCACACAGAGCCCTCTGTCGTCCCCGCCCCCGGCTGCAGGTGCCTGCCGCTTCTGGGAGTGGCTGGGGGCCAGTGGTGCCACGGTGATGGCAATCATGTGGGCTGGATCCAAAGCCCTGAGGGGCCAGATCACATCCACAGGCTGTAGTTTGCCCATCTCTGGTCTAAAGGTTTGTTACAGCCTGTCCTGATGATGTCTTTTTTTCAAAAAAGTCCTAGTAGAGATCAATGTGCTCTGCATGATTTTATTGCCTGAAACTAGCTATTCTATCTTTTGTGTACTACAGTAACTCCTTACTTAAAGCTGTAGTTAATGTTCCTGAAAAATGCGACTTTAAGTGAAATCATGTTAAGTGAATCCAATTTCCGCATAAGAATTAATGTAAATCGCGGGGGAGGGGATTAGGTTCCAGGGAAATATTTTTCACCAGACAAGATGATATATATGATATGATATACTGTGTGTGTGTATATATAATAAGTTTTAAACAAACAATTTAATAGTGGTACACAGCAATGATGATTGCGAAGCTTGGTTGAGGTGGTAAAATCAGAGTGTGGGATATTTCCCAGGGAATGCCTTCCTGCTCAATGTTGAACTAGCAGTTGGCTGAGCCCCTCAAGGGTTAACTCTCTCACTCTACAAGGCAGCAGGAAAGGAAGGAGGGCAGACAGAGACAAAGCACACACTGTGTGTGAGAGAGCAAGATTATGCACATTTCCCCTTTAAGTACATGGCCTTGTTAATTAGATCAGCAAGTTGGAGCAAGCTTCCTACCTCCGGTGTGTCTCCCCTGCTCTCTGGAAGATAGAGTAAGTGGGATGCAGGAGTAGGGGGGAGGGGGACACCTCAACATTAGCCCCCTCTCTTCCTCTTCTCCCCCCCACAGGAAGCAGGAGTCTCAGAGAGCAACTCCAAGGCAGAGGGCAGGAGCAGCACATAGCAGTGGGGAGAAGGATAGCTGAACTGCTGGCAATTGATAGCCTGCTGGACAACTGCTACACAGGCAACTTAGGGGAGCGGGGAGCTGATGGTGCACTCTGGTTACAAGGCCCCACTAGCTATTTGCAATGGGTTGCTTTTCCTGCAAGCAGTGGACAAAGCAGGTGGCTGCCAAATGACGTTAGAAGGGAACACTGCACAACTTGCACAATCATGTTCCCTAGTTGATCAGCAACATAACAACGTTAACTGGGACAACTTTAAGTGAGGAGTTCCTGTACTTCAGGGGAGAACTTCATGGTGTGCACATAGTCTCTGGACTTAAGAAAAGCAACCCATCTTCACTTTCTCGCTGGCTTTCTGAAGAAGGCAGTTTTCATCCAAGTAACAAAAGATGCCACACCACTAAAGAAGTGAAAATGCTGCCATGTCTCACCAATCAAATTGATTATGTGAAAGCTATGTCACGTTCATTGGGCATGATACATTTTGGTGCTTCTCCGTGTGTTTTGATGCAGTATGCTCTATTGTCAGTTACAACTGCCAAAACATTATTGAAGCTGAGCTGGTCCCTATTCATTGACTCCATAACAGCCTGTAAGAATGTGGTGTGGTTTCATCTATCCATGAATAGAACATCAGTCAAATAGAACTAATCTTCAACTCCTTAGAAAAAGAATCTGTTGTCGTCATAATTTTGTTACCGGAGGACTTCATTAAATAAACTTAAAATTCAGTAATGGAAAAAAATCCAGCTTCAAAATCATTAGAATTAAATGTTAAAAGGATTTTTTATATTATACAGGCATAATATTACAGATGCATTGCAATACACAATTAACTTTCCCAATACGTATTAAATATAAAATGCTTGATAAAATTATTAACAAGCACTTTGTAGTATAGTTCCAAAATCCCAATATGGTGGATTTTTTTTGTGGCGGGGGCTAAGGCTATTTTAAGGGATTACAGCATCTTAAACATTTTTTAAAATTATCTGTACTTGAAATCGTAAAAGTGGTTAGTCTTTCGTAACTAACAAAATTTTTCCGAAAGGCCAATGTGCCTATTATAAAAAAAAGTCTGCTTAAGGATCTGTTGTCATAGTAAAAGAAAAAAAATGTAGCTATGACAATATTTAGCACACTGCAGTCTTGAATATCGGTTGTCTCATCCGTCACCACTGAAATCTTTCCCGTGGATTTTGGCCAGCACTCACTGCCACCATGTGCTTCTGATAAACTTGTGGCAGGTTAATCTGTTGAATACTGCTTCATTTTCAGGCAAACCTCCCCCTTTTCCCGTCTGCAGTGTTTTAAGAGGAAAAGTCAGTGCTGCTTCATTTTTTCCAACAGGATATCAGCCTCAGCACAGACCACCACAAAATCTTCAACAAACTCCCACCTGGTATCTGCAGATTTCATACTGTCTGTCTGGAGTTCTCTGAGTGTGAAAACTTTGAGTCTCCTCTATTTGGAACAATTTTTCAGATGGGCTTTTTACATTAGATGATTGTGGCAGGTATCATTTTGGGTTCAGTCTAGTGTATGTTGAAAGCACTTGCGGAATATCATACTGCCTGATTCATAGAGGACATCAGGAAAGTGACTAGCTCTTAACTTTGTGTCATTTCTTGGTTTTATGGATGAGCATTTTCTAGTTGTAGAATGACTTTTAGACATGTTTTAATCATGTTCTGAGCCATGTGGGGGGAGCCGCACTAGTAGTAGCAGGTCACGTCTCTAAGCAGTGCTCAATTAATCTATGGTGGCGGAGAAGGGTGAAAATGCATATACAGTACATCCTCTCTATAACGCCCTTTGCAATACCGAACCTTGGGCTGTAGTGAACCTTGTCCCTGGATCGCACAGAGCTCCTCTGGTCATGGATTTTTGGTTTTTTTACAATACTGGATTCGGTGGTGTTTTGATTCTGTGATTCTGTCTGTGTTCTCTTTCATGTGGATTTCATAGGGCCCTAGACATTGTGGCTCAGGACACTTGTGCTTTACTGTGGAAAAACAAAGGATGAAAAAACATGCCTATTATGTAGTTCTCTTCTCGTGTGCAGTAACATTTTTGGTAGTAAACTGAAAAACTTGTTTTGATCATACCCTTTTCAAGGTTTGTGAACCTTGTGGGATGATGCTCCACATTGATAAACTGACGCTGAGAGCTATTTGACCTCTAAGGCTTTCTCCTGCAGATCAAATTCAAATGTTAAATTTCTGATATGACACCAGAGTGTTTAACAACACTAATTGCCAAAGAGATGTTTAATACAGTCAGTGGAATCGGAGAGATTTTATTGCCCCTTTAAGTATACCCAGCCTTCCGGAGCTATTGCTTGTTTTATCAGTTCTGCTGACAAAACTTCTATCCTTGTTTACCTAGAATTCTTCAGTTCCCGTTCCTGAGGGTTGTATTGCTTGATAAACTCCCACAAGTGATGATACACAGAGGCTTCTCAAAAAAGATCTGGTGGTTATTTTCCAATAACTGGAGTTACTTGAGATGAGCTTGTGCATAGTCAGTTCCCATGAGATTTCAACTTCTTTGGAGGCTTAGGTTAGGAATTCCCAAATTAATGGCAGGAACTGAAGAGCAGGAGCGATCACTTTCCTTTTCATACCTTCACAGCCCTTTGGGACTGGGGAGAAGTGTGGGCTCAAAAGATGCTGGTCTCCAGAAGTGGCAGCGCACAAGTGTCCCACAAGAGTGAATATGCACAGACCACTGAAAAGTCCAGTTGCTGAAAAGCAACCTTGATTTTTTTTTCCTTGAGAATTATTTCATTTGCAATTTTTCATTTTCCCAACCTCTATCTTCAGACTTTGAAAAGTGCAGTAGTAGTACTGTACTACATTCACATGCACTAGGGAATTTTTAGTGCACCATCAGGATCTACATGGGCCATTATTAAATGTAAACTAAATGTCAAAAAAAGTGTAATGTTAGTGGGCTTTAGAAATCACACTCACGAAAAGCATGTTACTCCACTGTCTAGGCAAACCTGTAGCTTCTCTGTGGCTCGGTATTGTGAAATAAAATCTGAGTAGTAATAGCTATCACATAGGGGCATTTTAAAGCTTAAAGCAACCATAGCTAGGTCAATGGAAACATTGTTCCATTGACAGAAATGTATCTATACGGGGGGTTAGGTTGGCATAACTTTCTTTCAAGGCTGTTTTTTTCTTCTTCTTCACATTCCTGACTGACATAGCTATGTTGCCTAAAATTTAAGTATAAACTACGCTTGAGAATCTTGGATGAAAGGTGCTCAAGAAATCCCCAGTATTTAAAAACAAAACACAAACTTTCCTTGACCTTAAACACATTGAAATATTATAATTTATGTATGTATCTCTTATACTAAAATAAATGCACTTCTTTCCCATCCAACTTTGTTTATCCAAAACTGTCTGATAAAGGATTATGTCTCCAGTGTCTATTAAATGAAAATTCCCTTAATTTTGTTCAGAATATCTTCATCCCACCATGTTGTCATTCAGGTAGTCAAGGTTATGTTGTGGTTCTGTTAAGGCCAGAAAGCTAAGGAGAGGAAAGATAGTGAAGTTCCATTCCTTTTCAGAAGCAGTGTGAGGACAGTGGAGCTCTGTTTCCTGTCTTCCAACTGGAAAGAAAAAGGTGCTGTCCCTTGACTCTAAGGGACCCATTTTTGGTACAATGTTTTGGATACTACACACGCTATCTCGTGTGGTCTGGAAACCACAAGGGTACAATTAGAAAAATTAAAGTACTTTCCCGGGAGCTGTCCACAAAGGTCTGCCCATTTGCCATACCAAAACAATGCGCCAAAGCGGGACTTCACTCATAATTAGGTGGCTGGAAAACAACATTTGTTTTGCGAAAAATTAAATGTTCAACATTTTGTTTTCATTCCAGCATGGACCAAAACTTACTTATCTAAATTCTTTGTGAAAAGAAAGTGAGATTCCCCCACCTCAGAATAGTGATAGCTTCATGGGATTTTGGAGACACTGGTTCAAATCTCTGCACTGGGTGTTTCAGACCAGGGACTTGAACTGTTGTCTCCATCTCTCTTTTCCCCCGCCCCCCCTCCTGTGGGAGCTGTTTTACTTTGTATAAATAGGTCACATTAGGCCAGAATCACTGATGGAAACTCTCTAGCCCAATGATTAGGTCACTCCCCTGGAATGTTGGTGGACCAGGCTCAAGTCTCTGGTCTGAATCAGGCAGCTATGATTTGAACCTATGTCTTCCACATACTGGGGTAGTCCCTCCCCACTGGGTCATTTGGTATTCTGGGGTGGTTTCTTTCTCCCTGAAACCAACACTTTTCTGCCAAAAGCATTGGCTTTGATAAATCAGCATTTTCTGTCACACACATGTAGTTGACAAATGCCTGACGTGTTCTTCTACTCATAGTTTGTGCCTGTCTTCATAGTATGTTCATCCCTCTTTGCTATGAGCTTTGATCAACCGTGAAATATTTATACTTAATCGTATTAGATTTCATTTAACATGATGTAGAGATTAATATTTCTATTTTTAGTACTCTACAATATGAGTGCCCATTCAGAACTTTGGACAGATTTGACGGTCTTAGTATAAATACAGTGGTAAACAGAACCTAAGAGCAAAATAACTCAGTAACAGCATAGATCTAATAACCCCTTCCATGGAATCCACACAGGATATGGGCAGTTCAGACCTCTCAGCTATTTCAGGGTATTTGCATATTCAGAGATCCATCCCTGAATCAGTTTACACTGCTTCAGATTTGAAGACTCTCCTGTTGGCCCAAATCAACCCTTTCAGTAAGCTTTACCTCTAGAAATTCAGTATGAGTTCATATAGAATGAATTAAATAAGATGGATGGAATTTAAGAGTACAGCTAGATAAAGAATAGTAGAAAGCTGGTAAGAATTTTGAAATACAGTTGTCAAAGCCACAGTTAACTTTTTGCTGCTGTGTAATGAATGACTGGTATGGCTAATCAGAAAGGTAAAGAAAAGTGTAAAATAGTAAAAATGCAGAAATTGGAGGATTATTTGCAGTTAAAAACATGCATAAGTAAAAAGTATGCAATGAGCAGAAAATAACTTCAAATGACAGAAAATAGTCTTGTAATGTATTAGCATATTTGGAATAGGCAAATAACAAAGAACTAACTACTGGGTCCCTTACTGGTGGTTTGGAGAGTTTGGATTGAAGTTCTTTTTGTGTAGGAGGAGGGTGATGTTTGCTTTTCTTTCAGGATGTTCTTTTTACAATACACTCCTGCTTAAAATGTGGGCAGCTGCATTCTGAACAACTTCAGTTTTCTCAATAGTTTTGATCCTAATCCTCATATTGCTTTACGTATAGCATACAATAGTTATAGGCTGTTAAAAATGTCTTCTATCAAGAATGAGTAACTGTTTAGTTATACTCACTGGCAAGGAGTATTACACTAATAAAGTAAAAAAAAGTTACCCTTTTTACGTATAAAGTTTGTATTTAACTTGATACTTTTGTTTCTTCTTGGATGTGGATTTAAAATAAGGTTGCATGTATTCTAATATTTTTATTTCTTTCAGGTTATGCAATGGTCTCTGCAAGATGGCTTGTTCTTGAGTTGGAGCTTTTTAAGGCAGACATATGCTGGTACTTCAACTTTATTAAGTGGACTATAATTTCTTCTCTCACGACAACTACATAAGCAGACAAAATTGCAAAGATCTGCCCTGTGTCGAGTATGACAGCCACGACCCGTGGCTCTCCAGTAGGAGGGAATGATAGCCAGGGACAGGCACCTGATGGACAGTCTCAGCCTCCCCTCCAACAGAATCAGGTATGATGCTAACACTGTTAGTAAAGCTGTCTAGAAAGACAGTAGTATTCTGGAGCATTAAATATTACTTTTCCAGGTAATTCTTTCAGAGTCTCCTTAGGGTATGGTTTTCTGTCTCGTTGAAGCAAGGTCAGGATTAGTTTGTACTTTGTTGGAATTCTGTTGTTGAGTCACTGGTGAACAACTGCCTCAGTATGGTGATAGGAGACCCTGTGCTGCAGAAGGTGCTGTCTTCAGATAAAATACCATAGTGATGAAGTAAGCTGCCCTTTCAGGTTTCTTTACTTTGGGCAAAGAAGTCTGCTTATCAGGATGTCGAATGCTGCTTCAGAGCCACGTCTGATTCATCTATCTCAGATTTTGTGATGTCAGCTTGATACTCAGCACTCTGAAACATCTTTTTGACACCTTTTCTTCCCCCGAGGAAGAGATATACACCAGACCCTCTATGTAGCCCGGGGTTTGGGATCCATGCACAGTTGTTGGGGGACGTATTGTCATGGATTCCATTTAAATATTTAAATTTGGAATCCATGGCAACGATTTCGCTGTACATGAACCTGCTCTAGAGTGACATGGGCTATAGCAAGAGTCGGGTATACTTGTTTTCAGTCATTAAAATTGATGCCTTAATGATACATGCACCTGAATGGTTTCAGAATTGGGGGCCCTCTGCATAGAAGAGAAGTGCTGTACCTTCTGTTTGAATAAAGTAACACACAGGAGTATCTTAAGCTTTATTCTGGAGATCAGTGTCATCTTTCATAGGTTCTTCTGTCTTGCTTGCAGAAACTGTCTGAAAGGAAAAACTCTAGCATACCCTGAGTCTATTTATATTTATTTCATTAAGTAGTTCTGCAAGTCCTGCACCCATTTAGTTAACTTACTTGTCATCTTAAAACAGATTGAACGCTTGAAATATACTGTAACAGAATGGTCCATTTCCAAATACTATAAATTGAAAAGCATTGGCAGTTCACACCACCTGTAAAATTTATAAGCTGAGGGTCCAGATATCTGCCAGAGGTGCCTGTGATAGGAGAAGTCTTCATGCTGTAGTCCTCTCATATCAGAGAATTGAGCTAAGTCCAGTATATAGTTTAATGTAATTCTGCCCTCCCTGAATGTACACTGCTATAAAAATCCCTACCGTCAGCAGACCTGTTGAATTTAAGATGAAGAATAGAAAAAAATGATCCCTGAAAAATGTCTCTCTGAGAGTAGTAAGGGTCAGTGATATAACTTCCTCCTTCTCAGAGTTTCAAACAATGTTAACACATTTCAGAGCTTTTTTCACTGGAATCTTTAAAAACAGTGCAGAAAAGGCTGTTAATGCTGCATTAAAGCTTTTTTGCAAACATTAAATTTTGCTTCAAATTTAAGTTGACAATGTTCCTTTAATGATGAATAATTTAGGACAAATGGGTTTTAAGGGATTCATGGATTGGTAATAAGTATGGCCTTGTCTTCCTTAGATTTTTTTTTTTGTTTTTTTCTTTCCCGCTGTTGTTTCTACCAATAGAGTTGCTCTGGTAGTAAGAATGGTAGGAAATTTTATGGAGAGAGAGGCCAGAGTAGACAAGGCAAGAGAGAGTCACTCTTAATTTGATTTCAATCTGACCCATGTCACTAGTGAGTAAAAATGATCAGACCACAAAACAGTTGTGAATATGAAGTGTTCTTAGTGAAGAGAAATCCAGGTCAAAACCCACCTTCATAAATGGCGTCTTTGATGGTAGTCTTACCATAGTGACAAAGGATTGCATCAAGTTGGAATTACCTTGTCACCTATAGATGTGGTCATCTGCAACTTGAAGCAAATGAATAGGTCAATATATAGAAATGTATACTACTGAACATACTTGTTAGACTTTCAGTGCCCAATTCTGAGGAATAAAAATGACACACATGTAAATGATACAGAATTTTTCTTTAGCAAAGATATCTTTGTCCAACCTACACTTTCATTATTCAACATTTCTGATGAGAATTTAAATAGTAGAAGTGAGAACTAGATTTGAGTGTGGCGGAGAAGATAATTTGGGGTCTAAAATTCAGGAGTAGCAAGGAGTGCTGCCTGTGGTGTTGGTCAAGTGGCTGTAGTTCACTGAAAGCATTTCAAACTAAAATCTGTTGCCTTGTGTCAGAATTGAAGTTGTTGACACCTAGGCTGACTTTGGTATGCAAATTTCACCATGCCAAATATAGAAGGGAATTGAAGGTTGCAATTTAACATGGTTAAGATTCTAGGTACTGAAAGTTGCATAATAAAATGGGGTTTAGAATGTTGATAGACATTGTGACATTCAGAAAGTGAATGCCCAGACAATTTAGGAATTTTTATGAAATGATTTTTTTCAAAATTTACATTAGTTATTGATTTGTAAACATCCCTGAAGTATTTGCAACCCAAACATTGTAGTATTGTTCTAGTGCATGAAAATCAGAGTGAAATTATTCCAGTGATTTGGCTCCGCTTAGTGGAAATGCAGAAAATTAGCAGCAAATATTTAAGAAACAAACAAAAAAAATCTTAGAAATTCTTTTAGTTTCAGTGATCCAGGATGGTACCAAGTTACACCAGAAAGAAAGCATTAATGGTCCTTTCACCTCATGTTTTTGCACCTTCTGCTATATTGTCCTTTCTTTACATTGAAAGCTCTTTGAAGCAGAGACACTCTCATTTTTATGTAGCGTGTTCAGTGGAGCAGTTAGGGTTGCCAGCCCTCCAGAATTGTCCTGGAATCTCCAGGAACTGAAGATTGTCGTATGATGAAACCCTCAGGAGTATGTCCAGCCAAAGTTGGCAACCCTAATTTACAGGACCCTGATTCTGATGGAGACCTATGGGTACTACAGCAATACAAATATTTTAAATAAAGGACCGCTTTATTTGAAGTAATGAAATTTTTACCATATTTTTTGTTGATTGAATGAATTTTAAAATTACTTTGTTATTGGAAGACTAAACTCTGATCTAAGAAAAGAGACTATATGAAACTACCTTCATGCTGTATTAAAGTTGAAATTGTAATTGAACAAGATTTAAGAAACACTGAGTTAAAGGGAAACTGCAGTGGAGTGTAAAAATATGCTAATTACTACATTTTAAGTTATTAGAACATTTATGCCTTAAATTAGGTCCCTCCGTCTATATTTAGGCATTAATTAAGAGTGCAGGTGACCAAGAGGTAGTTTGAAGAGGACTACAGTTCTTGGAAAGGATATCAATCCAAGCCTAGTCTCTCAACTATTGAATACGTTTTAGTGTCAGAAAAACAGGGTGGATAAAAATCTATTTTTAAAAATTAATTTTGACTACATTTTTTAAAATTAAATGAATTTTTCTTTTACAATATAAACCAGTGTAAAATTAAATTTGAAATTGACAAACTGAAGTTCTAAACTTACTATAATCTATTAAAATGTAGATGGGGGGAAAAAAAGCTGCATCAGTGAGCCCTTCCCAATTTTAATAAGCTAAAAGGTATTATTTTTTCAAGTGTGTATGTGTATATATATGTGTGTGTACACACACACACACACGAGTTTTGGGGAAAACCTCTATAATGTTAAGTCAACTCAAGCTGTTAAAATGTTATATACTGCATTAAGAATATTATTTTCAGTCTTTACAGTGGAGCAAATGCTAGTATTTTTTTTTTCCAGATGTAGGTTTTCTGCACAACAGAAACTACTTTTTGCCTGTTTTACTTTTGTTTTCAGTTTAGGTAGCAGGTGCAGGGAGAATATTTTCCGCGTTTCTTCATTCCTTTTGCCTGTATTACTTTTGGTTTCAGTTTAGGTAGCAGGTAGAGAGAGAATATTTTCCTCATTTCTTCATTCATAGTTGAAAAACAGCAGAAACAACAGGAAAACATTGTCTGTACAGATGTAAGAGGGTGAGATTTAATTCTAAAACTCTGAAGGACAGGGACAGATTTTCAGAGGTCTTTAGACACTTCATAGTCTTTAGGCATTCATGGTGACACAGTCCATCTACTTTACTCCTGGGGAAATTTTGTGCCACTGTGCATGTGCAGTATTAGTCTGTGTCTCCTTCCCTCCTCCTCCTCTCTCCCCCCTACCCCAGATTTCTTTGCTTCCTTGCAGTAAAATAACTTTTTGGCTGGGAAGCAAAGGGAAGCCACAAGAGCAGTTATGTGACCCTCCGCAGTAGCATGTTTTGGGTACCCAGGGCAGCTGGCAGAGAGGTAAATCACTGTGTAGCAGGGGGCTCCTACAATGTGCTGCACTCAGCTGCTAGTTCCAGCTGGGTTAGGGATGACAGGATTTCCTCTGCCCCTGCACTGCATCTGGTGCTGGGTCAGACCCTCCCCCAGCTGCAGGAAGCTCTGCCAACTCCTCTCTCTCTCTCTCTCTCTCTCCCCCCCCCCCCCCCGCCACTTCCTGCCCCTGTTACTCCTCAGCTGCAGGGGGAGCAATCCCTGTACAGAGAGCTGCTCCCCCATATTCCCAACTCCAGTGCAGCCACAACCCTCATACCCAGACCCTCTGCCGAGCCTCATCGCCTCTCCCCACACTCAATTTCTTGCTCTCCTGATGAGCCCCCCTCTCCTGCACCTGGATCACCCCAAGGAGCCACCCGGATCCCCACCTCAACAAGCTCCAACCAGCTGTATCTGGATCTCCAGTATTTGGACCCCCCCCCCCCCCCCAAGTTCCCCACACTCGATCCCTCTGCTAAGCTCTATCCCGCACATCGAGCCCTCCCTGCTGAGCCCCAACCACCTTCACCTGTATCCTCCTGCAGAATCCCACTACCGTTGCACCCAGAAACTCTTAATATTCCCCTGCACATCCAGACCACCTCCTGCACCTGGATCCCCCAATGAGCTGACAGCACCCAGATTGCCACACCCAGAACTGTCTCAACCCTTGGTCCTCCCACACTAAGCCCCTTCACACTTGGATCCTGCCTTGCTGAGCCTGCCTGTGCACACCTGGGGCAGAGGGGCAGGGTCTTGAGGTGTTTCTGGGGCAGACTCAGTCTTTGTGCTGTGTCAGTGTCAGGTGAAGTCTCACTGCTGAGTGCATGTCCTGGCGGGGAGCTGCACAGTGATCTCCCACCACTATGAAACGAATAGCCTCTGCTCCCCAATGCCATGCTGGAGCCTCCACATTTATTTGACAAGTAAAATATGCAGAATTTTAAAATACTGTGCACAGAATTTTTATTTTTTTGGCACAGAATGCTCTGAGGATAAATCAACTCACTAAGTACAGTTAATACTTTGATTTAATAAATCAGTTTTAACTAAAAAACATGATTTAATCTTATTTTCTTTTGTCAGCACATTTAAGGTAGTTTTATTAAACTAATAAAACAATTTTAAAGTGCTGTTTCTGTGTGTTTTTAATTATCAGTTTCCATCCAAATGCATCTTGACATGATGAATTTGGAGTAAAAACATTCAGTAAATAAGAAATGCGTTCCTCCTAATTTTCTAACATACTGAAAAAATATAAAAATTAAGACCATGAATAAATAAGTTGAGTGATATAATTGCTTAAATAAATATGTATGAATATGTGATCTTGATTAACAAAAATAAGTACCAAATTTAGTGTAAAGGCTTTGTTTAATTGCAAATTAACATTTTAAATAGTAGTACCCATCAATTAGAATTAATCTCTTTTTAGGAGTATAATTAAAGTACATATGTAAAAACAAGATTAAAATAGATTTAAATCAAGGTTTCTGCTTGATTTAAATCATGATTAATATTGGTGGCTTGTAATGGCAACTGCTGCAAGAAGGAAGGGAGGGAATGTTAAGTTTGTATGTGCTCACTTCAGCAAGTAAACGTTGCATTTTGGACAAGCAAAGAAAATGTTGTCTACAGCTGGCAAACTATAGAAGATGGAATAACAATAGTCACGTTAAAAGAAAATCAAGGGTTGGATGGCAGTTCCAAGATTCCTGTGAGAGAAAGCAGGTGTATAACCAACACCAAACAGGCTATATAAATAGAAATCTTTAGTATGTGGTTCTTCATGATCAGAGACAGACCTGTGTAATTTGTCTTATCTAGTATCTGTGATCCACACAACCGGGAGAACACAACCAGGGCATAGAATTAATAGTGACAATACTTGCCAACCATCACTGTTTCAATCTCGTTTCAGTATGAGCTAGCTATCTTGGCTGGATTCAATACAGTTTAGCTACCACGCATCAAGTCAACATTCCCTTTCAGGGAGACTCATAACTTGTGGAGCCCATGTGGAATGTATCAAGCAAGGCATGTATAGCTGCGTCTTCAGACTATGCATTGCTTTCAGTAATCTTACACTTGATAAATATAGGAGTAGAGGAGCCTCTCAGAAAGTCACAAGATAAACTAGGGGGCAGATTTGTATTGGACCATCAGAGTTTGTAATATAAACAAATTTTGTGTGTATTGGCAGTTGCCTTATTTTGTCATAAATACATGAGGTGATTCATTGCTTCACAGCCTAGTAATTTGTACTGTTTCTGCTAGCTGTTCTCTACACTTGATGCTCAACATGCATGCCCCTCACTCCCAGTGACATCATCTATCTTGAAATGGGACACCTGATCTCCCTGTACTTCATCATTCTGAAAAGACCACCTCCACTCTTTCCTGCATCTTTTGAAGACCTTCTACTTGCACAAAGAGTACCCCTCCTTTTCACTAAGACACTCTTTCACACGCACAATTCCCAAATCTCTCATTTTGATCTTTTCAATAAGAAATAGAAAGTTGGTCCACTAAAAACAAAATAATGGACCAACTTCGTTTCCAACGACACCTTTTTCTATCTTCTAGGAAACTAGCTTTGTTTTTAGACTACTTGAATATTAAAGAAGATATTTAATTGGACTACTAAATAATTTTTGTTAAGAAATTTTAAAAGCTTTAAATAGTCTTATTTTTATGGTGTTAGTTTTAAAGATTTTTTTGTTGTATTGACATTCCGTTTGCTTTCAAAATTCAAATGAACTTTAAAGAGAAGAAAGGAAGCCAAGAGTAAATGATGTACATCTACTACAATATCTGAGAAATAGGATGAATATTGTGCATACAATATTTAATTTAAATCCTTGAAATGTTTTTAATTCAGACTTCTTCACCTGATTCTTCCAATGAGAATTCCCCAGCTACCCCTCCTGATGAGCAGGGTCAAGGGGATGCCCCACCCCAACTTGAAGATGAGGAGCCTGCATTTCCACACACAGATTTGGCGAAGTTGGATGACATGATCAACAGGTACTTTAAGATTGATGCACTCTTTCTAATCATGTGGGTTATAGGTAAAATCTCTTAACATTGCCATCAAAATTTCTGGGTCTGTCTTTGTGTTCGTGTATTAGATTGCATATTTGCGGATGTGGGGGGAAATAAAAGATGGGGATTGATGAGTTTTTTTCTAAAGTTGAGCCCTCTTTAGTGGGTTAAAATAGATTTTACACTTTTATCCTAACCTATGGGCATAATGAAGGGGAAGATGTGTGTTAATTTCTTTTCAGAAACGTAATTAAAATGCAGTACTTTTTTAAAAATTCAGACCTCGATGGGTTGTTCCTGTGTTGCCGAAAGGGGAGTTAGAAGTTCTTCTAGAAGCTGCTATTGATCTTAGTAAAAAAGGTAAGTTGAAAATGCAATGAATGGTTGCTAGAGGAATGTGTAAATCCATCTCCTTAAAGGTTCTCCGTGTCCCTGTTGGAGCTTTTTTTCCTTAATAAATTGGGACCCAAGATTCCCAAATCCTGAACTATATAGCTTTTCATGCCAGATCTTTTGAAAACAGCATAGCTATGAGTTTTCTGCCTTGACACAAACACTGGGGAACACTGAGCCCACAGCTTTAAAATAAATTTTGTTTATCCTTTCCTTTTTGTTTTCTCTATTTTTACTTGCATATCAGATCTGATCAGGTCTGTTCCTGACAAATTCTTCTATTTTAACTTTGAGATTTAATTTTTTTTTCCAGAAAATTTTTTGACAAATACTTTGCTAAAAACATTTCTTCAAAATCTGTATTTAGACGCTTCGGATAATATTAGAAAACAAGATTTTGAACAACTAGAAACTGTGTGACCCAAAACTATTAGAATGCTACAGTTAGATGACTGTCTAGTTTTGTCTAACTAATTTGGGTCTAGGACAGTTCCTCCTCAAGGTTGTGTTCTTTGTGTTCAACACCCTTTGTTAGGTCAGAGCAACAAATGTTTCTTGCATGCTTCTGGAAAGATAGTCTGGTCTCCCAGCCTCTTCAAAGTACTCTTTCCAGTTCCTATAGATGAGAAATCTGTAAAGTCACAGAGAAAGTAGTTGGTGAATTTAAGGTGTCTTAGAGCAGTAGTTCTCAAACTTGTGTATTGGTGACCTGTTTCACATAGCAAGCCTCTGAGAGTGACATCTTTATAAATTAAAAAAAACTTTAATATTTAATCCTATTATAAATGCTGGATGCAAAGCGGGATTTGGGGTGGAGGCTGGCAACTTGTGAGCTGCCATGTAATAATCTCATGACTCCTGAGGGGTCCTGATCCTCAGTTTGAGAACCCCTATCTTAGAGGAAGAATTGTATTGCTTTAAATATATTTTTATTGAAATATAAAATTACCTGTTCTTTACCCTTGGATAGTTGGACTAGGAGGAGCTGACCTCACTGATAAATATTTACTCCTGGAATTGCCAAGGAGTAAATGTTGTTGTCAGCAGGCAGTTCTGGCCTGCAGGAATTATTTTGTATGAGTGTTTTGAAGCACATGCTGGAGAAGAATTTGTGTTCTTCCAAATATCTAGGGCAGGAGTCAGCAACCTTTCAGAAGTGGTGTGCCAAGTCTTCGTTTATTCCCTCTAATTTAAGGTTTTGCATGCCAGTAATACATTTTAATGTTTTTAAAAGGTCTCTTTCTATAAGTCTATAATATAACACTAAACTTTTTTTGTATATAAAGTAAATAAGGTTTATAAAATGTTTAAAGAAGCTTAATTTAAAGCTACATTAAAATGCAGGGGGAAAAAAACCAAACCCACTGGTGGCCAGGACTCGTGCAGTGTGAGCGCCACTGAAAATTAGCTAGCATTCCGCCTTCAGCGCAAGTGCCATAGGTTGCCTACCCCGATCTAGGGTATGTCTACACCACAATGAAAACCCCTCGGCACTGAGTCTCAGAGCCTGGGTTAACTGATTTGGGCTTGGGTTGCGAGGCAGAAAAATTGCAGTGTACATGTTTGGGGTCAAGACTGGCTCTGAGGCTCTCCCAGTTCACAGGATCTCAGAGCCTGGGTTGCAACCTGAACCCAAACATCTACATTACAGTTTTATAACGCTGCAGCCTGACCTCTTGGAGCCAGAATCAGCAGACCCAGGTCCAGCCTTGGCCATGCGGTGAGTCTTTTATTGCAGTGTAAACCAAAGGTAGGATGTGTTGCACATGTCTTATTGTGCAATTCTGTTCTCTGGGACTGCAGTGGCCATTGACTTCTGGTAGACGTGTGTGCCTGGCTGAAATTTTCAGATGAGCATAGAAGATCTTTCAAGAAGTCACATTTGTTCAATGCCAATACAAATGCTACCTTTCAAAAAATTTGAAAGATGCAACTAGCTACATCTTTGCATGTGCTGCTGCAGCATGCTGATAGGAAGAAATCCTCTGGTTTCTAGTTTGAGGAGAAGTGTTTTGGGTGCTGGCAGCAGCTATGTCTGTCTTCAGAAAATCACAACACCATCAGCAGTGTAGCAAATAAATAAATATAGACAGAAAGCTGCTTCAGCTGCTCTACAGACAACACTTACATGCTCCACCACAAGGCAACAAATTTGACAATCAGTTTGAGAAATCTTTTTCACTCATGTCCCTACCCTTCTGAAGATGATCTGCAAAGCTACCATCTGGAGCTCCATTTATATAATATGTTCTAAGCATCACTATTGCTGAATTTAATGTTTAGGTCTAATACCAATTTTAGGCATATGTTTCTACAGTTGTTGTTAATTACCACTGGTCATTACACCCCTGGGGTTTATGCTTCAGGTTACTTTTCCACAAGTGGAAAGAAAAGTTACCAGAAACTGTTGTTAAGTGTGTTGCCTATATGTGCACACTTCCTATCTTTCCCCAGTCCTTGAAGTAATGGAGGATGGCTGAGGCTTTTGTCCCTTTTATAACTCTGAACAGTCAGGTTTATGAGTGAGGTGCTCACCTATTCCGAAGTGGGGCACTCTTTTGCTAAATGGTTCTAAACTTCTAAAGTGTGGAAATGGAGAGGCAATATACTCCACGAATGATTATTGTTTTTAGGTAACCTTTCTGTTAATCTGCTTGAAATGTAGGTCGTCTTCAGTGAGATTGTATGAGTTTAGGTACCTTACCACCCATATGTGGACTTATTACTTAAATCCAGATGGTATCTGCTGGAATGAATACACAGCGAATGAGGACTGGGAAGAGGGTTCGAAACTGAAGGATGACTGTGGTCCTAATATTGGCATTGATGTAATTTGGCATTGAGGTCTGTGGCTCACTGGAACTTTAGAGCAGTGGAACCAAATATTGTTTTGGTAACCCACTAGATGTTACACAACAAAACTGTTTTTGTTGTTGCACCTTTTTTGAGAAACTGTGGCCTAGGGGATAGAGCACTGGACTGGGATTCAAGACCTCATTTCCATTTCTGACTCAGCCACTGCTCTGTTGTGCAGCCGCGGGGCAGTCACTTCATAGAATCATAGAATATCAGAGTTGGAATGGACCTCAGGAGATCATCTAGTCCAATCCCCTGCTCAAAGCAGGACCAATCCCTAATTAAATCATCCAACAGATTTTTGCCCCACGTAGGGATTTTGCCCATATCCCTAAATGGCTCCCTCAAGTATTGAACTTGCAACCCTGGGTTTAGCATGCCAATGCTCAGACCACTGAGCTATTCCTCCCCACATTTCTCTCTGAGTCCTTATCTGTAAAATGATTTGAGAACTACTGACGAAGCGTGCTAATAAGATGAGATGGTTGTATTGGTATCATTATCTCCTGCTAATTTGGGTGAAAGAGTAACATAGGAGGAGAATTACTAAACAATTAAAATACTTTGTGGCACTGGCAGACTGGTACTATTTACTCTATTTTTAATCTTTGGGAGAACTATTTTTCAGGTAGATAATATATTTTTTGTTTAAAGAGGTACTCTGGTGGTTGTCTGAGGTTTTTCTGAAATTGGTGAAGCATCCTATTGAAAGAATGGTACCTGTCAGTTCACTATTGAGTAATTATAAAATAACTAAAATCAGGGACAGTATTTTTGAATGGTGGCAGCTACTCTAAAAAAAAAATTAAATTTTAATAAGTGAGCTATATAGCATATATTATAACAAAAAAAAAGAAGCACACTCTTAAAAATTATTCCTGGCTCTTGTGTTCTGCTTCCCCCACAAAACCCCTACCACCGCGGGTCTGAGAGCTGCCGGGTGTTTCCCTTATGGTGTGTACTGCCTCAGCTCATGGTTTTGTGGTATTGGACTGGTTCTTTATAATGTTCATATTGAGGTTTGTGTTTTTTTCATTTTGCAAGCAAGAGGAAAGGAAATGTCAAGTTTTGGTAACTTGTAGTTCAACCCTTTATTTCTGCTGAATTTCAAAGACCTGCTGCAGTGGAGGTGTTAGTTTCTCACAAAAGATAACAAGAATTAAAGAACATTTTATAATGGAAGGTATTAGGCAACTCAAATATAGAAGTTACTGCCAGCTCCCTGAACCGAGCTCTCTTTCTGGGTGCCTCTTTGAATCTCTGTTGAATTGTGGGGGAGGAAAACTTGTATCTTCTCTGTTACTCTTTTGAAGTCACATGTCTTGATCATTATTCCTTTATACTGAATAGAATAGGAATTATTTTCTGGGTTCCCAGTATTACCTGTGGTTTGTCAGTCACTATTTTCTGAGGTTGGGCATGTCATGTTGCATAAGGAATGTGATTCCAGGATTGAAAATGAAACATGTCCTGCACAATAACAGTGCAGGGTACAAGCTCTTGGCTATTAATGTAACAGTTTATATTTGTGTAATTCCTCTTTTCATAGATTTGTAGATAAAGTCATAAGGGACCATTGCGATCACCTGGTCTGACCTCCTGTATAATACAGGCCATTGATTTTCCTGAATTAATTTGTTTGAACTCGTTTTCTGCAAACTGTTTTATTCAATGTGTGTGTGACTCAATATATTGAAAATATACTTTCTGTCCCCAGAATTGTTATTTTCAAATGAAAAATGAACTTGAAAGGGACAATGTCAACTTAAAAATCACATTTCTGTGAGAAAATTTGGGGCCTACTGTTTCAAGTAACCCTGAAGATTAATATAATTGAAAGAGTGCAGTATTTCTTTTTCTGTATATGGACAACTTCACTGTTTTTGTTGATGGTCAGTTTCACTTTGTCTCCTTCATTAGCATAGCTCTCAGAGACTGCTTTGGACTGAGTTCAGTGCAGGAACAGCATTCGGCTTCTCCTATCCTCTCCTTCCCTGGAGATGCAGAGATAGCCGTAGGGGGCCCTCTAGTATTTACCCTTGCAGGTGCTTGTATCTATCTGGGTGAGTGAGGAGGGTCAACCCTGACACACAGTATTCTGCTGGGGTAGTTAGTGTTGGTGAGACCTACCAGAGTGGTGGGTCTTAGAATTAACACTGCTTTGAGATGTATGGGGAAGTCCACACCTTTCAGAGCCATTGTTTCAGGCTCTATGCAGACCTGAGTAACCCTCTGTGCATTTGTTGCACTCTGATCATTTTTCAAATTTTTTTTTCCAACTGAAGGCAGGTACCTTTCTTTCATGAAATCCAAAGTTTTGATGCAGTTGTATGATTCAAGGATGTGAGGCCCTAGGGATGGGCATTTAGTGTCCATGTTGTAAATATGACCATGCATATGTACCTTGCAAGGTGGTTTTTACCACTATCAGCAAACTGACGAGACAAAAGGCAAGTGTACACAAAATGAAAAAAAGGAGTCAAAGGGATGTGGTTTTATATTCTTGATTTGACATGCCCAAAAGACTGTAAATCTCAAGGGAGCAGAAAACATTTACAATTTTTAAGTCAATTTAAATATAGGACATACTATTTAAAAGGATGTTCTATCAGAAATAATTTTTTGGAATTAAACAGTTTCACCAAAATAAAATTTACATTGTAATTTAAAGAAAACTTTGAAGCTGAAACTTTAAGTGAAATTTGATGGGAGAAAGGAAAATTGGCAATTTTCCTGTCTAGTTACTGAATTTTGACACTTTGACGTTAGAACGCTATTCCTTTTTTAGTTTGCATGGCTATATTCCTTTCATTAGGAAATATCTACAGCTGAGAAGCTCTTCAACATGTATTGATTTTGTTATTTGAATATTAAGAGCCAAGATCTAAAAATAAGGAGGAAGCAGTCTGGGGGTTAGAATAGGGAAGTTGGAGTTGATGTGTTTCATTTTTAGTTCTGCTACTGTTTCACTGTCTATCCAGTAGGAAAATCACTGAACCTCTTTCCCACCATGCCTGTTTATCAGTCTATAAACGGAGCTTGATAATAGCTACCTTGCTCAATGTTTTAAGTCTTCATTTTTTGTAAAGCACTTTGAATCCTTGGGTGTGAAAAGTGTAAGCTCAAAATATGACCATGTTTAATGTTAAGTGAGAATATTAGACAACCAGGAAGATGGAGTATATTAACGGATCTTTCCCTTTTTCTCTTTTCAACAGGCCTTGATGTTAAAAGTGAAGCATGTCAACGATTTTTTCGAGATGGACTAACAATATCTTTCACAAAAATCCTTACAGATGAGGCAGTGAGCGGCTGGAAGTTTGAGATTCATGTAAGTTTTTGTATTTTTATGAAAAGCAAATAATTTTAAACAGTGAGGATGCTACAGAGGCCATCTGCTTATTTTCACCCATGAACAATTTGTCAAAATCAGTTTCCTTCTGACAGTTCTTTATTTCCCGTAAGTCATGGAATTGTAAATTTTCTTCCTTCCGTTCACTCCTCATACCTTCACATTGTCTGACCTGTAGGGCAAGTAGTGAAGGGAGAGAGAGGTTGGGTTAAAAGAAGATTATATCTGAGCCAGTAGAAAGTTTGGGGTGAAAAGAAATCAAAACTTAGGGCATGATATGATGGGCTATCAAAGTTCCCTTCCAGCATTTATCAGTGCAACCCCTTGTTGGACTCCTGGTTATGCTGGACACGTCTATTGTCCGTTCTATTCCCCAGAGTAATTATATAGTTCAGTGTCATGGAGCTATGTCTTTAGATTTTGGAAAACCCTTTAGAAACTTTGCTGATTTGTGCATGCTCATTAACAACTTCTTAAACAATAAAATTTTTTTCTCGTTAAGGACTAGCCAAATTTGAGGTTGTGGAGTTACTGATGGGTAAAGAAGACTGGAAAAAAAATTGAAATAAAAAAGATATGTATTTCTCTGACCCACTGATAACTCAAACACTGAGAAGATTAGCTCAGATTTTAGTTTAACCCCTTCCCGCAATTAGGAAAATAGGCATGAAAGCTTCAGCTCAGAGAACTGTTTTTTGAGAAAGCAAAGGACAAAGTTTTACAAAGAAAGCAGTTTTGTAACTTCTGTAAATGCAGTAATGCAGTTAGTAATTTGTCATCTCCCAAAACTGTTACTATGTTTTTCTTAATAGAGATGTATTATTAACAACACTCACCGTCTAGTAGAGTTATGTGTGGCCAAGCTGTCCCAAGATTGGTTTCCTCTTCTTGAACTTCTTGCAATGGCCTTAAATCCTCATTGCAAATTTCATCTCTACAATGGTACACGTCCCTCTGAAACAGTTCCTGCAGGAGTTCAACTGGCTGAAGATGAACTTTACGCCCGTCCTCCTGACCCACGATCACCAAAGGTAAATTAATTTTTTTCAAACTAAAATCCTAAAACCTTAAAACTAAACTCCATATTACTATTTGTAATTAAACAAAAATACTGATTATACAATTAGAAAAATCTTTGAGGAGGAAAGAACCCACACAAGACTTGCTGCTTTTTGTTTTGATATTTTGATTTTCATAAAGCTTAAATTTTATGTGAAACTTGACAGGCTCTTACATTAACATTTGACTGAAGTATTTAGTAAAATACTATAACTATTACAGTGTTATTGAAGCTTTAGTTCAGTCCAGATTTGATCCAATATAATTTGAGACAATTAACTACTGTTGTACAGTAGTAAAGTTTATTGAAAGTTAGTCAAAAAACAAAATACATATTGCATCATTTCAGTGAGTGGAACTAACAAGAATATGGACAAAAATATGTATCAGTTTAACAAAAATTATTGTTGCGATCTTTTTCAGATGCAGTAATATTTTTAATCAGTGCTGAAAAGTGACTTAAAAGTGATTGTTCGAGTGCTTGCTCATGTTGATTCCATGTTAGGTATGTGCATGTGATGTGGACAGTTGCCAGAGATTTTTTTTCTCCTTTCGTGGTATCAATAGAGCTTATGCACCTGGAGAAGAGGCACCACTGTCCCCACACCCTCTGTTCCTTCTTACCGCCCATAGTGGTTGATGTAACAGCTTCTTACTCTTGCAAGGCTTTTGTACACTAGTGGTTTGGACTTGTTTCTGTTGTATATGGTTCTCTCTAGTTACTTAGTTAAGATAGTAGATGTTAAAGTGTAGATAGTTGTTGCAGTCTTTGAGGGACTTTGTCCTCGGGATTGGACCTGTCCAGGTCTCCGGATTTCAAGCCATGCTCCACCTGTGACAAGCCCATGCCCCTGAGTGACCTGCATTCAGCTTTTCTGAAGGTGCCTCGGGGAAGCTCACATCAAAGACAAGTGTACGGTCTGCAAAGGTTTTGGGCCAAGGACTCAAAAGGATAGACAAATTCATTTGAAGGCTCTACTAATGGAGGCAGCTCTCAGACCATCTTTGGAGCAGTCCTGTTCTGATCAGTGTGAAGTGCGCTGCCAGCACCATTTTCTTCCCAGCACTGCTCACCATCCCTGGTGTCAAGGAAAAGGCACAAGAAACAGTGTGCGGAGTAAGGGTGGCACCAAAAAGAGACACAAGGGGAGCAGGTGATATGTTGAGACCTGTGCAGGGCCACTCGTCCGCCCCAGAGCTTCAGTCTACTTCAGCAACCCTGCCAACAGCGCCGAGCCCTATTCAGGAGTCATGTCCACTCCTGGGAGTGGTTGTGGTTCCTTGCACCTGCGAGCCCCCTCAACACTGGAGGTGTTCCAGAATGTATTGGGTCCCCCTTCTCAGCAGTTGTACTTACAATGCCTGAGAGGCAGATAGTGACACTATCCTGCCTGGCACCATAAGCCAATTACAGGACTGACCATGGTACCAAGGTCGCCAAGGTGGCCCAAATGAACGTGAGACAGGCTGAGGAGGATGCTACAGTTTTTACTGTTCCGCTAGCTTCCTCGTCCTCATCTCCGGATGAGGCGTTGGCAGGTCCTTCTAACCCAACTTGATCTCAAGGAATCAAGGCTGGCTGTGCTATTCGAACTTCTCCTCCCTGTACCTGATGCCATGGCTGCTGAATAGCTGAATCCAGAGGAGCGAGCCTGCTTGGAACATGTCCAGCGAGTCTTGGTAGGCAGCAGGAAACCCTGTACAAGAGTGACCCACTTGGCAAAGTGGAAGCATTTCACTTGTTTGGTCTCAGAATGGAATCTCTCTCCATCTCGGTCATCCCTGCAGTCCATCTTGGCTGTCTGCTTTATTTGAAACACCAATGCCTGGCTCTGTTGTCAGTCAAGGTTAACTTGACAGCCATCTTGGCCTTCCATTCTCTGGTCCCAGGTAGATCGGTCTTCTCCCACAAGATGATGGCTTGGTTCCAGAAAGGTTTAGAAAGGCTCTACCTGGAGGTTCACAACCTGATTCCCCCATGGGACTTAAACCTGGTACTGTCAGGCTCATAAGGGACCACCTTTGAGCTTTTGGCATCTTTTTCTCTAGTGGTCCTCTTGTGAAAGGTGGCCTTCCTTGTGGCAATTATCTTAGCCAGGGGAGTCTTTGAGATCAGAACCTTGACTTCAGAACCTCCTTATATGGTGTTCTTCAGCTACGAAGTTTAGCTACGCCTAGTCTTCTTACCAAAGTTGGTGTCACAATACCACAGCAATTTTCTGAATGTCGTCTTTCCAAAGCCTCACAGAGCTGATGAGGAATGTTGACTGCATGTCTTAGATGTTAGACTGGTTCTGGCCTTCTACACTAAAAGAAATAAACCGTTCCACAAGTCAACACAGCTCTTTGTAGCAGTTTATTTAACATGTGCATAGTCGTCTAGCCAAGCAATGACATCTTCAGCGGCATGACGCAGTTCTCCTAGGCCACCTCTGAACCTAGTCAGCAGGCATTCATCGACAGTGTGCATCATCAATGTGATGCGCCGCACAAAGGGTTGTCACGAAGGTCCCAGCGATACTGGTTTGCTGCGCAGAGACCTTGCCCAGTCTGGAACCTGTTCGACGGAGACCATTGGTAACAGGGCAGATCAAAACCAGGTGGGCAATTTGTTGCCATCCGCACAAAGGACTGGTTGGGGATCATACCATATATCCATTCCTCCCCCACAGAGTGTTTCTGCCCTAACATTCTGGGGTGGCGGTTGAGACCATAATAGGCAACGTGATGGCAAACGTGCAGTTGGTGGTTTATAAAGGTCATTGTGCAGTGACAGGTTTGAGTTGGCGTGTACTTTCTTCAATAACTTGCCAGTGACAACCTCATCTGATATAAGGAGAAGCAATATTGCGCAGAACTGGGAAGCCGTGGGAATGAAGCCCAACATAAGGTGCAAGAGATGACGCACATGGTAGCATGTAACTGCATATCCACCAGTTTGGTGTGTGGCGATCGACTCCGAACTGGTGCTCTGTTACTCAGCCACTGAATATGAGGTGGCAGGAGCTGACATCCGTGGAGATGGAGCCATGAGCACTCCATGACAAACCTGCCAGTTTGCTAATAAGGTTATTGCACGTCTTAACTTTAGCTGCAGTCGTCTTCAGGTGGGAATGGTAACACAGTGTACAGTCTAAGGTCACACCTAGATTAACTGGTTCTACTTCACTACTTCATGCTTCACCTTCTGACCATTTGGTTCTCGGTTTGTGCCAGTGTGATGAAGATGGAACAAACTGGAGACTATTTTAATGACGCTTGGCTGGAGGTGCCAAGTCTTACAGTAGTCAGGTAACTTTATCGTATCCTGATTTAAGGTGGCATCGAGCTTGTGAAACATCCGGGCCTGGGTTCTGCGACAGATGTCGGCTGCATAAACTAACTTCTGTGAACTTTTTGTAGTCGTGGCAGACAGGATGAAAAGTCTCCCGTTGTCATCCCAGAGAATCTTGTCCTGGATAACCACCTGCATCCAGGCATGCTATGAGCAGGCAAACGTTCTGCTTCTGGCCGTCGTGACCACTCATTCCACAAAGACTTAAGCTTTGTTAGTGACATTCTTCTGTACCAATTTAGGACATTTGCAGAGCTGTGACACAGTCATCAGTTCATACCTTCGCATCCCACTATGCCATCACCCTGCAGGCAAGTTTTAGAAGGTGAATCTTGCAATCATCGCCTCTGAACTCTGAGCTCACCTGCAGGGATATTGTTTGAGTCACCTATCATGGAATCAACATGAGCAAGCACTCGAAGAAAAAACAGATACTAACCTTTCGTAACTGTTGTTCTTGGAGATGTGTTGCTCATGTCCATTCCATGACCTACCCACCTACCCCTGTGTCAGAGTTACCAATAAGAAGGAACTGAGAGGGTGCGGGACCAGTGATGCTCCTTATGCTGGCGCCTAAGGACGGGGCTTTAGGGCCAGCTCTATGATACCATTAAGGGAAAAAATCTGTGGCAACTGTGCATGTGGCACGTGCAGATTAGCACTGAGTGGGCATGAGCAACACATCTTGAAGAAAAACAGTTATGAAAAGTTAGTAACCCTCTTTTTTCTGTGGTTCTGTATTTTGTGTCATTGGCTTTGTCAAACTTGCTTAGTTCACAAGTAAAACTTCTAGAAGTTGGTCTTCTTAATCTGGAATATTAAGGTCACACTCTTTTCTTATGCTTTACCACAAAGATGTAGTTAAGATGCAGTTGAGATCTGAACATCTGTGTAATTTAAATTGAGAGATACACCTCAGCTGCAACTTAATTAAATGTCTTGCACTGCAATTGGTTCAGTGTTACCAGTAGTGATGTGTCTGAGAGAAATAATAGAGCTTGATTTTCAGATCTCAGGTTGAGGCTAGGACTTTAAAAGCAAACACATTTTTACTTTTAATATAGAATTATTGAGCATAATTAGCACAGAACCCCACGATGGCATGGCATTTTTGATGCCACTGCTCAGGAGAAACTATATTTTTAACCTGAGTTGTAAGGAATTCACAGGTTTCTTATTTGGCTGGTACCAGGCAGCGGTGTGGGGAAGTGAAAACAGATTCTGCATCAGCTTTTGTTATAAAAACATATCATTGGAGAGACTTGTATTTAGGAAACAAAACTGTCTATGGTATTCCCATGCCTATCATTTTGGATACTAAAATAGGTAATTTTTTTTAGATTACTGAAATTGGCAAGATTTTTAGAAATTAATACTGTTATATAGTCACTCTTGGTGGTAATTGATAGATGGTATAGGGTACAAAGATCAGCTGCTGGGAAAATTGCTGCCTGAGGATGACATTTAGGCTACAGTAATTCAAGATGACATGGTTCAATACTTTTAAATGTGAAAAAAGCCAGTTTAAAGAAGGAGCTTCTGTGGGAGTCAGGTAAAGCAATGTTTAGGTCAGTTGATAAGCAGAATCTCAAAAAAACCCCAACAACCACAAACAGAAAAAAAAAAACCTTGAAAAATGGAACATGAGATGGTTATAGTAGCACATTCATATAGGCTTAAAATGATAAACAATTAGCTATTGTTAGGGGAAAACTGAGTATCATGACCATAGACACCACAGAAAAGGCCCTCAAGTGTACAAAGGAGAAATTAAACGGAAATACATGTGATAAGTTGTTGGCTGGAAAACCTGAGGATTAGAAACCTGGAGGCTTCTGCCCCCCCACCTTTAAAAAATGATCTGCAAATCTGGTTACTCTACTGAAATATGTACAGGTTTTGATGTTTGAAGTATAGGGGTTATTCTACTAAAACAGTCCATAGTCTGAAGTTATTTGAAAATAATCTGGAAGTAGCAGGTTTTCCATAGATAATGATATTCATAAGCAAACTTTGGATGCAAAAATTATATAGGAGGTGGTCATAGAGGTAATAGCAAGCAAGAAAAGTGATAAACATCATGGTCTTGTGGCTATCCATCTTAATTTTGCAAGATATACAAGAAGATATTAGATGGTCCTTCAAAAGATAAGTTTAATACTGTTTTGTTATGGGAAGATCTTCTTGGGGCTTATCTACATGACACATCTACATGACATGATGTTCTAAAACACACCATGTTGCACAGTAGCTGGTCCATTCAGTCCTTGCTGATGTGCGTGGTCTACACAGGCCAGTTGATACTCAACTTTGGTGCACCTTAGAATTCTCATCCCATAGTGTGCATTGCTGCACTGTGTATCTGAGCCCTCCATAAAGGACACCACTGTTGTGGATTCATTTTAAGGTTGGAAAAGATTGTGCCACAAATAGTTATTGAGTCACAATATAAAAATCTTAAAAATTCTAGCTCCATGTTTCCTATCTAAGCTGTTAGTTTACATACAACTGGATCAGAGGGTATGTAGGCAAGGGTAGGGCTATTATTAAGGGTAGGCAAGTGTTAGATAATGCTCATACAATACTTGAGTCAGAGTAGATCAGGGGTCTCAAACACGCGGCCCGCAGGGCTCTTTAGTGCGGCCCCGACCCTGGCCCTTGTCCTGGAGCCACACTGCCAGGCAGCGTGCCAGGGGACAGGGCTGTGCTCTCCTCCCTCCCCCAGAGCCGCATGGGCAGACTCCGGGTGCTGGGGCTGTGTGCTGCCCCCCTCCCCTGAACTGTGCCGCGCCGGCAGTGCTCCCAGGGGCTGGGGCTGCGTGCTCCCCCGTGCCTGCAGAGCCGCACCGGCAGCGCTCTGGGGGCCGGGGCTGCGCGCTGACCCCCTCCCCAGGAGCTGTGCCGTGTCGGCAACACTCCGGGGGGACCAGGGCTGCACGCTGTCCCCCTCCCCCTGAACCGCGCTGCAGCCCTCCCGGGAGCCAGGGCTGTGTGCTGCCCCTCTCTCCCAGAGCCGTGCAGGCTGCGCTCTGGGGGCCTGGGCTGTGCGCTGCTCCCCTCCCCAGGAGCTGCGCCGTGTTGGCAACACTCCCGGGGGGGCCGGGGCTGTGCGCTGCCCTCCTCCCCTGGAGCCGCACTGCGTGGGCAGCAGCTCCAGGGGCCAGGGCTGTGTGCGGCCTCCGTCCCCCAGAGCCACGCCGGCAACGCTCCGGGAGCTGGGGCTGTGTGCTGTCCCCCCTCCCCTGGGGCCATGCCGCACCGGCAGCACTCCGGGGGCCAGGGCTGCGCATTGCCCCCCTCCCCTGGAGCCATACGGAGCAGCTAAGAACTTTATGGTAAGGGGGCCTGGGGCGGGTGGTTAGATAAGGGGGGGGATGTAATCGGGGGACAGGGAGCAGGGTGGGTTGAATAGGGGGTGAGGTTCCAGGGTGGTGGTTGAGGGGAGCTTTGGGACGGGGGTAGTCAGGGAGCAGTGTGGGTTGGATAGGGGATGGGGTTCCAGGGTGATGGTTAGGGGGCGGGAGGGTGGATAGGGGTCGGGGCAGTCAGGGAGCAGGAGATTGGGTAGCGAGTGAGGTCCTGGGAGATGGTTGGGGGTGAGGGATCTCTGGAAGGGGCAGTCATGGGACAAGGTCAGGAGGGGGGTTGGATGGGTTGGGGATTCTGAGGGGGTGGGAAAGGGCTGGATAGGGGGCAGGATCTTCACTACCCGGCCCTCCATATAATTTTCCAAACCTGATGTGGCCCTCGACCCAAATGCTCATCCCTGTGCTAGAAGATGTAAGGCAGCCTCCCCCGCTTTTGGGTCCTTTGCATAGGTTTGCTCCTGTGTCCCTTTCTTCCCCTCTGAGAGCCTTTTTCAGCCCCCCGCTTGATACTGAGTAGAAACCTGTTTTGCATTCCCCCACACCCTGCACTCCTCTTGCACTCCCTGCTTGAGCCACCTGCTGCACCCCGACCTGCTGCCGCACCCCTCACCCCTCTTGCACCCCACACACCAACTCCCTGCCACATCCTGCACACCTCCTGCATCTCAACTCCCTGCTCTGAGCCCCCGCCACACCCTGCACCCCTCCTGCACTCCCTGGTGGCAGGGAGGGGACAGCGTTGGGATGGGGACTTCGGGAAAGGGGTGGGAAGAGGCGGGGCAGGAGTTGGGGCGTCATAGTGGGGTGGAGTGGGTGTGGGGCTGGGAACAGTGAGGGGCAGTGTCAGTGATGCGGCCCTCGGGCTAATGCACTAGTCCTCATGCAGCCCTCATGGTCATTTGAGTATGAGACCCCTGGACTAGATGATCACAAGGGCCCGTTCTTGCCTGGGAATCTACTGAATCTGTAAATCATTCATAGTGCCAGATCTTAAAACGATAATTTTGTTTGATCACTTGACTCAGAAGGTGTTTGATAGGATGGAGTGGAATCTTTTTTATTTAAAAATTTGTTCCCCATTGGCCCTTATTTTCTTAAGTGGATTACTGGTCTTTTTTCCATGCCAAAAGTAACTATCGGAATTAGTAAGGTTAAGTCTTTTCTGATAGTTGTATGTGGAACTCAACAGGAGTGTCTGCGGTATCCTTTACTTTTTGCACTGGCCGTGGAGCATTTTGCACAGAAAACAGTGGATAACTGATTTGTTACAGGAATAAAACTGGAAGATGCCACAGAGTAGCGCATGGGACAATATTATTTTTAAACAAACCAGACACTTTCTTAGCATTATATCAAATTCATCTTTTGGGAAAGTGTCTGGCTTAAACTATACTGCCAGCTGTATATTTGCCAGATTCAAAGAAGTCATTCTCCAGAAAAGTATTGAGTGTAAAATTAATGAACACCACATTGTATAAGGTACTTGGGAATTCAAATTTCAACCTAGAACATCTGTATGATTTAAGTATCAAACTGTTACTTCATCAAACTAAAAATAATTTGACAAGCTGGGAGAACTGTGCAAATTCTTGGCCAGGGAAAATAACCATGGTCTAATGACCTTTTTGCTTAGATTAACACCCCTCCCCACCAGATTTTCCTATAGTCATCCTAGATAGAAATAACCAGTATAGAGAGGATGATAATATAATGTATACCACCGATTAACCAGAGTGGGCTAACTGTTTCAAGCAATATGTGATTTTTCACAAGCCAGCAAACGCAGATTGGTTTTTTGGCTTGGTGAAACTCTCATCTAGCCAAGTGCCGGATCACCATTGAAGTAGAAAATAGCGGTATTGTGAACATTTATAGATTAATTGGATTATTAATAATTACGTCCTCCATAAATGTGTACCTGTCTGTTAGAAAACTACCCTTTAAGTTTGGGTTAGAATTGGAGATAAAATACATTTTTTTTTCATTGCCAGTAGCACACATTGCAAATAATACAGGCTTTAACCCAAATAATGAACCTTCGAGTTTCAAGGACTGAAAGAGTCTTGAAATATATTTGCTTGGCCAGTTTACTAATAAGACACTTCTGTCATTTTTAGAAATCAAAACCAACTTTAATTGATCTGCTCTTCCAGTAACTTCTAAGTTAAGCATAACGTTTCTCATGTTTTCAGAGAAACTGTTTGCTCAAATTAACTTCCTATAAAAAAGAACCAATAGCTTCAGATTGAACAGGAAACAAACATTCCTCGTCTCCCACCCAATTTGTCAGTTTCTGGTGATCACATAAGATGATCAGAAAAAGACTTGGAATATGGTGCATTTGAACTTTCATATGATCTGATGGGGGAGGGGGGGAGTTTGATAGGCAAATGACCCTGGAAGAAAATAGGCTTTCATGTGGAAAAGAGGCAATTTTGATTTGTAGTGCACAATAAGAGAGAATGTATTTGGTACGGTTTCAATGGTACCTTATACCAACAATTTTTTGACATTTATTATCAAACAATTAATTATACTTCTGGGGCTTCCTAGTGCAAATAGTCTCACTCATGGAAATAAGTAATAGCAAAATTCTTGACATATTGGAGTCAGTGGGAGTTTTTTTAGTGGGGCAGATTTCACGTAATGAATCTTTCATCTTGCTTTTTCACTTATTAGTTAGTATGTGCTAAATTAATTTGACTAAAATTAAAAGAACAGACACGTTGTACTCTGAGTGGTAAATTCATAGTAATGTATATATATAAACAAATTATATTTGACAAAGTTCTTTGAATAATTAATAGGTACAATACATGTGCTTTGGTTTGTTAATGAATAAAGACAGAAATTATTTTTCTGCTTAAAAAACAAACACAACAACCCAGAAACAGCATATCCTGGATTGTGTAGGATCATATGAAACTTCGGTTACTCTTACAAATAAAAACCTGTGATTATATTTGTTGCATAATGAGTCTCTAAAAAAAACAACGATGATTACGTTGTAATGGCTAATACTGTATTTCTGGCACTTTATAATGGTAACCGTTTTTAAAAATGAGGAAGTAACTAATTTATTGTGTTGCAGGGTTGGTTAGTAGATCTCATCAACAAGTTTGGCACATTAAATGGGTTTCAGATCCTGCATGATCGTTTTATGAGTGGCTCAGCATTGAATGTTCAGATAATTGCAGCTCTCATCAAGTAAGTTCCTTAGAAAGCAGAATAATTTTTGTTCAGTTTGCAAATAACCCAGTGTCCTGAACAAAATACTCTAATATCTTAATAAAAGTAGACAAGTATTCACATTACATCTGATGTGTTTAATTTTTTTTAGATCATTTGGACAATGCTATGAGTTTCTAACGTTACACACAGTGAAGAAATACTTCCTTCCAATTATAGAAATGGTTCCACAGTTTTTAGAAAACTTAACTGATGATGAACTGAAAAAAGAAGCAAAGAATGAAGCCAAAAATGATGCTTTGTCAATGATAATCAAATCTCTAAAGAACTTAGCTTCAAGAGTCCCAGGACAAGAAGAAACTGTAAAAAACTTAGAAATATTTAGGTTAAAAATGATACTTAGGTAAGGCACTCTCTCTGTTGGAATGGTTATTTTTTGTATTTTTTTGCATTTCTTACATTTAGTATCTCTTACAGATTATTGCAAATTTCCTCTTTCAATGGTAAAATGAATGCACTAAATGAAGTTAACAAGGTGATATCTAGTGTGTCCTATTACACCCATCGGCATGGCAATCCTGAAGAAGAAGAGTGGCTTACAGCAGAGAGAATGGCAGTAAGTTTTTGTTTTTATTACCTAAATTAGGTTAAAAGACTTTTTTTTTTCTTTGTAGGTAATAGTAATTCTTCAAAGGTAGAGTAATATGTACATACTGTGAATCCTCGTTATCTGCTTTTATCCAAACTCATGAAAATGAACTATCTTTATAATTAGTCACTGATTAATAGTGTGTCATAAGGATTTTTATGGCTTTGCTGTTGATATCATTATATTTGCATCAGGCTTGCTATTAACATGTATTCAGAGATTTATAAGAGCTGCAAAAAGTTATTTTCAAAGTGGATCTTGTATCCCAAGGTGTAGCACAATTTAAAAAAAGAGAATTTTTTAAAAATTGAATGTAAAAATAGATGTTTACTGAAGTTGAAACTTTTGTACCACTATAATTAATATATCCTTAATTTAAACAAAATTTCATGAGTAATTTCTCAGAAGTGTTGATAATTTCAAAAGAATTATTTACAGTTCAAATTCAATTTTGAAAGTGATTTGCTTTACACGTGATTGCTCCCCTCCACCCTCTGTTCCTGTTATGACCTGGCCGGAATCCCCCCCTGCCGTCGGTCATGAGGGCACAGGACTCAACTGCCTTTTTTGGCCCATGTCCCCATCCAGGACATTTGAAGGGCTGCTTTGTGGTCTTCAGTTCACACTTTGTATTTGCATTATGCGATTGTCTCCCAAACCAGGGAGGACGCCGGGTTCTGCAGGGTCATGTTCACTCACGGGAATTTGTGAACTCCCAACCATCTGTAACAGGTATAGGGTGGAATCACCTATTGTGGAATACACCTGAGCAATCACTGAAAGAAGAAAAGGCAGTTACCTTTTCCATAAATGATGTTGTTCGAGATGTGTTGCTCATGGCTATTCCACATCCCGTCATCCTTCCCCTCTGTCGGAGTTGTCTGACAAGAAGGAACTGAGGGTTGGGGGAGTGCGCAGCACCCCCTTGAACAGGTACTGCTAGGGGAAAAACTTTTGGCACCAGTGCATGTGGCAAGCACGCACGCCTATTGTGGAACAGACATGAGCAACACATCTCGAAGAACACCAGTTACAGAAAATGTAACTGTCTTTTTCTGCTCATGCCTCAGCCCTGGTCTACACTACGAGTGTAGGTCGAATTTAGCAGCTTTAGATCGATTTAAGCCTGCACCCGTCCACACAACGATGCCATTTTTGTTGACTTAAAGAGCTCTTTAAATTGATTTCTGTACTCCTCCCTGAGGAGGGGATTAGTACTGAAATTGACATCACTGGGTTGCATTTGGGTTAGTGTGGATGCAATTGGACAGAATTGGCCTTCAGGAGCTATCCCAGAGTGCTCCATTGTGACCGCTCTGGACAGCACTCTTAACTCGGATGCACTGGCCAGGTAGACGGGAAAAGCTCTGGGAACTTTTGAATTTCATTTCCTCTTTGGCCAGCATGGCAAGTTCATCAGCACAGGTGACCATGCAGAGCCCAACATCACAGGAGACCGTGCAGTTCCAGAATCGCAAAAGAGCTCCAGCATGGACCGAACGGAAGGTGCTGGATTTGATCGCTGTATGGGAGACAAATCCGTGTTAGCGGAACTATGTTCAAAAAGACGAAATGCTAATACTTTTGCCAAAGTTTCCAAGGCCATTATGGACAGGCCTGCAGCAGTGCTGCATGAAAATTCAAAAGCTCAGGCAAGCGTACTAGAAAACCAAAGAGTCAAATGGACGCTCCGGGTCAGAGCCCTAGACATACTGCTTCTGTGATGAGCTGCACGCAATGCTAGGGAGGAGTCCCACTACCCCGCCCAGTCCGTGGACACCTGCATGGGGAGAGTCTCATGCAACAGGGATGAGGATTTTGGGGACGAGGAAGATGAGGACAACGAGGAGAAGGATGAGGTTGAGTTGTAGCCCACAGCAGGCAAACGGAGACACCGTTCTCCCTGACAGCCGGGATATTTTTATCACCCTAAAGCCAATACTCTCCCAAAGTGGGATCCCTGACCGTGAAGCCAGAGAAGGCACGTCTGGTGAGTGTACCTTTGTAAATATAATCCATGGTTTAAAATCAAGCGTGTTTAATTTGCCCTGAAGTCTTGGGGTGCATTCGTGGCCAGCACAGTTACAGGAAAAGTCTGTTAATGTGTCGGAATGGAGCAGAAATCCTGCATGAAGTTCTCCTGGAGGTGCTCTAAAAGCCTTCGCAGAAGGTTTTGGGGGAGAGCAGCCTTATTCCGTCCTCCATAGTAGGACACTTTACCATGCCATGCCAGTAGCAAGTAGTCTGTTATTGCATGACAAAGCCTGGCAGCGTGTGGTCCCAGCGTTTGCTGGCATTCAAGCAAGATCCATTCTTTATCTCTGTGTTATCCTCAGGAGAGTGATATCATTCACCTGATTGAAATAGGGGAATTTTATTAAGGGGACATTCAGAAGTGGCCATTCCTGCTGGGCTGTTTGCCTGTGGCTGAGAAGAAATCCTCCCTGCAGTTAGCCACACGGTGCAGAGAGGGGAGGGGGCGCGTTCACGTTGAGCTGTTCGCGTTTGTCTAGCAGGGATCTTCCCTGACACCAGCCACGCGGTGGGGGAAGGGGTGAATCGATCATCCCAGACAATTGGATGGTGGGGGATTTAGTTGGGTTTCTGCTGCATGTTAACCCGAAATCCGGAGCACTTTCTTTCAAATGGCTAACTCAACAAAGCTTTGCTTTGCTTAGTATGGGAAAGGAGAGCATTGCTTTTTGAAACCATTCCCATGTTATGAAGGTTGAAGAAGCCGAAAGACTATGGCTTACCATGGCTGCCTGCAAGCCGAATTCTGTAGCCTGGCCCTGCATGTATGATCTCTCACACCAAACCTGCAGGCACTCAATATAAGATGCAAAATGTGACCTTGTACCGAAAGCACATGTGCTATGTAATGTGAATAGTTTGGTTCACTGTGAAAGAATATACCCATTGCTCTGTAAAATATATCTTTTTAAATACTACTCTCCCTTTTTCCCTCCCGCAGCTGCAGATGTTTCAACCCTCTCCCTATCATCTCCGTCCCAGAAGCTAGCGCAGATAAGAAGGTGAAAAAAATGCATGTGCAATGAAATGGTTTCTGAACTCATGCAGTCCTCGCGCACTGAAAGAGGTCAGCAGAATGCATGAAGACAAACAATGTTACAGTCCAGGAAAACGATAAATGAATGTGAGGACAGGAGGGACGATTGAGAAGAGGTGGCAGGAGCGTGACGAGAGGAGGCAGGATGCAATGCTGCAGCTACTGGGGGTTTAAACCGACATGCTCCGGTGTATGGTGGAGCTGCAGGAAAAGCAGCAGGAGCACAAACTGCTGCTGCAGCCCTTGTGTAACCGCCTGCCTAAGTTCCGTATCCTCTTCCCCCAGACTCCCAAGAACGTGGGAGGGAGGGGCCCTCCGGGCATCCAACCACTCCACCCCTGAGGATATGCAAGCAATAGAAGGCTGGCATTCAATAAGTTTTGAACTGCGGTGTGGCCTTGTCCTTTTCTCCTCCCCATATCCACCACCCCACCCCGTGCTTCCCTCCTTCCCCACCCCTTCTGGGCTACCTTGACAGTTATCCCCCTATGAGTGTGAATGAATAAAGAATGCATGATTTTGAAACAGTGATGACTTTATTTCCTCTGCAAGTGGTAATTGGAGGTTGGAGGGTGGTTGGCTTACAGTCAAATAGAGTGGACGAAGGAGGCGGGATTTCATCAAGGAGAAACAAACAGAACTGTCACGTTGTAGCCTGGCCAGTCATGAAACTGTTTTTCAAGGCTTCTCTGATGTGCAGTGCGTCTTGCTGTACTCTTCTAATTGCTCTGGTGTCTGGCTGCGCATGATCAGCGGACAGGCGATTTGCCGCAACCTCCCACCCCACCATAAATGTCTCCCCCTTACTCTCACAGGTATTGTGGAGCGCACAGCAAGCAGCAATAACAAAGGGAACATTGATTTCACTGAGGTCTATACGAGTCAGTAAACTGCGCCAGCAAGCCTTGAAATGTCCAAATGCACACACTATCACCATTCTGCACTTGCTCAGCCTATAGTTGAACTGCTCCCTATTACTGTCTAGGGTGCCTGTGTATGGCTTCATGAGCCATGGCATTAAGGGGTAGGCTAGGTCTGCAAGGATGACTATAGGCACTTCAACATCCCCAACAGTCGTTTTCTGGTGTGGGAAGTAAGTCCCTTCCTGCAGCTGTTCAAACAGACCAGCGTTCCTGAAGATGCGAGCGTCATGCACTTTTCCCCGCCATCCCATGTTGATGTTGGTCAGACATCCCTTGTGATCCACCAGTGCTTGCAGCACCATTGAAAAGTACACCTTGCAGTTTATGTACTGGCTGCCAAGGTGTTCCGGTCCCAAGATACGGATATGCGTTCCATCTATTGCCCCACCACAGTTAAGGAATCCCATTGCAGCAAAGCCATCTACTATGGCTTGCACGTTTCCCAGAGTCACTACCCTTGATAATAGCAGCTCAGTGATTGTGTTGGCTACTTGCATCACAGCAGCCCCCACGGTAGATTTACCCACTCCAGATTGATTCCTGACTGACCAGTCGCTGTCTGGTGTTGAAAGCTTCCAGAAGGCTATCACCACTTGCTTCTGAACTGTGAGGGCTGCTCTCATCTTGGTATTCTTGTGCTTCAGGGCAGGGGAAAGCAAGTCACAAAGTTCCATGAAAGTGGCCTTACGCATTGAAAGTTTCGGAGCTACTGGGAATCATCGCAGATCTGCAACACTATGCAGTCCCACCAGTCTGTGCTTGTTTCCCGGGCCCAGAATCAGCATTCCATGGCATAAGCCTTCCCCATTGCCACCAGGATGTCCAAATTGCTGGGACATGTGCTTTGAGAGAAGTCCGCGTCTTATTTCCTCATGGCTCTCGTCACTGTGCTGCCATTGCCTCCTCGCCGCCTTTTGCACGTTCTGGTTCTGCACGGACTGCACGATAATGGTCCATAAATGGTGTTTGCAATGCTCATAACTGCCATGGTGGTCTAAGCATGCCCCGTTCTTGCAGTGCTATGATGTCTGGGTGGGCAATCCAGGGAAAAGGGCGCGACATGATTGTCTGCCGTTGCTTTCACAGAGGGAGGGACGACTGAAGACGTACCCAAAACCATCTGCGACAAATTTTTTGCCCTATCAGGCATTGGGAGCTCAACCCACAATTCCACTGGGCAGTGGAGACTGCAGGAACTCTGGGATAGCTACCCACAGTGCACCACTCCAAAAGCCGGCACTAGCCTATAGTTGAACTGCTCCTTACTACTGTTTAGGGAGGCTGTGTATGGCTTCATGAGCCATGGCATTAATGGGTAGACTGGGTCCTCAAGGATAATTATAGGCATTTCAGCATCCCCAACGGTAATTCAACTGTGAAGCTGCTCTCATCTTGGTATTGTTGCGTTTCAGGGCAGGGGAAAACAGGTCACAAAGTCACAAGTCAATGTCACAAAAGTCACAAGTCACTGTTGTTGCCTCTTCGCCTGCTTTTGCAGGTTCTTCACATACTGCAGGATAATGTGTGAGGTGTTTACAACGCTCACAACAGCAGCAGTGAGCTGAGCTTGCCGTGAAATCACTGGGGAAATTTGCTATCAAGGCAAGAGCAGGAGAGCGGAGTGCCAGTGGAAGCGGTGGATGACGACAGTTTCCCGATGTAGATGCCACGAAAATAGATATTTATTAAAAAAGACGAGAGGACCTGCAAGGTGGATTCATGGCAGCAGGAGAGCAGAGTGCCAGCGATGATGGTTTCCTGATGAAGAACACACGTTCCCGGGAGCCCATGACAGACAACATCGAAAAATTTGCTATCGAGGCAAGAGCAGGAGAGCATGATGCCATGAGAATAGGTGTTTATTCAGAAGGACGAGAGGACCTTCAAAATGGATTCATGGCACCAGGAGAGCAGGAAAGCAGTCGTACTGCGCCGTCTGCTGAAAGCAGTATGGCATCTGTACAGAAAAAGGCGAAAAACGACTCTCTGACATTGCTTTCACGGAAGGAGGGGCAACTGACGAGATGTGTCCATGAAAACCTGCAAGAATGTTTTTGCTCCATTATGCACTGGGAGCTAAACCCAAAATTCCAATGGGCAGTGGAGACTGCAGGAACTGTGGACTAGGTACCCACAGTGCACCGCTCCGAGAGTCGATGCTAGCCTCAGTACTGTGAACGCATTCTGCTGACTAATCACATTTATTGGGGACACACACAATTGAATGTATACAATCTGTTCAGAAAAATTGACTTCTATAAATTCAACCTAATTTCGTAGTGTAGACATACCCTCAGTCTGAATGAAAGAGCTGGAGTACATTGTGTTCCTTGCACTATATCAGTGCTACCTTTGAAATTATACTAATTTTTATCTCCACTTTTTAAATCGTGCTTAAACTCTTTTTTCTAATTTAAATAGAAGTTCAGGCATTTAAAGAGGTGAAGCTGATTAAGGAGTATCTTTTTTCAGAATATAGTTCATACCCTGATGCTTTCCAGGGTTTATGTAAAGTTATGTTGTATTTATGTAATATGCTGTACTATAAGTGTACCAGTTGAGTTATAAGAATGTTAGACCTGAGTCACTGAAAACGTTTTCAGTGACTCCAAGATACTGAAAAAGTGTATCCCTGGAAAAAGTAGATACTCAAGCTTCCTCCTGTCCTCTTACACTGGAAGTTGTATGAAAATTTTTATGTTCAGAGTTCACAGTTTCACTTTGCTTGGAAAACAGTTGTAGTGAAATCTTCTTTTTCCATTGAAGCTACAAAACATGGGAATTATTGCTGATACTGCCTTCAGAAGACAGCTACAGGGGAAAAAAACCTTATGTATTACAGTGGATAGGGTATCAGAATTGTATAAAGTACTGACTGACTGACTTGCTTTGATTTGCAGGGAGTGAGGTGTTACTGCATTGTAGAAATGGAAAGTGAAGTATTAATATCCTTCCCCTTTGTGTTTGTGTTTGTCTTACTTTTATAAGAGACAGAATGATTTCTGGCTTACATTTTCTGTTTAACTATAATCTACTTTTTGAAAGCTTCAGTATTTTGAAATTGTATGTATTTTAATTTAAAATTAGGAATGGATCCAGCAGAATAATATTTTATCAATCGTATTACGAGACAGTCTTCATCAGCCTCAATATGTAGAAAAGTTAGAGAAGATTCTTCGTTTTGTCATCAAAGAAAAAGCCCTCACTTTGCAAGATCTTGACAACATTTGGGCAGCTCAGGTAAGGAATTAAACTACGGCCTTGTCCTTAAGCAGGATTGTTCTTACTTTATAGCACCTCTTGACAATTAAGTCAAATTATGACTTTTATTCCACATAGCAAATGGCATCCATGTTATCAAATAAGGGAGATAGGTATTGGATTTCATGTAGAAGGGAGGGTGCTTTGAGATTGTGTTGCAGATGGTGTGCATTGGTATATACAAAAAGAAAGAGGAGAAGATCTTGAAAGTTTAGTGTAGAGTGCTAGGTTGACTCAAGTCCAGGATCTCAGACTGCCTTCTCAAATGTGCTACAAGTTCAATAGAAAGACTAACTAGGCAGGAGGTAATACATTCTAACAGCATAGATGAAAAAATGGTACAGAGGAGGGATTAATATTTATTAAGCGACGTGTGAGTCTAGATTCTCTAGCCTATCAGTGGATAAGATGAGGCAATTAAAGATAATGGTGAAGTAGCGTAAAGCATTTTAAATGAATGTTTTGGCCTAGTTTTGCTGTAGAGGACAAGGGAAATTTCTTTTGAGTGCTTTAATTTCTGTTGTGAACACAGTACCATTTCCCATGAAGTCCCTAAGGCCTGGTCTTCACTGAAAAGTTAAGTTGACCCAGCTATGTTGCTCTGGGGTCTGAAAAATCCACACCCCTGAGCAGTGTAATTAGGCTGGCCTAGCATCCTATGTAGACTGCACTAGGTCAAAGGAAGAATTCTTCCATTGAGCTAGCTGTTGCTTCTTGGGGAGGTGGGTTACCTATGCCAATGGGAGAACCTCTCTCATTGGCATTGGTAGTGTCTACAATGAAGCACTATCGTGGTGCAGTACATTTGTGCCTCTGTAGCATTTAAAGTGTAGAGAAGCCCTAAGAAGAAAGTATTGGAGCAAAATGAAGTGCAATAAATCTGAGAGCCAAATGGATATTCTGAAGCTTCTGAGATTGACTTGGGGAAAATAATTATAAACAGATTCAGCGGGAGGGAAGAAGCTAAAAATCAGAAATGCCAAAAATAGGTGTTGGCATGATAGTGGATAAATTAGATATGAGTAGAAAAAAGGCGAATGCCACTTTGGACTGATGATCGCATCTCTCTCAGTATGGTGTTGGTTTAATGACAATTAGATGTCAGCATTTAAATACATGTCACATTTAAACTAAAAAGACGACAAATTGGAGGGTGTTCAGAGGAGTCCAGGGAAGAAATTGGAGGAATTGATTTAAAAAAAATTTAATTTGAATTGGTGAGCAGGGGACACTAATTTCTAAAAGTATTGGAAGTGTTCAAATAGACTGAAATTATTTAAATTTAAAATTTTGAATTCCAAGATAAAAAGTATGAGTAGATTACTGAATCAGGAAAGTTAAAATTACTGAATATTTGAAGTATTCAGCAGTATGACTGCCACCATCACTCCCTTTAAAAAAAAAAAAAAAAAAAAATCTGGACCATAATATGAAAATAAGTCACTGCATAAAATATAAAAATAGTAACACTGGTTACTGCTAATGATGGTAGTAACACTGCACACCATACAAGTTAAGATACTGACTTGAGTACTGCAAGAGGTGAAATGAAATACTGATGCAGAGTTCACAGAGTAGTGAACTTCATTACTATTAATGCATTAATTTTTAATACTGCATGAGATTGATAGTATCTCTACATTTTAGAAATATTTTAATTCTTTGCAGAAATTCTCTTCTACATAAAATTGTGGAAAATCTGGAAATTTTTGACCTACAGATTATTTTTAAACCAGTCCCTCCACTAACTAATTTCACCTGATTATTTTTTTTTAACTTAAACTAACAAAATAAAACCAGACAATCAGATGTCCTCAGTGTAAGATATGTAGTCAAAGTGGGTAATGATTTAGTCATGGGATAATAATCCTTCTTACCCATTTCAGGTAATCATCTGATAAATTTAAAGCATGAATCTTACTGTGTTTATCTTCGATAGTTACAGATGTTAATTTTGTTTCCCTGACAGGCAGGAAAACATGAAGCCATTGTTAAGAATGTACATGATCTCCTTGCAAAGTTGGCTTGGGATTTCTCTCCTGAACAACTTGATCACCTGTTTGATTGCTTTAAGGTAACACTGCATTTTTGGCTGTTCTATTACTGTAAATATTGAATACAATTAACTTGCCTTTAATGTACTGGATGTAATAATTAGTATCTTGATTATGCATAATCTGCTAAGAGCATTTGTATATATTCAAATTACCATAGTAGAACTTTTAAAATTATCTATCGTACTCTTTTTACATAAATTCTGTGCAGGCTCCGCAGACAGGGGACTTCCTGTTGAACGTACGTATTAACAGGGTTCTAACTTTTGTATGCTGCAGAACTGTTTATAGCACACTATGGGATATTTTCAGAATATTTCTTCTGAAATAAAACAAATATTTAGACTATGGCATAGTCTGCACTAGAAAATTAGGCTGGTTTAAGTACATTGGTCAGAGGTGTGAAGAAAGCACACCTCCGGGTAGCATTGTGAAGCCAATTTAAGTCCCCATGTGGACAGCAGTAGGTCCATGGAAGAATTCTGTTGCTCTAGCTCCTGCCTCTTGGGGAGGCGGATTACCTATGCTGACAGGAGAACCTTTCCTGTTCGTATAGGTAGTGTCTACACTGAAGCTCTACAGCAGTACAGCTATGCTGCTGTAGCATTTTAAGCGTAGATGTACCCTACTTCTTTTATTGACAACTTGTTTATCTGGTTTCCCTTGGATTTTCAGCTAATGCACTTCCATTGTTGCTTCAAGCTCAGTAAATTCAGTTTCATTCCTGGAGCACTATCATTAAATTTACTTTCTGAATTAAAAGTGCAGATATTTATAATTCCCTGTTTGTAGTCCAGGATCTTGTCTTCATTTGGAGGGAAAGAAGGTGTGTTCTTTACTCAAGTTAGTTAACTCGAGGTAATATCCCAGTGAAGATAAGGCAAGTTGTAGTTCTTTTACTGCTTGCTCATACTCATTCCATATTAGATATGTGTGCTTGCACCAGTGCTGAAAGTTTTTCCCTTAGCAGTATCTGTAGGTGACTGGCTCTAATGCCCCCTGGAGTGGCACCTGCATGGTGCAGTATAGGGGGGCACTGCCAGCTCCCTTCAACCTCAGTTCCTTCTCGCCTCCAGTGATGGTAGTTGAACATCTGCTGCTTCGACTACCATTATTTCGTTCTTTTTGTTCTTGTGAACTTTTAAAGCCTGTAATATAGTTGTATATAGTTAATAGTTTCTTAGTTACCCTTCGTAGTAATAATCAACTCTCCATTAGTCCCAAATGGGACTCTGCTGGGGGATGGAGCATGCCCCGGTCCCCTTGCTCTAGGCCATTTGCAACGATTGCAGAGCTTAAGTCAATCAGCAATCCACATACCAGCTGTGTAAGGTGCTTAGGTGAAGGGCACATAAGTGACAAGTGCTGTATCTACAAGTCCTTTAAACCGAGGATGAAGGAGGAGTGCGATATCCGTCTGAAAGTGCTCCTAATGGAGTTAGTATTCATTCTGGCACCAGAGCAGTGGTCCAACTCCTCACTGAGCCTCCATGCGCAGTGCTCCATCAGTGCCGTCCACGAGACGGCACTGGAGCCCCTCCACAGCTCCAGTCAAGAATTCAAAGAAGACTGGGAGAGGAAGATCTCCTACCTCCTGGAGTGCAGTGCAGACTCCTAGCCAGCTGATGTCCAAAACTCTTCGAGCGGCTCAAGAAATCCTGACTTCCTAGTGCAACCCACACCGACTCCCACAGTACCCTAGTCTTGGGGAAAACTCGCATTGGGACCTATGCCTGTGTCCCCATCTCAGCAGTGCCAGTCCCCATCGAGAGGGATGTCCTGCCAGCATTCGCCCACCCAAAGCCGTCACTCCTCAGGATTGGAGAGGAAGGCTCAGTGGATTCCTCTTTGGTACCCACACCAAGGGCACCAATCAAGGGACTCGAGGCATACCTCTCCAGAGATTGGTGCAGACCCTCTGAGGCACACGCCACCCAGCAAGAACTCTAGGACCGGCCCCAATCACCTCCAAGGGCCTGGGACTGATCGGATCACTGATCGCTGGGCTGTCATCGCCTGTCTCCAAGAAGGTCACCCTACTCAGCACAATCCTCCCCGCAAGCAGCCCATAGTAGCTCCCGGTCGTGTTCGACGTCCCAGTGCCAATTGAGTAGCATGACGCATGGATCGCCAGGTATTAGACACAGATCTGCTGAACAGTGTTGGTCTCCGAGAGCCCGACCAAGTCAGTCTCGCTGCAGAGGAGGGCATATAGGAGTGCTTCTCTGCCCCCAGCTCTTCTCTGGTCACAGCCCCACTCTCGGCTGCAGCTCTGCCCCTGGCTCCGGACTTGCCCTCTGTGGCCCTAGCCTTGTCCCCTTTACCCCATCTGCAACGGACCTCTAATCGTGGTCTATCTCCCAGCCCCGTCTCCCCTAGAGGAGGGAGCAGGTATGACGTGAAAAGTTTAGGGACCACTGCAGCAGAGTGATATTCAGTGCTATCACACCCAGCCACTAAAAGACTCCTCAGGGGTATAGTAAATCTTTTCCCACAACAATAACTCCCTACTTCCATGTGAGACCCAAACCTGGTATTGAAAAGACTGACCATGCCCACCCCCTTCGAATCCATGGCTGCCTGTTCACTTACATACCTCTCAGTGAAAATGGCCTTCCTGATAGCAGTCATCTCGGCTAGGAGAAGTAGTGGTACTAATGCCACATCTCCTCCTTCTCCCTCTAGTATTATTTGGGACAAGGTTATGTTCAGGCCACATCCAAAATTCATTCCTAAGATAACCTCCTCACTTCACATGAACCAATTGATTCACCTTCCAACCTTGTCTCCCAACCCTCCCCGAGACAACAGGGAGGCTATATTACACACTCTAGATCAGGGGGCAAACATTTTGACCTGAGGGCTGCATTGAGTTTCCAAAATTGTATGGAGAGCCAGATGGGGAGACTATGCCTCCCCAAACAGCCAGGCATGGCACGGCCCCTTTCCCCATCCAACCCCCTGCTTCTCACCCCTGACAGCTCCTCCAGGACTTGTGCCCCATCTACCCCTCTGCTCTCTGTTCCCTGATAGCGCCTGGACTGCCCGCCCCTAAATACCCTCTGCTGCCCCATCTAACTCCTCTCCTTCCTGACGGTCCTGAGTGGGGAGGACCCCTGCTCCATCCAACCGTTCCTCCTTCCTGTCCCCTGATTGCCTTGGGAACCCCCGCCCCTGACTGCCTCCTGCTACTTCATGCAACCCACCCCCTCATTCCTGATGGCCCCTGGGGATCCCTGCCCACATTCAATGCCTCTGTTCTCTGCCCTCTGACCCCCCTGACCCCTGTCCACACTCCCACCCCCAACCACTCCCTGAACTCCCCTGCCCTCTATCCAACCACCCCCTGCTCCCTGCACCCTTGCCACACTGCCTGGAACATGATAGCTGGTGGCGCCGCTGCACCAGGACAAACAGCCACGTGGCACTGAGCACCAGGTCAGGCCATGGCTCTGCAGCTGCGCTGCCCAGAGCATTGCATTAGCAATGCGGCACGCTGAGTCCGCAGGGCAGGAGGAACAGCAGGAGAGGGGTTGGAGGTAGCCTCCCTTGCTGCAAGCTCAGGGGCGGGGGGGGTGGGTCCAGCAGGCCATATTTGCCCACCCCTGTTCTAGATGTCCAGAGAGCCCTAGGCTTCTGCTTAGATAGGATGCAGGGTTTCAGGAGATCCACTAGACTTTTCTTCTCCATTGTGGAAAGATCCAAAGGCTCAGCAATATCAGTCCAGAGCCTCTCGAACTGCATTAGACAATGTTACCAAGTTTGCAATACAACCCTTCCAGATATTATTCATACACACTACCCAAGACAGGTCAATCTCATCTGTCGCAGCCTTCAAGAATATCCTTATCTGAGAGCAGTGACATGAGTATCAGTCAACACCTTTGCAGAATATTATGTGATCATTGGGAACTTTGCCTCCAGTGCCATCTTTGGCTCCAGAGTACTGTCATCTCTAACTGACCCGACTTTGGAGCCCCAGCCCTCCAACAGGGCACTGTTCAGGAGTCCTCTACAGTGGATCATCAGTAGAAACACTGCCTGAAGAAGCTACTCACCTTGTGCAGTAACGATGATTCTTCAAGATGTCTTTATGGGTGGGTCAAAATCCCTCTCTTCTCTCCTCCAATTTGGAGTTCTTGTCAGTGACTCTGAGGGGTGTTAGCTTGCGCACCTAGCGTGGTAGGGTATGAGGAGAGAGTACACGGGTGTGGGCCTAACGGACACTGCTACCAAAGTTCTCCGATCAGCAGTGCAGGGACATAAACCTACCTACAGAGGAGCACCCATAGTGACACATCTTGAAGAACCATCATTACTGCACAAGGTGAGTATTTCAAAATATTTTATTGTAATTGTATACTTCCAACTATATGACATGTACTAGCTTTATACTGAGTAATGCTGAAATTATTCTCATAACATTTTTATGTCCAGTGTTTTTGTGTAATGACATTCAGGAATGTTCTTTTTCTCTGCACGTTTTTGAAGGAGTTGGTTATAGTTACTTTTAAAAGATATTGACATGCATATTTGGATCTAATAGCCACCATTAAAAGTGTAGGGCCCAGTTTTTCAGTAGATTATCAGTAGGTACTTCTGCACCAGCAAGTTTGCGCCTGCTTTGTCGGATCCAGTTCTCTGATTTTTGTGTTCACTTGACTGGATAGGTGCCTGTAGTCAAAGTTTTCATGTAAATAAAGGATTCAAATATACATTTCAAATTTATTGAAAGTTAGAACCATATTTACTAAATTAACTATTCAGTTGAGTACTCAGAAATTACATTAAAAGGAAAGTAAAAGTTAATATCATTTGTGGCCTCTTTGTAAAAAAAGGGATGTGGAGCAAGTTTATGTCCAGAACTTATTTTGGGTCAGGTATGCTAGTAAAAATGACTTTTGTTTTGTCAGCAGTTTGTTGCATCAGAGAAATCAGTATTATAACAGTTAAATTAAATCATTAACGAGTAACATTTTAATGATTTACTAGATGGCTTTTAATTATAAGTAGGGGAGTCTTTAGAAAGCAATAACAGAAAGCAGCCGAGGTCCACTCCATTTTGAAGTTGAAAATGTCAACAGTAAATGATTTATAAACTGTTGCAAAACAGAGGACTCTATTGATGATCATAATTTAAGGAACCCTTAAACTCCAAAATTTTTTTTAATTCTCAAAAGAACTTTGTTGTACAACAGTAATTACTGAAATTTGTGCTCTTAATATGTGTCTCTTATGATTGACAAACAGTTTATTAAAAATAAATGAGGTTATTTTCACAGTGTTCTTTTGTAAATGGACATGTCATAATGTATAAGACCAAATTTAAAAATCTGATGGTTTTTCCTTCTGCATGAAATTCTTTCTTTACCAGAAGTGACAGAGTTCTGTGGCACCTAGAAGACTAACTAAAGTATTAGAGCATAAGCTTTCGTGGGCTAATACCAACTTTGTCGGATGCATATTTCGTGGGCTAATACCCATGAAGTGAGTATTAGCCCACGAAAGCTTATGCTCTAATACTTTAGTTAGTCTTTAAGGTGCCACAGGACTCTGTCACTTCTGCAGTTCCAGACTAACAAGGCTACCTCTCTGTTTCTTTACCAGGCAAGCTGGACAAATGCAAGCAAAAAACAACGGGAAAAATTACTTGAGTTAATCCGTCGTCTTGCTGAAGATGATAAAGATGGTGTGATGGCACACAAAGTATTGAACCTTCTGTGGAATTTGGCACATAGTGATGATGTACCTGTTGATATCATGGATCAGGCTCTTAGTGCCCACATTAAAATTTTAGATTACAGCTGTTCACAGGTAAGAAATTGATTGTGGTTTTATTAGGACATAAGGACTACCATTCTGAGTCAGATCATGGTCTGTTTTGCTCAGTGTCCTGTCTCTGACAATGGCCTGTACCAGAGCGTGAGGTGGGGTGTATAGAATAGGGCAGTTATGAAGTGATCCACCTTTTGGTAGTCAAAGGTTTAGGGTCACCCAGAGTATGGAGTTGTGTCCCTGACCATCTTGGCTAATAGCCATTTGATGGACCTATCCTCCATGAATTTACCCAGTTCTTTTTTTCAAACCAATTATAATTTTGGTGATTACAAAGTCCTATGGCAATGAGTTCTGTAGGTTATTTGTATATTGTGTAGAACAAGTAGTTCATCTTATTTGTATTAAACCCTTTGCCTATTAATTTCATCCAGTGACCTCTGGTTTTTCTATTGTGGGAAAAGGTAAATGACACTTCTCTATTCACTTTCTCCATGCCATTCATAATTTTATAGACTCCTGTCACATTCCTTGCCTTAGTCATCTCTTTTCTAAGTTGAACAGCCCTATTATTTTTAGTCTCATTTTGTATGGAAGACATTTCATATCCTTAATCATTTTTGTTGCGCTTCTCTGAATCTTATGAGTTCTACTGTATTCTTTGAGATGGGGCAACCAAAACTACACTGTATTCAAGGGGTAGGTGCGCCGTGCATTTATATAGTGGCATTATATTTTCTATCCCTTTTCTAATAGTTCCTAACATTGTTAGCCTTTTTGACTGTTGCTGCTTGTTGAGTAGAAGTTTTCAGAGAACTATCCACGATGACTCTAAGATCTTTCGTGAGTGCTAATGGCTAATTTAGAGTCCATCATTGTATATGTATAGTTGGGATTATTTTTTCCAATATGTACTACTTTGCACTTACAACACTGAATTTCATTTGCCATTTTGTTGCTCTGTCACACAGTTTTGTGAGATCCCTTTGTAATTCTGCAGTCTGTTTTGGAATTAACTATCTTGAATAATTTTATGTTGTCTGCAAACTTTTCCACTTCACTGTTCATCCTCCTTTCCAGATCATTAATGAATATGGTGAACTGCCTGGGTCCCAGTATAGATTCTTGGGGGACCTCTCTATTGTGAAAACCGACCATTTATTCCTACCCTTTTTTATATTTTAACCAATTATTGATTCTCTTAACCCAGGGCTACTTAGTTTCCTTAAGAGCTTTTAGTAAGGGACTTTGTCAAAGGCTTTCTGAAAATCCTAGTATAATGTATTGAATGGATCACTGTTATCCATATGCTTGTTGATTCCATCAAGGAATCCTAATAGATCAGTGAGGCACGACTTTCTCAACAAAATTGTGTTTATCAATATGTCTATTCTGTTCCTTGCTGTAGTTTCTACTAATTTGTCTAGTACTGAAGTTAGGCTTACTGACCTTTAGTTGACAGGATCATGTCTGGAGCCTTTTTAAAAAAAATTCATTAGCTACTTGCAGTTGTCTGGTACAGAGACTGGTTTCAGCAATTATACTATAGTTCATAGTTCTTGAATTCCATATTTGAGTTCTTTCAGAACTCTTGGCTGGGTGAATGCTATCTGGTCGTGGCGATTTATTACTGTTAAATTTATCATTTTGTTCTAAAACATCTTTTTTAATATACAAGTGCCATTAATACATCATTGACACATCATTATGGGACAGTATTTCAGATATATTGTCCAAAAAAAATAGCTCTGATGTGGGTATCTCCACCACATCCTGTGCAGGGAAGACCTGCAGGGTTCATTTAGTTTCTCTGCCATGGCTTTATCTTGTTTGAGTGCTCTTTTTAACACCTTTGATGTCTAGTGCCCCCACTGCCTATCAGACAGGCTTTCTGCTGCTGTTGTACAGTAAAACCTCAGAGTTACAAACACTAGAGTTATGACCTGACCAGTCAACTACACACCTCATATGGAACTGGAAGTACGCAATTGGCAGCACCAGAGACAAATAAAAAAAAGCAAATACAGTATAGTGCTGTGTTAAATGTAAACTACTAAAAATAAGTTCAACCAAAAAAAAAAAAAAATTGACAAGGTAGGGAAACTTTCTGTGCTTGTTTCATTTAAATTAAGATGGTTAAAAGCAGCATTTTTCTCTGCATAGTAAAGTTTCAAAACTGTATTCAATCAATATTCAGTTGCAGACTTTTGAAAAAAAAAAAAAAAAAAACCAAAATGACCATATTTTGTTCAGAGTTGCAAACAACCTCCTTTTCCAAGGTGTTCATAATTACTTCACTGTTTTTGTGTTTTCAGCAATCTGCTTCTCATATTCTTTCTTGGCCTGCCTTATACTTCTACATATTTCTTTCCAGAGTTTGTGCTCCTTTCTACTTTTCTCATTAGGATTGGGCGTCCAAATTTGAAGTTATGCCATTTTGCTTCTGATGGCTTCCATCACGTTGCTATTTAGCCATGGTGGCAATCTTTTGCTCCTCCTACTGTCTTTTTGACTTGCAGTATACAGTTAATCTGAACCTGTGATATGGTGTTTTTAAGTAGTCTCCATGGTGCTTGGAAGCATCGTACTCTTAAATTTCCATCTAACTGACGTGCTCATTCTTGTGTAGTTCCCCTTTTTAAAGATAAATGTTACTGTGTTGGGGTTTTTTGATTGTTCCCCTTTTCCCTCCTACAAGGATGTTAAATTTAATTACATTATGGTCACCATTACCAAGTGGGTCAGCTCCTCTTAGACCAGAAGCAGTCATTAATGGTGTCTAGAAATTCTCTCTCTTCATAATGCCCTGCAGTGACCTTCAGTCAGTATGAGGATAGTTGTTGTCATCCATTACTGTTGTGTTTTCTGTTTGTGGCCTGTACAATCTCCCTTGACATTTCACAGTTATTGTCACTATCCTGGTCAAGTGGTTGGTAGTATATTCCTAGTGCTGTACTGTATTATTCAACGATGGAATGTCTGTCCATAGAAATTCTGTGGTACAGTTTGATTCATTTAAGATTTTCACCTTATTTGACTCTGCTTTTTTAACATACAAGTGCCATTAATATTGTAAAATGATTCATTTGTAGTGACTCTTCATTAAAACTAGGAAGACATGATGTGATAGCACAAAATGCCATCATGCACAAGATCTGTGTCCTGATACATGCTCAAAGCACTCTTCAAGCAGATTGTAGTATGACATTTTTTGAAGGTGACATGTTTTGGGCTTTAATAAGATGGTGTTGGTTGTATTTGTATCCACCTCATTGCAACAAATGAAGTGTCCAGACGCATGGTGTAATGGCATGGAGGTCACTCACACCTACCCCCTGTGATCAGGCATGGTGACAGTTTCCTTTCAACTGGAGTATAAACAAGTCCAAGTAGGCCTTTTGAATTATAAAAAAGCATCCTCTTCAGAGTGTCTCATTTATTTAATAGAAAAGGGACAATACAAATACTTAAATGAAACTCCTCTGCTCCACTGGAAACTCTACTCCTCTGGGGTAATCAGTCTTAGGTGCTCTGTGGTTAGACACACATCAGGCTGAATACCCTGCCTGGAACTTAGGCCTCTGCCATTTGTTCAGCTGGATACTACTTTTTCCCAAACAGTGTGTCACTCATTGCCAAGCAAGTCCCTAGCAGCTCTCTGGGAAGGTTCATGCCCAGTTCATTGTCCTGGGCTGCTTAGGTCCCTTGTCTGGGAACAATTTCTCTAGGTCTGTTCATCTTTCTCTTTGAGCCTCTGCTCACCAGGGAGGCATCACTGGAAATAGCTTCCTAATCAGCTGTCTTGAGGATTGTTTCTCCTGGGAGCTTCCTGTGTTCTGGGGCTCTTGACTGAACTCTCATAAGCCTTTATTAGGCCCAAATGTTCCTAAACTAATTAACTGCTTCACAGCCATCTGGGTTGGTTCGTTCTTTTTAGCAGAGTCTGTCACAGGTAGGCTGAGTGTCTGACCATGTCAGAGCTCAGTTACCCTATGACACATGATAACCTGAGGGCTGTCACTTTGGGAGTAAGAGGTGGTCCCCAACTGAATTGTGAGGGGAGGAGAAGGCATTTCCCCAGATGAATTTTAAATTTGTTCCCTTAGTTTCATGGATAATCCTTATCTCCTGTATCTTGCAATAAAGAGTCCAATGGGAAGCACCTAATTGACCATTTATTCTTAGTGATATTTTCTAAACTAAATAATTTTTAAATCTCAAGTTTTTGGATACCTCTAATTTCATTACCCTCTGGGTCTTTTCTGTTGCTATATCATTTGTGAGATGTGTTAGTCAGAATTGAATATAATCCATTTAAAGGAGTAATATTGATTTATATGACACATTTTCAATGTTATTCTCTATTCCTTTCTTAATATTGTACCAAAGTATATATCATACTACATATTCGGTATTTGGAAGTTGCTAATCCTTCCATGTGCAATGGCTCTTAAGAATATTATTAGCACAGTCCTTGGTTTCTTCTCTTTTCAGGAAAAGACACTGAAACACTTGTTCTTTGGCCTAGTGAGGTCAAGGTTCCAAGCCTGATTACCAAAATGAGCAGCAGTTCAGATGCAGCTGTTGCCAACGTCCATTATCAGTATCTGGTAGCTTTTTCTAGTGTACTCAAATCCTGCAACTACTTTGATTCAGGGCAGACTCCAGGCAGGTTTGTGAAGATGCAAAGAAGAAAGGACAAATTTTAAAATTCATGGAACTAATATGTAGAATGAACAAATTGCAAATTATAGATCTGTTACACTATTGAAGTCTTCTGCTGATGCCATGAGCCACTTGGGCTTTCCTGTTGTGATTTGAAATTTCAGAGCTCAATAAAATGAGTCTGATAGTTCAGTTACTTGTTTGTTCTATATTTATGCATGCATATGTATGGAAAAATAAAAATGGATAAAGCAGCTTTAATTTGGATTTTTGATATATACTAAACTGTGTAAACTTGCTTTTTAAGGATCGGGATACTCAAAAGATCCAGTGGATAGATCGTTTTATAGAAGAGCTTCGCACAAATGACAAATGGGTCATTCCTGCACTGAAACAAATTAGAGAAATTTGTAGTTTGTTTGGTGAAGCACCACAGAACTTGAGGTAAAGTAGTAATGTGAATGGGATAGAATTGTGGACTATGTTAGTTTTTTTTATAAAATAGGATAAGTAATGAATTTTATATTTAAGTTGAAGCTTGTTTTTTGCTGTTAAAATACATGTCACTGTGTATATGTGTGCCTGCATAAACTCTTTAATATTTATTGGATTTAAGCATTCAGGAGCAAGAATAAATCATTGTTGACTACTTTATTACTTTAGGTATATATAGACTGTTAAACTGAGACGTTAGTCTCCTAATTATACTTTCATTTAATATGATTAGAAGAAGGATGGTGTTATGATTAAGTCACTGGAATTTTGGGTAAAATTTCTGCCTGTGACATGGGTTTCTTGTGTGACCTTAAGCAAGTCCGTTCATATCTCTGAGTTTTCATTCTTCAGCTGTTAAATGGGGATGATATTTCCCTTTCTCATAGTAGTAATGAAAGCATAAATGCATAGTTTTTAACCTTTCTGAAGATAGAGGCCATATAATTACCTAATTAGAAACACACAGCTCAATTACTTTAGGAATTTTTGTTGATGCAGAATGACATTTTGGGGGGAATTCTTGACTTCTTAGTAAGTTGTTTGTGTTCTTTGCTTTTTTTCTATTTTATCATGCTTTTCTGGAATAAAAGAAAGTGAAAGTTTAGCCTACATGATTTTTATATATTAACTGTTTAATGGGATCTGTTAAAATTAACAAGCTTAGTTTCAGTTACTGTGTCCCCTTATTACAAAACTGTCTGGTCCCTCAAAACTGAAAATTTCAATACTTGTGCTGAAGTTTCTGCAAACTCCAAAGTTTGTGCTTGTGTAAGCATGTTCCACTGTTCCTTTGTTTTACCTGAATAGTTCTGTGGGCAGGCACAGTATTCAAATGAGTTTCAGTACCCTGTCTGCTTACAGGAATGGATAAGACTGAAAAAATTGAGGGAGGATGTGCACAGTTGCAACATATGACAGCATTATTTTTTTATTGATGGGCTGTCGTCTTATGGAATTGTGATAATATTGCATTCCTAGTTTGCGGAATTTACTTTTATCCTTCTGCACTGGGTAATGTTTTAAAACTAACTCTCTCTCTATCACACGCGCGCGCACACACGCACACACACACTTTAAATCTTAAAACTCAATTTACATAATAAGTTTTACATATGTCCCAGAGTTTTTTGAAGGTCAAAAAGATGTCATGTCTGTTGAGACTTCTTTCATGTCTTGATGAGTTCAGTAAAATTTTATGTGGACTGATGTCCAGTCAGGGAATATAACCAGTCTAGCTTGTTGGCTTACTGTTTTAGTTGAATGCTTTCTGTCAGATACTAAATTCTTACAGTGAAGCTTACTCCTCCAGTTCCTTAGTTTAGAAGGAAATCTCAATATTGCAACATAAGATGATTCTTCAAATTCCCAGTGTACATTTTAAGAAGTATATCAGCTAATCTTCACAAATGGTTAAAGAGCTTTTTTTAGCCCAGTATCAGTGCTGTTCAGTTAACTGGAGCTTCCCAATAAAAAAATCATTTTGAAATACTGAGGGCTTTTTCAATTCTTTAAGTCTTCTGGGTTCTGATAACTCTTGCCATTGAAACTATTGGAAGTTTGTAATCCATGAATTTGTGACTAAAATGTTTGACTACACTTGCAGTTCATTCTTAAGAGACAAAATAATTGAATTTAGCAGCCACATTTACTGTCTAAAGACAAAGCAGTACAGTACGATAAGGATATTATATAGCCTCCTTTTGCGAAGCAATTCTGATCTCACAGCATGTTCATCTTACGCAAGTTGATTCAAAAATACACATTTCAGCTAATAGTGTGTGTATTACGATTTTACAAGTTACAAAACTATTTACATGTCACTAAAATCCAGCCCACCAGTTTGTAGCAAGTTCCTTAACTTGTTCTGTAATTTTTAAATGTCTGTTTTGGATACTACATTCCAAACTAGTTGCCTGTCAAGGTATCTATAGTGGAACATAGAACTAATCTGTTTTGGTAGATTTTGTAGTTGCTATTGCAACAGCTGACTTCAGCTTTGCAAAGTACTGTGGGATATACTTAGCATGAGTGAGCAAGAGTAAGCATAACAACATTCACATACAAAGCTTTGTGCTAACATTTATATATTATATAATGTGTAATAGATATTAATATGATGTGCAATACATATAACACATACATATTGCTGACAATGGATATCTTGTTCTCGGTGCACATTATCACTTGAATCTCTGGAATTTGTTTTTCAAATCGAACTCCTAGAACAATCAACAGAGATGTTTCGGACAATTCCTTTGAAGAACGCTGCATAGAGTGTTGCATGCAATATCAATGTATGCAATCTCTGTGGTAATGTATCCTGCTTCCCGCTTGGGTATCTGAGCCATTGGGAATTAAGGGCGTTGAGTTCACAGCAGGATGTTAAGTTTAAATTTCATTATCTCCCTTGCACAGGAGGGATTCTCTTCAGAGGAATGGTCTACTTAACTTGCACATGAACTAAGTCTTGAGTGCACTATAAATGCTTGGATAGTTGCTTTCACAGCAGACTACTTACTACAAGGAAAAGGTACACATTTTGAGAAACTTAGGGCATGTCTATGCATACAGCGCTGCAGCTGTACCGAAGCAGCTGGGCTGCTGCAGTATGTCTGCTGAAGATGCTCTATGCTGCCAGGAGAGCATGCTCCTGTTGCCTTAATGACCTCTGCAAACAGCGGAAGTGGTGCTGGCAGGAGCAGCTGTCCCACCAACATAGCGCTGTGCACACAGGCACTTAAGTGACTGGGATCCCAGGAGAGGCCATGCTAAGATTGCAAAGAATGGGGTAGACAATCACCAAAGCTGGAGGCTATTCTAATACTTAGATCCACAAAGCTAGCAACAAAGCTGTTTCTATAATACCTTACTGGTTACCCAGAAGCCAAAGTACAGTTCTCTTAAAACAACCTAGCCTCTGGGGTCCTACGCAGACAGCCAAATCAAATATGATGAGGATTATTGAAAATCTTATTCACTATATAAAAAGTTCTACCAATTCCAAAGGATCAGACACATTACCCACCAAGTTAATGAATATTTCAGATCTTGCCCAAATATACATTTGCAACCAATTCTTATGAACTAAAATAAGATTTATTTTTTAAAAAGAGAAAAAGTATTGGTTAAAAGATCATTATACATACAGACTTGAATAAAATTCTTAGGTCAGTTTCGTAGTAGAGATGGTGAGCTTCAGAGATGCAAAGAATCAGTTTATCAGGTTATAGTCCAATGTCCATATCCAATGGCAGGGCAATCCAGAATGCACTGGAGACCACAGTCTTGCAACTCAATCTTCCCCTGTCAGAGTTTAAGCCAGCGATTCTTAAACTATTGAGAACCACAACCCTTTTTCACTTTCTTCTTCAGCGCGGCAGACCCTTGTATGTCTGCCGAAAAGCTGCCAAATTGATTACTTGCGCATTCAGCAGCTATTTTCGGCGGACATGCTGAGCACTCGTGAAAGTGCTTGGTGTGTCCACTGAAAAGCCACCGAATGTGGAAGTAATCAATTCGGCGCCTTTTCAGTGGCGCCAGGAGCTCGTGACCCCCCAGGAGGCGGCTGGCGATCCCCACTTTGAGAACCGCTGGTTTAAGCAGATTTGAGGTGAAAGGATTAGGTCCCAAGAGTGTTTACAGAGATTTTTTGCAGTCTCTTGACAGAAGGTAGCCCTTGGGTGAACAATAGGCTTTTGAAGTAATCTTCTATTTCCCAAGCATCACTGATAATTAGCTACTTTACTAGCATAAGGTAATTATTCATTAAGCAGTTCATAGACAATTTACGTTACTAACTTCAAAGTGAAATATAGACAATGACATTATTACACCCAAGTTTCATCTGAGTGTTTAATATTCCTTTTTGATCTTTGAATTAACAGATACAGTAACAGACAGGAATCATCTGTTTACATCAGGGCTTCTCAAAATGGGGCTCGGGACCCCTTGGGGTCGTGAGGTTATTACATGGGGGGTTATGAGCTGTCAATCTCCACCCCCAAACTCCGCTTTGCCTCCATCATTTATAATGGTGTTAAATATATAAACAAGTGTGTTTCATTTATAAGGGGGGTTGCACTCAGAGGCTTGCTATGTGAAAGGGGTCACCACTACTAAAGTTTGAGAACCCCTGATTTACATGATTAACATCTAACAAGATATACGTGAATACATACAATGAGCATTACCTCTAATTATTTATCAATACAAGTTTACATTTCAATGCTCTAGTCTATCTAACATGGCTGTTAGTTATTTATAAGGCATATCCTTAATTACCATTTATATACTTCTCTAATATGTCTTTGAAGGTTGAATTCGGATCATTTAGCCTGCAACTTGCTTAACTCTTTCTGGCTCTGTGTCACAGCTTATTTCAGTGTAATTTATGTTGATCAGAAGGGTTATTCACCCCTGAGCAACATAAATTATGCTGACAGGGGCTGTAGTGTAGACATAGCCTTACTTTAACTAAATAGCAATATCAAGAAACCCAAATTTCAACAGGTGTAAGACCACCTGTCATCATAGGGTCGAATTCACTGGGGTTGTGTACACTCAGATCAACAGGGAATTTGGCTCATGGTCTTCAGGTTCATGAGCCCTAATCTGCTTTCAGTATACTCTGTTGATTGTGAGAAGAGAAGTAACATTTGCACTTGATTGGTGATCTTTGATAGTTAGACGTGTAGTTTTTGTTAAATCTTTTAAACATTTGTTACTAGACAAGAGAGCTCTGTTTTGAAGGCTGCAAATTGTACTGGTCAAGATACCACTTTGTATCAATACAACATAACATAAAATCTTTTAAAGATAAATTTTAATTTACTTACTAGTATTAAAATGACAGCGAGGGGAAATCTACCAAAATCTTTTTTTTGTTGAAGAGAGAGTCTAGTTAATGATTGTTTCTCTCGTACAGGGGTAGGCAACCTATGGCCGAAGGTGGCACAGGAGCTGATTTTCAGTGACACTCACACAGCTCCTGGCCATGGGTCTGGGGGGCTCTGCATTTTAATTTAATTTTAAACGAAGCTTCTTAAACATTTTAAAAACCTTATTTTCTTTATATACAACAATAGTTTAGTTATATATTAAAGACTTATAGAAAGAGACCTTCTAAAAACATAAAATTTATTAATGGCACACGAAACCTTAAATTAAAATGAATAAATGAAGACTCGGCATACAACTTCTGAAAGGTTGCTGACCCCTGCTCTAGTAGGTTCAACAAATATTTTCATTTATCTGGAAATCATAAATTTCCTTAAGATTATATACTTGTGTGTTCTTTGTTACCAGCATATTAATAAATAAGACGAAGACGACTTGTGGCACCTTAGAGACTAACCAGTTTATTTCAGCATAAGCTTTCGTCCACCTCATCAGATTCATAGAATGGAAAAGTAGTAAGATGTATTTATATACACAGAAAGCAAAACAAACCCCAAAAAGGTTGTACATTAGCATACCAATTCAAAGAGGCTGTTTAATTTGGATGGGTCATTATCAGCAGGAGGAAAAAAAACCTTTTGAAACGGAATCTCTGTCTAATAGGAGATAAGAACTATTGAAGGTAAATAAACTAGGGAAATGCAGTCAATTAGTATAATGAGAGAGTCATCCATAATCCCTGTTTAGCCCTTGGTTTATAGTGTCCAATTTGAAAATTAATTCCAGTTCCTCAGTTTTTTGTTGGAGTCTGTTTTTGAAGTTTTTCTGTTTTAAAATTGACACCTTCAAATCTTTAATGGAATGGCCAGGGAGGTTGAAGTGTTCTCCTACTGGTTTTTGAATGGTATGATTCCTGATGTCAGATTTGTGTCCATTTATTCTTTTGCGTAGAGACTGTCCGGTTTGGCCAGTGTACATAGCAGAGGGGCATTGCTGGCACATGATGGCATATATCACATTGGTCAATGTGCAGGTGAATGAGCCTCTGATGGTGTGGCTGATGTGATTAGGTCCTATGATGGTGTCAGTTGAATGGATATCAGGACAGAGTTGGCAATGTGCTTTGTTACAAGAATAGGTACCTGGGTTAGTGTGTTTGTTGTCTGGTGTGTGGTTGCCGGTGAGTATTTGTTTCAGGTTGGGTGGGCTATCTGTAAGCGAGGACTAATCTGTCTCCCAAGATCTGTCAGAGTGCGGGATCAACCTTCAGGATACGTTGTAGGTCTTTGATGATGTGTTGGAGAGGTTTAAGTGGGGGCTGAAGGTGATCATTAATGGTGTTCTGTTTTTTTCTTTCTTGGGCTGTCCTGTAGTAGGTGGCTTCTGGGTACTCTTCTGGCTCTGTCAATCAGTTTTTTCATTTCCCCGGGTGGGTATTGTAGTTTTAAGAATGCTTGGTGTAGATCTTGTAGGTGTTTGTCTGAGGGATTGGAACAAATGCGGTTGTATCTTTAGAGCTTGGTTGTAGACAATGGCTCGAGTAGTGTGTCCTGGATGGAAACTGGAGGCAGGTAGGTAAGTATAGCAGACAGTAGGTTTCCAGTATGGGGTGGGGTGTGTATGTGACCATCAGTTATTAGCACAGTTGTGTCTAGGCAATGGACGGCTTGTGTGGATTGGTCTAGGCTGAGGGTGATGGTGGGATGGAAATTTCTCTCTCATTATAGAATCAGAGGGGTAGCCGTGTTAGTCTGGAATTGCAGAAGTGACAAAGATTCCTGTGGCACCTTAAAGACTAACTAAAAGTATTAAAGCATAAGCTTTCTTGGGCTAATACCCACTTCATCGGATGCGTGCAGTGGAAGTATCCAGGGGCAGGGGCAGTTGTCAATGGAGCTTCAGAGTCATGTGGTTTCAGAGCCATGTGGTCCAGTCCAGTATCCAGGAGCAGGGGCAGTTATCAGTTATACTCTCATTATACTAATTGATTGCATTTCCCTAGTTATTTTACCTTCAATAGTTCTTGTCTCCAGTCAGATTCCATTTCAAAGGTTTTTTTCCTCCTGCTGATAATGGCCCATCCAAATTAAACAGCCTCTTAGAATTGGTATGCTAATGTACCACCTTTTTTTTTTGTTTTGTTTTTTTGCTTTCGTGTATATAAATACATCATACTTCCGTTCCATTCTATGCATCAGATGAAGTGGACTGTAGCCCATGAAAGCTTATGCTGAAATGAACTGGTTAGTTTCTAAGGTGCCACAAGTCTTCATCGTCTTATTTACGGATACAGACTAACACGGCTGCTAATCTTAAGCATATTAATAGTGCCATTAAAAATCAAATTTGATGTATGCTTTCATTTTTCATAGGTATTCTTTACAAAAATTATTACTAGAGGAGTAGTCAAATTCAGTCAGCAATGGATCTAGTCTGTCAGTATTCGTAAAAATAACCTGAGTGCTTGAGTGTTGTGGAATTTGTCAACGTTTTCTGAAAATATAGCTCATTGGTCAGTGTGGCTGCTGCCAGAGCTACTTCTATGAGTGGATAGAAATTCTTCTTCCTTTTTGAGACCATCAGCCTAGTCAGATAGAGGATTAGGAAGGAGCACCTTTTCCAAAGGGCTGTGTAGCATTTCCATGAGCAAATTAAAAAAAAACCCAAAAACTTGGATTATTTCACCAATTCTCTAACTTTTGCAACCGTTGCTTTATTTGTGCTTTTCACTTTGAGAGAGAAGTGGTTTGTTTATTTTGACAAATCAGACTTAAAAAGCATAGGTCACCTTGGAAGCTAAATATTAGAAACTGGATCCATATAATCAACACTACTATTAATGGGAGTGGTGGAGAACCCACAGTGAATAATAGATGATCTGAAGTAGTGATCTCCTTCTTGTGCAGGTTTTGCCTTCCCTTTGTGCTCCCAAGAATGAGGGTATTACAACTACTACTACATGTAATCTATATAGGTAGAAAATGGGGTGATATTTTCTCAAGAATTAAAAAATTTGAGACCTCTCTCAAGAAAATAAAAAAAGATAAATTAACTTTAATCAAATCGTGATCACATTTAATACTGAGCTGAATAGTTTTAAGATGATGCTGTCAACTTAATTGAATACAAAGCTATGTTGTGATATAGAGGTTGGATAAAGGATAATAAATCTAGGGCCTCCACCCTTTACATTATAGTTTTAAAAAAAGACTCCAACAGAACTGATTCTTTTGTCTCCTTGATAGGGCTAATTGAAGCTATATTAAATTGAAACATTTGAACATAGAGTTGTTTTGACAGTTACATACTTTATTATACAAGAACGGACAGTGGGAGAGGTCTGTCAAACTGTTTCCTTTCACTTTGTAAATGATGGTAAAAAAAAAAAAGTTAAATATCAGTGAAAAATGATGGCTTCACAGAATATAGCCAGTTGATTATTGGTCAAGTCCTAATAACTTTTTTCCAAAAATTTTTTTTACGAATTTTTCTGGAAAAATTAATTAGATGGAAGAAAACTTATTTACTCTAACATTTGCGTATTAATTACAGCCAAACTCAACGAAGTCCTCATGTGTTTTACCGCCATGACTTAATCAATCAACTTCAGCATAATCACGCCCTGGTAACTTTGGTTGCAGAAAATCTTTCTGCGTATATGGAAAGCATGAGACAGTATGGTAAAGGTAAGTTATATTTTTGCTTCCTAAATCAACTGTTTGATAATTCCTATTGAAAACTGGTATTTAAAGCAACATATTGCTAGTGTTGGAAAAAGTTTTTCACTTTCACAGATTTAGATATAGGAGGCCTATACGTGTATATCAAGCAAAAACAAATAAGTTTAAATTTTAAGATTACTTTTCTTAAATATAAATTAAAAAAACAAATGGGTTTTGTAGTGGAATTTCAAAAGTGGCATTCCCCTTGCTCATATTTACTTTCAAGTCGAAGATAATCCTTTTATGCTCTGCTTAATCACAAATTAAGTTATTTGTGTGGAAAACGTTGAATTCTGTCCCACTTGTAGCTTTCTGTAAATCTAATAATGGATAATTACAGAGGGAGTTATTAGTAACCCCTATATTTAGGTTATGTAACACTTTCCATTATAAAATATTCTTAGTCTTTTTTTAGAAGCTCTAACACCTCTATTGTTCACAGCAAACATTTGAAATTTGGCAGGGAGAAAGCCCCGAGGCCAGAAAAGTACTATTTATTAGTGACATGAAATTCTGTTCATATTTAGCTGAGTTATAAACTTCTGAAAAACCCTCCTTTTCTGTTGCTTGCTTTGTCAGTATGCCAAGCGAATCATGAATATGCAGACTATTCTGCATTAGGAATCCCAAGAGCAGGCAACTTAGTTGCTGCTGTACAACTGTAGCAGGAATGAGGAGGTGAAGAAAGATGGGCCAGTCACCTCAACAGTCCCCAGCCTGCCCTGTATTCAACACATGGAACTGCATCACCATCCTTCACCTTGTTGGCACCATATGGGGCAGGAACTCTCTCCCACAAACAGAGGATGAAATGGGGAAAGAGGTTTGAGCCAGGTGCCCTGCTTACCCAAAATACAGGCCCAGTCACCAACTTCCACCCTAGGGTTTAAAAGCCTGCAAACTTACTGTAACTAGCCGTATCACTCAAATGGTAGATATCTGTGCTGCAGTTTTGAGTTTAGGATTCAAACTTTACTGATGATACATGATGGGGGAAGGTGGTGGTTATTAGAGCTGCACATCAGACAATTGTTTCCTTTTTTCCTTTTATTTAACCCTCTAGCCCCCTTGAGAAATTACATACCAAAAAAATCTGTTAAAAGACGGTTACTCATGTTGCACAGACAGCCTTAATTCAGGCATTTCCTAATTCTTCGTTGTTTGACTTTGTAACCTAAAGAGCTCAGCTCTTGGAGTTGTGCCACTATCCAAGATTTACTTCAGCCTATTTTCACAAGGTCTTGAGAGCAACCTTTTATTTGAGACATGGAGACTGCACAGTCTGTTTTTTTCATCTGGTGTTGCCTGTTTTAAGTGATTATATTTATTATAGCACTGGAATAGTTAATGGCACTTCCATTCCATTCTAATAGCTTATTTTCAATTGTTTATGATTTTATCAAAATGTACTGTGTCTGCTGACATAACTCAGGCTTTGTCTTGCCTAGAAGAGTGAAGTGGGATATGTGCTAGTCTTCGCACACAAACCTTTATAAAAATGGGCGTGTCTCTTTTATAGTTACCTGACTATTTAGGTTGGGGGAATCACACGTGAGAGATAAGTGTCATATTTGTGAAACTTTCAGCCCTGCACAGCAAAAGAGGGGAATATTCATTTATGGTCTCTCTTCATGGAGTCCACCCTTCGTCTGGCTTCCATGCCATCCTGCAGGATTCGCAGGCCTTAATATGCAGTGTGCCTCCTCGCACTAGTCTCCACCTAGCACTATTCCCTGTTGCTGGTGCTCAAAAAGGTGAGACAGCACCGCTCCCTGGCACCAGGCAAAAAGGGCAATGGGTCATCGGGCGAGGGACCCGCTTCGGGCCGCCCAGCCACTCTGGAGCCCCGGATTCATGCCTCCATTGTCAGGGCTCTGCAAGGAGCAGCATGGGACTTAAACCCCTGATGCCCTCAGAAGCTCCACTGGCTCTTGGAGAGCCAAGGTCTCTGCTCGGGACTACGATGCAGCATGTACCACAGGAATTAGCAGAGGCTCTCCATGAGGGCAAATCAGCCACTAAGACCCTTCAGGGGGCAGTGGAGTGCTGCTGATTTCCCCTGAGATGAAGCAGTGCTCTCCGGAGTTGAAGGCCAGATTCTCTGGGCTTGCTTTTGGTCACCACCATTGCAATTGCCGTCCCCGCTGTCTCGATACGGATCCCCCAGAGGGGGATGCTGGTCTGTATACAACCGGGGCTGTTTGCCCTCCCACCAATTGTCTTCTCAGTGCATGTCCTGGTTACCTACTTTTTGGAGTGCTCTGTCATATCTCTGGTCCCCCCAGCACGGGTGCCCTTGCTCCAGGCACCAGTCTCAGATGGTAGTGGTCAGCAGACAGACTCAGGTGTCAATGGCCCCATCATGTTCACGGAAAGGGGATTCTTTCAGCCCCTTGCTTAGACTCCGGTGGTGCGAATGAGCACTCGAGGCTGCGTCGACAGCGCTGCCTTGGCAGCACGGCCAGTGGCCAGTACAGTGGACTTATTGGAGTATATAGGAAGTGCCGATAATGGTGATGCCCCCTTCACACTGCTTATCGGCCGCCACCTCGGAGCAACAGCTGGCAGCACCGACTGCGTCGGGCTTGGTGTATGAGGTATGCTTGAAGGTTGAGGCAGAGAAGACTGCACCTGCCCCTAAGATTCCCTCCCCCATGGGGAAGGATGCCCTGGGGGCTCCTCCGGCGGTATAGTCATCATTTGTCCCAAGACAAGGTGGTTTTGGAACCCTCGAGGGCCAAGGCGATGGATGATTTTAAAAAACACCAGGTCCTGCTTTGATGGATGGTCAGGAACTTGGATCTGGAGATGGTGGAAATGGCTGAGCAGGCCAATGCCTTGTTTAATGTCTGTCAGCCTCTATGCCAGCCGTGTCACACTACCAGAGCATGACTGAGTCCTCAAAATTACCAAGGCCCTCTGGCAAACTCCTTCATCTATCCCTCCCAGCTCAAAGGCCGGAAAGAAATACTTTGTCATGGCTAAAGGGCTTGCGTACCTTTACATCCACCTTCCCCTGGGCTTGCTGGTGGTCTCTGCCCAATGAAAAGGATAAAAAAAGGGCATACCATCTCGACTCCCAAAAATAGAGGCCCAAAGATTTGGACCTGTTCGGGAGGAAAATTTTATTCAACTGCCAGCCTACAATTCCAGGTGGCAAACCATCAGGTCCTCCTAGGGAGAGAAGTTGAAATTCTGTGGGACTCCCTTTGTAAGTTGAAGGAGTCCCTCATGCAAGGTTCATTCCAGGAAGTCAGCACCCCTCGTGGAGCAGGGCACCACAGTGGCTCAGTGCTCCCTCCAAATGATGTGGGATGTGGCTGACTTGACAGCTAATGTGGTCAAGTTGGTGGTGGTTATGAGGCACATCTTCTGGCTTTACACCACCAGACCTCCCATTTTATGGGCTTTTTCTCTCTTTCAGAGCAAGTGGATGCAAGGTTGCATAGGTTAAGACACTGGGGCCACCCTTCACCTGTTAGGTATGCATTGGCCACAGTTTGTGAGAGAGCAGTTCTAGCCACCCCTGCCACCAAAGCCTTGGCTGTCTCGTCCAGAGTCTGCAAGGAGAAGAGACAAATGTTAGTTTCAGCTGCTGCTGTTGCACTTTCTCCTCCCACTCACCTGCACAGCCCTGCCATCATTTTGAGGGTGTGCTTGAGAGAGATTCTCTAGTCACCTCCTAGGATCCACCCCGTTCTTTCCTCAACTATCTTCGTCCCTACCATTTACTCTGGTCTTGGATCTGCTCAGACCACTGGGTGCTGGACATAGTGTCTCAAGACTGCACTCTGCATTTTTTTTGTGCACCCTCCCCCATCCCTCTTCAGGAACTCTTCTCATAGGCAAATCTTCATTCAAGAGGTTGAGAGCTTCCTGCTCATGGGAGCAGTGGAGGAAGTCCCTCAAGAAATGACAGGGAAGTAATTCTACTTTCATTATTTTTGAATCCCAAAAGCAAAAGGGGGCCTCATACCCATTTTGGACTTGCAGCACCTCAATAATTATCTCAAGACACTGAAGTTTTGTATGGTCTCCCTGGTCTCCATTATCCCCTCCCTGGATCTGGGAGGCTGGTACACTGCCCTCAACTTGAAGGACAGTTATTTCCCTATTCAAAGTTTCTTCCATTTTATAGTGGGCGGACACCGTTTCCGATTCACAGTGCTGCCCTTTGGCTTCTCATTGACCCCAAGAGTCTTCACAAAATGTATGGCACCAGAGGCCACTTACCTGAGACATTAAGGGCTCCAGGTCTTCCTATATCTCAATGACTGGCTCATCAAGGACAGGTCCAAAGTACAGAGAAGCCTTGATCTAGTGCGTTCCACCTTCCTGGGCCTGTTGATAAATGAGCAACAATCCATTTTAAGGCCAGTCCAATTAAGAGAGTTCATCGGGACAGTTCTTGACTCTGTGCAAGCCAGAGACGTCCTTCGGGAGGCTCGTTTTCAGGCCATGTTGGATCTGATCTCCCATGTGAAGAACCACCTGCTCACTATGGCTCACACCTGCCTGCAGTTCTTGGGCCACCTGTACGTATGTGGTCAGTCGTGCCTGGCTTCAGCTTCTGCAAGGGTGGCTGGTGTTGGTTTACATCCCCAACAGACACAACCTAGACCGGGTAGTCAGGGTGCCAGATCATGTCCTGTCTTCCCTACAGTGGGGTTGAACCCTGGGTCGGTGTTGCAGGGAGTTTCCTTTGTGGCTCCAGCCCCACTACTGACCCTAGCCTCAGCACGCAAGGCTGCTTTGTTGCGGAACGATCTGGCCCTTCATATCAATACCAAGGAGCTAAAAGCAGTTCGCCTGGCATACCAGGCTTTCTTGCCCCACCTGAAGGGCAAGGTGGTTCAGGTCTTGACGGACAATACCGCCACGATGTATTACATCAAGAGGCAAGGCGGAGCCAGATTGTCAGCTTCTTTGCCAAGAAGCTCTCAGCCTTTTGGACTTCTGTATGCAGCATGCCATTCACCTGCTCAGGACCAGGAATGTGTTAGCAGATCGCCTCAGCAGGACCTTCTCGTCTCACCACGAGTGGTCCCTCCACCCAAAGGGAGTCAGTATGATCTTCTGAAAGTGGAGAATCCACTCCCCCCACCCGAAGAGGACTTGTTTGTCTCATCAGAACAGAAACTGCCACGTGTTCTGCTCACTCTGGGGAATAGACACGGGGTTCCCTGTCACATGCTTTCCTGCTCCCATGGTCGGGGGTCCTGATGTATGCCTTTCCACCCATGCTGTTGATTAACAGCATCCTTGTGAAGATCAAACAGGACAGAGGTAAGGTTATCCGAATAGTCCCTGAGTGGCCTCGTCAGCACTGGTTTGGCACACTGCTTAAAATTTTGGTAGCAGCCCTGCTGCGGCTATCTCTCTGGCCGGACCTGCTGACCCAGGACTACCCAAACCTGGAGGTGTTGCACTTGTTGGTGTGACTACTGTATGGCTGAATGTGGAAGAGTGGGAGTGCTTGGTCAGAGGTCTTGGTGGATATCAGAAAGTCCTCCACCAGAGCAACGTACTTGGCCAAGTGGGAAAGGTTCACGTGGCTGGGCTTTGGAACGATGTGTCCAGGCTGAGCAATTCTCACTGCTTGTATTTCTGGTTTACCTTCTGCACCTCAAAATTCAGGGCTTATCCCTGCCATTGATCAGGATCCACCTGGCTGCTGTTTCGGCTTAGTTCCAAGGCAGGCCGGTCTTTGTTTATGACGTGACGACCTGGTTCTTTAGAGGTCTGGAGTGTGTCTACCCTCACTTACAGGACCTTTTTTTTCCCCTCTGAGAGTTGAATCTTGTGCTATCAAGACTCATGGGGCTTACTGTCAAAACTCTGCCTTCTTACTCTCTTCTCTTTCTCTCCTGGAAAGTTTTGTTCCTAGCTGTGGTTACGTCTGCCCGGAGGATGTCTGAGATCAGGGTGCTTTCTTCAGAGCTACCCCCTATATGGTCCAGTTGTGGCTGCACCTGGTGTTCCTGCCCAACGAAGTTTCCCAGTTCCATACCGGCCAGGTATGAATTTGCACTTACCGATCGTCTTCCCGAAACCCCATAAATCCAAAGAGGAACGTAGGTTGAACGCCCTCTATGTCAGGAGGGCATTGGCCTTCTAAATCGACAGGCCAAAGCTGTTTTGCAAGTCACCATAGCTGTTGGTTGCAATGGCAGACAGGATGAAAGATTGCCCAGTTTCTGCTCAAAGGATTTTGTCCTGGATAACACCCCGCATCCAGTACTGCTATGAGCTGGTGAAAGTGCCTCTACTGGCGATAGTCAAGGTGCAGTAAGTTAGAATGCAAGCGTCATCAGCAGCCTTTTTGGCTCAGGTGCTGATCTACAAGATCAGTAGAGCTCCTACCATCGTCATCTGTCCACATGTTTATGTCCCATTATGCGCTTACTCACCAGGCCTGGAATGATGCTGGCTTTTGTAGAGTAAGTCTGCAAGATGCAAGACCGTAAACTCCGAGCCCACCTCCATTGGCACTGCTTGAGAGTCACCAAGAATGGAATCGACATGAGCAAGCACTTGAAAAACAAAAAGCTATTACCTATTTTTTCATAATTGTTGCTTTTTGAGGTGTGTTGCTCATGTCCAGTCCATAATCTGCCCTGCTTCCTTTCTGTTGTTGGAGTTGCCTGCCAAAAGGAACTGAAAGGGCACAGGGAATGATGCCTGATTTAACCGTGCCTGATTTATCGATGCATGAGTGTGACACTCAAGGGAGCACTACTGCCGACCCTATGGATACCACTAATGCAAAAATCTCTGATAACTGCACACATGGGTGCACAAATATCTAGAATGAAATGTACATGAGCAATAAATCTCAAACAACAAAAAATAGAGAAGGTAGGTAACCATTTTTTCTCCTTTATCCACTGCTTTATTCTGATGTATAAAGAATTTTAAGATTAGTGAAACATGATTTTCCATTGTAGAAACCATGCTGGTTAGATCATGATGTTCTGGATATTTTGTTAATGTATATTTACTCTTGGGGGAATTCCGTGCTCCTGTATGCATGCTGAAAAGAGTCTGCCTGCAGAGTCTCATTACTTTTCTCAGAAAATGGTTTCTGTGAGGTAGCACAGGTTTCTGTACTCACCCCCTGCCTGGCAACCCGGGCTGGTCTAGCTGGGGGAGAGTTAAATCCCTGGAGGGTGCCCTGGCCACCCAAGGATATTAGTCCCAATTGGGCAGAGTGAGGTAGGGTGGGGAGGGGAAGGGTTGGTAGGACGATGATGACTTATTGCTGTTTAATTTATCAATTTATTCCAAAACCACCTCTACTGATACTTCAATCTCACAGTTCCTCAGATTTGTCATCTAAAAAGAACGGCTCAGTTGTGAGAATTTCCCTCACATCCTCAGCCGTGAAGATCAATGCAAAGAATTCATTTAGTTTCTCTGCGATGGCCTTATTGTCCCTGAGTGCTCCTTTAGCACCTTGATCATCCAGTGTCCCCACTAGTTGTTTAGCTGACTTATTGCTTCTGATGTACTTTAAAAAAAATTTATTACTTTTTGAGTCTTAGGCTAACTATTCCTCATATTATTTTTTGGCCTTTCTAATTGTATTTTTACACTTCATTTGCCAGTGTTTATGCTCCTTTCTATTTTCCTCATTAGGCTTGAACTTCCATTTTTTAAAGAATGCCTTTTTGCCTCTCACTGCTTCTTTTACTTTGTTGTTTAACCACTATGGTTCTTTTTTTGGTTCTCTTACTATGTTTTTTAATTTGGGGTATACATGTAAGTTGAGCCTCTGTTATGGTTCTTTAAAAAGTTTTCATGCAGCTTGCAGAGATTTCACTTTTGGCACTGTAGCCCTTAATTTCTGTTTAACTAACCTCCTCATTTTTGTGTAGTTCCCTTTTCTGAAATTAAATGCTATATTAAATGTGATTAAATGCAATAACAATATAATCACACCATTTTTAATTATTTTGGTAATTTATTTCAAAATACTCATCAGCAAATAATTGAAAATGATTACATTGTGTTATTTTGACAAATAAAAATGTGCAGAATTTTGCAGAGTTTTGTAGCAGAACATTTAGTTTTTGGCATAGAATTCTCTCAGAAATAATACATTAATTAATTATTTCAACACATTTACCAGGACTTATAAAATATAGATACAGCATTTGTGGTCATCCAGTTCTCTGGTACAATATCTTTTTTCACATTTTTGGTGGCAGCTAAGCCATTTTATTGAGCTTTTTTTAGAACTACTCTGGGATGTATACTATCTGTGACTCATTGTCTTTTGGGTCATTAGTATGTTCTAGCACTACTACTTCCGACACCTCAATCCCTGACAGTACCTCATCTTTTTTATTGGAACAGAGTAAGTCTATGGTAGGTATTTCCCCAACATCCTCTTTGGTGAATTTAGCTCCTCAGAAATGTGGTTACCTTCCTTAATTGTGCGCTGTGTTTCCTGGTGATGTAGCAGACTCTGAAATTCTTTACCAGGTTTCCCACTTCTGATGTAGTTAAAGAATTTCTTCGTTTTTGTATCTTTTAATTATATGACTGTCAACATTCATTTTAGTCCACCTGATTTTCTCCTTCCTTACTGCTTGCTGTATTTATACTTCTGTTTATAGGCTTCACTATGATTAGTTCTAAATTTCAAAGGGTTTCTCTGTCTTGAATAGTTTCTCTAAATTTATTTTTTAGCCATATTGAATTACTACCTACATTCCTGGTTCCCTTTTTATTCGTTGGTACATATGCCCTCTGAGACTTTACGGCTAAGGATTTTACTTCCTTTTCTTTTGTTTTTGGATCTGAAGCCTTTGTGTGTGTGTTTGAACTTATGTGCAAAGTCTCTCATTTTTATTCTCTTGATTTTAGCATGTGACTGAGTAGGTTTTATGTATAGTTGTCTTTTCTTTGAAATAAATTGTTCAGATTTTTCATGTTCCTTGCCATTTTCTTCTGTCACATGCCTGATGTTTACCTGGCCTATGGCCTTCAGTTTTACTCTGTAGTGATTCAGGTAGCTGGCTGTTTGTTTTTTTTACTCCCCAACAGAGTGATTTATATTCCAGATATTTTCCATTTTTTTTTAATTATCAGAATGTAAAGTTTTGCCTAAGAATCTATTCTTGATTGGCTGGAGAATTAAACTTTCTGGTTGAGTTGAACTGCTGTACTAAACTGCTGAGCTAAAATGCTGAGGCACAGAGGGACAGAAAGCAGGACTGAATGGGGAAATCAAGAAGAGGAAAGAAGAGAATTTAAGGGAAAATGAAACAAAAAATGGAAACGAGGGAAACTCAGAAGAATAAAGTCTGTACCTCAAGAGATTATTCCTTTTGTCTGTCAGAAGAGCTTTCCCAAGATTATCCACTGAGACAAGGGGAAGTGTGAGAGCAATAGTGAATGTCCAAATGACTGGGTCCAAGGTAGGAAAACTGACAGTTGAATTTCAGACATAGAAAAGTGTAGAATGTATTCAGCATTTGCTTCCTAAATGTAACATTTCATACACCTATTCCCAGTGATAAATTTACTAGACTATAAAAATCACACTTTTGCATGATTTTAGCAGGGGCGGGTATAGTACCTGAAATTCTTTACTAAATTGACTAGTATTTAAGTTGGTATACCTTTTTTCACACATTCATAGATGACTGTCTTTTCAGATATTTTCTTTTTCCCAGTTCTGAACCATTTGCAGTTTGCATTGACTATTGGATCTATAAATTTGTGTTTTTCTCCTAGAAGCAATAGGAAATTGATTTGTTTTATATTTTTACAGTTCAGTAAAACCCCGTTTATATGTCCCTCATTATCTGTCTCTCCATATTAACCAAAAACCCAGTGTACACAGGTCCAGAAGCAGGCAATCTCTCCTGTGGCCGCTAGGTGGTGCAGCGTTGCATTTACTCATTCTCCGGGTAATCTGAATTTTTGATTCTCTTCTGGCTTCCGTCCCAGTTGGATTGGATTAACAGGGGTCTGCTGGATAAACAGGGGTCTGCTGTATGTGAATTGCATAGACACTGGCTATCATGAGACAATTTCCCACACGTGTCACATTTGTCAAAAGTAATCCATGTTATGTGTCAGATTTAGTCATAATTTCTCTGGATTATAATGAAGTTGTGCATTTGTAGTTAACACATGTTTAGTAATAGCTTTTAGCTGCTCCATTAAGAACATAAGAATGGCCATGTTGGGTCAGACCAAAAGTCCGTCCAGCCCAGTATCCTGTCTACTGACAGTGGCCAATGCCAGGTGTCCCAGAGTGAATGAACCTAACAGGTAATGATGAAGTGATCTCTCTCCTGCCATCCATCACCCCCCTCTGACAAACAGAGACTAGGGACAGAGTCCCATTATGGTAGGCACTGTACAGAAGGAAGTATAGTAAAAAGACAGTCCTTTCATCAAAGAGCTCTGCTCTAAATGTGATCTAATTTTATGATGGTCATACAGGCCCTCACACACACACACCCAGTTATCATTTACAAAGCTAGGGGGTTCTTCTAAAACCTTATTTAAATAAAAATAATTTCATTTTTTAAGTTAAATCTTCTGCAGTACCATGAACTCAAACATTATGATGAAGAATATTTACTAGGAAGTGAAATGGACTAGAAACTGGTGTTACAGAAAAGTTAATACTATGAATATAATTAAAAAGTATTATTGTCGTCTATTGCCCTTTAGGGCAGAGACTGTCTATCTGAGGTTTTTACTGTGCCTAAAATGATAGTGCATTAATTCCTGAATGAGGCATTTAGATTTTAGCACAATACAATTAATAGCAACATTACTATTAGAGTAGTGTCAGAAGAATCCACCAGAGATTGTGGCCCTGTTTGTTTAGTGACCGCAGAAACCCGTGGTAAGAGATAGTCATTGCAATAAAGATCTTGCAGTCTATATAGAAAAACCGTACAAAGGGTTGGAGAAAGGGAGAATAATATTTTCTATTTTACACATGACAAACTGAGTCTCAGAGATTGTGACTTGCCTGCGGTCACAGGAAATTTGTGTCAGGCTGGCACCTCTATACAAGCTCGTGCTTTAACCACCAGTCCATCCTCCATTATTTTAACCATTTATACCTCTTATTTTTTTCCACTACAGCTTGATAACTTTATGAAAAGCAGCAAATAGTGTAATAAATGGTGAAAAATAAATTTAGTTTTTCAAATTTTACTTTTGGTAATCTAAAGTGTTAGTAACTGAGGAAGAAACATTATTTTCTTTAAATTTATATATAGATGATTTTCTTCTAATTTAGTGATTATGAAGTTACTACTCATGGAGATGATTATATCTCTATATAGTAGCAAGTCAATGGCGAGTTCAATCCAGCAGTACACTAATCATTGATAAGCACAACTGGTACTTCACGTGCTGACTCAGACCTTTTTCAAAGAAGAAAAGACGTAATGGAAGAGGAGCAACTAGAATCACACTGACAGGCCTTTTAGGAGATGGAACTAGGTTCAGTCTATTACACAAGCTACGTTTCTTTATGGAAGACTGCATTTTTAGAAGTTGTCTACATGGGGAAATAGCCCAGAAAATAGGTATTACGCAGTAGCTGTTTCACATTAGTTCACCATGTGGACACTCTTATTCTGCAATAAGAGCCCCTTTGTGCTATTTAGCTTTAATCCACTTTGGAAGTGCAGCTGTAATACAGAGAAGTGGATAATACTTAGGAAATGGGTTGTTAAACTCACAAAGGTAGTTTTAGTGTGGAATAAGTGTCCACCTGCTGAGGGAGGGCTTGGCTACCCTTGTGAGTTACAGCACATTAAAGCAGCCCCATGCGCTGTAACTCACGCCCCGTCTACACTGGCAAGGCACTTAGAGCGCCTGGACTCTGCAGCTGGGGCGCTCCTGGTAATCCACCTCCATGAGAAGCATAAGGTTTGTTGCTTCTCGGCTGAGGCGCCCCAGCATCAGTGGGAACGAAGTGTTGCATTACTGTGCTCTGATTGACCTTTGGAAACATCCCACAGTTCCCTTAAGTCAAGTGGCCACTCTTGTCATTGTTTTAGAATCTGTTGTAGGAATGCGGATATGCCCTTTCAAAGCTCCGTTTCTGACCACAGGCATTCTGTTCCAGGGCAAAGCAACCATTACTGAGGAATGCTGCTTGCTTTGAGTGAGGTCGGCCGGGGGGGGGGGGGGAGGAGGAGGGAATTTACAACTTACAGTACAGCATGCTGACACTCAGCACCCCCAGAAACCCACTGTCTCCCCCCCATACACACAATAAGCTCCCTGTCTCACTCCCACTCCCCCACATTCTCCCCATTTCAAAAGCATGTTGCAGCCACTTGAATTCTGGGATTGCTGCCTATAATGCACTGCTCCCAATGCTGCTGCAAGTGCCGCAAATGTGGCCATGCCAGCGAGCTTGCAGCTGTCAGTGTGGACAGACTTGAGCGCTTTTCCTACTGCGTTCAGCAAAGGTTGGTTTAACTCAAAGCGCTCTACATCTGCAAGTGTAGCCATGCCCTTAGTGTGGGTTATTGTGCTTTAAATTCATACCCTTGAATATTTTGCAGTAGCGTTCCTGTGTAGACAAGTCCTTAGGAGGTCCAAGTTCCACCAATGCTCATTATGGGATTTGGCAGGGCATGGCTGATAGCAATATGGGTAAAGTGTTATTCTTTTTATTATTGATGGAGCACTTTATTCAGAGAAGGAATCAACCCCTGTCATATATAACACAATAGATCACTTGGAATGGGGCACTAGGTGAGACAATCAGTGGAACTTATTTATGGGTAAACTCTGATATGAAATTTATCCATATTTATCAGAAAAGCAAGGAGCCTGGAACACCAGATATTCTCTGGTCACCTATTAAAGTACTAACTGGGTCATATTTACTACTTTTAAAAATCACATAACATCATTAGTTACTTTTCTAAGGAAAAAAATTAGTGTTCATCCTGAGTGAAAATCTTAATGATTTGGAAAATAACTTGTTGTATGATACTTGCAAAATGCATTTATTTTTTTCAGTGAGGTAATTCAAACAATGTTTTTCTGAAACTTTGTGCAAGCACAAACGCATTCATTGAGCTGAGATCAAGGATGAGAAAAATTTCAGCCCAAAAGTTAACTTTACTAGATTGGATTGAAATTGGGGATTTGAAATGGCAGTATTATTTCCACCTAAATGATGGGTCACTATCATACTAAGAGATTGTGAACTATTAATGATGAGTATAATTAGTTGTTACTGTAAATCTTCCTGAAGTTTTCAAATATAACACTGCAGCTCAGATCTTTCTTCCTGGTTTTGTGTCACAATAAAATCATGTTGTATTATATAGCTGCACTTGTAGTGTACAAATGCAGAAATAAAAATTTAGTGTTTAAGATATTAGAAGAATCAGTTTGCTAAATCTTGCAGAAGAAAAACCCCAAAATATATAACCTAACCTGATAAAAGATATCATGTCACTCTGCATGCACTCTTTGTACCTTTTTTGACTCATTACTAACAATAAACTTGAAAAAAAGTATCACAATAAAAGGATTAGACATATTAATTCTACATGTAACATCATCTTAACCTCTTCATAAATATTGCTCTCTAGTATCTTGAAATTGCCAGTTTATAACTAAGTATCTACATTTGAATAAAAAACCCGCATCATCAATATAAAGATTGTATTGGATAGCTGTTGTGCCCCTTCTCCCTCCCTACTTCCTAAACCCCGATGTGACATTAAACGTTTATGGTGGTTTTAAAGAAATGTTGTCATAGCTGCTGTATCTAATATATAACCCATCTTTAAAACAAATCTCTTTAAAATGATGATATTCTGAAAAGAAGTCTTTCCACAATGAAGACTGGTTACAGTACTATTAAAATTTCAACATTGCTGGGTAACCTCTCAACCATATGTCCGGTATAGGGTATTTCTTCTCTGCTTACTTTATTTTTCAAAGAAATAAGAGTTTGAAAGAGAGAGAAATTCAGCTGAGTAAACAGAATGCAGTATTCTTGAATATTTTAATATTCTATTCATAATGAAAGACAAAACGTGTACACCTTCAAGGAAAAATACAATTGGCAGACCTAATTGTAGGTCAAGCATCTTTGACTGTGTCTATCTTAATTTAATCTTTAATAATTAATTCTGAGCAGGTCTCTGAAGATTACAGATTATTACAGATTTATGAATCACTTTGGTTTAAATTTGTTTGGCTCTCTGCAGAGCAACGACTTTAGAATCAGCATCTGTTTTCTGTATGTATTGCTTAATAAAAACTTTTTAAACTTGCAGAGCATGGAGAGTATGATCCACAAACTGTAAGACCAGGAAGTAGATACAGTCATGTGCAAGAAGTACAGGAGCGACTTAACTTCCTACGGTTAGTTTCAAGTAACTTATGTCATTTTCTCTAGAAGCCTAACAAATTCATAACTTAAACTTTTGAAATGGAAAGAAACAATTATGTTGAACTTTGTTTCTTTTGTACAGTTGTTCGGCTTATTGCATGGCATTGGCATTTAATTTCAGCAGACCAAGGTAGCAAAATAAAGTAAAATGCCGGAGTTCTTGGATTTGAAAGAGGACATAGAATACCCAAGAGGGCTTTAGGGGCTGTATACATAAAGACACAATCCCTCCCTCACAGAACTTACAATATAGGACCTTGATTGTGCACTAAAATGTGTGCCAGCACACCACAGTGCATGTGCCAAGTCCCACTGACTTAAAGAGGCACTTTGTGGGTGGCAGGCAGCTCCTCTGTGCATATCAGGTTAGGATAATGGCTTAATATTACATGTCACAACAACTGAAGGTAACAGGCGGTGCAGCAATAAACTGTTGGTTACTTAGCCATTAACACATGCCCATACCTAAAATAAACCTTTTCAAATGATTGATTTACTGTTAGCAACATGCAAAAAGTGAGTTTGGATTTTATAATGACCATCTGATATTTTTTGAATAAAGTAAGAAAACGAAGGATTTAGAAAGAGAATATTAAAAATTATTTGCCACACAATGATACTGCTTGAAATATGTCAAGTTCTTAGTTTGGACATAACAGTATTCTTTCATATTTATCTCCCTCAGTATATTTATTTATTTGTTCTTTTGGATGTATCATTCTTCCATTTGTCTGGTGCTGAATTTTTTGAAACTCATTCTTCAATGCAGATTCATATTACAACTTTGAATTTCGCTCAGAACTGATTATAGATTAAACGAAATAGTACTTCGTCAAGTAACGGTTCCTGTTGTATTCCACTGAGGGCGGGTTTACGCATGCATGCCATGTGTCCAGAGCCGGAGAATTTGGAAGTACTAGTGTCCATTGGTCCATGCATGAGTCCTTGCTTCATCTCATGGTTTTGTCCCAGATTATAAAGATCAACTGCATCCCCAGTTTTTTTTCATCACTACATGGTCCAAATCCAAGTTGGAGTTGGTATTATCCTCTCGTCTGACATTTTATATACAATTCTGAAACTTTTTTTGTTAGTTTCCTTTACTGATTTACAGGTTTTTGGGTTTTTTTACATAGTTTAGTTTTTAATAGGTTTAATAGGACTGGGAATTCAGGGTAAACTGTTTACTGGTCCCATCAGCATCCACATGCGGCTACTGGATTATGCCGAAGATTTCAGGATTCATGATCTGTGCTCCCTACCCACGTTTGTTCTTGGTCAGCAACTAGCCCCAATGCTGTCTCTACTGCTTGGGAGAAGCCCACATTTCATCCAGATGCAGTATCTGCTGGTTGTTCCCAAGTCATACCTGAGAAGGCTAGTCTCTGTGCCTCAAGAAGCACCTCATGGAAGTCGCCACGAGGCCTCAGTTGGACCCGAGTTAGGATTATGGACCCTGTGCTGGGTACTAGTTGAGAGGCAAGGAAGTAATGTGTATAACCATGGCAGTAGGTCTTCCTCCAAAACTAAGGATGATGATCCATCTCCCACAAGTTCCAACCACGGAGAGGCTGCACGTTCCAAGGTGTACAAGCACAAGAAGAAATCACGCAGACTGGCAGATCTGCTGGTACTGAGCACCAAGACCTGCATGTGCTCAATTTGGCCTACAGAACAGGTGCCATTAATTCTGGGGTGATGGGAGAAAGCACCAAAGTCACATGAGCAGTTTGGCCTAAGGGAACCGAGATCTCCATGCTTTCCTCTGCAAACTGCACCTAGAGAGGTCCAATCTCCTATGTAGGACTTGCCAAAGTCTGGTCATACTTTGACTCATTCTCCTGTGGCTTACACGCTTCTGCTGTCTCCAGTGGTACTGCCAGTGGAACCAGGATCTAAGTTCTCATTACTGGATGGAGCACAAGGACTGCCAGTACGAGTACCTGAAAGGATGCCAGTGATCTGGCAGTACCCTTTTCTCCACCAACAGGGAAGTCACTGGTTGTCCTCCCAGTGAGGCTCTCTGCAACATATTCTGGATTTGTCTTGCTGGCCCTTTTGGGGATTCTGGCCCCAGTACCCACCCTGAAAACGTGCTTGTTTGGTGAGGGAGGCTTTGCCTATCCCTGCTTATGATGCCCTTGATCAGGCACTTCAAACTGGTTATGGAGGACAAACAGCTCAGTCCTGTTCTGCCGGTACCGCCGAAGTAAGTGTGTTTCCCATTGTTCTCTCCAGATGCTGCAGCAACTTCAGGCTCCCCCTTGCATCAAGATGACTTTCAGCAATTCCAGGAATTCTTGTGAACAATGAAAGACAAGCATCATATTCTGCTAGAGGAGGTACAAGACAAGCAGCACCAACTCCTGGACATCCTTCATTTCTCACTACTGAGCAAGGTTGCTCTACTGATCAATGATGCCATTCTCCAACCAGCCCAAATAGTTTGACAAACTCCAACCACTTTCAATCCTACCCTCAAAGGGGAAGACAGGAGATACTATGCACCAGCAAAGGGTTTGGAGTTTTTTTGTATACCCCCATCCAATTCTCTCGTGATACAAGAAGCAATGGAATGGTCCAGACAGCAACACCCATGCTCTACCCCAACAGATGAGGGTATAAGTTTAGATCTTCTGAGAAAGCAAGATCTTCTCTTCAGCAAGCCTTCAATTTTGTATTTCAAACTGCCAGGCCTTGTTGATCAAATATGACTTCCTTAACTATGGTAAATTGGAGAACTTTTCTGAAAAGCTTCATCAGCAAGATGGAACATGTTTCCAGTCTGTTCTGGAGTGGGACAAGCTGGTGGCTAGAACAGCACAATAGTACGCCCTGAATGTTGCAAATATCGCCTCACACTTGATGGCCATGGACATAGTCATGGAGAGAGAATCATAGCAGCACTCATCTGGTTTCCCCAGAGAGGTGCAGAATACCACTGAAGACCTCCCTTTCGATGAGTCATACCTGTATAATCAGAAGACCAATGATTCCCTCCAGTGCCTCAGGAATGCCAGATCCACAGTTTGATCTCTGGGCATCTATCCACCTGCCCCAAGTGGAAATTCTACCAGCCACCACCTACATAGTGATTCAGGACCCCCCATTTCTTCCACCAGAGGCCGTATGAACCTCCTCATAAGTTCTGGAAGACCCTCCAGGCCTGCCTTTGCAATCTTCATCCTCTCATGTTCAAACTGCTCAGAAACAATATTTTTGAGTGCCACTGGAGAGCTGTCAATCGCCATGCCTACTGCCATGCAACCAACCCACCCCCTTTGGGGGTCATCTAGCACTCTTACTACTAGTCTGGAGCTCAGTAACAGCAGGCAAGTTGGTCCTGGATGTCATCCACTATCCCTATACAATTGAGTTCACCACACTACCTCATCCACATCCTGCACCCTGACCTCTTTCCAGGAACCACTCTCATGACAGGATCCTGGAACTGGAAGTAGACTCCTTACTACAAAGGGAAGTGATAGTTCAAAGGAACATGCACAGGGCACAGGGTTCTATTAGACGTGAGGCTTGTCTTCACTACAGGGTAAGTTGACCTCAATTACTCTACTCCAGCTGTGTGACTAATGTAGATGGAGTTGATGTAGCTTATGTCGACTTATCCCGGTGTCTTCAATGTGCTGCTTCAACAGGAGATACTCTCCGGTCGACTTCCCTTACTCTTCGTGAAGAGGTGGAGTACCGGGATCGACCAGAGTGCACTCTGCCACCAATTTAGCAGGTCTTCAGTAGACTCAGTAAATTGACCCCTGCTGCACTGATTGCAGCAGCATCGATCTCCCTGTAGTGAAGACCAGCCCTTACTTCTTGATAGATAAGGGAAAGCGGAGGCCTATCCTGGATCTCTGTAACTTCGACCGCTTTATCCGCAAGCTCAAGTTTCGCCTTTGCAGCCATCATACCATCTCTAGGAAAAGGCAGATGATTTATGGCTCTTGGTATGCAGGACTCCTATTTTCACATAGACATACATCTAGCCCACAGAAGATTGGTTTGTGGTGGGCCTTTAGCATTTTCAGTACAGGCTCCTTCCTTCTGGACTCACCGCTGCTCCTTGGGTCTTCACCAAAGTTTTCAGTCATAGCAGCCCACTTCCAATGGTCAGGAATCCTTATTTTCCCCCTATTTTGACGATATGATACAGAGACAAAGCTCGAATCTCAGCTTCCATATTGCTCAGACTCCTTTTGTCCCTGAAGGGCCTCCGTTAACTAGGTCATAGTCTGATCTTACCTACCAAGGGATAGATTCCAGACTCTCCAGGAACTTGTCTGGGTAGTCAACAGTCCATCTGTCCCAGTCAGAACTTGCTTATCCAAGTTCACATGGATAACTTGGCCACATGGCAGTCTGCTTGTAGATCACTACCTTTGCAGTCTACAGATGTGGCTTCAGAGATTCTACTTACCTACGCGACATGCTATGGACCTTATGGTGATAATCTCTCTCCTCCACCTTCACCCAAACCCATGCTCTCTTCTTTCCAGTGGTGGACAGACCCACAGCAGGTCTGTACAGGAATCCCCTTTCTCCCATCCTTCCTGGACAGAACGATTATCAGACACATCCCTCACAGGATGGGGAGTACACATTGAGGAACACATGACACGACGGATGTGGAGCCCTTGCGATATCAGGCTGTACATCAACATTCTTGAACTCCAGGTGGTACAAGTGTGTCAAGCATTTCTACCTTCTATTCATTGCCATCATGTTCTTATCAGCATCATCATTATTTATTACATCAACAAACAAGGAGTCACGAGGTCTATTGCTCTGTGCAGGGATGTGATCAACTATGGGATTGGTGCATTTCCCACAAGATCCTGTTGTTGGCAGGGTATCTTCTAGGGACTCAGAATGTGATTGCAGACTCAGCTGAAGATTCATTACTGATTACAGGTGGGAGCGTCACAACTCCATAGTAAATGACATCTTCAGACAATGAGGGACTCTATCAGAGACCCTTTTGCCTCCCAAGTCAACAACAAATGCAGCACATACTGCTCAAAGGGAGGGGGTGTTATCCACTCTCAAGGTGATGTTCTCATCCTCCGCTGGTCAGACAAGATCAACTACACCTTCTCCCCTCCCTTTCCACTCTTCTCGCAAGTCCTCCCCAGGATCAGGCCAGAAATGGCCACTGTCATTCTGATCACCCTGTTCTGGCCATGCCGATTTTGGTTTCCCAGTCTATGCATGTTGGCCTGTCCTTTGCTTTCTCACAACTGCTAACACAGCACAACAGGATTAGACATCCTGATCTACAGATGCTTCACCTCAGAGCTTGGTATTTGGATAGGTAACTTCTCTAGAAAAGATTGGATGTTTGTCAACCTTTTGAGCAATAGGAAGGAGTCCACAAGATGTTTTTATCAGGTCAAGTGGAAATGCTTCATCTCCTGTGCCCAGCAGAATGGGCTTTCCCTGGAGGAAGTTGACATTTCCCTTCCTTTGGACTATCTACTGTCCTTGAAGATGTTGGGACTCGCCCTCAATTCTCTCAAGGTCCATTTAGCAGCTATCAGTGCCTTTCACCCTTCCTTGCAAGGGTATTTTTTATTTACATGTCTGTTGACTCTCAGGTTTTGGAAAGGCCTTCTGAGGACTTTACCATCCATACAACCTATTGCCTCCTAGTTGGACCTCAGTTTTGTTCTAGCTGCATTAACGAAACTGCTCTTTGAGCCATGGGGCTTCACTCTGTCCCCTCTTTCCATGAAAGTGACCTTTCTAGTGATTATTAGTTTGGCAAGAAGGATAGGGGAACTTGGAGCTATGATGGCAGACCACCCCTTTCATCGTGTTCCATAAGGACAAAAAGTCTCCCTGTGCCTGTACCTCAAATTTCTACCAAAAGGCGTATCCTTGTTTCATGTTAATCAACCCATACACTTACCTGCTTTCTTTCCAGAGCCTCAAATCTCAACGGAAGAGCGGCATTGTCTCTCCTTCAGTGTCTGCAGGGCCATGAGCTTCTACCAAAAGAGGATGAGACCAGTCAGGAAGTCCCCTAGACTCCTCTCTAGCTATAGCGGAGAGGATTAAGAGGCTGACAGTCTCCACACAAAGGATTTCGGTGTGCATTCCATTCTGTTAGTTGTCGGGACTGCCTCCACCCCTTGGGGTGAGAGCCCACTCCAGAGGAGCCAAGGCATTGACTGTGGCCATCTTCCACAGTGTGACGCTTCCAGATGTATGTAGGGCAGCCATGTGGCGTTTGGTACATATCTTCACTGCACACTACACCTTGGTGCAGGACTTTTCAATGGATGTTTGAGTTGGTGTGGCTGTCCTCAGTTCAACCATTCCATCCTCTTCCTTGCACCCTCCTCCGAATTAAGTACTACTTGTTAACCGCCTCAGTTGGATATAATAGGGACCATCACTTAAATGGTCATCATCATTTAAAGAAAATGTTATGTGCCATTCTGTCACTTTACAAAGCATAATCTGTTTTTTGCAGACACTGGTGAATTCTTTTAAAGCAGTTAATTTGATTGACTCTTAATCTTGAAGAAGAGGTGGTTACTTATCTGTAACTGGAGGTTCTTTGAGATATGTGGTCCCTATTTGTATTCCACTTCATGCTCTCCTTCCTCTCTGTTGTGGATCTACTTGATTTGTCACGGAGAAGGAACTGGAGACACGGTTGGTCCACCTTATCCTTTATTGCCTCAGACAAAACCATGAAACAAAGCAAGAGCATGTGCACAGACCAACAGACATGACTATTTTCAAATTCTCTGGCTTCATAAACCCACCCTCACTGGAATACAGATAAGCACCACTTATCTCAGAAACCTTCCAATTATAAGTAAGCAATCTCTTATTAAAGGTTACTTTATTAAATAATGGGGGGGTATCTGGCCACCAATCTTTAAACAATTATTATTCTATCATATTCTAATAGTTACACTATATTTTTCTTGAAATTTGGTAATTATTTTGGAATTTTGGTATATATTTTTATATATGAGACTAAAATTACAGTAAATATATATATTTTTTGTAATTTTAGTCTAAAATTTTAAGATGTCAGTGTTATTAATTCTCTCTGTTTTGCTCAAGATTTTTATTGAAGGATGGTCAGCTGTGGCTCTGCGCCCCTCAGGCGAAGCAAATATGGAAGTGTTTAGCGGAAAATGCAGTCTATCTTTGTGATCGTGAAGCCTGTTTTAAATGGTATTCCAAACTAATGGGCGATGAACCAGATTTAGACCCTGACATTAATAAGGACTTCTTTGAAAATAATGTGCTTCAGTTGGATCCTTCCCTATTAACAGAAAATGGAATGAAATGTTTTGAACGTTTCTTCAAAGCTGTGAATTGTCGAGAAGGGAAGCTAGTAGCAAAAAGACGAGCCTATATGATGGATGACTTGGAATTAATAGGATTAGACTACCTTTGGAGGGTAAGTACAGGAGGGGAAACATGCAAATAGCTTACTGCTACGTTTTTGTTAAAAACAAAAATGATTTAAGATTGTAACTGATTCTTTGTAGCCTTAAATTACAAAAATGTAACTTTTTCAGACTAACTACATGAAAATTGGCTCTTCTGTTTTCCCTTCATATTCTTTAGTTAGTTATTTCCCAGGGCTGAATTTTGAACTCAGAATATGACAGAGAGAGGAGGGGGAAAAAAGGAATTAAAAAATTAAGTGTATTGGTAATATCTGTGCATGTGAGATTAAGGTTTTGTTTATACCATAAAACCAATCCCATTTGTTTAATTTTTAAAATACCTTTGACTTGCATTGTTCATTTACCATATGCTCTCACTCACCAGCGATTTTACTTATGAAATGACCATTTCTACTAATGGCCAGTAACATCTGGGGGTTAGGGGAGAAGATTTATCTTTCTAGTTAACAGGAAATGGAACTGAACTTTATTTTGAGCATCTGAGAAACTGGCTCTTATAATTAGTTGCACTATTGTGTAAGTAACAAACAAGTGTTGCGCGCTCATCTCTGAACAAGGTGATCATTGTTTTAGTCCTTTTACTAAATGCAGTCTTTTAGATAAAAGATTAGACATCCCTTTTTGTCCCAGGTTGGTGGTTTCTAGGTGCCTGTTGATGATCCTATGATAGTTATTAAATAGAGAACACTGGCATTATCCACTCCAACTGTCAGCATTCTGTTTCTCAGATACCTTTGATGTCTAGTATATAATGGCTGTACTACAGCATCGGCATTAAATGTTTACTTTTGTAAAGCACCAGAAGTACCTAGAGCAGGGATCGGCAACCTTTGGCACGCAGTCCCTTGAGGAAATCTGCTGGCAGGCTGGGACAGTTTACCTGCAGTGTCCACAGGTTCGTCCGGTCATAGCTCCCCCGGCCAAGGTTCACTGTTCCAGGCCAATGGGTCCTGCAGGAAATGGCATGGGCCAAGAGATGTGCTGACCGTCGCTTCCCACAGTCCCCATTGGCCTGGAACAGTGAACTGCGGCCAGTGGGGCTGCAGTCTGTTTACTTGCAGCATCCTCAGGTTTGTCAAACCGTTCCAGCCCACTAGCGGATTTCCCTGGCAGTCCTCGTGCCAAAGATTGCCGATCCCTGACCTAGAGTGTAATCCAAACATTTGGGATATGCCCAGTGAAAAAGCAGCAAGGGTGCTCTTCAGACTGTTCAGTAGTGGGCAGTAACTTCCTTGGATCTGCCCTTCTGCCTGGAGCTACTACCTTGCTACTTAGTAGGACCAATTTATGACAGCTTTTCAGCTTCAATTCAGGGCAGTGGCGAACAGTAAGTTTTCAGATATTCAGATTAGGTTCAACACTCCTTTTTCTAGGTTCGGAAGTAAATTTTAAACTTTAGCTTAAATAGTGGCACAGATTATCTTGAGTTGAGAGGTCTTTAATGGTATTAAATTGTTTAATTTCTTCTCTTAATTGCCTAGAACGCCTAACTAACATAAACACAAAACTTGTAAGTACTGGTACATTTAGATCATTGGAAGGTTGATTTAATTGCAGCTAAGTGTTTTGTGGGCCTCAAACTTAGTTGGTAATGATAAAACAAGCATGCATATTCTTTAGAATTAGTGGCTCTAGAAACAGAGCATGGCAATATTTAAAGAAAATGTTATGTGCCATTCTGTCACTTTACAAAACATAATCTGTTTTTTGCAGACACTGGTGAATTCTTTTAAAGCAGTTAATTTGATTGACTCTTAATCTTGATTGGGGTCACATTAGACATAATTTACAGTGATTGTATTTTAATTATATACTCTAGTTACTTTTTGTTCTGATAAATGAAAAGAAATATTTTATCCATTGTTACAAGGATATGTTCATGTATAGTCCTTTTGTTTTTTAAATTGGATACCAAAAAGAATTAAGATGCATTAATACTTTTTTTGTTATTTTAGGTTGTGATTCAGGGAAATGATGACATTGCCAGCAGAGCAATAGATCTGCTTAAAGAGATCTATACTAATCTTGGTCCAAGGTTACAAGTTAATCAGGTAAAAATAATTGAGTGGAATGTAATATTAAATAAAGATTATTGTTAAATTTTATAATTGTGATATTTTGATAGCTTAAAGTTTTGAAAAGATGACAGGTTCCCATCCATGGCACGTCCTCTTGGACAATGTGCCCTTGCCCATGTACAGGTTTTAATATGTACAGCATTTTTTGTGAACCTATCCTTTAGTTGCTGTTAGCTGTTGGCAGAGATTTAGGGATCTGCTAACAGTGTTTAAAGATTAAAATGACTGGCTTTTAAGAAATTGCTGAAGTTTCATGCACTTCTTAGTTATGTCTGTTTTCCATTAGCAAAACAGTGGCTCATGCCCAATACTTAGTTTTGCATTCTGCTGGGATTTGAGGTATATGATATTTTGTCCACTGTGTTTGCTGGTTGGGGCTAGATCATGGCAATGGTGGCTAACCCTTGAATTCATTTCACTTCTCACATAAGCATTGCAAACCTCTCAGAAATGAGCAATCTCTGAACCAAGCTCTGGAAAATCAAATCTCAAGATTCTGACTTGCCTATTAGTATGTTTCATTAGAAAGTGAGAGAGACTTGCAAGTTTCTGGAAGGATGAGGGAAAGGATAAACTCTTGGGATTTCTGAAAGTTCCTTTGTTGTCATCAAGATAGTACTAGTGGGCAGTGTTACTACCAGCTTGCTCATGCATATTGCAGCCCTGGTGCCAGGGAGGGCAGTGCTGTAACAGAAACTTTCTATGCCTTTCTTTAATTCAATAGTTTTAAGTAGAAACATTTGAGAACATAATCCCAAGACTTTGAGGATTTTTGTGCCCTCCAGATCACCTCAAACCAGTTTCTTGCATATAATGTTTGTTGTATTTTTTAACCCACAACCCTTTGCTACACTCCACTTTACTTAGTTATTCCATTAAGGACACATTTTTTTAGTCCTCAAAACCAGCAGTCTGCAAAATACAGCCTAAAGATATAGGTACTATCTGCTGGATAGATATGTAAAATATTCCATATTATAGTCCATGGTGAGCAGCAACTAAATGAGAGAGCAGTCCAACTTAGTATCCTGCACAGAGCTGCACTTTGCTTCCGTTGCAGTTTAGTTCATGTTAGTAGGTTGCAAGGCAAGATTTGTGACACACACACAGAGTTAGCACTGAGATTTCAAAAAAAAAAAAAAAGTACATTATTTTAGGTTATCAACTGTAATGTTAGTGTGGATAACAGAGTCATGAATAGTCTTAAGGAAAGATTTGGTTTTCAGTTAAGATTTTATAGCACATTTGTTTGATTCTGCAGCTGAAAGGTGGCTATGTAATGTTTTGTAATTGTCCCAATTTCTTTTGTACGTTACATTAGGTAGTTATTCATGAAGACTTCATTCAGTCCTGCTTTGATCGTTTGAAGGCCTCCTATGATACACTGTGTGTTTTGGATGGAGATAAAGACAGTATTAATTGTGCAAGGCAAGAAGCAATACGAATGGTGCGAGTATTGACTGTTTTAAGAGAGTATATAAATGAATGTGACAGTGATTACCATGAAGAGAGAACAATTCTACCTATGTCAAGGTTTGTGAAGAACTCAGAACTACCATGATTCATCTCATTAAAGTGATAACAGTGGAAAATGTTTTAGTTTCAAAATTAATTTAACTTCCTGTACCAGTGTGTAAAAAAAAATCCTATAGCAGTTATCCTAAGTGAATATTACAAATTGCTGTTGAACAAATAATGTTTAATTTCCTTCAAAACACCTTTAAATTTAATGTAATGCACTTATTAGGCATTCTAAATAACTAACTTTCACAATTCCTTTGTGAGGTAGGTAGCCATCCACATACAGGTAGGAGCTAATTGGTTAACAGAACTAGAATTAAATCTGAATAGGCACTTGGTCCTATAGTTGACATAGTGTCATTAAGGTATCTTTTTGGCTATATTTTTCCTTTTATTTCAAAAACATTCATTTTTGTGTTGAAGAAAAAGGCATTCTTGTTTCAAGTGCTGATTCCTATGTGTATTCCACACATGATGCGCATGCACACAATGTGCTTGAGTCTGGAGATTTTAACAAGCAGTGTCCACTGGCCTGTATATGCACAGTAGATCTCCTTGTGCTCCCGAACGAGGGTATAAGAATTGTGAGTTGATACCCTCTCACTTGCTGCTTACTGCCACAGGATCTGAATCAGAATCTAGTGTCATCTCTTGTTTCAGCCTTTCAGAAAACCTGTAAATAAGATTGTAAATGGTTCTTTAGCTTAGTTCAGTTAGTCTTAGGCCTGGTCTAATCTAGGGTGGGGGAATCTATCTAAGTTACGCAACTCCAGCTACGTGAATAATGTAGCTGAAGTCCACATACTTACATCTACTCACTGCTGCGTCTTCACTGCAGTGAGTTGACTGCTGCCGCTCCCCCCATTGATTCTGCCTGTGCGCCTCATGGCAGTGGAGTACTGGAGTGGAAGGGAGGGTGCTCGGGGGTCTGTTTATTGTGTCTAGACTAGACGTGATAAATCAATCCCCACTAGATCGATCGCTGCCCACCAGCGTGGGCATAGACATTCCTTTACTGTAGTTAGTATAGTTTGTTTCCCCGGATTGGGGACTATGCCCAGACTACTGGGCTTCAGAAACTGCATTTCCTGCCCTAGACCCTTCTCCGTCAGTGACAAACATCTCTGCTGTCTGGGTGAGACCCTTATTTTGGCAGTATTTGTTACTTATTTCCACCAAGAACTTGCAAAGGTCATGAGCTTCGCCTTAGAAAACACTTAATGGAGAAGGCTATGAAGCCACTCTGCTATCTGGGCCAGGAAGACACACACCCCATACATCGACCTCACCAAACAAGCAGGAGCAGAGCTGTGAGTCTCTCTGCCCAAAGGCTCTTCCATGAGAATAAGGGAAATTCTCATGGGGTCAAAGACTGTCCATAAGAGAGACACTCCTTCCCTGAGCCGATTGAGCTGTGTAGAAGAAGGATCTTTGACCTCAGTCCGTTAAGGTCCTACGGCGGAACCCTTTGCAAATTCTGCTCTTCTCCTTTTGGTGGCTCTCCCTGAGGCACTGCAGACAGAAGAAGTGTGGGTTGCTCTTAGGCATAAACATTCCACAGTCCTCACAGAGCTTGAACCCTGGGTACTATTAACTAACTAAAATTAGAAGCTATAAATACGAAGAGTGGACACTGCTCAAACGCACCTGCAAAGCAAGAGCAACAATTGTTCAAGCTAGCTGTCACTGGTGGTGAGAAGGAACTAAGGGGGTGGCGGGTCAGCAGGGTCTTATATTGGGCGCCATGAAGGGGCAACTCCAGAGGGCACCCAGGCCAACCCTTCAGACGTTGCTAAGGGAAATATCTTCCGGCTGGCGTGCACATCCCCGATTGGAATTGACATGAACAATACATCTCAAAGAACAACAGTTACAAGAAGTTGAGTAACTGTTTTTTCTGTCCATGATTTTGGTACCAAAGCACAATGGCAGTTATCTACCAATCCTGTCCACAGATGCCATTCCAGACTCCTTGCTACTGACATGCCCACTGAATAGGGGACTAGAAATAGGAATACACTAGTACTATTGGTGCCAACCATCAGAACTCACTGTGCACCAGGGTGCACAGAGACCTATACAGCACCAGAGGATATATTCCTCTACTACCTGCAATCTCCTCTGGACCAGTGCTCCTGAGGGATGTTACCACACCAGAAGATATTAATCAACTCTTCTTCCTTATCCCTACCAAATGACCACAGGCAATACCAGCTCTTACTTTGAAGAATGGCTAGTGATGTCCATATATCTCTGGAGGAAGTCCAAGACCCACACGGCCAACTGTTTGACATTCTGCATCCAGTTAACAAGGTCTTACTGGAATTGGCAAGATTGGTCTAAACACCCCAGTGTTCTATGCACCCACACATAATAGGGCTCAGAAGTGCTGTTTTGTTCCAGCAAAAGGAGCTGAATTCCTGTTCTCCTACCTTGCTCCTAACTCCCTGGTGGTACATTCCATAGCAGCCTGTAACAGGTCTCAGTACTGAAGGGCCACCCTATCAGAAAAGGACTCCAAGAGATTGGACTTCCCTGAGAGAAAGGTGGTCTCTCTGGGCTTGCAGTTCTGCATTGCCAATTACCATGACTGCGATCCATTCCCAGTCTGTGTTTAGGAACAATTTTTGACATTTTAGTCAAGACCCCCTCACCTTTGATGTCACCTGCCTCTCCTGTCAACTTTGGAGGCCCTCTCATTCTGTTTGCCCCCAACTGGGAGTTAATTTTGATTGACAGTTGGATCTTAGAAATTATACATCAGAATAGTCCATAGAGTTCATCTCCTTTCCTGGACCACTCTCATAAGGTAATTCTTCAACAAGAAGTTGAGTCCTTGTTACTCCAAGGGGGGATAGATCCTCAGTATCAAGGAAGAGGGTTTTTTTTTAGTCCCCAAGAAAGACAAAGGATGGAGACCCATTCAGCGTCTTTGGCAACTCCCCATCTTCATTCGGAAAATGAAATTCAAGATGGTCACGTTGGCATCACTAATCCCTTCTCTTCAAGAAGGGATGTGGTTTGTGGCTCTCTATGAAAATATGCATCCTTTATATATAGACATTCAGACACTCCCCTCAGTAGGTTCCTGTGGTTGATCACGGGCCCTGTGCACTTCCAATTCCAGGTCCTCATCTTAGGACTAGCAACAGCACCGAGAGAGTTTACAAAAGTTTTATCTGTAGTGGTGGCCTACGTGAGAAGTCAGGACCACACAGTTTTTCCATATCTTGACAGCTAGCTCCTTATAGGTTACTCTTGACAGGAGGTCAGGTTGGCTATTCAGTACCTCATTCAAAGCCTCACAGCCCTGAGGGTTTGAGTGAACAGAGAAAAGTATATCTTATCCCCCCCCGAGGACAAATTTTATCGGGGCGGTGTTGGGCTCTGTTTATGTAAGAGCCTTCCTCCCTGAAGAAAGGTTTCAGGTGATGCACAACCTCATTTCTTTGATTTCCCAAAAAACAAGGACTATAGTACGGATGTGCTTATTGCTGCTTGGTCATATGGCAATGTGTATTTATGTAACATCTTTTGCCATGCTTCATCTATGCTTCCTGCAGGCCTATCTCAATTCAGTCTACTTGCCCAACGAAGACAGCATCAACTCCAGGATTGCAGTACCCTCCCCACTCCTAGTGCCACTATTGTAGCAGATGTGGTTTCTTCTGGTGTGGAGCCTTCTGACCACACTGCACAAGTCATGTAGACCAGTCAGGAGGCTAGACTACATATCAACATCCCTGAGCAATGGGCAGTTGACCTTGTGTGCAAGGCCTTCCTTCTGCTCATTTGCTCCCTCCACATCCAAGTAGTGTCAGACAATATCACCACTGTGGCTACATAAACAAGGAGAAGAGAGATATCTCTCACTTTGTCTGGAGGTGGTCAGGCTTTGGAGTTTGTGCATCAGGCACATCACCACTATCCAGGCAGCATACTTCTCTGGTATCCACAACTCCTTAGCTAGCAACTTTTACCCCCAGGCATTTCCCAGCAGGCCACAAGTGGGGAGTCTGTGACTCTGTTTGACGGACATCTTCATGCTTTGGGGGCTCATCTCTGTGGAACCTTTCTGTGTAACAAACAATAAACTACCCCAGTATTATTTCAGAGGAGCCATAGGTCATGACTCCCAAGGTGATGTGCTTCTACTGTCATGACGAAAACTTTTGGTTATGCCTTTCCTCTCATCCCCATTTCCACAAGTCCTGAGAAAGATACGTTACAACAGGGGCAATGTCATTCTACTAGTGCTCTACTGGCCCAAGCAGTTTTGGTTCCCAGAACTTGTCCAATCAAGATCCACCCCTTCCCAGAATTTCTGATGCAACACAAGGGAAGGGTCAGATACTGCAATCAGGGTTGTCTCCACATCACAGCATGGTGTTCGGATGGGTATCAGAGGTAGATTGCTCTTATTTGGCCGCAATCCAGGCTATATTTACCCAGAGTTAGGAAAGACTAGACCAGATCCTGTTATCTGGCCTAATGGAAATGCTTTTCGGCCTGGGTGCACACAATCAGTCTCCCCCAGTCTCCTTAAGCATCATCCTGATAGTTCTGGACTATTTCTTCTCTCTTCTTTTTAAAAAAAACAAAACAAAACTGGTCTCTTGATCAGCTCATTACAGACCCACCTACCAGCCGTTAGTAGCTTCTTCCCCCAAATGGACAGTCTATCTTTACGTAACCAGCCACAACACGGTTCATGAAGGGCTTCATCAATTCTTATCCACCAGTCACTAAACCCACACCGCTATAGGAATCTGAACCTTATTAGACCTCCATTTGAACCCTTAGTAACATGTTCCATATCCTGTATATCCATGGAAGTGGCATTTTTAGTGGTCATGACTTCAACCAGGAAGGTCAGCGAACTGGGAGCCATCATGGTGGAATCATGCACGTGCACACAGACCCACACCACCACCCCCACCCCGCTAGAATGTTTCACTGGGACAGTGTGTCCCTTCAGCCTAAATGTCTCCCCAAGGTCGCTTCCAGGTTCCACCTTAACCAGTGTATTCACTTACCTGTCCTTTTTGTGAAATGCCACGCTTCTCCTGAAGAGAAGAGAGTTCACTCCCTCGACATCAGGAATGTCCTGGCCTTTTACCTGTAAAGAAACAATTCCATCAGAAAGTCCCCAAGATGGTTTTGTTTTGATGAGAGAGAGCTTGTGGTCAGGATCCTCTTAAAGAATTGTTAAGTGTGTTTATGGCTAAATTAACGAATACTACAGACTAGCTCGCATCCCACCTTCTGTCACTTATAATAGCCCATTCCACAAGAGTGCAGGCTGGCACAGTAGCATCCCTGCAGGAGATCCCAATGTATGACATGCAGAGCAGCCACCTAGAACTCCATAGACACATTGGCTAGACATTACGCACTAGTCTATGCCTCTGCTATGGAGCTGCATGCATCTTCCTTGCAGGCTTCCTCACTCCCACTTGTGATCTGATAATTGCTTGTGAATCTCCCACATATGGCTTACACATAGGGACCAGCACTCAATGAAGTGGTGGAGGTTACTTACAGGAAGCTCTTTGAGATGTGTGGTCCATATCAGTATTCCAGTACACACCCTCCATCCCCTATGCTGTAGATCTGATTAGATCTGTGGCAAGAGAAAGAACTGAGAGGGTGTCAGCCTGCACTGCTGTTTATACCCTCTTGGGGGAGCAAGAGGATGTGTGGGCCAAATGTCTGGATTTAGGTATATGGTGCTTATGCGTACCACTTGTGGAATACGGGTAGGGACCACACATCTCAAGGAACCTCCTGTTACAGTAAGTAAACTCGACTTCAAATCCTTTACGCAGTTTATAGAGCAGGCCTGCACAATATGCGGCCCGGGGGGCTACATGCGGCCCGCACGGGCTTACAGTGTGGCCCGTGGGAGCTGTGTAGGGGTGGGGCAAGCCAAGCAGTGGGGTGGGGGAAGCAGATGGGGGTGGGGTGAGGGTGGGGCAAGCCAAGCAGTGGGGTGGGGGAAGCAGATGGGGGTGGGGTGAGGGCGGGGCTTTTTGGCCCCCAGGTGGTTTTTTTGAAATAATATGGCCCTCGCTGCTTTCCGAGTTGTGCAGGCCTGTTATAGAGGAAAGCCAGTCCTCTGCTTGACATGACTACTGTTGCTGCAATAAGCATTGTGGTTAGTGATGTCAGGGCCTTCTTATACTTCAAGAGATGCTTACAGGGATACTGTGAAATACTTGCATTCAACATTTTGGATTACCTAAAGTGAATTTTTTATACTGGAATAAAAGTTTGAGAGAAAAAAAAAACCAACCTCAAGGTACACAGAATAATTAATGAAAGGACATGTCCAGCAGGGATCAATTCTGAACCCAATTCTGTTCAATATCTTCATTGATGATTTAATGTCAGAGAGAGTACACTTATAAAATTTGTGGACAATACCAAGATGGGAGGGCTTGCAAGTAATTTGGAGTATAAGATTAAAATTCAAAATGGTCTGGGCAAACTGTAGAAATGGTGCGAAGAAAATAGGATGAAATTCAATAAGGACAAAGGCAAAGTACTTCACTTAAGAAGGAACAATTGGTTGCTCACATACAAAATTCAAAATGATTGCCTAGGAAGCTGTACCATAGAAAAGGGTCCGGGGGTCATAGTGAATCACAAGCTAAGAGAGTCAGCATTATTACTCTGCTTTTTTTTTTTTTTTTTTTTTTTTTTGCAACATTTTTCTGCAATGTATTATCAGGAGTGTCCTAAGCAAGATACACGAAGTAATTCTTCTGCTCTACTCCATGCTGATTAGGCCTCAACTGGAGTGTTATGTCCAGGGAAGAGCAACAAAAACGATTAAAGGTCTAGCAAATATGACCTATGAGGGAAAATTGAAAAAAAATGAGTTTGTTTAGTTTGGAAAAGAGAAGACTGAGAGGGAACATAAGTTTTTAGTACATCAAAGGTTGCTATAAGGAGGAGAGAGAAAAATTGTTCTTTAACCTTTGAGGATAGGACAAGAAGCAATGGGCTTAAATTACAGCAAGGACCGTTTATTAGGATAGACATTAGGAATAACTTCCGAACTGTCAGGGTGGTTAAGCACTGGCATAAATTGCCTAGGGAGGTTGTGGAATGTGCATCATTGGAGATTTTTTTAGAGAGCAGGTTAGACAGACATCTGTCAGGGGTGATCTAGATCAGTGGTCCCGAAACTGTGGGGCACACCTACCTAGAGGGGCACTGAGGACCATTTGACGGAGTGTGGCAGGGCCTGGGTGAGCCCCCAAGGAGTGGGAAAGGGAGTGTCACCCAGCTCCACCATGCCCTAGCTCTGGCCCAAGCCCCAGCTGCAGCTTGGGCCCTGGACATCATGCTCTCCAGGTTCCAGCTACAGTCCCGCTCCCTGCCAAGACTGCAGCTCTGGTCCTGGCTCCTGTCTGCAGTGCCAGTCATGGCCTTTGACCATGATTTCTGGTTGGGGTGTGGACAGGTTTCCTTATGGATAAGGGTGGGGGAGTTATGGAAAAAGTTTGGGGACCACTGGTCTAGATAATACTTAGTTCTACATGGAGTGCAGAGGACTGGACTAAAGACCATTCGAGGTCCCTACCACTTCTATGATTTTATATGATCAGCCATTTTCTAGGTCCACTTCGATATTATTTTAGACATTTGTGCTTGGGTAAAAGGTTTTCTCAAGTCCTAGTTTTTCTTGTTCTATCATGTATTCAGTAGTCTTGTGTTGGTTATTTCAATCTGTTGCTTTGAAATGATTGTCACAAGCAGAGCAAAGTAGGAAGGAAGACTTAACTACTAACCATTCCATATTTACTTAATTATTTAAGAAAAGAGGCAAGAAATTCTGAGAAATAAGTAAAGGATGAATTAAGGTTCCTATAGATTACTCACTATGAAAATCCCTCTTAATTATCTGCTGAGAATGTTCTGAGCTTACTAAATCTTTTTCTTAAATCACCATTGCTGCCAAGAAATTTTAAAACCTCATGACCTTGCCATATGTTTGAACTGCTGCTACGGTAGTGGGAGCAAAAGTTAGTTAATTCAGTAATTACAACAAGGAATTAAACAAGGCAAATTCATGTTGACTTTTATACTGCAAAAAGTATAAAATGTAAGTTCTAAACTGGACAGAATAAGCCAATAGGACTGAAATTTTATTTCCAAGGTTTGAACAGAGAATTGCAAACAGTGAGGAGGGAACCGAAATTTGAATTATGTAATTACTTCAGGGTTACTTGTGTGTTCAGAACGCAAATGTAGAACTGATTTTTAGTAAGCTTGTGGGCATGCACTTTCCACTCTGACTTGTGGCTGCACAGATATTCAATTTACATGTAACAATGCATGCGCAAAATAGTCGCATGCTTGATCATTCCAACAGACTTACAAAAAATCATTCTGTAATAGTTGTAGTACAAATGACTGCAAGAAAAATAACCACTTTCGTTGTACTTATTTTATGTCGGCAACAATAATTTATTTAGCATGTGCTCTCCATTTGTTTTGCAGAGCTTTTCGTGGTAAGCATATCACACTGGTGGTTCGTTTTCCAAACCAAGGTCGGCAGGTAGAAGACTTGGATATTTGGTCTCACACAAATGACACAATTGGTTCTGTACGGCGTTGTATTCTGAATCGTATTAAAGCCAACAGTGCACATACAAAAGTAGAACTGTTTATTGGTGGTGAGCTGGTAGATCCTGCAGATGATAGGAAGTTAATTGGACAATTAAATCTTAAAGATAAAACGGTGAGTGCTCTTACTTTAGTCAGTTAAACGCTGTTTAATATTGGGCAGAGACTCCATTTGTGTAATTATTGGTGGGAAATGAGCAGGAATATCATTATTAGAAATGAGACGCGAGCAGTATCTTTAATTGGGCCATCTTCTGTTAAGAGAGACAAGTTTTTGTGCTTTCACAGAGCTCTTTACATTTGGGAAAAGTACTCAAGAATTAAGAATTATTATCATTATTGTAAGCCATAATTTAATTATGGATTATTATAACAATCTGTAAGCCACTGTTCCCTCAAAGTCCCCCAGCTTCCCACACACCAATGACTGGAGAGGTATTAATGGGCCACTTAACCTCGAGTGGTCCCTTGAAATGTGTTGCTACTTATGCTAAATGATGTGTTCCACTTTGTATATTTAGGTGTAAGAGTCTTGATTAAATTTCCCAGACCTGAAGAATTGCTCTGTGTAAGCTTGAAAGCGTCTCTCTCTCACCAACAGAAAACACAACAGATATTGTCTCTCTAATATCCTGGGAAAAACACTATTACTGCAATACCGCATACTTCATTTCAAATGGTCCATTCCAACTTAGTGAAATATTGTGTTAGTAGCTACTAGTATAAAAAGTTCTAGAGCGGGGGTAGGCAAACTTTTTTTTTGCCTGCGGGCTACATCAGGGTACAAAATTATATGGAGGGCCGGGTAGAGAAGGCTGTTCCTTCTCAAACAGCCTGGCCCTGCCCCCATCCAACCCCTTCCCACTTCCCACCTCCTGACTGCCCTCCTCAGAACTCCTGACCCATCTTATCTCTTCTGCTCCTTGTCCCTGGACTATTCCCTCCAGAGACCTCCCTGACCCTAACCACCCCCACCAAGACCCCATGCCCTATCTAAGCCCCCCTGCTCCTTGTCCCCTGACCTCCGCATCTAGAGACCCCTCCCTGCCCTAATCATCCCCCAGAACCTCGCCCCCATCCAACGCTCCTGCTCCCTAGCCCCTGACTACCCCGACCCCTAGCCACACCCCTGCCCCCTGACAGGCATGCTGGGACTCCCACTCCTTATGTAACCCCTCTGTTCCCCATCCCCTGACCGTCCCCTGAGACCCTCTGGCCCTTATCCAATCCCCGACCCCCTTACCACGCCGCTCAGAACAGTGTGTCTGGCCCAGCTAGACATGCTGCCGCGCTGATCTGCCAGAGCTCTCAGCCCCACCCCCCAGAGCGCTGCTCGTGTGGCGCACTGAGGCTGTGGGGGAGGAACAGCGTGAGAGGAGGCAGGGAGGAGCTAGCTTCCCCAGCTGGCAGCTTAGGGGGCCTGATGGAATTAGCCCGTAGCCCAGATGTAGCCCACAGGCCGTAGTTTGCTCAAACCTGTTCTAGAGTTTATAGTTTTCATATCTGATACTTACTAAAATATATTAATCTTCTACATATTTACTTTTCAGCTAATTACAGCCAAGCTTACGCAAATAAGTTCCAATATGCCTTCAAGCCCTGATAGTTCTTCTGACTCTTCAACTGGTTCACCGGGTAACCATGGTAATCACTACAGTGATGGTCCAAACCCAGAAGTTGAAAGCTGTTTGCCTGGAGTGGTAAGTATATGCATTGGTCCAAAAATCTTATGAAGTTAAAAAATGACATGTAAATCTTAGCACAAATTGTTTCAGTTGCTGAAAAAGCATGACAAGTTTTTATTTTTGCTTTAGATCATGTCGCTGCATCCTAGATACATCTCGTTTCTTTGGCAAGTTGCAGACTTAGGCAGTAGCCTGAATATGCCACCTCTTAGAGATGGAGCACGTGTCCTTATGAAACTTATGCCACCAGGTCAGAATATAATTTTAATCTCTCTATATTTTGAAGTTATATTATCTGTTTTCTGGAAATGGAATATTTATCATGAAATCCTTCCTTATGCTAATTTAGTCTATGGTGGTCATGATTATACATTCATTTATTTCCTATATTGCTATATCTTGTCCATAATATAAAGTTAAATATTTTTAAAAGAGTTTCTTAGATGTCAGTGCCTGTTTATCTTTGAAAATGGGGAAAGGAGTTAAAATTGAAACTATTTTGCACACTTACTACTGTATAGGAGGAGTTTCTAAGTGCTGTTGGTAATGAATAAACTGTAAACTCTGAAGAATCTGAATTTATATGGTAAGATGTATGGTAAATTTTTATGCCGTTGGTAATGAATAAACCGTAAACTCCTGAAGAATCTGAATTTGTACGTCAGTTACAATTCCTGCATATTTTCTTATCTGATGTCCTTTGAAGTTTCTCAGATTGATGGGAATTAATTGTGGATTTCAGTAACCTGTTTTTTGGTAACTATAGCAGTAATGTTTAGAGGTTGTGTTTTTATTGCAGATAACACTACAGTAGAGAAACTAAGAGCTATTTGCTTAGACCATGCAAAACTTGGTGAAAGCAGCCTTAGTCCATCCCTTGACTCTCTTTTCTTTGGCCCTTCTGCCTCACAAGTGCTATATCTAACCGAGGTTTGTAATGTTTTTCTTTAAAAATAAAAACCCAAATATGTTTTATTATATTTTAAAACTCTTTTTGGCATTAAGGTTACATTTTTGATAGTGGAGTCAAAGAAGAGGATCAAATTCTGGTGTAAAACTAAAAAGTTTCAAAATTCCTGTCAAAGCAGCAAAGTGTGGGAGGCGTGCATGGGGAGAAATATCAAAGCATTGTATAAAATATACTTCTGCGTACTTCCATTTTTTGGTGTATGTGTTTAGAAGAGTGTATTGTGTGTGTTAATGCGTTTTATTTCCTTCTTGCAGGTAGTCTATGCCTTGTTAATGCCTGCCAGTGCACCTCTGGGAGAAGATGCCAGTGACTTCCAATACAACTTCTTAAAAAGTGGCGGTTTGCCTCTTGTATTGAGCATGTTGACTAGAAATAATTTCCTGCCAAATGCAGATATGGAAACTCGAAGGGGAGCCTACCTTAATGCTCTAAAAATAGCCAAATTGTTGCTAACAGCAATTGGTTTTGGCCATGTTCGAGCTGTGGCAGAAGCTTGTCAGCCAGTTGTAGAGGGCACAAGTCCAATCTCACCGGTAAGGTATTTTGTTGAGGTTTGAAAAGAAGTCTTTTTATAGAAATACTAACATGCAGTAATTTACATTGAGGTCTACAAAGCTGCCTTCCTATAATAATACTACATTTACTTATTTTCTGTCTTGGATGTTTATTTCAACTGTATGATTCATTAAGAACTCATAATACTCATTTTTAAATGTCTGAGATAGTGAAAGGTTCTACCTCACCAATTCTTAGTACCTTCATTGTTGCAAGGTGAGTTCCTTTCTGATTCTGGAAAGTAACAGAATTCCTGTGTACAGGAACTCCTCACTTAGTTGCCCTGGTTAACACTGTTTTGATGTTAAGTTGCTGATCAATTAGGGAACATACTTGTTTAAAGTTGTGCAATGCTCCCCTATAAAGTCGTTTGGCAGCAGCCTGCTTTGTCCACTGCTTGCAGGAAGAGCAGCCCATTGGAGCTAGCTGGTGGGGGGCTTGGAACCAGAGTGGACCTGCAGCTTCCCTAAGTTCCCTGTGTGGCAGCCACCCAGCAGGTTATCAACTGCCGGCAGTTCAGCTGTCCCTCCCCACGCTGCCATGTGCTGCTCCTGCCCTCTGCCTTGGAGCTGCTCCTGGGATCCCCCTGCTTGCTGTGGGGCAGGGTGAGGGGAAGGGCAGGGGGGAAAAGAGAGGGACTAATGTCAGGGAGTCTCCTTCCTCTCTGCGCCTGCACCCTGTTTACCCCTTCTCCATATAGAGCAGGGTGGGGCCACAGAGACAGAGAGCGCGCTTGGGGCAACAGCTGCTGTCTCAACTTGCCGATCCACTTGAAAAAACAATGTACTTAAGAGGTGGGGTCAGCATACTTAAAAGAGCAATGCGCATATCTCTCTCTCACACATGGTGTGTCTCTTTGTCTGCCATGCTGCCTTTTAGAATGTGAGGCTACATTAACAACAATGTGTTAATCCTTGAGGGCTCAGCCAAAAGCTAGATCATCATTTATCAGTAAGGTATTCACTGGGAAATATCCCACTCTCTAACTTCACCATCTCAGCAAGCTTCACAATCATCATCGCTGTGTACAGTATTAAATTGTTTGTTTAAAATGTATACACTGTGTATGTGTGTGTGTATATATATAGGTTTTTCTGGTCTGGTGAAAAAAATTTCCCTGGAATCTCATCCCTGCTATTTGCATTAATTCTTATGGAGAACTTGGATTCGCTTAACATCGTTTCGCTTAAAGTTGCATTTTTCAGGAACATAACTAAAACATTAAGCAAGGAGTTCCTGTATATTGAAAGATTGGTTAATATTTGAAATAACAAAAATGAGTGTGTGTTTTGGCATGTGTATTATATATTTAAATAGAAATGTATCTTCTTTTACTTGTTTCCTCTCACCACACCTATCAGATAATTTCTAGTTTCATACTTTAGGTTTTCCTATACCTGTTTTTCCAAGTAAATAATAAAAATAACTTATTTCAGATAAACCAGGCTACCCATGACCAGGCAGTAGTGCTGCAAACTGCCCTACAAAACATTCCCAATCCAACTTCAGAGTGCATGCTACGAAATGTAGCAATACGTCTTGCCCAGCAAATATCTGATGAGGTTAGTATAGTCTTTTCTTTAAAATCTAAGTTTTCTGTACTAAATTTTCATTTTATTTAATCATGTTTCTTAGATTTCCTTTCATATAGGAAAATGATAGATCTCCTTAAATTCAAAATACATTTAGGATATTTTGCATACTTTTTATTTTTTTTAACACTGAAAAGTATTAAATGAATTTCTTTACAAAATTATTTACACATTTTTCATGTGGTTACTTGGGAAAACCAATATGTATAATGCAGTTCAGAGGGTGTTAGGTAAGTGATCTGTGTAAGGTTCTGCACATCTATATTAATGGGTTCTGACACTGAGACCAAATCTCAGTTGGTATGGTGGTGTTGCAGATTTTAGAAGTAAACTTAGCATCATTTTTCTTGAGGTAATCGATATATATGAAGAGTAACTAGAGATTTTTAACAAGAAAATATTGTTATTAATATTTTAGTCTTTTTTTACGCTTATGTTTGTCTGGTAATATGCTTTTTTAGAGAGTAATAGGAAAAATAGAGAGAAAAAGGTTTTTATTAAAGGTGACCTGAAATGCATTTTAATATAAAACATTCAACTGTTGAGGTCTCAAATTATTAACAGAATACATATATTAAAAAAATGTTTTAACTACACATAATTGAAAATTGGATCACCTGGAAGGAGGAAAAGTGAACAACTCTGCCCACAAATGGATTATCCATCTAAATGGTGTGACTTACCTTTATTGGATTTATGTAGTGTTGGGTGAGATAATATCTTAAGAGCACTGTGTAAGTTGGAAAGCTTGTCTCTGTCACCAGCAGAAGATGGTCTAGTTGGCAGAAGACAGTATCCCACCCACCTGGTCTCAGTTATTGGATTTGGTTATTAGATTTGGAATTTTTAGTAATGTGTTTAATAAATTGTGGCCTTTCAACTTCCTTTGGTGCTGCATCAGCTTCCAAAGTGGAAGCATTGCTGACTTGTACTTCAGGACCTGTAATACCACCTCAAAACATTGCTGAGATACCCAAAACCCTCCATGACCATTTTAACAACGTGAAATGTACAGCGTATGCCACAAGTGAAAAAAGAGACAGGCTTGAGAAAAAGAGGTTGATGGACCTGGACATCAAACCAGGATCCCTAGTTTTTATCATTGCTACCATTGATGGAGCTGCATCAGTCGTGAATTTTGTATATGAAGTTGCAAGTGTAGAGACACTGCTTTAGTCATAACTTTTTCCATAGAAGTAGTATGTCTTGGAGGGAGAGCAGGATGTGAATTGTGATTTTTATGTACTCTCTGTGAATGAAGTTTTTTTTTAAAAAAAGCATAACACTAGCAAGACTGATCAAAGGAATGAGACTCAGATTACACAGCATCAGTGCAAAAATATAGTATCTTGTTTGCAAAAATGAAGAAAACTGCTGAAGAGCTAAATCTGAAGTATAATCTGGTTTATCCTGCAAGATTTTTCTTGTAAGTTTTGGTGGCCAATGATTTGTTTTTCCTCAGCAGGTTTTTTTGTTTGTTTTTTTTATTTAATTTTGAGAAATTTGGTGCAGCCTGTGAGGGAAGAATAGAGTAAGAGTTGAAGGGCATTGAAAAATCTACATATTTTTTAATGATCATATTTCAAGTTTTTAATGTATCTTTTCTCCACACTAAATCAACAGACCTATTTTTGTTTTCTTAATGTATGAAAGTTCTCATTGAGATGCTTCTGATGCAAGGTTAACATGTTGGTGGAGAGACACGTCAGGAGCCTGCTTTCTGTTCTAGCTGTTCCTATTTCCATAGCCATAGTGTAGGTTCATCTAGGATTAAAAGCTCATGATGGAACCAATTTATTTATTAAGCTTTTTATGTTCCCAGTGTTTAATAAATCTGAGTATTAGAAGATTTACGTTGACAGAAAAAAGGGTGACTAGATATCTGCCTCCTCAAAGGATTTTGGAAGTTTTCCCCTATCAGAGGGACGTATGCTTCCTGAACAATGTTACCTTGAATATGAACTCCTGATATTTTGACGAAAGCTTGTTGCAAATTGGGAGAACTTACGATTGTGGTATTTAAATTTTTTGTAATGTGTTAGGTGTTTTTACTACCAAGTATTTGATATAGATGAATCAGTATAGTGCTTTATTTAAAACAGTTACTAAAAGTAAAGCCACAGAAAACTTATAACTTAACTTTACCAAATATGTATTTGTAGTAATTAATTTGAAGTACAAATTCTGTTAACTACTTGGGATCTTGCAGATGGTTTTATGTATTAACAATTTCCCCCTCTAGCCTTAGATTTTCCTATTCCAAACAGCCCTATTGGAATTATTTCATGGTTTTATAGCACCCATCAACAAAATATAATGCAAGGGCTCCCAAAGGTACTGTGTAACTCAACTAATCATAGTTGGGTTTAGTATGCGAACTACTGTTTGTTTAAAGTGCTTTAAAAATTTGGAACTTGACTGTCATATTTCATGCTTACATCACAGTAGAGAGAAATGTCTTATTACACCAAAGCTGAAATGCATGACTTTTCCTTGGGACTGTAGTTGAATTATATCCTTATCTGCTTCTTATTGTAAAATAGATAAATTGGGTTGGGAGGGTCAGATTTTGGACCTACAAACCTTGACATTGTCACTTTAAGACTGACTTTTTTCAGTTACTTAAAATACAAAATTGCAAGAATTCTGACTTTCATGTTTGAGAGTATAGTAATTTGCTTTCTTCCTCTTCATTATATAAAGTGAGTACAGTTAATGTTAAACAGAATACTTTTTTTAGTATCTAAAGAGGAGTCAGAGACCAGGATTTTAAAAAAAGTTTTTCAAGTTAGGCAGCTTCAGAGTTTCTGTGCTCTGAATGCCTTGGAAAGTTAGGCCACTCACTTAGCTGCCAGCGTCTGGACTTGCAAGCCTAGCTTGAGGCATAAGGTTTCGTTAGGTTTTGTTTGTTTGTTTGGACTATATAATTATGAATATTCTCAAATACCATACCCTTCAGCTTTCAAAAAATATATTAAGAGTTCTTATAAGGAGATTGTGGTATATAAAACCAAGTTTACATTCTATGACATAAATGTGGTCAAGGGAAGGAAGGAGATGCAGTACTCCCCAAAACTAAAACTTGATCCTTAACTCGGACCTTTTGCTAATTCTCCTTCCTGAAGGCGAATGTTAAGGACTTATTTTTGTGGATGAAGATGGCTGTGGGGCAGGAAAGGGGTAATATTTTAAATTAATCACACCTTTATAAAGTGTGTTGGAAAACAAACAACTCTTTTGCAGCAATTAGTTGCTGATAAAAACATGATGCTACAGTTTCAAAAATTTAGTATATAAGCTAGGATCTATGCCCCAAAACTGTTGGATTCTAGTAATTCATTCATAAAACAAGACTCAGATAATTTTTGCAGGTGTTGGGATCTGTGAAAAACTTTCTATGGCCTATGTGTAGCAAAATTCCTTTTGAAAATTAATTAGGGGTTTGGATGAACTCTTCTGTGCTTGGTTAGCAGCTAACATGCAATATCTTGGTTATTTTTCCTAATATCAAAATTAGTTGTGCCATTTTATAGGCTGATTGCTTTCCAAATCACAGCTGTTTTGGAGTTGAGCTAAGCAAACAAATCCAGTAAATGTATATATGATGTATACTTCTCTAATGAAAAATGGCTGAGCAGATTATTTTCGATATTTTTTTTTAAAAAAATAATTTTTAACCTTTTTGCCAAATTTTGACCAGGATCAAATATTTTGTCACTTATCTAATATCAATTTATAATACTTGTATCTCACTACCTATAGTGGGTGAAGGAAGATCCTGAGACACTACCGAATACACACATTTTGCTTTCATGAGCATTTCTAAGATGAAAGTGAAGTGTAAAATGCTAAATGAAGGCACAAGCATTTCTAAGTTATAGCATCATCTATTTTTTTGTTTCAATATAAAATGTCTTTAAGTAGTGTAAATATTCTATTTTTACGAGGCTAGTTGCTGTAATGGTGTAGAGTCCATTTTAATATTACTAGCAACTGTATTTTAATGTTGCCGTGGTTTGTTTATTTCTTTGTCTCCAGGCTTCAAAATACATCCCTGATATCTGTGTTATTAGAGCAGTACAAAAAATTGTCTGGGCATCAGGGTGTGGGTCAGTACAGCTGGTGTTCAGCTCAAATGAGGAAATTAGTAAAATTTATGAAAAGGTAAGAATTCTTAAGCAACTTCTTTTTCTATTTAATTATTTGGTCAGCTATAAAAAGGACAGTGTCAAGTAATTTAGGCTCAAAATGTGACCTATCTTCAGATAGTTATATTCTTGTTGGTAATATACTTCAGATTCTAATGTGGGGTCACAGTTGTGATACTGTAATTAAAATTGAAATGGTACTTCCATGCTATATGCCTATTTTCAATTATTTTTGGGCTGAAATTTCTTAAACTTGAAGTCACATTTTTTCTGTTGTATCCAAATGAGAAATAAGCATTGCTTATTCTAAATTGCTAAATGCTAAATTTTTCAGGTGTACTTTTGTAATTTAGACCATTCAAATGCTTTAGTCTTTAAACCTCAGACTATATGGAATGAAAAATGTTGTTGGTTTTCTCTTTTTGGAATAAATTTGATTTTGAAATCGACACTGATGCATTAGTAAAACTGAATGATAGAACATATAGCAGTTTATTTTCCTTAATTGCTTGTCACATATTTGGAGTGTAAAATATCAGATTTTTGCATACACAGGATATAAGGGGTAGGTTAGCCCAATCTGAGTTGGAGATATTTCTAGGTATCATGTAAAATGTTTATACTGTCTCAAGCTTTTGGATCCTTTTTCCCCTTGGTGTACACTGCTCAGAACCTTGTTCTTGTAAAAGTAACCTTCACCTTATCAACAGTGGCTTATAAAATTTTAAAAGCAATGATATAACCAACTCCTAGAATTGTATTGCAAATACATGTGTATCGTGGGATGATGTAGTTGAGGAAGTTGCTGAAGTCTGGAAAGAGCAAGTTCTGTTTATCTCGCATACCTCTTCACTATCTCCTCTGAATTTTGAAAATTAATCAAGTCTGGCACTGCTCAGTATTTAACTGATAAAGGAATTTGGTGGGATGCTTTTATTCTTTGTGTACTAGACCTTTTGCTTAAATTTTTGATTTACAGAAAAAGTTTACTTCCAGAAAAAGCAGTTCCTCATTTAGCTAGCTTAGTGGCCTTAGCACTCCTGATTGCCTTAGTATCCTGTTCAGTTTCTCACAAAATGAGTTCCTCACTAAGAAGAAGAATACTCCCTTTATTTGAAGTTTACTAATGGGTCTAAATTCTGGTTAAGCTCGTGTGGTAGTAGAGAAGCAGAGGATTTTCCCCTAAGTTTCTGCACTTGCTACCCATATCACAAAAAAGGAGTTGGAGAGGGGACGCAGGATCCATATGCAAGTGTGTGGAAAGGGGAAGGCTAGGGCAGATCTGCTTGAAGTCTTGGCTCCTTGTCCCCTTTCTTGCCAACACTCTAGCCAATACAGCTGCCGTGGCATACTGGAGAGTCTGTGCTGTGCTACAGACTTGACACAGTTTATTCTATCCCCACCTTAGAATAACAAGGAAACCAGGCGGGCGGGGAGCAGAAGGTATGTTACAAAAACATAACCTTCATCTGATGAAGTGGGTCTTCACCCATGAAAGCTTATGCTCCAAAGTATATTAGTCTATAAGGTGCTACAAGACTTGGTCGCTTTTACAGATCCAGACTAACACAGCTACCCCTCTGATAATGAAAAACATACCTGTGACTGTTTTGCAAAATTTATCTTATTTATAAGTGTTTAACAATTTCACAGCAGGGAGCTAGTTGACTAAACTGCTTTTCTCCAAAACATTACACTTATGTGGGGAAAAAAAACAAAACTAGATTTTTTTAAAAAAAAAAGCTGGCACACTAATAATTAGGTTCTAACTGCTGAAGGATGGGGACATTTCACAAAGGCTTCTTCTGATGCTAATAGTTCAATGGACTCTGCTCCATTTTTGACAGTTTTGATTTTTCAGTGGAACTTGGAGAGACAGCTCTCATCAGAGTTGTCAGAATCCTTGGAAATATCAGAAGCAAAGCACAGGAAAAAGCTTTTTTTCCAACAGAATTGAAGCTTAAGAATCCTCAAAATTAGTGTCTAGAGTGTTAAGTGTTTATAAATTAGAGTTCAAAACTCACTGTTAGAGAGCTTATTTCTTCACCCTCTCACTTCCCTGCTCCTTCTCGCATGAACAGAGAGCAACAATACCAGAAGTCCGAAGGTGCAAACAATTCGATTTTTACTGAGGTGAACTTCCAGCAAGCTTAAATACAATCTCTTTTTTCCTTATTTTTGAATCCCAACTTACTTCCTGTTTGCCCCTAATTTATATAGTAATATTCTCAGCTATAGCTTAACCAATTATTTTACTGAAATCTAGCTAACCAATCATAACATACTGTAACGTAACTATCTAACCAATTATCTCACTACCCTAATTAGCTTACACCTAGCAAAATTAATTATACAGCAGACAAACAATTAGAAAACCAGACAGATTAACAATGGAAATGTTGGGCCATAAAGATAAAACATACAATAATGAGGGTTTCACAACTATTGAGAAGTGATTTCTTGCCAGGCAGGATGCTATCAAACTAAGTTTTCTTTAACCGTCTTTATCTGGTGGCGATAGGCATTATCAGGACAGGATTGTATTCCTAACAGCCCAATAGCACCGTACATCAATGTGACTAGTTTGAAATGTGAGGATGTGACCATACACTTCCCAGCTTATGGCTGCCTCTGCTGCTTAGCCAAAGGCCTTAGTCTAATTACAGGGAATCAGACTTTGACAGTGAGAGAAAACGAAGAATACTTGTAGCACCTTAGAGACTAACCAGTTTATTTCAGCATAAGCTTTTGTGAGCCATAGCCCTCTTCATCGAATGCATAGAATGGAACAAACAGAACAAATTTCTGTTTGTTCCATTCTGTGCATCCGATGAAGTGAGCTATAGCCCACGAAAGCTTATGCTGAAATAAACTGGTTAGTCTCTAAGGTGCTACAAGTATTCTTCATTTTCTTTACGGATACAGACTAACAAGGCTGCTATTCTTAAACCTGTCACAGTGAGAGAAGACCCTTACACAGATTCTTTCTTTTATATCTCTGTAACTAGCTAAATCATAAACATATATCTAAATTCTTAAAGTATAGGCCTTTACAGACAGGCCTGAAAAAATATATATATATAATATCTATCTCTCTATATCTATATCTCCTACACTCACTTATTAAACCTTCATTTGGTCAATTTATTTTTCTTTTATATTAAAAATTAAGACATATTTTAGAAGGTGGATTCTAACTGGAATTCTTCCTTACTGCCTCAGGAAGCCTTATATTATAGCAGTCGTCCTGGTCAGGGAGGACTGCATTTGGTTTTCCACTAAACCAGATCAGCACCACCTTAAGCCATGGCACAGAAATACTTTTGAAGTGCTCCTTATTTGAAGGATCTGAGTGATACTTTCACAGCCCAGCCAGTTCTTGCGCTAAACAAAGAGATAAGCTTCGACCGCTACAGGACTGTATGTTACCCTGCTTCTAGATCACAGGACTCCTTCCTACACCTGCCCCTCCTCACTCCCCCCAAAAACAAAACAGAACAAAACACCTTTGTAGAAGGGGATGGATTGTGCTGGATAGTTGTTTTGTTCTTGAGTTGTCAGGATTCTGTCTGCACCCTCAAATCGCTTAACGTTCCAAAGATGTCCAATTATCTAATGTAGTGATCGTAAATCTTTTGTTTCTTGATTGCCACCCAAAGAAGAAAAATTGTCATAGGCCTGGTTACCAGCGCATGAATGTGTTGCACATTAAGTAGTTTACTTTGACCCTGCTGATGTACGCTAAAGGTTTGTTAGAGAACATGAATGCAGGATCTACATCGACTGATTAATGTGCAATGCATTAGCATGTGTTAGAAATCACACCCTGTAGTCCATGTTACTGCTCTGTGTAGATGAGCTCTAAGACACACTTTATTTGCTTTGTCCTCTCCTTCTATTACTTTCCTTCATTATCTCCCTTTTACAGTCTACCTTCTCTTCTTCCCACTTACTTAACTCTGTAATCTTTCTGTCTGACATCTAAAATGCATATTCTGTGTGTATATACCCCTCTATAATACTGTCATATAATAATCACTGTTCGTTGGAATTTGGCATAAGTTCTATTGGCTCAAAGCTTTTTCAGACAAATTAATTTTGGGTTTTATATTGTGTACTTGCTTTTTTTAAAAAATCACCTTGCAGAAGCTTTGGCAAAATCAGTTCAGCCATTTTTAGTTACGCAAGAGGGGGTGGGGGAGTGCCTATATTCCAGTAGGAAAAATTATGCATTATCTCAGAAATGACCAAAAGATGACAATTTAAAGTTGGCTTATTTGTTCTGAAGAAAATTGTATTCTTTTCTGATTTTAGGAAAGGCGTACTAAACTTCTGAGTTAGTCAAATAGGTCCTGAGCACCTTAGATCCATAGACCAACTCCTCAGGGCTTTGTAAAGCAATGCAGGATGATAGTTCTGCTGTGTTTTGAAGAACAGCTCTGCTTGCAAAATTTTTAAACTCCACATTTGCACTGCATTGGAAACTTTCCTTTTTATTGGGAAAAAAAATGTGAGCAACTTTCAGTAACATACAGTGATAGTAACGTCTATCTACTAGCTCCTTCATTTTTGCACCTCAGTTCTTCTGCAAAACTGATATTCGTGCTTCCTCGGTCTTCCCTCAAGCTCCCACCCAATATTCATCCCTTCTGCTTTTTCACAGTTTGCATAGGGCCTTCCAGGGATCTTGGCCCTTCGTGCACACTCTGAAATGTGCTGCTGAGCATCCTGTTCCATGGGCCTGGGTTCATATTATCTTGTGGCTTGGGATGACCCTGCAGTTGTCTGGCTGTAGGATGCAATGGGATGGCTATACAGCCTGTGTTGCCACAGCTGACTTGTCTCTGTTGCTTACTGAGATCTTGTCCCTTACCTGAGGGGAATTAGTGAAGCTTATATCCGAAGTTCCTAATAGGTGCAGCTGCTAGGGGTTATTGTGTGCCCTTTAGTAATTTTTCTGGGTCCTTGAGTGCTCAATTCTCAGTCTTAACATTAAATTAGTATTTTTAATACATATACACATATAGTATATGTGCATATGCTCACGCTAAATGGGGATCTGCTTATTCATAAGATTTTTGAAGAAGACTGAGAATATGCTTTTTAGTTTTTGTAAGTGGCTGACTGAGCTTCTCCAAATTGATCATTTTAATGCTTCTGAGATTTGAATTGTATTGTCGTTGTGTGTTAGGGTGCCTAGAGCCTTAAGTCGTTTGTAGGTTTTTACCCCCCTTCTCCCCAAAAATAAAATTTTTCTAAGCTGTTTTGCTTTCTTATCTCCTAAGAGGCATCCTGTTTCTCATCTTTTTTCTGAGCTTTGTCTTTACTAATCTGGTGTAACTACACGTCGTCTTATGTGGTGGTTTATACATCCATATCATTTGTTAGTTTGACAAGTAGTATTGAGAAACTTTAACTGGGGACTGGCAGGGTGAAATAATATTAAGGAATACTAATGTAAAAGGGGGGGGAGAGAAATTGGTTAATATTGCATTTAAGAAGCTACCAATGGTAAAGATGGAAGGCAAAATAACTAAACAATGATAACTAAGATCCAAGTGCTTGTTACTCAAGTATAAAAAGGCACAGTCTCTTCTGCATGTATTACTATGTATTAGTGTAATACTGCTGGCCACGTGCATGACTCAAATAGGTCAGCACCTCACTTGGCTAGATACTCTGCAGATATATGAGACAGTTCCTACCCCAGAGAATCTGTAATTTAAGACAAGATGCAGCAGGTGAGTGAGAAGAGTATGGGGAGGAGAGGACTGAATCCATATATGTGATAACTTGCAATGTAGATTTAGCTGGGCATTGGTCATAAACTCTTATTATCTCCTTGTGTTTTAAGTGTACAGCTAGATGTCAGGCAAATTTGTTGCACTTCTCCATATCCGTTCATGCTGCTCATTTGATTCACTTTACAGACAAATGCAGGCAATGAGCCAGACATGGAAGATGAACAAGTTTGCTGTGAAGCTTTGGAGGTGATGACCTTGTGTTTTGCTTTGATTCCAACAGCATTGGATGCACTTAGTAAAGAAAAGGCATGGCAAACATTCATCATTGACTTGCTATTGCACTGTCACAGCAAGTAAGTGATTTAAAATAAATAGCTCTTGCATAGCATTTTACCTCTTCAAAACAGTGTACAAACTAATCTAAAACACAAAGTAGATGTTGCAGCAATTTATCTTCCTTTTAAAATACAAGGGGTTTTTTGTACAGAAATATAGTGGAGCCCCGCTATAACGTGACAGATGGGATCCATAAAATCCCTCAGTGCTAAATGCGGGGTCGCGTTATAGCGGGACCCCACTCCCTGGCAGGCGGGGGGCTGCGCTTTTCTCCCTGCTGCCCAGCAGGGGAGAGAAGCTGCTGCCCCACACCTGCCAGGGACAGAGAACTCCGGGGCTGCAGACTGCAGCCCCAGAGTTCTCTGTGGAAGCTGCTGCCCACCTTCCTGCCAGGGGCAGGGGACACAGGCGCCTGCAGCCCCGGAGTCCCCTGCTTGGGCAGGGGTGGGGGCAGTGGCTTCCAGAGAAGCCTGCTGGAAACCGCTGCCATTCGCCTGCCAGGCCAGGGGGACTCCAGGCTGCCGAAGTCTCCCAGTCCCGGCAGGCGCAGGGCAGCAGCTTCCAGAGAAGCCCCAGCTCCCTGCCTGTCGGGACAGGGAGCTCCGGCAGCCCGGAGTCCCCTGGTACGGGCAGGTGCGGGGGCAGCGGCTTCCAGTGAAGCGGGGGCTCCCCGCCTGCTGGGACAGGAGGACTATGGCAGCCTGGAGTCCCCTGTCACAGCAGGCGGGGAGCCGCGGCTTCCACAGAGAACTCCCGGGCTGTAGTCTGCAGCCTCGGAGTTCTCTGCCACTATAGGTGGGGGCCACAGCTTCTCTTCCCTGCTGGGCAGAGGGGAGAGAAGCCGCAGCCGCCATCTGCAATCCTGAGCTATGTGTCCCTGTCAGGGGAGGCTGCAGCTTCTCTCCTCTCTGCCCAGCAGGGGCGAGAAGCCGTGTCCCCCGCACCTGCCGGGGACAGAGAACTCAGGACTTGAGAGCTATGGTATTACTGCGCTACAACCGAATTCGCGTTATAGCGGGGTACATTATACTGGGGCTCCATTGTACTAAAGACTTTCAGTGTTGGTTTGCTTTGTGTTCATTTTTTGATAACCTATGGTAAGTTCAAAATACTTTTGTTTATGATTATCTGGTTAGCTATGTGCAAATATGTATTTGTATGCTGCTTAGCAATATAACTCTGTAACTAGGTTCTGTCTCTCACCAGCTCTCATTGAAATCAGTGAGCTGCAGGTGTTCAACACCACTCAACATTGTGCTGTTTATTTCAAAAGTCAGTTAAACCCGAAAACAGTCATTAGTGTTTGAGAAAGCTTGAAGAGTATATTTGGCTATTCTGACTTTTGTTCATAATGTGATACATGTATTAGTAACACTAATGTTGTTAATTTTTCCTCTTGTACTCATTTGTTCAAAGACTCTAATCCTTTTCTTTTACTGGTAAGAGTGAGAACACTTAATATATTCTAAATGTCGAACTGACTTGGCATAGTGCTTATTAAACTTCAAAAAAGACAAGCAGATGGTGTATTTAATGCCATTCAAAAAAATTAAGTATTTTATAGCTATCTTATTTAAGTAATGTCAGTGGGATAGAATTTTGTCACAGGTTAATTTTCTCGTGTTACATGAATGCAGAGGCAAAGCTTCATTATTTATAGAAAGGTTTTAAGCCAGCGTTGAATCGTAAAGCCCTCTTAGACTAAATCCTCACTCCCATAAGAAATCATATTTTATTCAATGTTCATGCCATCCTTTAAATATTAATCAGATTATGAAATGTGTTTCCTTGGTACATTGATTAATACACATAAATAATGCACAGTCATTGCTTCATCTGAAAATCTGTACAAGCTTGTCTAGCTAGTGAATCTGCGGGGTCTTTACTAAGTATAAAACTCTGAATGCAGATAGAAATCTTAGTAACAATGTGCTTCTCAAGTAAACTTCAAATGTTCAAAAAATTTCACGAGCAGCAAATGTGACTGGTAATGTCAAATGTAAATGTGTGTGTTTTGCTGATTTTGGAAGACTTGCAGGTGGCAGCACTTTGTCATAAATGTTGAGGGTTACAAAAACAACATTTTAATTCAATTTATAAAAGATCAATAATAGGGAAAAGTGAATTAAGTCATGATTGTCCATTCTGTTGGATGTTAGTTATCTGGGTTAAATCCTAGCCCCATTGAAGTCAATACAGGTTTTGAAATGGACTTATATGGAGACAGGATTTCACCCATAGTGTTTTATTTCTTTTCCGTCTAGATGTGACAAGCTGTAAAGATTTCTACACTACTCTGCATGAAGTTCTGTGATTAACTTCCCAGACATTTTCTTTAACGTATAACACATCTTATACACTAGTATTGGAAAAACATTTTTTCTGTGTGCAGAACAAATTCTTTATCTGTTGAGAAACATTTGAGATGTGGTTCCCTCTTAATATAGTAATCCACCTCAGCGAGAGCGAATGTTATCTAAAACAGGTGTTTTAGAGACTGAATCACTGGTACCAGGATAACTGAACTTAGTTATATATGAGCTGAGGATAGCCATAAGGAACATGAACTTCAAGTGTCAAGGAGGTTTTTTTGTGGGGAGGAGGGGTGTGAGTGGGGAAGCATAATTTACTTGATGTCAACCTGAAGCAAGGACACGTCCTATCTGTTGGTTTATTTGAAAGCCTTCAAAATGCCAGACCGTGGGTGTGAAAGCAACTGACACACAATGTGTTTCAAGAAGCTGTTTTTTTAACTTCTGAAATCAGTTATTGCAAATGAATTCTATGAATCCTAAACATAACAGTAAAATGTGACATGGAGATCAGTAATAGGTCCATTCCCTAATAGTGTATTGTTCGGGAATATTTTGAGTATCAATCAACAAAATGGTAAATATCATTCCACAGTAGTGTTACAGTACTGTGTTAGTGTTGTTTAGCCATAGGATTAAATATACCTGCATTATCATAGGCTGCAGTTAACAAGGCTGCTAGTACTTTGTGATGCTGAACGTTGCCTTAGCAGCTTCACAAAAGTTTGAGATCTACACCTGATTAATTTACATTAGTTTTCATAGCTTGTAGTAAAAAGAAATTTGCTTAACTTTATTTTTAATCACCTTAATGGACATTAAATGGACTTCTATTTCACCAATCTCTTAAATTTTTAAAGCTGCCTTTCTATAATGTAAAATAGAGGGTTTTTTGGTTCCAAGTATATGTACGTTATGCATCAAAGTTGGAGGGTGATTGCAGCAGATAGATAGAGATTATATATAAAGGTGTACATTGTTCACCTCTTGAACTTCAAATGAAGTGGTGGAAAACATTTTTCCTTAAAAACTGTACAGTCCTGGTTGTGCAAGCTTGAATAATGTCTGACATCTCTGGGACAGTTTAGTGTACGGTTATTCAAGAATCTGGTATCTGCATTTGGTTTAATAGTAGCATTTTCCTTTACAGAGATAAATCCCTCCTATGACCTGAATTCCAGGAAGTGGGTCTCACTCCTTGTGTAAATGATTTAGAACAGCGGTGTCCAAGAGAAATGCGATGCTAGCCACACTTGTGGTTTTGAATTTTTCTTATTAGCCATGTTATTAAAAAGTCACATGCATTAGCCATAATTCAATAGCCTATTAGCCACATGTGGCTAGTGGCGAACGTATTGGACACTGCTGATCTGGAAGTATGTTGCATTTATTGGGAAATGAAACACTGCATAGATCCATCAAGATTTTATCTCATCAGACTTTGTGTGTGCAGAAATTTCAGTTTTCCTTCAGAGGCTGAAAGACAATCAAATGTAGATGAGGCAAAATATCCATTCCCCTGCAATTTTACATTGATGTAGGTGAGGTACCCAGCATTCATGATGAGGCCGTCCATTTTCAGTTATATCTAATATGTGCTGTGTAGCAAACCAGCTGTTGAGAGAAAGTTCCCTTTAGGATACTTACACACTGCTTCATATGTTCTCTATTACTAAATAGTTTGATGCTTGGCTAACTCCATAACTTTTAAATTTGAAGTAGTTTTATTTTAAAATAAAATCTTCTGCATGGTATGTCAGTCTAGGTCTTCCATTTTTTCCAACAACATAACTATTGTGTTTGATTTATTGTGACTTTTCCAGCAGTATACTTTTTTTGTCATAGGAGCTATAAATCGTATGTGATTTCTACATCCTCTTTCAACTGTGTTTTTTTGTTTTTGTTTTATTTTTTTTAATAAGACAAGGAATCTGTGATCTGCAGTTACGTACTTTTTGGATTTTTTTTTTTTTTTTTAATGTGAGAATTGGCAGTCTGTCATGGATCACACTTGGGCATCCCTCCACTATTGAGTTTTTTTCTACATGAGCATTTAACAGACTACTTTACATTAGGTTTCTTTTCGCTATATGATTTAATCCAGGGGTGGATAAACTTACTGAGCCTTATATGACAATCTTCAGAAGTTCAATAGTCGGGACACACTGGTTGGGGGTCGGAGCTTCAGCCCCTCAGGAAGTGCCTCCTGGGGGCTCGGATTTTCAGCCCTGCTCCTGCTGAAGCTCCAAGCCCCAGCAGGTGTGCTCCATAAGGCTAAAGCCCCCAAAATCCCCTCCCTGCTGGACAGAAGCCGCTGCCCTACAATCCCATTGCAAGGTAGAGGTTCCAAGCTCTCCCCCCGCCCCGACTCCTCTCTTCCCACAGTTGAGCCACCCTGATTTAATCTGTTTGGTCCTACAAGTGTGGCTAGTATTTTGACATTGAAAGGAGCAACCAAAAGTAGTAAATATTTAGGATAGTCTCCTATTACTATGAATGACATCAGTTATTTTGTAATTACAAATCGTGTCTTCATGATAATTAGCAACTGTTTGTATTGCTGCAAGAACTGACTCTTGAATCTTAACATTTAACTACATTTGGCTTTCACATAAACATCTGGTGCAAATATAACATGCTGTATATTTCTCACTGCTAAGTCACAGAATTAACTTACAGTTGGTCTAAACATCTTACAAATTACATTTAGAATTAATTGTAAATATTAAAGTAAATTTACTTATGAAAGGTATTGGATTGACTGCACTAGAAAGTGAAGTAACCTTTTTACGGAACGCATATAGTAGCATAACAACCTCATCTTAAAGCTAAGTATCTAGACTCCTTCAATCATAGGAGACTGCTAAAACTGATCAGCAAAGGTGCCATTTGTAAGTGAGTTTTCTGTTCTGGGCATTTATGCATCAGTAATTGGACTACAGAATTCAAATTGAGTATGCATAAATTTGAAGGCCAAAAAAGGACGATTTTGATCTAAACTGAGCTGCTGCTTAACACAGGTTGTAGAATTTCACTCTGAATCTTGTGTCTTAGCACAATATGTGGCCTAACTAGAGGATGTTTTAGAAAGACATCTAGTCTTGATTTGAAGACTCCAAATGATGGAGAATTTATAAGATTCTTCTGGTAATCTGTTCCAGTGGTTAATTACCTTGCTGTTTAAACTGTCTTATTACCATTCAGAACTTTGCTGACTTCAGCTTACAGCCATTAGATCTTATTATGCCCTTGCTTGCTAGATTAGAGACTACTACTAGTAAACAGCTAAGAGACCATGTGTACTTTTGATTGCTGCTAACTGGGGCCAAATTTGAAGTGGTGCTTTAGTTTTGAGAAATGTTCTGTTTCTGTATCCTGACCTCTTTCCCAGTATGTGAGACAATTGTACTGTGTCTGTCTGTCTTGCACTAAAGGCAGTTCAAACCTCTCTGCATTCTTGGGTTTGACCCAGGCCCCTTTTTTTCCTCATGTCTTACTTCTGAGTCCAACTTGCTACACAGAGCAGCACTTTAGCTCTCCTGACTCATCCATTACTATCCCAGCCTTTAAAGATGATATGGTGCCATTAGCTAACAATTTTTCTCACTCTTACATGCGCTAAAATTTAAGGGGTTCTTTCCCCTTATATGGGGCCACCCACTGAACTCCTTCTCTGTTTTTTCCTTCACCACCATCATGGTGAAGAAAGCCAGATTTAGTATAATGAAGGATGTCAGGCCTGTCAATACAATAAGTTACCCTTAGGTCAGTTGTCTACCTCCTCAGGTGTTTGTAAGAGTAGTGGTGATAACCCATATGAGAACTCTAGGAACTTCTCTGTACTCAGGGGACCTGCTCATCAGAACAGCATTCCCCTGGAACCACTAAAAGCAACCCACAGGGCCCTCTCCATTCTTTGGCAATATGCATTTATGATAAATATAAAGAATATCTCTTTTCAGAGTCAAGACAGAGAGATGAGTCAGCTTTCCGAAAGCAGAGAGGGATTAGTAAGATCCTGGGACTGATTTCTGACATATCCTTCCATCTTTATCCAGGACATAGGTCTGATTTTATGCTTAGATGTTAAATAGGCAAAATCACATAAGAGAGCTTCCAGATTTATTTTTGGGGACCTGGAATATGATGGTAATCTCCTCTCCCCACTTCCCCCAAATCTTGGCCATGTTTGCAAGGCTTTGGAATTGGGGAACATATTTGAAGAATCATAATACATAGGGAACATGGTTAAGCTCAGATCTTCGTAGCGTCATATCTTCAGAATTATTACTTCCTAGAGGAAAGTAGTTGGATTGGCTCTTTAGGGCTTCCCAGATCACCTGAGAGCAAGGCATATGCTGTTTCAGTCAAGCAACATAATGCTCCTATCATACATAAATGAGCAGCAGGGTACAAGAAACTCAAATCTAAATGTCAGAGCATTTCAGATTCTTTTATGGGCAAAATGTCACCTACCTTTTGTTATGGCAATCAAATATAAGGGAGTATCCTGAAAACAAGAGGAGACTGGCTAAGCAATTAATAGGTAAACACCTCAGAATGGTCCTTAAACTGTCCCTGCAACAAGTGTTTCTGCTCATATTTCAAAGCTACACCACTCAGACATGCCATAGAGCTATCTAGATGTAACACAAAGGCAAGGCTCTCCTTCACCAGGAAACAGGCTCACAAGTTTGCAGATTGGCTTTTCTACCTTTCCTTCATTCTTCCACTCCTAGGCCGAGTATGTCAAAAGATGAAAAAAGGAGTAAGACATCTGTTGTTCTCATCCCCCGAAACAAGTACTGAAGGTGTGGTACTTGGACCAAATGGAGATCTCATGTCTCCACTCTATCATTCTAACAGGCAGGAGCACTTATCCCAGGACTGTTGAACAGCAACTCCTAAACATGGCAATATTCTTTCAAAGTAACAGGTGCTGCAAGCCTCATGCAAGCCTCCCATCCCTCCCACTGGTGTTCACAGTAGATCAGTCCTACGAAATATGAAGTGTTTCAGCTGTTCCGCGTTTCCTACAGGATGGGACTAAACCTGACCATGTACCAGCCACCTTTGCATCCCATGTCTTAGTCTGATGTAGATCAGCCTCCAAGTTTGTTAGAGCAGCGTCTGTAACCAAACCAGCTGTTGTATCTATCTTTCATGTCTGGGATCTCTCTTAATCCATCTATTCAAAATCTACTATATACAATTACTTTGCATTTCTGTTCAATAAAGGCATTGTGGTCACCAAATCTCTGCTGTTAAGATAGAAGACTTGCTGCATTTTTCAAAAGGAAAAATGTTGGCTCTTTGGACTCTAAAATCTTTTGTCACTAATGTTAACTTTTCATATGTTGCAAGAAATATTTTCCCCTTATTTTGCTCAAATATTCCACATTGGAAGGAAAGAACATGGCACATGCCACTGTGAGAAAAGCAATTAAAATATACTTTAATAAAATTGATCAGTTGAGGAAAACAACATTCCTGTTCAGTTCCTTCCACCGTTAAATGCCTGGATCTTCAATGCACCCACATTATGTGTATCCAGTGAACCAAGTGATGTATCATTGAAGCCTATTCAGCCACAGATAAAGAGTATTCCAAAAGGGATCAGATCCCATTCGTTGTATTCCACAGTGGCCTCTGGGCAGAAAATATGTCAGCCATGACAGGAGAAATCTGTAAAATTGCCACCTTGTCAACCAACCAAGACTTCTTCATAAAACACTGTAATCTTTATTTTCCACTCCCAAGCAGAAGTGTCTTTTTAGAAGGAAGATGTTCCATGAGGTAATCCCAAAATTACTAATCTCTCTTACTCTAACGAAGGGAAAATATTTCTCTTCTGTTTTCGTTTTCCCCTCATACTCATTTTTTCTTACTGCTCTTTTTCCCCCAGTACGAGATAATTGGAACAGTTCAAGAATGGAAAAATGTATCAGATTTCTTTTCTGTGACTGACTTCACTCCAGTCTCACCCCATGCCTGGAGTTAATTTTTTCTGGATATATGTACAATGGCTTATTCAAGGTTCATGTGTATATATATTTAGCACAATTAAAGAAAGTATTTGAAGATAACATATTAATAATAAAATTTTAATGATTCCATACATCTGTGAAAGTACTCATCGAGCATGAGTGGGAGGGGAATAACTAACCCTCTGGAACTTTTTGGATGAGTCCCAACTGCCACCAGTGTTTTCAAGGAGAGGCACTACCCATGCCCAGAAAACAATTCTGTTGTACAAAATGACTTCATTTAATTATTTTGTCTGATAGGTCTTAGTGTGATGACAGCTGTTCACAATGACAGACGTGTGTGTGTTGGTTTGGAGAACTCAGCCTGTTATGTGTCTCAAAAATTATCTTATGCTTAAAAATATCTTTTAAATAGCACTTTTTTGCATGTTCTGGTTTCTACTATTTTATTTTAAATGATGACGATACTAAGTCTCGTCAAATTCCAACCATTTGTGAACATATGGTATTGTTCTTTTTCACATGTATACGTTGCTGCATGTTACATGTTCATTCAGTATTGCTGTATGTAATGTTGCATGTTTTTCTCGGTTCTTAATGAAAGAAACCATGATCGTCTCAATTCTCTATCCTTTCCAGCCACTTGAATACTCAGAGAGCTTCTCTTTTCTTATCTGTGTTCTGATTACATCCTTGTCTTCCTCCCCTATTTTGCAGTATATGCATTTTAATTTTAAACATGGATCACTTAAGGGGATTCTCAGCAAGTCATGCTGCTTGACTGGAAGAACCTTTGTTAGGTACATCATGCTCATAAATTGTTTCAACTCTGATTTTTTTAAATATAACCTGCAATTAGGATGCCAGAAGTCCAGTAACTTGAGAATTATATGCTGAATGTCACAAATAGCAAAGGTAAAAGATATTCAGGATATAATTTATTTTAAACTTCACATTCTTCTGTCTCGCTATAGTCCAGGTAATCAGTTTGGACTTCATTTGATGCCCCAGTGCATAGATAGTATGCAGGTGAAGTTACAACTGGTATGGGGTAAGGAGACAGTCTAGGAAATAAATTGTTGTCATACTGTATTGCATAGTTTTGCAAAGATTCTTTTTAATATAGTTTATACCCAATGAAATACAAGATATTTAAAAATAAACTGCAGTCTTCAAACATATTGGGGACTTTTTGTTTTTTAAGTACTTAATGGACCCCCTACTCTCTAGTGGATTCCAGAGTGGAGTTAATGTCACCATGTTGGTATTGGGCCGTGGAGCAAGGACTGGCAGTCATACAAAATTGCTGGGTGTTTGTTAAATCTGTTTACAGATCACCTTCACTTATACTAAAAGAACAACATTGATTTTTTGCTCATTTTGTTTTAAAGAGCAAGGTGAAATATTTAAAAGTCTGTATTAATGGTTCTTTTTATAGTTTTTGGTTTATAAATGAGTGATTCTCTTGAAAGAAAAAACAAATGAGACAATAAAATATGAAGGTATTGCTGTTGCTTACATTTTGCCAAAAATATTATATTATGCAGGTTGATATATAATTACAGTTGTGTGTTTTTTCCTCCTTTTTAACAAAATTTTCACTGATTTCAAGACGCATTTTTTAAGCCCATATTATAATTGTATTTATCCTTTATGGGAAAAATTTAAATGTGTTTTCACTATTTTCAGAACTGTTCGTCAGATGGCACAGGAGCAATTCTTTTTAATGGCTACCAGGTGTTGTATGGGACAGAGACCTCTGCTTTTCTTCATTACACTGCTGTTTACTGTGTTAGGGGTAAGGAATTTGAAATTAACACTTTCATTATTCTAGTACAGTTTGATGTTCCATAAGAAATGAATGATAGGATAAAAATTATTTCAATAAAGAGTACACTACTAACATGTATATTGCACTTGAATTTACATGTTTTTAACTTTTTTTATTATGCTGCTATGGCTCTTATATTACAATGAGTTATAGGATATTTCCAATTTGATAGCAGTAAAAATAGTCTCTTATGCAAATACTAAAAATATAAATATTTTAAAAGTGAATGGCAAAATTTGCCAAGGAATAAACCTTTTAAAAGAAATTAGATAAGTATGCATAAATTATTAATTTGTTTTTAAGCTACATATTTGTGAAGCAGTTCATCCTTCATTTACTGTACATGTTAGGACTTTCAAATTCAGTGGGTGTACTTCTGGCTCTGTATTAAATGTTTCGTCTCGTCAGTGGATCTTTGCAAATTAGTGAAAGAAGCTGCTTTTCAAATGTTTAGTTCAAAAATAAATGGTCATTTTTAAGTTTATACACAACTGCTAATATCTTCAAATCTTAAACATTTTCATTTTATTTTTTTATTAAAAATTCTATTCAGCTTAGGAAAAAATTGTCTAGGTTTAGTGTCTCTAAATAAAAAAGCTATTTATAAATTATACATGTATGTATGTATTTATTTTTGTGTTATAGAGTACTGCAAGAGAAAGAGCTAAGCATTCAGGAGACTACTTCACCCTTTTAAGACACCTTCTTAACTACGCTTACAACAGTAATATTAATGTGCCCAATGCTGAAGTTCTTCTTAATAATGAAATAGACTGGCTTAAAAGGATTAGGGTAAGTTATAATATCAGGTGAATTACAGAGATTGGTCTTCCAAAAATTCATATTAAAATTAGTTGTAAATTTTACAAAAGATGCATCATTTCAAGCCTTCTAACTTTTTTTAAAATGTTAGGATGAAGTGAAAAGAACAGGAGAAACAGGTGTTGAGGAGACAATCTTAGAAGGCCACCTTGGAGTAACAAAAGAGTTATTGGCATTCCAAACCCCTGAAAAGAAATATCATATTGGTTGTGAAAAGGGAGGTGCTAATCTCATTAAAGTAAGTTAAAGTTTGTATGTTAAAGTATGTTAATTTTAAATATCATCACTTTGAAACCAGTGTGTGTGTAAAAAAAAAAAAAAAAAAAAAAAAAAAAAAGTGTACACACTTATTTTACAGAATGAAACATCAAAAGTGCCTCATTTCATGAAACATTTTTTGTTTGTAAAACAAATGGTTCTACTTGGAATTTATTAAACTTTTCAATGTATAATGGACATGTCGGTCTGTTAAGAATACTTAGCGTTTACATTGCCTTTTACATCTTCAGACCACTGTTCATTGATTTGTTACAACTTAGTGACATAATTTTATACATAAGGCCCTACTTAACTTGTAATATTGCAGAAGTTGTGGAGCCTTCAATATTAGGCTTCCAACACAGTTTTGATAGCAGGAGTCCCACACTGCATGAAGCTGACAATGGGAGCCCCTACTATCAGCTCCAGGCAGCCAACAGCAGAAGCCCTGTGTTCCCACTCTCAGCCCTGGGCAGCCAACAGTGGAAAATTGCAGAAGAATAACAGACATTATTATTGCAAGTAATTTCCATTATTACTTTTCTGCAATTTTCTATGACTTGTTCAGAACTCAGCCTCAATTTTTTGACAGTCTTACCACAGTTCAAGTAGGGCCGTATTTATATCCTGCTTTGTAGCTGGGGAAACTGAAACAACAAGTTATACTGACAAACGATGCATAGTGAGACAGATAGATATAGAGCACAGATTCTTTCCTTCCGTGTCCCAAATTCAGTCTGTTGGGTCTTGCTAATTAATTTATTGTTCTTTTGTGTTCAAGTTTATGTACAACACCATCATGTTGTCTGAATAGCTGGTTAATCAAGTGTTTTCTGAGTATCAGCAGTGTGATAGCTCTGAGCTTTGAAGCTCTCTTGTTGTGAACACAAAGCAACAGCTAGAATAATACTTTCCAAAGTTGATACATTAATTTAGAAGATTTGTCACTGATCCAGATTGATTAGAGATTTACAATTAAATTCTAAAGAGAGAATCAACTTGAAGATAGACTATTTCCAAAAAAATAAGACCACCACTTTAAATTCTTTTTTAGTCCTCCTTTATTATAGAATGAAATACATTCTAGATTACCTTTATTCTTTTCAATCATCTCTCTAACAAATCTAACGCTTTCCAGTCTGTTGACACATACTTGAGTTTTTTAATAGTAACGGGGAACAACTTTTCTGTTTTTCAGGAATTGATAGATGACTTCATCTTTCCAGCTTCCAATGTGTATTTACAATACATGAGAAATGGAGAACTGCCAGCTGAGCAAGCCATACCAGTCTGTAGTTCACCAGCTACCATTAATGCTGGTTTTGAGTTGCTAGTTGCACTAGCAGTGGGGTGTGTCCGAAACCTCAAACAAATAGTAGACACCTTGACTGAAATGTATTACATAGGTACAGCAATAACTAGTATGTAATATTTTTAACTACATATTTTTTAATAATTTAATCTATGTATTGTAATGTATATGTTTCCTCCCACTTATAACTTGTGCTGTCAGCTGATTTTTATGATAATTTACCCCCGCCCTCCACACACCAATTAAAAGAATCTTTAACTTTACATTTGTAAAGTCAATTACTCCAAAGTTAGGGAATGCCAGAGTTAAGGTTGCTTCTGCAACCTTACTTTGTCCCCATGGTGTATATGCATTATGATAGTCTTTAATAATTGGATCATGTCCCAGTCTCCTTGCCCAGACTGTCCCAGTTTCTTTTCCACCCCCATACTCCCTGTCTTCCACTTAGTCTTCCTCCCTGAGCTCCTTGCCCTATCTGTCCCTCATCCCGTCTACTTGTCTGTCGGTCCTAGTTCTTCCGTTGCACTCCAGCTCCTCATGAGATTTGTTTCTATCACCTTTTTCTACTCCTTCGTCCATCTCCTTGATTAGGCGGTTGCAGTCATGACACATCCCAACCCCTAGCCTCTTGTCTTAGTCTCTGCCACAGCCTCCTTGTCTCAGTTTACCTCCACCCATCCCCACCCTCCAGAACTGCTTCTTGTTTCTTTTGCATTTGAATCTGGCAGCTTCCTCCACTATGCTGCCTGGGCCCAGCAGGAGGGTCACTGAGGGTCAACACTGCAATCTAAGCCCAATATAAAATACATTGTATTTTAACGTAGGTTAAGAATTTTTTTGACCCATGCTGAAACCAAGGGCTCTGACATCCATAATGTAGTATGCAAACCTGAGTCAAAATAACCATATTCTAGAGTCCCTACACTGCCCATGGCATGCCCCCACCCTCTCCACATGGCTGCTCTAGCCCTAGGACCATAGTGCACTGTGGGAAAACTTTACTGCCCACCCTGAACATTTACCAGGAAGCAGCTTGCTTTGCAAAAGGCTTCATCTGTTTTCTCTGCATTTGAAACCCAGGAAGCTTTGATAGTATGCTTGCAAATAGGTAATCAGATGAGAATGGGTTAACACTGACCTGAATTTCTGCCGTTTGCAGAGGGAGTGTGGCTTCCATTTTCAGTAGAGTGGGTTCAGATTGTTGGGATAGAGAGGACTAAGGAAGTTGTCCCATGAAGTTGTGTGATACTTCCTAATGACTCCTGGGACCTAAGTCAAGTGGGACTGCTTCTACACCTCAAAGCAGAAGGGCTTGAAACCTGTGTCCCAGCTTGACTCAAACTTGGACCCTCCAGCCCTGCAGGATTCTAGGACTGTGCATTTGAGCCCTGGGTTAGCACAATTGCAGTATAGACGCAAGGAGGGCTAGTGTTGAGCTGGGGCTCAAGCAAGGGCTTACATTGCAGTGTAGACGTACCCTGAGAGCACAGGAAACCATCGCCCTTCTCTCAGTATGTTATATACACAATGGATCACAAGCTTGTGGGGAAAAAAAGACTATAGATCACTTTCAAATCAGAGTTGCTTGCATTATAATGTTGCTATGACATCAGTAGGCTGACCTGTTTGTCACATATTTTAACTTGGTGATAGTAAAATACTAGTTGAAAGTCTGAGGGGTGGGTGGGGGTGGGGGAGGTGCAAGGAATAGTTCTTCACATGCTGGTTCCTATGTGTATTCCACGCATGAACATGCATGCACTTCATGCACCTGAGACCGAAGACTTCTAGTAGGAACTGTCTGTTGCTCTGCGCCGCTGCACAGTTGCTCCTCTCGTGCTCTTTATTGAGAGTATAAGGGTCGGTACAGACCAACACCTCTCAAGTTCCTTCTTATTGCCTCATAGCCTGAGTGAGAATCCTGTGTCTGAAGCTATCTTTGTATCATCTTTCAGAACCTGTAAATATAATTGTCAATAGTTCTCGTATTCATAGTGTTCTAGCATGTAGTGGTCTTAGTTTAGTTTAGTTTCTCCCCATCTTGGGGATCCTCTTCCTGTGGAGAAGGACTATGCTTTGAGTCCTGGGGTTTAAGAACTGTCTCCTTCTTGGTCAGCAATGAGCACAAGTATTTCCTTTAGTCGTGGGGAGGTTAATACCTCTGCTAAGTTCAGCAGCTGCCACTCTTTCCCTCCCCAAACCTGTGAGGGACAAGAGCTCTGACTGAGGAAGTACCTCATGGAGAAAGCCATGGGACCCCACATGGATCCAGGCTAGGGAGACCCTCTTGTTTTACAACGGTCTCAATTTGTGAGCACCATCCCTTCAAGCACAAGCTCAGAAGCAGAGCGGCTAAGCCCAGGGAATCGCTACTTCTGGGCTTTTGACAGGACTAAAGGGCGCATTCATATACTCAAGGACAGATCCCCTTCCAGGTCTTCTCCAAAAAGAAAGGATCCCTTGCTTAGTGATGCGACACGACTCACCGGCATGGCACCTCCTACTGGTCATCTGGTAATTAGCTCTTTCTAACCTTCACAGTGCCCTCTACTGACCGGTGGCTAACCTGCTGCTGGCCACGTGTCCCTCCTGGACCACGATACCCCTTACCCCAGAGTTCTGCCCTAGCAATACCCTCTCACTCTTCGTCTCCCCTCCCAGGGGAACCCCCAGCCCTCTAAACCCACCTTGCCTCAGTGGCTACTGCCAATTATCTAGCCCCTGCTCACTGGGACAGACAGTAGACTGTAATGGCCACTCATTATTGGCAAGGGCCAGCTGGTTAGGACCAGCTGCCTCTGCCTATTTCCAGGCTGCACCTCCGCAACCCCAATACCAATATTGGCCTTCACCAAGGCCTGCAGCCTGGGTGTTTACCAGGCTGGAGCTTCCCAGCTCCCTTGCCCTATTACCCAGCACTGCTCCAGTTCAAGAACCATCCTCTCAGGCAGCTATCCCTTCTCCCTCCAGGGCTGGAGAGAGACTTCTCCAGCTTCTGGCCCACAGCCCTCTTATAGGGCCAGCTGTGGCCTTGATTGAGCTGGTCACAGCTGTGGCTGTTTCCCCAATCAGCGTAGGTTTACTACTTTCCTCAGACACAGCCCTCTGCAGGGCTGTTTTAACCCCTTCAGGGCTGGAGCAGGGTGATCACCCCTGTACACTCCCCTACTCTGTCCAAGTTGGGTAAGTCCTCATGCATGGGTCCTAAAGACCTGTGATCATCTAAACTCCAAATTATGAAGATAAGGTGCGAAGGAGAATGGTATCAATGGCTTCTGCTCCAGCTCTCAAGCCAAAGGATCAACACCTGCTGACACCAACTAAGAACTCCAGATAGGACTCCTCTTACATGTATCATCTTGTCCCCAGAAGGACCCGCTGGTCACCATGACCATGGATGTGCTGAATCTAACCACCGTGATTCTTCACTCTCCAGGATGGACTGAAACTTATACCTTTTCAGAGGATATTTTCAGCCTTCCTTATCCTCAGTTGCCTCTCCCTTCAGTTCTCCTGAGTGACATCTCCACACCAGAGGAGGAAACCGCCTCAAGGAGAAAAGGATACTCCATATCCTGTCCACAACTTGGAGCATTCACTCACTGGTATCAACAGCAGTGCTGTTGGAACCAGAACTTACCTTCTAGTTGGCCAACTCAGATGTTCTAGACACACCGTTGCCTCCACAGAAGGAGGATTAGTCTGGACAGACTGTAGAGGTCTTGGTTCCATTCTCCACTCAGATGCGACTACCTACGGGATCAGTGGTACCCAGTATCTTGGGGTCTCCCCAATGGGTTGATCCTTCATACTGGCCATATTGGTGTCCATAAGATCCCTACATTAGGCACCTCAGATCTGTATGTGGATACTGCTGGCCTTCCTCCTCTAGCCAATGCCAGCTGGCTCTGTCGGCATGCAATGGGGAAGAAATTGAACCAGATTCACTGGTACCAATAGTTTTGGTGGTGTCACTTTCCTCATCTGATGAGACAGTTGCCCCAGTCTTGCCATCTCCACCTGACTACCACAGGCAACATCAAAAGCTCCTGCAGAAGGTGGGGAGTGAAATCCAGAATCCACTTGACAGGTTGCAGCTCTCTGAATCCCAGTCAGGTGACCCATCCAGCAAACAAGGCCATTGTGGAACCAGCCATGGTAGTTTAGCATACTCCTGCTTCTTACAGTCCCACCCTGAAAATGGCTGAGACACAATATTTTGTACTATCTAAAGGAAAGGGGCAGAGTTTCTGTTTACTCTCACTGCCCATGACTCCCTAGTAGTACAAGCAGCCGCTGAGACATCCAGGCTTATAGCACTGCAAGGCAATCCTTACAAACAAGGGCACTTAAATGCCTTGACCTTCTAGAGAGGGGAGTTATTTTTATCCACTAGCCTTCTGTTCAAAATTGCGAACTATGAGTATTAGCAAAAAATGTTTTCACAAACACTTGACATTCAAAGACAAACTCCTTTAGGAGGATAGCGCCCAATTTCAAGTCCTCATTGATGATGGTAAACTGGTAGCTAAGACTTCTCTTCAAGCTGCAATGGTCATGGCTGATACTGCATCTAGAGGTATAGCTATAGCTGTAGTGATGAGGTGTGAATCTTGGCTCCACTTCTTGGGGTGTCTTAGGAAAGTCCAGAATACCAGTGAGGCCCTGCCCTTTGAGGATGAAAAGACTGACCAGTTTTTATGTTTGCTGAGGATTCCAGGACAACTCTCCACTCCTTGGGGATTTATACCCTGGCGCCAAAGAGAACATGCCATAAATAAAGGTCTTGACTTGTACCCTTGCCCTCAGCTGTTCTACCACGAGTTCCTTACAAACTGCTGCATAAAGGCTTATATATGCAGCTTCCTTCACCATAGCTGTATCCATTCAACCTCCATCCATAAATCAAATTACTTTTGATGGGATGCTTGAGAACCATGTACCCTTGTTGATATCACTCCCTTTTGCTCCCCAAACCTTTGGTCAACTCTCCCTTTTCATCCACAACTGGAGGGGAACAACAACTGACAGGTGGGTACTAGAGATCATTCCGTCCAACTACACTATGAAGTCTCTTCCCCCTCTTCAGGAACCATTGCTGACCCTTGCTCTTGCTGACCCTTCTTCAGGTTCCACACTCACAAGGAAATCCTCTGTCAGGATGTGGACTGTCTTCTACAGCGAAGAGCTGTAGAGCAATAGATCTGTAAAAAAAGAAACCAATTAGGAAAACGTGTAGACCGTTTGTCATGATAGCAGAGTGATCGTGGGAACAATCATTATTGCATCAAAGACCCTCCAAGTAGTTGTCCGGCTATATCATTCTTTATCATCTGTGTGTAATTCTTCCCCTGGAAAGAATGAGGGCCCGTTCCACTACAGCACAGGCAACCTCTATAGCATTTCTTTGAACATTTGTAAGGTTGCAACTTGGAGTTCCATCCATATATTATTAACGTTATGCCTTAGTCTAGGCCTCTTCTACAGATCCACCTGTTGGGACAGCAGTACTACAGACATCTGTATCAACTGCATCCTTGCTTCCTGCTCCTGTTTGAGTACTGCTTACCAATTACCCACATGTGAAAATACACACAGAAACCAGCACTCAAAGAAGAAATGCAGGTTACTTACTTGAAACTAGATCTACTTAGAGATGGTTGGTCTTTATCTATATTCCACTGCCCGCTCTCCTTCCCCTCAGCTTTGAATCCTATCTGATTCATGGTAAGAGAGGGAACTGGAGAAGCATCAGTCCGTACCATCATCCCTTATACCTTTGGTGCAGAGCATGAGGGGAGCAACTGTTCGGGGTGGACCTATGCTCTGCTTGCTAGAAATCTCTGGTTTTTCATGCACATGGAGTGAACCCACATATGGAGTACAAATAGGGACCACATACCTCCATTTTTAGAGAAAAAACCAACCGTAAGCCATATTGATAGCTTTGTGAAATTGCTTTCAACTGTGAAGTAAAAATGTGGCATAAATAAACATAATGAATAAGAGATTTAAGAGGAGTACAGTCTGACTAGAGAATTATTCTTCTACACATTTCTTTCCTTCAATAAGGAAACAAGTTACAGAGCCAAACTGGTGCTGTGTTCTGAACTCTGATTCCTTGTCACTAATAATGGAATTTGAATTCTTCAACCTAAGTGTCTTTAAAAAGTGAATCACTGGTCTCAAGGGAATAAGTACTTCTGCTCATTTGGCACTAGCTATATTTATTTTTATGTTGGTTATATAAGATACTGTATTTAAAGATTGCACTTAAACTGTTATTGACAACAAATGAGGGCAATAATTTTAGAGGTTTTTAACGATTTTCTGTTTGAAGGTTTGATAAGATAAACTTTGTTTAATATGGCATTGTGAACAAATAGCAATTTGTTTTATGGCATTGCCTTTATTATCATAATAGATATTGTTTTGTAATAACATTTTTAATCAATTTTGGTTATTCTCTTGTAGCTTGTGAAGCGCTTACAGAATGGGAATATTTACCACCTGTTGGGCCTCGGCCATCAAAGGGATTTGTAGGATTAAAAAATGCTGGTGCTACTTGTTACATGAATTCTGTCATTCAGCAGCTATACATGATTCCAGCTATCAGAAATGGTATTCTTGCAATTGAAGGCACAGGCAGTGATGTAGACGATGATATGTCTGGGGATGAGAAGCAGGACAATGAGGTAATTATATAGAACTTGCTGGTCATCTGTTCTAATACTTTCAAGTCACTATAACTTTTTTCGTCAGAGTTTTATTTTAATGGGTTTCCCTTACATTTCTAGCAACAAAACTATAACATAATATTTCTTATCCGAAAATGTTACTGACTAGAGTAGAAGGTCCAAAAGATTAAAGGCAGGCTTGCTTTTTCACCTTCATTTTTTTCCTCTTCTGGAATACGTGATTGAAAATGTCATCTGCAATGTAGATTAAACAGTCTACGTGTAACATGTATAAATTAAAATAGAGGTGACAATATGTAAGTTAATAGTTTCCTCCAGTAATTTTTCTGTAAACTTAGAGTGCATGATACTGTACATGATTGCCTTGTTGCTAGTTATAGTTCTCCTATGTTCTGCTTATATTCATTACGCTAATGAAGATTACATGACCATGTTTTTGATTGGTAGAGCAATGTTGATCCTCGGGATGATGTGTTTGGTTATCCACATCAATATGAAGATAAACCTGCATTAAGTAAAACAGAAGATAGAAAAGAATACAATATTGGAGTTCTGAGACATCTCCAGGTCATCTTTGGTCATTTAGCAGCTTCCAGACTGCAGTACTATGTACCAAGAGGGTTTTGGAAACAATTCAGGTAAATAGAAAATTGGTTTTTACTATTGATTTCTGGTCACTGAGACTATTAAAATATAATAAAAGTCAGTTATATGAAGAAAGTAATAGACATAAGCAGTTTGTGTAAATTTTAAGATTTATGTAGCTTTACATATGCTATTTAGAATGGAGAAAAAAAGTAAGTTGAATTGAGCAGGAGTAACAGTGACATCTTTGAACTCTAGCAATTTTTGGGACTTATCAGCCAGATATTAGATTACATGTGAAAGGAGTGTTTAATTTTTATACCAGTTGATGCACGCCATAAGCTATCAGTTAACTATGCTCACTAAAAGTGAATAGAGGTATTATAATTTCAGTGTATTTTTTTTTCTCCTCCAAAAATACTCCCAAATTTATTTATTTTTTCTTTTTAGACTTTGGGGCGAACCTGTTAATCTCCGTGAACAGCATGATGCTTTAGAATTTTTTAATTCCTTGGTGGACAGTCTAGATGAAGCTTTAAAAGCTTTGGGACATCCAGCCATGTTAAGTAAGGTTTTGGGAGGGTCCTTCGCTGATCAGAAGATTTGTCAAGGATGCCCACATAGGTACGTGTTTCATTTCCCCCTTTTCACAATAAAACAGTCTACATTTATGTGAGAAGATGGTTACCAAAATGTTGTAAAGCAAATAAACTGCCTTATAAAAGTGTCTCTGTTAGAAGAAGGGTACATTGGGGGAAAAAACCCATTAATATTGAAGATATATTTAGTCTTCAACGGAATTTGCTATCTTGTCTGGACAAAGTCTTAACATTATTTACTGTGCATTAGTGTTTCTGTTGATCTTATTGCTTCCCACTATCAACCATGTTCCAAAATTCCTAAATCACAGTCTGTCTATAAACACAAGTTATTTGTACTAGAACAGGGCGCCTTGAGGGCCAGATGCACTTCACAAAGTCCTAAAACATGCCCCATCACTGTTTTTGCTGTGGAACAGCACGGTGAAGACCTAGCTGGCCAAATTGCAAGTTTATTTCTGTTCAGTTCAAGCACCAAGCTATTTCCATTCAATAAAAATGCAAATTAAATCAAATATTAGATTAGTATAAAATTATTTCTTCTTTAAATTGTATATTTAAATATATTTATGAAAGGTACAACCATCTCATAGATTGCCAATGTATCTGTCTCCTAAAAATTTTTGTACCCTTTTTTTGAGAAAAATTTCTTTATAGGAAACAATCAGAAAAGGCACATTTCGTCAATAATGATCCAATTGGATTTTATTTTGATTACTCTATTGACCCCAGCTGAATTACTGCGTATGCACTGTAACCACTTCAAGTATAAGAAATAATATTAAGAGGAGTTAAGTACCTGCTAGCTATGAGTTTAATTTGTATCTTTTGCTAAAGAAAGCAAAAATACTGCAAGTTGCAAAAAACATCGGTGTGGGGTTTTTTTGTTTTAAAAAAAAAAAGCATTCCTTCCTCCTACAAAAAGGCGAAATGTGTGTAAAATGTCAGAGATGTGTAATAACCTGGGTGTTTCTCAAAGTTCAGGAACTAATGTGGTTGTATGTTCACTTCTTGGCCATTGAAAATATTTGGTGTAACTGACTTATGGGTCTTTTTCTATGAGACTTATGTAACAGTATCTATTGGCAAAAAAGATGGGCCTAGTAGAATGGTGTCTTGGGAGGAGGAGGAGTCTGGTAATAGACTGAGAGAGATGGCAGGGAAGTAAAAGTTCCAAATACATTAGTGTGTTATAGCTGATGTCACTGAATGTTTTGAAGGAATGGATTCATAATAATAGTAATTTTATCATAGCCTAGAATAGAGGAGAGTATACAACTGCTTACAAGTTAGAGAAAAAATATTCTTTGTTTATGTGGAACAGGCAGAACCCTTTTGATCTATTCACAGTTTTGTTTCATTTGATAAATATCAATAAGGTCAGTTACTGTCCAAGGTATGTCCTAATTGGTTGTCTCCATACATTGCTGCTTCATTACTATGATTGTAATTTGAAGGGCACATTGGAACACATTAAGTCAAAGCCATGTCAGAAAATGTCAAGTGATTTGTAAAGTCTGTCATGTAGATTCTCAGATAGGAAGCTAAATATGCCCTCCTAGAGTGGCTGTTTGAAGCGATCACTTTAGTTCAAATATAAAATACTATAGTTTGTCAAGTTGGGAAATCCTAACTCCTGATGATAAAAGGTCAACTATGGAAAAAAGTACAGTTTGAAATTGGGTTATAAAAGTACTGTACTATTTTCTGCCAGTGCACTCTTGTCCACTCATTTCTTGAGAGTTAAGCGAGTCTATCAAGATACCTTATCAGGCCTGCACAACTTGGAAAGCAGCAAGGGCCATATTAATGCATAAAAACCAGCTGTGGGCCGAAAAGCTCCCCCCTCGCCCCGCCCCCATCCGCTTCCTCCCACCCCACTGCTTGGCTTGCCCCACCCCTGCTTACCTCCCGTGGGCCACACAGTGAGCCCTCCGGGCTGCATGTTGTGCAGGCCTGTCTTAGATAATTAAAGATGTGAGGTGCTGAAAAATGCATGTAGTGAATACATTCTAAAGATAAATATCTGCCATCTTTTTGAAGCTTAGGAAAATTAAATAATTTCTATGAGTTTCTTAAAATAAGTGCTTTGAGGACAAAGATTGAAAAGTGCATAATTAATAGAAGTTACTATAATATTATCAGAATAAGATCATTGAAAGTAAAGTGAATGGGTAAATTAATATATAGTACAATAATACATTCCTACTTGAATTTTCTTGAGGTTCTAAGGTTAGAGGAGCTCTTCAGGTCATAACCTGCTTGTGTTTTGGGGTATGTATGCATAGTAAAATCTGTGCACAGGATACCCTACCTAAACTAGTCTGAATCCAATTAGTGTAGGTAACAGTAGTGAAGACAGTGCAGCGCAAGCTTCAGCACATGTACTGCATACCTGAGCTTGGACCCTGAGTGCATACTCAACTTACTAGCCTACACTGATATCTGGAAAGAAGCAGGATTACTACTAATGGAAGAAATAGAAAAATTTCCAAAAATGTTTTTAAAAATTTGTAATTAAATAGAAGAATAATTGAGGTGGTGGTCTTTAATTTTTGCCATTTGTTTTTGAGTATAAAACACTAATCTTACTTTTGGGTAAGATTTTGGTGGAATTTTTTCATCTGTGTGCAGTGAAATAGATGTTTACTGACATCTACCAATAAAAATCCAATTCTTCTTAGCTTGTGTATGCACTTTCAAACACATGAGCTAAAAGTAATTACAGGTACTATACCTGCTTCTGAATGCTCATACCAATTTTGCAGTTTTACCATTGCATTTTCCTCTCTCTAAAATACTTTTCTGTTCTGTTGCTGTGCCAAAGTCCTGTTCAGCAGGAGAGACTGAGTGACTGTACAAAGGAACCAGTGAAACTGACTATACATGGTGTTACCAAACACCACACAGAAAAAAGTATAATCTGATCTGTTACTTATAAAAAATGCACCTATTGCTATAACTGAGCAGCTATTGAGAATGAGACCCTCTGTTTTAACAGATCATTTTTCTAAGTGCTCTAAAATCTACATGCTGGCTTGAATTGTTTTGAAATTTGCAATGCCTCATGAGTGTCCGGGGTAGGATGGTGGTTGAAATTTGAGCAAGAGGTTCATAGTAACACCTTTACTAATCTGTTCCAACTAATCCTGCCACCATTCAGTATAACTACACCTAACATGTTGAACACAGCTGGAGTGCATGCAGATAAGTGCTGCAATTCAGATCTTCAATGCAGTATAAACAGTAACATTCTTTTATCAGAGGGGTAGCCTTGTTAGTCTGGATCTGCAAAAGTGACAAAGAATCTTGTAGCACCTTATAGACTAACATAGTCTGTAAGGTGCTACAAGACTCTTTATCACTTTTGCATATTCTTTTATTCATTTTTCATGTCTGCTTACTGTGGTACCATCTTTATTGATTCATTCCAGGTGGCTGCTGTTAGCTTTAGGGGATGGAGTTGAGTTTTCTGTAGCAAATATTTATTTTGGTAAACCCTTTATCCTTTTCTTGGACTATCAAACACCTGGTGGAGGGGTGTTCGAGAAGGAGTTCATTAAAGCTTAATACAAACCTATTGTACTTTGAACACATCAAACAGTTTTAGAAATAAAGACCTAACATTTTGAATTAGCACTTAAGAGGGAGTAAATTCAACTGTAATCTTTGATAGTTGAAGCAGTGACTTTAAATACATGCATTTATGTAATAAAGAATGGCTTCTTATTTTAGAGCGTCAAACTATTGTAATCAAATGTCTAACAAAACTTTTTATGCTAGAATGTTTTGCAAACCATGTGCAATTGCCTGACGAACACGTTTGTTTCTCTCCTCTTCCCTCCCCCTCCCCATCATATTTGTAGGTACGAGTGTGAGGAATCCTTTACAACTCTGAATGTAGATATTAGAAATCACCAAAACCTGCTTGACTCTTTGGAACAATATGTCAAAGGAGACTTATTGGAAGGCGCAAATGCATATCATTGTGAAAAATGCAACAAAAAGGTAGTGATCTTTTTTGTGATTTGTTTTTGTACACATTTGTTACTGGTTTAACACTTTTAGCTTGTTTTTAGCATAATGTATTTAAATTTGATGATTCTTTTTAGTACATAGATAATTTATTAGTCCGTGATTGGGTGGGGCAGTTTCACTGTGAACATTTCAGAGAAACAATCATTTATTTAAGTAAAAGACTTCAGAATTTGTGTCAGGAATCCAGCTCTCAAATTACAAATCTGCTTATCTCCTATATCTTAAGTTACTGCAACCCTGTTTTTTTTTTTAGTGTTGCGTTTTTTTCAAAGTGTGTATCTGCTTATGGAAAAGTGGGTTGGTAAGCAAACCTTTCAGAAGTAACTTGGAAATTTGTTTGAAATGTATAATAGGTTAACAGTGGCCTAAACAGGTCAGATGATATGATATGATGATGTAGGCTGTAGAGAACTGCTACTGTTTTAATAGTTAGCAATAATTCAATGAGATGTTAAGAATATCATTTTACTTCCAAGTCTATTGTGTGCTCATTGTATGAAATTTGAAATGCTGTTTACACTATGGTGTTTGCTTTGCAGCCTAAATTCTATTGATGCTGAAGTTTCTCAGTATGTTATTGATAAACATTGACAGTATTTATTAAATGGGTTTTTCATCATTAGACCTTAGATTCTGTGTTGTGATAATGAAAATTTAAGAATCAATATCTGTTAATATACTGTGTGGCTATGTTTTTTTAGGTTGATACAGTGAAACGCTTGTTGATTAAGAAGTTGCCTCCAGTTCTTGCTATCCAGTTAAAACGATTTGACTACGACTGGGAAAGGGAATGTGCAATCAAGTTCAATGATTATTTTGAATTTCCACGGGAGCTGGACATGGAGCCTTATACAGTGGCAGGTGTAGCTAAATTGGAAGGAGACGATGTAAATCCTGAAAATCAATTGATACAAAATGAACCGCCAGAAAACGAGCACTCTGGGAGCACTAAATACAGGCTAGTTGGTGTACTAGTACACAGTGGTCAGGCCAGTGGTGGACATTATTACTCTTACATTATCCAGAGAAATGGTGGAGATGGCGAGAAAAATCGATGGTATAAATTTGATGATGGAGATGTAACAGAGTGTAAAATGGATGATGATGAGGAAATGAAAAATCAATGTTTTGGTGGAGAGTACATGGGGGAGGTGTTTGATCATATGATGAAGCGCATGTCCTACAGACGCCAGAAGAGGTGGTGGAATGCTTACATTCTTTTTTATGAACGTATGGACACAATGGATAAAGACAATGAACTAATAAAGTATATTTCAGAACTAGCTATGACCACTAAACCCCACCAGATTAAAATGCCATCAGCCATTGAGCGAAGTGTACGGAAACAAAATGTGCAATTCATGCATAACCGTATGCAGTACAGTCTAGAATATTTCCAGTTTATAAAGAAATTGCTTACTTGTAACAGTGTCTACTTAAATCCTCCTCCAGGTTAGTATTTGAAAGCTTATTTTAACATATTGTTCTTATAGAAATAATAATGTCTGTTGCCAGGAAAGATTTTATGATCATTGTCTAGAATTCTTAAGTCCTAGCAAAAGTTAATATATTGCATTTTGTTTTGAACATCTTTTTTTTTTCTAATGGGCGCTGCTTTTCTTTAAGGTTACCTGCACCATTAGAATATTTTTTCTGATTTTTGTTTTTAAAAGGATATATTATGTTGTTTTTTATCTATTATGTTAAACTGTTTTTTTAAAATCATTAAACTTAAATAATTCTTATGGATACCAGATTTATTAAATTTCTCTAATACTGTTGCCATTATTTTCCCGCTATAGTTTCTTGAAATTTGACTTGTTTGTTGAAGTTACATACATTTTGTTTAAGTATTAGTAAAGGCAAAAGTATTTAGCAGCAGCTGCTTTGTTTGATTAACTCCATCACTCAGCTGTTACTGAACCAAACTTTCAAGGTTAGGACTAATATCTCAAGTTGGGCACATAGAATTACCTGAAAGCAGCCTATGTTTTTTAGAGTGGAACTCTGAGCACTTTCTGAAAATTGTGCCTCTTTAAAGTATCTCAAGTTAACCCATAATTACAGTTCATTTTTGAAAGATTAATCCTTAATCAGTGATGAGGCCCTGGGCATTATGTTAGATTCTGGTTTGACCAGGTTTCTATTTCCAAACAAGAACATTAGTTAGTCATTTTGCCAATTGTAGGTAAAATCGTTTGTGTTTTATTTTGTGTACACTGGAGTTTTTTCATTTTTCTTTAGGACAAGATCACCTGTTGCCTGAAGCAGAAGAAATAACTATGATTAGTATTCAGCTAGCTGCTAGATTTCTCTTCACCACAGGATTTCACACAAAGAAAATAGTCCGTGGCCCTGCTAGTGATTGGTATATTTGTCTTTAACAATGATTCTACCATTTTGACGGTTTGGTTTCCTTTAAGAAATTCACATTGTGTAAAAATAGCATTAAAGCTGTTTGAGGTATTCATTCCATGTTTATTTCAAATGTGTATGTGGAGATGAGAGCTAACTCTGGATAGGGAAGTACCGGGAGATATTGAGCCCTAAATTGAAGTGAGAATTTCCTTTTGATATATATGATGATTGTGAAGGAATAAGCTATACCATAGTAAAGGTTATGTTACAGAATTCAGGTTTAACAGTATTTTCTGTAAAAATCTCCATTGCAATGGCAAAAACTATAAAGCAGAATATAATCTCTGAGCACTGTTTGAATTTCTCATGGTGGTTTGATGAAAAATGACCTGGTGCAAAGAATTGCAAGGGTTTACAATCATCACTTTTTTCTTTGTCCCTTTTGCAAGAAATCTAATACTCCGGGACACATACACATCACAACCCCGCCTCCACCTTAAAAATACATTAGCTGAGAGTTTTTGCTTCATAAATCAAGAGCCCAGGTCTGAAACATGAGAAACCCATCTTAGGCTGTGTACCATACTGTCCTACCGTACTGGTTTAGTCAATTTCTAACCACCATAAACCACATACTTCTTCCAGAGTGGAATAGAATCACCAGTACTCGATTGCTGACTAGTAAATAGTTGTGTAACTATCACTCCAGTGATTAGTCTAGAAAAGAGCTAGCATTTACTCCTGTAGCTCAAGTAGTAAGTGTCTAAGCTAGGAATCTGATGATCAAAAAGTTCTCATAACCTGCTGATCCATGGGTGGAGGTAGTACAACTGCATGTGATTCACACAATCAGAAGACCATTTTAAAGCAGGTTTTGTATTTAGAAAATATGATAAACTGTAAATTATGGTGTGACTCACCAAACTATGCATTTCATATTTGTCTTGACCCACCTGGTGCTTGTGTGTAATACATTGATCAGTTGTGCTTCCCCCTCTGTGCCTGATCCACAGAGGATTTGAGTCTGCACTGACTCTCAGCTTGGGAGCCTACAGTAGAGTGCAAATTTGATGAAGATGGGGCACGTATTGCTTTTGGCATGTGTTGGAGATGGAAATGAAAGCCTTCTGGCTTAATATTTAACTCTAATTGCAGTACATTCATATGAAATTTGTATGAAGGAAAACCACAGTATGTTCCTTTTTATTGTTTAGTGAACAAAACAGTTAAGACAACTCTAGTCAGGATAAGTTATTACTTTTTCTGTGGAGATGTGAACAGATGGTCAAAAAGACCTATGTTTGTACAGAAATCTGCTGTTTCCTCAATTTCTAAAGGAATGGGTGGTTCAGGTCAGCAAATGGAAGACATTTATGCTGTAGAAAATGAGGGTTGCATCTTGTAAATATCTGTTAATGTTGTTGTTGTTTTAATTCCTTAATATCACAGTTGTAATGTATCTTCTCTGTTTCAGGTATGATGCATTATGCATCCTCCTTCGTCACAGCAAGAATGTACGCTTTTGGTTTGCACATAATGTCCTTTTTAATGTTTCAAACCGCTTCTCTGAGTATCTTTTGGAATGCCCTAGTGCTGAAGTGAGGGGTGCATTTGCAAAGCTTATAGTATTTATTGCACATTTTTCATTGCAAGATGGACCATGTCCTTCACCTTTTGCCTCTCCTGGACCATCTAGTCAGGTATTTACACAGTTTTCAATCTAAACACCTACTTATTTGGTTTGCAACTTGTGTAAGTGCTCATTTGGAACAATGAACATCAAAGCTGCAAACTCTGGACAATTGTTTATAAACAAATATTTGTTTATAATTTCTTACAAATCTTCTGGTTTTAATGGACCTGAGCCTCAGGTTTTTCATTCAGACTTCTGCAACACTAGAGGCACCAAAAATCATGATTTCAATATAGTTCAAAAGGAAAAAAGTTTACTATTTTTTTTATCTGGTCAGTCTGAATGCGTAAAACTAATGTAATGTTATAGTTATTAAAATTCCAAAAACATACTTTCGCTCCATCAGATTAATAACTGCACAACGTAAGTATCAAAGCAGTGAAAAGTAGTAGCCTTTTATTAATTTTCAGTTTGTATTCTTCAGAAAGTGGTAAATGGTATGAAATCTAGCAATAGAGCATCTATGATGATGAAGCTGGGTATGTTTTAATCACTGATAGTTTTACCTCCTGTGGCAGTTCAAATCTTCCATATAATCCTTGTTGGGTCTCCTTTATAGTCTCCACAGGTGGATTTGATGCATCAGTTCTGCGTTAGACCCAACAGCTATTTTTGTATTAAAAGCTGAATGAAAACTTCTTTATCTACATTATTTATTGCACTGTTGTAATAAATAATGATGCCTTGTCTCGCACAGTCATTTTTTCTGTTCAAGTGTAATCTAGTCTGGAGAATCGGGCAGCTTCAAGTTCCTTTGTAATGTAAATAGACGGGTCTGCTTCTGGGATTTTTGAGCCTACTACCTCCCCTCTTCCTTAGCAGCCCAGCTGCTTTAACCATTCTGTTGTCTACCTTTGCAGAAAGCAGATTTGATTTTAAAAAGGGGAGGAGGGACAGGGAAGGTGGCAATAGTGGTTGTAGATCCTTCTGGAAATGATATGTGTGTCCCTGTCATTATCTGATTCAGAATTTCAGTACCAGGTACTGAGTGCAGTTCTCCAGAACCACTTACAGTTCCTCACTTCGTGGTCTCCTACTTTTAGCTTTGAGAACTGCTATATATGACCCCCCACTGTGGGATGTCAGCTGGAGTCTGAAGCCAGGACCTTCAAAATCAAAAGCCCAAGCTGCTTTTATGTGAAATATGGAGTCACAAATAGTAGGCTCTTTTCTGTAGCCCCATGTCTTCCACAATTCAGGTAGATATGGGCTATTCCCCTCCTGTCTTCAGTTTCTGGAGGCATTTCAAAACCGTAGCACAGCTGGTGCTAGCCATGCCTTCTCTGGCCGCCTGTGTGCTGTCAGATCATCTGCCTCCACTTTAGTAGTCATGTGGTGGTTCACTTTGCTCCTGACTTTTCTTTGTCAGTTTATTATTGTATCTGGGATTTTTTTGTACATTAGGGAACAGGGTTTCTACCTTCTCCCTTTCCTAGATCAGCTATTTAACAGTGAGATGGTTTCAACCACCCAGAGCTGACACTATAATGCCCCTCGGTGCCCAATGCCCCTGCATGGCAGAGCTACCAAGCTAAATCCAAGCAATGTGCAATTTGTGAGACAGCTTTTACAGGCTCTTTGGAGGGTCAGTTATGCCCTGTTTTTTCTCAACCAACCAACCTTTGCACTGCTAGTGCATAGGACTCTGAATTGGACAGGCACATTAGGTCTTCTGTCCCAAGAAGCTAGAATTCCAGCATAGTAAATCCTGGGCAGAATCAGACCGGAAAGAAAAAACCCTTAAGGATCTACAGATTTTCACTCCCCCAGACCTAAAATAAGGTATAAGTTCTCTGTTCCTCTTCTTCCCAGTCTGAATGGGGGAACTCCAGCAATGAAATCCCATCCCCTTGGCAGAGAGAGTAGGACTCCGCAGGGGAGGACACTGAGGGAAACATATGCAGAGGGCTCAAGGCACTGTATAAAAGCTAGCTACAGAAAGGCGCTAGAGCTTACAAAGCAGGCCAGAAACACTACAAAATCCAAAAAGAGCAAAAAGGAAAAGAAAAGGTATTGAAAATAAAAAGCCTAAAAGAAATTCATTCTCTGACTCAGACAGCTGCTCCACTGCTGAGAAAGGGGACCTCTCAGATTCATGCTCTGAGCGGGATAGAGAGAAAATGTAACACGGTCTTTCTCCTGCCATCCCCCAGCATTTGAAACCATGTATAGACAGTTGCATCCACAATCAAGATCCAACCTGAGCAGGCAGAGGAACAACCCTAAAAGTAAATAACCTGCCTTCTAAATCCTTACCTGAGACACTAGTCCCATCACACCTATTTTTTGAGGATGTGATCAGAGAGGAGTGGAAAACCCATGATAAGAGTAAATGCATAAGCAGGTATTTACAAATTGCAATAACCAAAAAATTGATGCTGCGGGTGGCATCTCTAGCAAAGATATGGTAATTTCATCTGAAGGAGATTTCTGTGCCAAAAATCCAGCTAATAGAAAGGTGAAAGCCACCTGCAGAAGGGGCTTCATCAGCCACTCTTAGAGCATCCGTAGCAGCTACATGCTTTCTAAGAGCCACAACGTTTTAGCTGGTTGACCTTAAGGCCATGAAAGACAGAGACCATCCTGACTTTTGGTCTACATGTAAGAAAATTTTCACGAATAGCCTTCTTGGGAAATGCCTCAATGGATACAATGAGATTTTCGTGTGGCTTTGTCCCTGGAAGGTTGATGCTCACTGTAAACAACTTGTGTGCTTGTCTAAATTCCCCAGCTCCTTTTTGGGGAAAAACTAGTGGCAGAAGACACACCAAACCAAAACACTTTCGCCCCTCCTCACCCATTAGTCTGAGGGACCGACAAAACCCAGCAACAGACAAAAATGCTGCTTTTGTCCATCCTCCTCACAAAGGAATCAAACAAAAGACAATGGATATATCAGGGTGGAAACCCTGGATGGGTGTGGAAAATCCAGAAGTGGATCCACCCCTTCTGAGTCCACTATGAGAACAAACAAATGTGCCTCCACCCAGACCTGAATCTAGGTGACAGAATTTCCCACTTCTCAGAGAATTGCATATCAGAGTTAGAGTTAAGGTTGAGGTGACAGTCAGTGAATAAACTTTTTCTGCCACAATCAAAACCTGTTCACCCTTTCCTCCTCCCCCTCCCCACCAAAAAAATCCTCAGTAAAATGTGCTGGGGGGCACACTCAGATAGTGCTTCCCATAACCAGAGAAAGGGAGAAGAGCCGAAGTCTTAATGAAGTTCATAAGGGTACTTCACTATACCAGCTGTGATCTTGTGACAAGCTCAGATAGTATAGTGATGAGTACCAGTGCTAAATTTGGAGAGAGAGGTTTTTCTCTGTGTTATATGAACTTTTACTTAATATTAAAATTAACTCAATTTTTTTCCCAGGGAATTGAATGATATCCTGAATTCTTTACTTTATTGGATGCTGTTTACTCTTGCTAAGGAACATTGATTATTTTATTGCATTATCTATGATGATTGGTCACATTCTAATTAATATACAGGTCATTTATTTTAAATGCATAACCAGATTTATTCTCCGATAGTTCAGATCTATCTTAAGTTCTTACCTTGTGGAGAAAATCAAAATACATGCCCGCAGTTATTTTTCCCTTAAGTTTAAGTTTATAGTAGACTATCACTTGCCCATCCTGCTTTCTCACTAGTTATTAATGTGTTTTTCTTACAATTATACATTTTTGATAAAAAATTAACTAATTTGGTCACTTGGTTGTCTTTCCCAATGTATGTACCGCGTCTTAATAAGAAAGCAGTGAATATTTTTCTTTTGTCAGGTACTGTGGAGCATTCTTATTTCTCTCACTTCGGATTCAGTAGTTGAAGCAGTCTTAGAATTTCATAGACCTGTTTTTTTTAACTATTCCACTTTAAAAGGGCTACACCTTATACTAGTTCGTGGCATGAAAAATGACCCCTAAATAGGCTGACGGTGTAATTGGGTATTGAGCTCCCATGTATGGATTTACTAAATGGAAACTGTTCAGGGATTGCCATTAATGTTAGACCTTTTTTGTTTTGCAGGCATATGATAACTTAAGTTTGAGTGATCACTTGCTGAGAGCAGTACTGAACCTCCTTAGAAGGGAAGTATCTGAGCATGGGCGCCATTTGCAACAGTATTTCAATCTGTTTGTGATGTATGCCAACCTAGGTAAGTAGTTTATGAAATATGCTTAATGGCGTTGCTGTAAGGCACTCTGTTTTTACATAAAGGAAACTAACCATGCTGACTCAAGTAATGAGGTGATCAGGATCAATAATAAATTGTAGGCCATATTGTACTTGTAGGGGAGTTAATACTTTTCAGAATATTAGTTACTTATATAGCACTTGCAACTGAGTATTTTAAAACATTTCTGACAATGGGTGTATGAAACTTCACAACACGTTTGTGAAATCGTGTCCCATGTTACAGTTGAGTAAAGGGAGGCATAGAGAGGCTAAATGGTTTGCCCAAAGTCTCACTAGACTGTGTATTGTCAGTGTGGTCTAGTAGTCAAAGACTGGGACTATAAACTTCTAATACCAGGTCAGCGGAATACTTGCTAACTTCGAGTAAGTCAGTTAACTTCTGATTCCTCTATCCTAAAATGGTGATAGTAATATTGTTTTTACAAATAGCCCCCTGCCAAATTGCTCCAGCTGCTGAACATCGTATCACAATTTTAAATTACATTAAAAACTTTAGTACATGCCTTCGGGGGGTGAAAGGAGAGAGGTTAATTTAAAGTTTGTACAGTGTTTAGACAGTGTGAAGTGTTTATATAAAGACTAAGCATTGTGATAAGTCACACAATTTGTTACTCTGTGGTCTTGTTATAATGAGATAAGCAATTATGCTGAGGCAAAGATCAGCTGAGCAATTCAGTTACTTAGAGGGGTTCTCTAATTACATCATGTAACCAATTCAGAGAGCCATGCTTAAGAATTGGACTTAACCTTCTGTTTCCCAAAGTCTGCAAAGCTTGTTTGCCCCAAAATCAGTATCTAGATTTTAAAACAATGTTCATTATAGTGGCTCTTAATTTTTACTGTACTGGATGTGTGGTGGCTGTTGACTCATTAGAGAATGTAAATTTAATCATTTTCTAATGACTAATGTTGATTCACATCACTAGGGTGCTGTTCACTGTCATTCTTGACATGCAGCTTTCTGATCGGCTTGAGTGCTTACCTATTTTGTGCTTCAGTCAGTCAGCACAGTTTATCCATTGGTGAGATTTTTAGTTGTTTGTTGTGATGTGATGTGATTAAGCTTGTTCATGGCTGGATAAATCTTTTTAATTTAAAATGTCAGTTTTTTGTGGTCAGCAGTCCGAATGACTGATAGTTATACATGTTGTCATGAACCATAAAGGTACTGTAAGGCATGTTTATGCTGCAGTAATGATCTACAATTTAGATCACCTTGGATTCTGATTCTCTCCCAGTCTGATACAAGCGGGCTTTACCTTTCTTCCTGCAAAGTACTGGAGACAGTTGAGACTCATGGCGCACAGTCAACCTGCGGAACTCATTGCCAGAGGATGTTATGAAGGCCGAAAGTATAAAAGAAATTAGAGAAGTTCATGTAGGATATGTCCATCAATGGCTATTAGCCAAGATAGGGATGCAACCCCATGCTTTGGGTGTCCCTGAGCCTCTGACTGCCAGATGCTGGGACTGGACAATGGGAATGGATCACTTGCTAATCATCCTGTTCTATTCATTCCCTTTGATGCATGTGGCATTGGCCTCTATCGGAAGACAGGATACTGGGCTGGATGGACCATTGGTTTGATCCAGTATGGCTGTTCTTATATTCTTAGCGACTGACTTCTAGTTATGTGAATACTAATGAGCACCATTGTGGAAATGTGTTTGTTCACAATTCTGATGATATATGCAGTTTTCAGCTAAACCCTAATAAGAATCTAGTCCAACTTCTTCCCCCTTTCCGCATTTCCCTCCCAGAAGGAATGTATAACTGAGAGCATGAATAAGAACCAGCAGTGGAAAAATGACTTTTTCAAATTTTTCAGAATTTTTTACCAAAAATGCCAACTATATAAGAACAGTAACAATTAAGCTTATAAAAACACATTGTTGTCAGTACTATCCAAGAGGTGTAATTTTTTTTGTCCGCTCTGAAGGTGTAGCAGAAAAGACACAACTTCTGAAACTAAGCGTACCTGCAACATTCATGCTTGTGGCTCTGGATGAAGGTCCAGGACCTCCAATCAAATATCAGTATGCTGAACTGGGAAAATTGTACACTGTAGTGTCACAGCTAATCCGTTGTTGCAATGTGTCATCACGTATGCAGTCTTCTATCAATGGTATAGTGAATTTTACAAGTTTCCTTTCAATTTGTTGAAAACATTGTTACAAGTTGGTAAATTGTTCGTATGTGTGGTGTTTCACTATTTATTAAATGTACTGATTGGATTAATAGTCTTAGGGGTTTATTACGTATTATATTTAGCATTTTCTTATATTTGCATTAAAGATTTTCCTGATTCTGCAGTGACCAAATCCGATCTTGATACACAAAACTCACTAAAACTACAATCATTCTCCATCAAGCTTATTTAGGCCTTTTAAAAGAGCACAGTCTCATTAGAGATGGTATAAAGGACCTATTAATATTAAACCTATTGCAATTACGTTTTAGTTTATAAAGACTAGGTTAAATTCTTCTCATTAAAATTAATGATGTTGAACTGACATACCTGATGAGAATTTAACTAAAAATTAACTCTGCTACAACAGGCTTCACAAGGCTTAATGTAACTTGGCTGAATTGATTTTGTGTTCATTTTTTAAGTAATGTTTATATTCAGTAAATATTTGCAGTGTTAGAGTAGTTTCAATAATTATACATTGTTCACTATTCAAAATGTACTTAAAAATCATAGTTTTGTGTGTTGTTCATTGGCAGTGATAGTACATAGTTGATGGCCAAAAGAGAGTGACGTTATTGGTTTTTATTTCAGAATATAGACATATCAAAAGAGAACCTATGTCAGGCTCTAGGCAACTTTGAAGGATAAGTAAAAATATTATTAGGATGACCATACATCTTGTTTTTAAAGGGACAGTCCCATATTTAAGCCCTCCTGCAGGTGTCCCGATTTTCTTAAAAACAGGTTATTTGTCCCGTATTTTAGGTCTCCTACCCATCCCACAAACATGCACACATACACACACACAAGCACACACACACCCCAGTACTGGTGGATCTTGCTGCTGGCCAGATCCTTGCTCGCCAGCTGCCCGCCTGCCTGCGTGGGGTGGGAGGGAATCCAGTGTCCAAAGATTGAGGTGGGTGTGCAAGGCTGGTGATGGGACCAAGCCACAGTATGCAGGACCAGCTACCTCTCCTGCTGGTCTGTCAGCACAGCTCCCTCTGTGTGCCAGCTCTCAGCCAGCAGGGTCCCATCTCATTTCAGGACAGCACTGGCTGAGTGCTGCAGGCTGTGGTGACTGGTGAGTGTGGGCAGGTGGTGGTTAGTTACTTGTGGCCTCTGCTGCCCACTCATCGACCCTTTACGTGCTCCCCTCTCACTGTCTTCTCCCTGCTTTGCACCCCCTCCCAGCAGGGTGCATCTTGCTTCCAGCACTGTGCAGAAAACCAGCCCTTGGTTGGAGCGCTCAGCTCACCAACAGCCTGGCCAGCAGGCTCCTTCCTTCCCCTACTACTCCTGACTGGGTCAATGCCCTGGGAAAGCCCATGTGCCTACAGCCTGGGACACTGGCCAGAAGGAGCTGAGCCCTGCATGTGCCAAAGCCTCATACAGTGCTGGCACGGGGAAGCCTCTCCACCCTTTAGCTAAGCTCTAAGCGATTTCCATCCTGTTCCCACTCCAAACCAGGAGGCTCCATAGCAGCCCGCTTGGCAGGGGCTTAGCACCCTCTTCATTCCCCTCCTGGGTCCTGTCCCCAGGGGAGTGTAGGGATGCTCCGTTCCCTAGGCACCCTCCTCTGCTGATCACCTTTGGCCACGTTCCATGAAGCCCCTGCAATTAGGTTCCCTGGGCCCTGGTGCACAATGTATCCTTAGGGCGTAACCCCTTCCTGCCCATGCTGTAGCCAGGGGACAGGAGGCAGCTGTTAGCTGCCTTTCGACACACTGCAGGCAGGAAGGTACAAACTGCTTCCAGCCATGGGTGCAGGGGAAGAAGAAAGGGAAGGGATGAGCTCTGCAAAGACACTGGCCAGGTCTCTCTCACCTGTCCCTTGCAGCTGGAAGCAGCTCCCATCCCTTCCCTCTCGCACAGTGCCGAAAGGCTGCTGCTGGCCACATTCTGACCTCAGCTGTGGTAATGCCCCATGAAACAAGAGGTAGTTCACTCAGGTCACACCAGTTCCCTGCCTCAGTGTCAGAGAATCTAGCTCTTTATACCAGAGAACTTTTTGCAGTGGGGACAGTATATTATAAGTTCAGTATCTTATTTTAAGTCTTTCCATTGAATATACCATTTCATTTGTTAGTCTCAGAGTTTAAATATGAATTTGTTTATATTAAAAAGTACATAAGTACCGTTTCATCAGTATTACTTGTTTGTTCTAGGTAATCCCCCACTTTCAAACCCTTATGGTGATCCTAATTTATCGCAACCTATAATGGCACTTCAGCAGAACGTGGCAGACATTTTGTTTGTACGAACTAGCTATGTGAAGAAAATTATTGAAGACTGCAGCAACTCAGAAGAGACCATCAAATTGCTTCGTTTCTGTTGTTGGGAAAATCCTCAGTTCTCTTCCACTGTCCTAAGTGAACTTCTCTGGCAGGTAAAATAAAAGAAAAATTAGGGAAACAGATGGGCTAAGTTTGGGTATATGTAAGTGTTAAAAATATGCCATATAGGGAGAGGTGATATCCATGTGAGAAATTGGGTTGATATGTGATAAATAAACTTCTCTATGAATGCCTTCTGCTAGGATTCTCTCTTGGGACTCTATATTGAAGTACTGTAGATCCTAAGAGTTAGGAGCCCCAAGGGAAATGATTACAGGATATAGCACAATCAGATCAAACTGGTCTGTGTGTCGCCACCGATAAACTGGCTAGTTCCCTCCGAGCCACAGTCAGCAAAGGAGCTGCAGTTCCATTGATTCATGTCTTCAAGTATCCTTTTTTGTTTACAGTCAGTATGTTGCAAAATGTCAGTGTACCTGTGAGGTCATCTGCTTAGTACCGTTTTTTAGCTGACTTGCCCATTCCAGTAAGAACATTCTCCATATGCTTGATGCCAAAAGATCTTGGGGGGGGTATTATTTGAAGTGAACTAAAACCCTTAGAAAGTCCACCCTACTTAGTTTCGTTTTACAGCAATTCAATGGGCAGTACCATTACTAAAAGGACTGTATCTAAATAAGTATCATGCATCTTTTTTTGTTGTTAATACACGAAGTCTATATACTTGGTATGCCTGATCCAAACACAGACAAGCAAAGAAACAAAAGTTAAGCCACCTAATATGCCTAGACTCTACTCCGCTCACAAGCACCCACCTTACCTTTACCACAACTACCGTGCACCACAGACTATGCACCATTTTCATCTTTCTGCATTCACCTCTTTACCACATTTTTCCCCCAACACTATTGATTATGTATATTTGGTGTAGTAGTAGTTTAATAAAGGATGATTAAAAGGTATGTGTATCCCCTTCAACCAGTCATACTTTCACATGCCAGGCCCCTCCCATCAACCGTCTGGGCTTGTGTTAGCTGGGTCCTTACCATCAGCCAGGCTTGCATACTCAGTATGTAAACTTCCAGTTTTAATGTAAATAATGGCTAAAAATTACCTTAAATCCAGCACTTAACAAACCTTTGCATGGGCTTTCTCAAATTCACCTCTCTGGCAAGTTCTTTATAGATAGCTCTTAAAAAGCATTGTCTGTTATCAACAATGAAAATTTAGGCCTTCCAAGGGAAATTTTCAGCCAGAACCCAACTTACAACTTCCTTTTAAAAATGAATGAAGGGAAACCGGACAAAATCCACACAGAAAATTGAACGGTGTACAAACTAACCTATAGTGAAATTTTGTACCATTTAGGCCACCTACTTTTTAAGAGAAACAGGAAATTACTCCCTATTTTAAGTCTATTTTACAATGGAAAGCTAACCATGAAGTTGCTGCCAGACACCTCCATAATGACTTAGCTTTTCATCTTCATGCCAGCCGTATCAAGGCTCCCTTGGTTAGAGCCAAAGCTATGAGCATTGCCTATCTGACATGTCTCTCTTGCAAAGGTATGCAAAGCAGCCATACAGTCCTCTCTCACATTTACAAAGCATATTTATTTGGATTCAGTCTTTAGGAAGGAATCTGGTTTTGGATTCCAAGCTCTACTCTAGAAACTCTTTCCTAAATAAGGAAGGTCACGTTTTCCCACCCCAGTAGAAGTTTTGTTTTACCTTTGGCTGTCCCTAATCTTAAGTTGGACTAGTTTTATTCCCAGTGACATTTATATTCGTTATGTAGGTTGGAGTGTCCAGTGTTATCTTAAAAAACAACATTAACATTAATATTACTGCTTTTTGCAGCTATTTCCAGTTTATTTTTTCTTTTAGGATAACCTTTATGCTGCTTACTCTCCAGAAGCAAGACTTGTAATAGGTTTTTTTTGTTCTGCTTCTCTGAAGCTATATTTTTCACACAGGATTCTCATTCACCTACCTTCCTCCCCTCAGAGTTGGAATGTCACATTTTTTGAGGTGTTCTTTTTTCTTAGTTTCGTTTTTTAGTCAGTTTCTTTTCTTTTTAAATCTCTCTGCTGGTCTTGACTCCTCAGCAGATTCACATGCTATACAAGTGAGGTAACTGGCTGGAATGCTGAAATGTCAATATCTTGTAATAGACGTTCTATGCAACACCCAGTCCATGTTCTATGCGGTGCTTGCTACCACCACCTTAGGAATCAAAATTCCAAGAACTGAGGGAGCTTTGCCAAACTCATCCTGGGGAAAGCGAAAGCCCCAGAGTGACAATAGTGTCAGAGATCACCAAAGAAGCAGAATTGAGTATTCAGAACATGAATACTGCAACCATCTCAAACTCATGCCCCAGTTATCTTTATTTACAGCATCATGTTTTAAGAAAGTTTCTTCTGAGACACAATTTTCACTTCATTTTCACTTCTTTTAAGGTTGCATATTCATACACCTATGAACTTCGACCTTACTTGGATCTGCTTTTGCAAATCCTGTTAATCGAGGACTCTTGGCAGACCCACAGGTTAGTATTTTTTTCTTCATTTTACAGTAAAATCCTGTTTTTTTTTTTAATAATTTGGGACTCCTGTTGGACAGCTTCTCTTACCAACTAAATGGTTCTGCTGATTAAGAGAAATGGACTTAAAAAATCTGAAGAGACTTCTCCACTAATCAAAACACAAGTACAAAATTTATATTCAGCTTACTTCATTTTTATCCCTACTTTTAAAATTAGGCAACTTGTGTATTTAAAATTTGAGCTTAGAATGTCACTTTTTTCACAACTAGCAGAAAGCTAATTAGCCAATTAACACCAATTGAATGCATCCCTCTAAAAGTGGTACCTTTACTAATATTCCAGTTGAGCAGCAGTCATTGGTACTCAGGCTATACTTAGGCTAGACTGCTTCCTTGGAAACATTCCAGTAAATCGGCTGTTCCATTTAAGAGTATACTGTGTTAATAGTGGTGTTATTGACCATGACACATTCCTATGTGGCTAGGACTATTACCATTGACAGATATGAATCATGAAGTTGCAAGAATTGCGGTTTTCAAAGACGACAAACTTCCTACTTTCGATCACATTTTAATTGATGTCTCTTTTAAGAGTGTCAAGTATTCAAACCAGTTTGAAAGACATTTCTCACCAACTGAGAGAATAAGGACATTTTTAAAATGGCCATTAAAATGCTCAATTGTTTTTCTTTGCAACTTTATAAATATTGACTCTTTTTTATGGTAGCCTCAATTAAAAGCACTGTACAAACATAAAAGAAGGGACTATCCGTGCCTCGGAGAGTTTTCAGTCTGAAACAAAACCTACATATACAGTGTCATGGAAGAGGGATACAACTTGCAATAAATGTGGTCTAGGTGGTAGTTGGCCATCTTTTGAAATACAGTCATTGCTTGATAGCCTGTATGTGGAAATATGTTGTTAGTTAGATTTTAGTAAATCATCTGAAACAGTGTTACAATGAAAACTGACTGCAGTGATGAAAATATGTGCGGGAACCCTTAAGTCATTCCCTTTAGAGCTGGATTGGACTTTTTAGTTTCAGCTACTACCTAGACTTATCCCTGAAGACCTTCTCTGAGAAGACAGTGGTGTGGCTTGCTGTGCTCCAAAGACTGGGGACTGATCTTTTTTTGTAAATCTTGATTTACATATGTTGAGAGGACGTTGTTCCCAACCAACCTTCCAGGATATCTCTATGGTATAGAGGGGAGCCTGGCTCCCAGCCCACGTAGACAGACTTATGCTAGCTCAGCTTGAGCTGGTGCACTAAACAAATACAGGCTTGGGCTAGCCACCTGAGCTTGGACCCAGAGTATAGCATGGGCGTGAGAGCCTAAGTTGTCACCCAGGTCGCATCATCCATGTTTCTATTTTTAGCGTGTTAGTTTGAGCCAGGCTATATTATGAATCTGTCTACCCAGACTAAGACACTTGCTCCCAGCTTCAGTGTAAACATTCCCCAGATTCTGAACCCCTATACGGTGTGTCAACACTTGCATATCCAACTCAGCTAGATGTATAAAGTTCACATAGTCTTTAACTTAAGAAACACTCTTGGAGATGGAAACAATTTAATAAGACACAACATTAGACCTGTGCAAAAGTGCTAGGTAGTTTTGGGATTCTGAATAGTGTTACTGCTTTTTATATGTCCAATTGCTAGATTTTCAGCATTTGAAATATGAGTTTAACTAGGATTTTTTAACTGTGCACACTGTGGATCTCACTGTATGTGTGCATGCACCTCAAGCATGTTATATCATACAGTTTTGAATAGTAGTGTCCACTGGGTCTGTGTTCCCTTATGAGGATATATAGGGTGGAATGATCACAGCCATCTCCCAGTTCCTTCTTATCACCCATGTCCACCCTGCTTCTTATTAGTGTTTGCTGACATTTAATGTCACTGGTCTACCTGAAGAATTTGTATTTTCTTTCTGTCCACTAACAGTTGGATGGCATTTGAATTGAATCACTTCAAAAAAAAAAAAAAAAAAAAAAAGACAGACTGACTTCCTGTACAAAGGGTTTAGGCACTTTGCACCAACTGCCACACCTCAAGGCAGACTAAAAATCCCCCAGGTTTGAGTCCTGCCTATCCTGTGATGGCCTTATTCCATTCACCACTGGGCACAGCCACTTCCAGTTTTGCCTTGAGGAAAGCCACATACCATAGCAGTGCTCTGCTACTGTGAGGGCTAGGGATAAAAGCTCGACCACTACATGGCTCAGGAAGGACATGGCTGTGTGTTACCAGCTACGTTCTCAGTCTTGCAGGTGCTGTCTTGGGCACTGTTGGTATAACCCTGAGGTATACACTGGCAAGAGTCTACATCTCCACCTGAGATGTCCTTTGTGTAGAGATTGGCATTGGCATCTCTGCTACCAAGATCACCCCATGTTAATGCACTGCCACTTGAAGAGATTTGCTCCTCATCACCTTCACCTCATTTTTTCTCCATGTTCAGCAGAGATCTATCTCCTCTATGATCAGATGGGGACTCTGCAGAAGACACTGGCAGCTCCCTTCTTGGAGAGCCCATCATAAGCTCTATGTGTGGCAGTGGGCAGGCCAGCCTTAACTGAGCTAGTACCAATACAGTATACCATGTTGGCTGTACTGGAACCACCTTCACATGTGTCTCAAAGCAGATCTCTTTCTCGCCTATTAAGGAAGGAAAGATCTTGCTCCCAGTGTAATTGCTAGCTAGACCTCCCATGTTGAAACCAGGTTCAGGTGATCACGGACAAATCTAGGCAGCACTGGAGGAACACTTAACAGCCTTCTTTGCCCCCTAAGGAATCACTGTCATCCCTGGATTTGGCAGACCAGTGCTGAATTCTTTGAAAGCATTCCAGGAGCTATTGGCTCAACTTGCAGAGACTCTGGATATTGAAACCTTGGTAATCCAGAAGTAGTCTCTCAAACTCTTTGACATCCTGAATTTTTCAGTCTCAGCCAGAATTTTCCTCCCCAATAACAAAGGAATACTTGAACTTGCAAAGGGACTCTGGCAGGCTCCAGGAACTCTTCTACAGCCAAAAGGATTGTGAAGACATACTAAGTACCAGATAAGGACTTCTAATAATTCTCTGCCAATCCTATCCCAGGATCTTGGTGATTGCAGTGGTCCACAAAAAATCCAGATCAAGAAGTGTATCTCCCCACAAGAGAGACCCTAAAAGGCTGGTTCTCTTTTGGCATAAACCCTATTCCTCTGCCGCCTTACAACTTTACCTGGCAAACTGTCAAGCTCAGTTTGTGAAATACAGTTCCCTTGTGACACTTTCCTAACCAGACTCTCACAGGACATGGAGGATCTCAAGGACTTTATAAATGAGAGCCAAAGGGTTGCTAAGACAGCCTTACAAACAGTCATGGATGCCTTGGAAATGTCTGATAGGTTAGTGGTTGTGTCCTTTATCTTTCAAAAAGCTTCCTGGTTGCAAATGTTAGTAGTCAAGATCTTAGTTAGGATCTTAAATCACATTAAATGGATTATGGCCCTTCACAAGTATTAAGCATTCCTAAGGAAGTGCAATGCACAATAGAGAAGCTGTCTATTTAGGGAATAGAGCTCTTTGGTAGTTTCACAGATGAGGTGTTCCACTCACTAAGGACTCTTGGGCCACACTGCAGTCTTTAGGGATATACACAAGCCCAATCACAACTGAGTCAGAGAACACCCTCCTTATCCCAAAGTAAGCAGCCTGAAAACACCTCAGAAGAATTCTCCAATACTCCAGGAGGCAACCACTATCCTTCTCTGTAATGCACACTGCACCTGCTCTGAGGCAGCAGGTTTGACAAAGCCTGTCTAGAGCAATCATTACTTCAGCAAGCCAACTTTGCCTCCTTGCAATAGGCGTGATCTGCAGTTACAATACACAGATGGGTGCTAGACATCCTTGTCCACTCTCCCATCCATTTCCAGTTCTTTCCCCCTGCTTACCCACTTCCCTATCCCTCTTCAGGGACCTTTCTTGCAAGAGCCTTCTGCAAATAGACAAAGCAACAAGCCTAATTCTAAAAGCCACAGAAGAGGTCTCACAAGAATACAGGGCAAGAAGTGTCTAGTCCTGATACAGCCTCATTCCAGAAAAGACAGGGTGTCTTCATCCTATCCTAGTCTTGAGAATTCTGAACAAATATATACACCATCTCAGATTCAAAATGGTAACTATTGCCTCCATCATTCCATCCCTTCAGACTCAACTGATTTGTGATTTTCAGCCTATAGGATGTATACTTCCTCATAGCTGTCCTCTCAGCCCAGAGAAAGTACGTAAGCCTCCCAGTGGAGTCCATTCATTATCAGTACAAAATATTGCTGTTTGGACTCTCTATAGCACACACAATATTCACAAAGTCTCTGCTGTTGTGGCTTTTTGTGTGAGGAGAAGGGACATCTATATCTACCCTTACCTGGAACGATCGGCTAACCAAAGGTGGATTCCAGCAGAAGAGCATCACATAATTAACTGTACATGATTTTACATTAAAAATTTACATCAGAACATGATTAATGGGTTACACTTTATTACTATAGTTGTCATTATGCTTTTTTGATAGCTGATTACTCTGATTTCATATATCCAGGAGGTCAAACATATAAATGAATTGTTACTTAACCCTTTGAGTCATAATTAACACATTACATTGTAATTACTCTTATACTTTTTGATGAATACACCTACTACAAAGTTCTGTAATCAGAATATTAACTTTTATAATTACAGTGTAATTGAAGTATAATTCCGGTCACTGTTTTATAATGTGTAACAATGAACAAATTTGAGGTCTAAAATTTTGACCCTTGAAAATTTTTTTTGCAGGATTCACAATGCACTTAAGGGAATCCCAGATGACAGGGATGGGCTATTTGACACCATTCAGCGTTCTAAGAACCATTATCAGAAAAGAGCTTACCAGTGTATAAAGTGCATGGTAGCTCTTTTCAGCAACTGTCCTGTAGCCTACCAAATCTTACAGGTGATACCTTCCATTCTGATTTTATTGTTGTTTTAGAATTCTAGACAGAAAGTAAGTCAAGCAGATTACAACAGAGTAAATTGCCTTCTTCCGCTAAGTAAAACTCCTTTGGCTATTTCTTTGTCAAAAGATCAGGAGAAGGAATTGGGAAAGAGGGAGGGAGGGTTTCAGCTAAACTTGACAGTAATTTACAGATTGTATTAATGATTGAGAGGCAGCTGCTCCAAATCCACCAATGCTTCCTGTCAAATTACCTTTCTGGGGGGAAAAACTTATATGCTCAGTAAAAAGAACTTTTGTTTAAACAGTGGGCTAGTGTGAAGATGGTAACCTGGTTTCCGGTAGGTGGATTTTGTGGCAATAGAGAAGTATTGGTGTTTGAAGAATAAAAAGGAGATTCTGAACTGTCAATTTTCTATCTCTGCAGAGCAATGGAGATTTGAAGAGAAAATGGACCTGGGCAGTGGAATGGCTTGGAGATGAGCTTGAGCGTAGGCCATATACAGGAAATCCACAATACACATATAATAATTGGTCTCCCCCCGTGCAGAGTAATGAAACATCAAATGGTTACTTCTTGGAAAGATCACACAGTGCTAGAATGACCCTTGCAAAAGCTTGTGAACTCTGCCCAGAAGAGGTAAAGAATTAGACTACACAGCAAATGGAAAGTTAAATAAAATTACTGCTTTAAATGCTCAAAATCCTTTGTACCTTATCCAGTAGTAGCAACAGTGAGTTGTGCAGCACATTGTTCCCGGTTTCTGCTGGTTTTAGAAGTAAGAAGTTCTGTAACTTCATTTGCTAGTATGAAACTGCCTAAAATTAATAATCATTTCCGCTGACTGCCAGTTATATAGTGGTGATGGTTTGTAATAATCTTCTCTCATGTCACTTACTGTTTGTATTGGCATTAACTGATTCCAAAGTTGGAATACCACTAATTGAACTAAAATGGTGAAATTCAATTCTTGGAAGAGAGAAGGTGATATCTGATAACTTATATCGAAAGTAAGACTTTTCTCTATGATACTGAGCAAGTTGCCACTTAATGTTGCTTTTTCAAAATGTTGCGGGGAGGGAAGGGAGGAACGTCTTGGTCTCCCAAGAACAGTGAAATTACAGTTTAAGGATGGGATTGGATTTGACTAGGAAAAGTAATATTTTACTGTATGTTAATTTTAGGAACCAGATGACCCAGATGCCCCAGATGAACATGAATCCTCCCCACCAGAAGATGCCCCATTGTATCCTCATTCACCCGGTTCCCAGTATCAACAGGTAAACAGTGCAGAGTTTCACTTTCTGTTGAGGGATCTAAAGTCAAACTTTTTGTGTTAGCTTTCATGCTAACTCACACTGTAACAGATATTTAACTAAAAACACATTATAGTTCAAATCTCACACTTACAGAGTGATCATATTTCATGGTTAAGTGACTATTTTGTTACCATCTATTTAAATGGAAAGCTAGATTTGAAAGAAATCATACCTATTTGTTGAGCTGGTAATACGTAAATTAGTAAGTCCCAGAGTTAAGTGCAGTTTTTATTTTCCTACTTTTCTCCAAATCACTTATATATTCTGAATCTGCTAATTTAGTTTCCTGCCCTGCCCAGACCCATTTCCCCTTCATCTTGCTTTCCTTACTGACGATCTCAGCAGAGCAGTTGGCAAGTGATATAGGCTTCTCCATCCTCTTGGAGTTAAGACACAGCTTATTATAAACTCACTGATTAATCCTTTACTTGTGTGATGTGTTCACTTTCTCACAACAGCTGGCATTTCTCACCCTGTAACACACACACACCCTTTTTCTTTGTATTGTAATAATTTTCTTAGTATTGCAATAATTTTATACTAGGTCAAATTTTGCAGTTCCCTGAAGTACGATAGACAACATTTGACAGTTGTATAGGTATATTTTAATCAAACTTGTTAGTTTTGAAAAATTGTAGTTGTTGGCATCTGGGGAGAATAACCGTCCAGATTTTCTTGACTGCTGTTACATTAAGTTTTGTCTGCTCAAAATTAATTGTATGTTTGCTTAAATTATAGCTAATTTCTTTTATAGTGTGTGTGTTAAATTTTCCTCCCATACTGTTTTATCTTTTGGTAGAACTATATATACACACACACACACACACACACACACACACACACTTTAATCTAAACGGTGCACATCATAGGCATCATTCTATTCATCCTCTTTTTTTGTTTTGCTTTGTTTCGCATGTAATTGTCTATAACTGAAAATCTGTATTTATTAATTTTTCACTATAGCTTAATTTCAATTCAGAATTTTTTTTTGTCTTCAGCATAAATTCATTTATAAGGTGAGGACAGGATACTTCACTGTAATGAATAAACATCCTGAAATATGTATTACTGGTTAACCAGTTCACTTTGCTTTGGGGTATTTTTTTCAGTGCTGTATGTTCAAATGAAGGGGTGGGGGGGAATCAATATAATTGCTTAGAAAAAAATCCACAAGCACAATGTCTCTTTAAAATGTTTTATTCTATTTTGCAGAATAACCATGTGCATGGACAGCCATATACAGGCCCAGCAGCACATCATATGAACAACCCTCAACGAACTGGCCAACGAGCACAAGAAAATTATGAAGGCAGTGAAGAAGTTTCCCCGCCTCAGACGAAAGATTAGTTAAATGCACATAATCAATTAACTTGTTCCATCAAGACTGTGCACCCAGGCCTTACAGTCCAACCTTTCTCTGTGTCTGGCTAATATTTAAAACTAGAAAAACTATTCCTAATCAACATGGAGTGGAGAGTCTATTCACTGTCTTATCTGCAGAAAATTGCTGTCAATATATAACCTGCCTGCAGTGGAAAGTGTATAGTGTTTTGTAATAAATGGCCTGATGCTAATGTGTAAATGGCAAAGGTGTATATAGTATATTAATGTTTGACTGTTAATTCTTAAGCAAGAAACATTTTTTTTGTCTTGATGAGACTCTCAGATCTACGAAAACAAAAAGTAACTTCTTGATATATCCGCTGCGCTCTGCAACCAGTGTTGCCTGCCTAATGGCAGTTGGATCAACTCCTTTATGAAAAAGCCTGTCCATGTCAACCACAAAAATAGTTTCATGTTAATTCTTTGCCACTGGAGTCGATTTTACTATGAGCAACGTAATGGCTGGTAACCTTTTAATTATTTGGTTGATGTGGAAAATTGGTGATGTAACATTGTTTCTAGATCTTTTTTCATTGCCTTTTTCATTCTGGTATTAGGTTAATCACTTTGAAGCTATAGTTATGCTGTAACATTTAGCATGGCTTCACACCAGGTTAGTGTAGCCAATTGGGGGGGGGGAGGAAAAAAACAACCATGACAGTAGTTGTCCCAAAGTGACAACTGTATTGTTCAGAGCTTTCTCTTCTTAGACCTAGACTACAAAATGGGGGAGGGAGGGAAATGTGACAAACAAGTGGTTTTCAGTTGCACATATGTTCCTCACATCTAATGTTGGACAGTTCTGTCTCTGGGTGGGACAAAAACACTTAGTTTTCAGTAATAGGAATTTAAAAGATTTAAAACAAATATGCAAAAATTTTGCTATGCCAGGATGCCTGGAGCATAATAGACTGTATTTGGTGTGCTTGTTTTGTTTCTTTGGTAGAGCTTATTAGATAAACTACTAACACTTTCCTTCTACTGCATCCCAGTGAAGTGGAAGTCAACAAAATCACACCGTACTCGTGAGTGCCACTGCACCAAGTTAACTTGCTGGTTTTCCGCTCATTCACAGTTCTACTTGAAAGCAAGAATTGTCTTAGCTCTTTAACCATTATACAAAAATCTTAACTTTAGACGCAGGGTTTAATTATAAAAGAAACTACTGGTTAGTCACATACGATTCTAAGGTATCTCTAGTCTGGAATAAACATTTGTTTAAAGACTTCAAGAAACGCATCAGTAAATACTGTATTTAAATGAAAATTGGTAACTTGAATGTGTGTAATTTTTTTGCAATCTGTCTAAAAACCAAATACCCCTGCAAAACAGATACAGCCCACCCTATACTATTTAAATATTTTGCTGTTTTATTTTATAGAAATTATTTTGCTGAATTCACAAATAGAATTTGATTTAAGAAGAATATTTTGTCCTGTGGTGTGTTTTTTTGTTTTTTAATTGACTGCACAGAAAGTTTTAATTCTGTGCAATGGCAGTATGCTGAATTCTGGCACTACAGTCACATTGAGATTTTTGTGCACCGAAAAATTTGGCCCATGATGAAGAATAAAAAATTAGGACAATTACCCTGTAAAAGTTTCTTAATGTGATTTATCTTGTACTTTTTGTATGTTTTTATATATACATATATATATTTAATGAGCACAGGCTTGATGGTGTTTTTTACAATTAAGTTAATAGACACAAAGCTGCTTAATCAAACAAGGTCTGTAGTGTTGAAATGAACAAAGAAAAAATAATCACAAGTGCATTCTTATGCATTTAGTGTAATATAAAGAGAGAGATAGAGATGAATTCATTTGACTTTTGTTTAATATTTTGTGTAGCAATGATCACTTATGCTTCCATGTGTTCTTTAGTGCTCAACAACTTAATTCAGTTTTTCATGGTTTTTTAATAATACCGTTTTACCTGAACTACTTATATTTGGGGGAAGTTTTCCCACATATGTTTGGGGATACTTACAGGAAGTAAAAACTCAAAATATTAGCCTTCATATTAGAGCTGCAATAGTTCATATTTATTTGGATCTGTAATTATTGAAAAAACACGCTATCTCAGAGATGATTGTGTATTGTTTTCTATTCAGGTAAAAACATGTAATGTGCTACTTCAGCCTTGCCAAATGTGATTAATTTTAACAGTGCAATGATTGTAGAGACATGTAAAAACTTACGAGATTTTTGAAGGTTGTGGTTTTTCCCCTCTCCCCTGAATTGGGGAATCATAATTGGTAGCAATTAATTTTCAGATGGCTTTCAGATTATCCTGTCTCTGCCACTTTGAAGAAAGCTAGCCTATGTTATTGTTTCCTTTCAAAATAGATAGCTGTAGCAAAAAGTGTGATGAGGAGAAAATCTTTTCTTCACCCTGGGCAAAGTAGTTTTAAATTGTATTCATTTAAGTAACACATGTTATACTAGCAAAGGGTTTAATATGCATGTTACTGTTGCAGCAATATGGCGGTGATCATTTTCAAGCTATATCCAATACCTCAATACTGATATGGCACACATCCTCAAAGTGCCTCAAGATTTAATTTCCCCTTCACTAATTTCTGGATGATATTTTCTGTTTAGAATAGTTAGTGGGGAATCTCTGGTCTTCCATAAAATAAGAGCCAATAAAATAATTTCTCATTTTCCTGACAATTTGACATTTAAATGCATGCAAATTGAACATTCATAGGCAATGTTATGTGGTGGCAATGTGTGGTTAAAGTATATGTATAAAATGCTGCATTTTACCCAACAGAAGTTCTCCCTCTGTGTATTTAGATTAATTCCTGCTACCAGTAGTGACTAAAATAAATTTTTACTGTTGTTACTGCAGGGTCAACATAGATGTGTGTGAATGGGACTCCATTCCTCCTTATGCATCAATAAGTTCTAATTACAGAGCTTATCAAGTACCCCTATGTAAACCCACTGAAGAAAATGGGGTTTCACAGAGGTCAGTGAGGGCATAATTTGACCTGCAGGATTTGTATTACTGGTGGTGATGCACAAGAAGGAAAGCCACCCAGCTTGACTTTGAGATTTCTTAATGAGTTTGCAGGATGAGCAGTTAGAAAGAGAAATATGTACTTTTGTTTGTAAGCTAATATGTTTTGATGTGGAAATTGAGACACAAACATGCAGTCCCACAATGACATTTTTGTGGGGTCACTTAGAGTGAGAATGAACATTTAAGAGACAAATCAGTTAAGAAAAGTGAGTTGAGTGTATGCTTTCTCAATTGTTCTGTTGTGCCTAGAGTGCATGTTTCAGCATATATGCTGAGGAAGATCAGTTACTCTTCAAAAACCCTCCTAATAACACTTCGCATTCATAGCAAATCAGATTTGCTCCTCTGCCATAGCTAAATTGGCTGAAATTAGCCCACTGTAGCAACTTACTTTATTTAGGTTTTGTTTTGCTTTTTTATATGCTTGTTAATTGGTTTTCCTAGCTCTCAAAATCCTTGACCAGCAATAATCATGCTGGTAAAATGAATTAAAATACACCAGACCCTTGCTATAACCCTCGTCGCTGTCGCATGGGTTTGTATACAGCACGGTTGTTGTCATGGATCCCAAATTTAAATGTTTAATTTGGGATACGTGGCAACACGTCCCCTTGCGTTGGCACGGGACTGCACATGGATCCCGAACCCCGGGCTACGGCGAGGGTCCAGTGTATATGGGTGTTCTTTTTTTGTATAATTCCTATTAAAATAATTTTTAACACTTCAGTTTTGCCATAAAGTTTGCGATGCTGGCATTGCATTGTTAGAAACTAAATCATAACATTTCTCTGATTTAAGTTTTTTAAATTGTGTAAATAAAGGGAGAAGTGTGATATTAGGATCAGAGTAGTGGTTAGATAGCTATGTAGTTTTGATTGCAGTAAAACCTTGCTAGCCCCCACTTTGGTAAACTGCAAATCCACATTGAAAGTATATTTCCTTTATTGCTGTCTGCTAAGTCTACTGGAGATGGAGCCACTGTCTTAGACCTCACGTTTCCCTTGGGCCAGTGTGGGAGTTCCATGTTAGTACTGTGTAGTGCCCTAAAACAGAGAGCACATGTGACTGTGCTCTTCATCCTCCCAGCTCCTCTTTCTCAGGCTCTCACTGTGCCCACAGTCACAGAAATGACCAGCCTTTTATCTGGAGCAAGACACAGAAGTCTAGAAAAATCACCACCTTGTGAATACTCACTAAGATCTATGTAGAAAGTAAATGAGTCTCTTGCAAGCTCTGAGCTCAGGGGATAGAGACCCCAATTCTCTCTCTCCCCTCTCTTTGTTCTCACAAGTAAGCTGAATGCTGCAGGGAAGCAAAGAGGTGGCAGTGGAGATGGCTTTCTAAAGGTCTCCCTTCCTTACTGCAGATGAGCATCTCCGTTCAAAGAGGGACGGTAGCTGCTGCAACAGCTTTACTAGAGGCAAGGAGGAGCACAATAAATGCCCTAGCTTGCTTCAGGGCATTTCTGGCCCTCTCCCCATGGCTGATGGGGATTGCTGTGATTAAATTTCACTAATTTGCACTGAGCCTCCACTTTAATAAGGAGGACTAGCAAAATTATCTACTGTGTAATAAGGGCTTTATTCCACTGTAATTGGCACTGTCAGTTTTTACACAATCTTTGTTTAAAGTTAGTACCCAAAATGTCTGGTGTCTTTGTTTCTAACTATTAAACCGTCTTCCTGACTCTCACATTTAAAACACCAAGTAGCCATTATTTTTCTTTCCCATAAGAGACATTGTTCATTCCTGGCTCTGCAGCACTGGTTTCTAGGCGATAGTTAGAATTGTGCTGACATAAATGCTAGCACTTAAAATATGTATGGGGTGCTGTGAAGGACCTGGAGGTGACTTAGTTCCTGTCCCAAGGACACTAAAGTCAGAAGTCCCAATCGTGCAATCTGATCTTCATGAGTGGACCTCTGTGCCCATTGGAGCACTATGGACTTTAACTGGACTTGCATAAATTCCTCTGTGAGGAGTCCTGTTTAAATTAGTTCGGCTCTTCAGAGATCTGCCCACATGAATTAGATTGCTGGGTTGAAGCCTAAACCAAAAGGCACATCTGGAGCACTTGTATTTAAATGTAGATGGGGAAATGGTATCAAAAAAATTAAGAACAGACTTTACTCTTGGGAAGAAAAACTCTCCTGAATAAGGGCTAATTTTCTGCCAAATTTTAAGTATCCAGATAATATTTTCAGCTTTAGAATTCAAACCGCTTAGTAACTTTAAAAACCACTTTTTGATAGAAACTAAATGAACTTCTAGACTAACGTGTAGTAAGTAGAGCTTTAGCGTAGAAAATCAGTCTGTATTGAACAAAATCTCACAAAATACCATACTAACTTAATCCAGCTTTTAGTCTCTGAATAAATGGTGAGTCCTGGAAGTAGAAAGAGCTAAGTAAATAAGTCTTAAATCTTATCCAAAATCTCCATGTCATAGAACAATAAAATTTGGTGAAAGAAAATTAGGTCATCCAGTCCATCTCCCTGTTGATGTAGGATTGTTCCTTATTATAGATCTATTCATATTTTGTCCAATCTAGTTTTAAAAGTCCCAAGCAATGGAGCTTCCATCACTTCCTGTGGAAGACAGGAATCTTTCTGATGATTATCTTAATTTCCCCTTAATGTAATTCTGTTACTCCTAGTAACACATTATGATGTCTGTCCTCATAATTGCACCTTTAGAACATTTGCACACTAAATATTCCCTTTAGTCAGCAGTTGTTATATGTATTTAATGCATTTCATCTTTCCATGTAAGTCAGTTTCTCCAGCCTCCATGACATTTTTTTTCCCCCTCTCTTCGGATTCTGTGATGGTTTTCTTGTAATGGAGAGAGTAGAACTGAATTCGTACTTCCAGGTATGGTTACACTTGAGTTAGGTAGAGAGTTGTTGTCTTCTTTTTCTGTGATGCCTCTGCGTATGCAGCATAAAATTGTCTTGGGCTTTTTTTCTGCTTTATTCCATTTAAATCATGTTCCAGTTTTGTCCAAGTCTTCTAAATCTCTTTAGCATTACTGCTTTCTAGGTTTCTCCTCTTGAATTGCTAGGATTATTCTCTTCTTATTTTGAAGATTTATACATTTGCTCTTGTCAAATCATAGTATTTTTCAGGCATATAGTACATTTATTTAGGTATTTTCATATCCTACAATACATGTCTGGATTGACTGATTTGTATACTTTGTTTACTGTTTATCAATAGCTGTTTTAGGTGATCTGGAAAATGGTACAGTTAGGATTTGTCTCATTTACAATGAACTAGCTGCTTCTTACGCTGATGATTATAACAATTTCTTCCTATTGGATCTCACTATATTTCTTAATATCTCAGAAAGTTGCTTTTTGGAATCTAATATCTTAGTGCTACTACGCATTATGTAAAATGTGTGTAGTTCATGGATCCAAGCCACCTTTTTTCATTCTCAAGCAGTTTGTCTCTTCACAAATAGATCCATGATGACTTTTCTAGTTTTCCACTTCTGGATGATAAAACTTGTCTCTAACTTAGGAACCTCGTGCTGTGTTTGGCTGTACTTAAAAAAAAAAAAAAAAAAAAAAAAAAAAAAAAAAAATCTGTGAGAAGCTTCAGAGTCCTTACCTTTTTGAAAGCAAATCCCAAAGCCTAGAATTATCCAGGCTAACTGGAAACACAGGAGCAGAACCTATTTCATTAACGGATTATAAAAATCTTAACTTTTTAGCCAATTAATTGGGAGGGGAGGGCATGTGTAAAGGGGCAGGGAATAGTGGTGCTGCTGTTCCACACATGCCTGTGTTACCTGTTCCCAAGAGACCATTCTCCTCATGTGAGTGTGACACACCTCCTCTCATGTTAACCCTGTGTCCTCAAAGCTCTCTCAGCCACCATGTTCCCATCTAAGCAAGAATTCCGATGTATCCCACGAACCCCTCCTAAAATGGACAGGAAAAATCTCTTCTGAATGGTGTGTAAGTCATTCTCTTCTGCCCTCTTCTCCCTAGGTCTTTATAAAGGTGTCCTCAAGCCACCACACAGCTGCTTTATATGGCTTCCTCCCATGGTTTGCACCCCACAACTGAATTTACTATGGAAACAGGATTTTAGGACTCGGCCATGGGTGGGTCAGAGGCTTCAACCATGGGCATTTCACACTTTCTGCCCCTTACATCCGGAAACTCCTACCAAGACTCACTACTATTTGAAACATGGCAGTGGCCTGACAGCCAACCGAGCTTGTTTCCTCTTTCAACACCCATGCAGCTGCAGAATTTTCTAGGCAAAGACTTTTTTACACCCACCTATGGCCACTAGAATAGTATCTGCCTCCGATTAGCCCATGGAGCAAAGGTCTTGGATCATTTGAACTCTGGTTCCAGGCATAATATGACTGTGGGTCACTTAAAGTGCGGGCTGTCAAACATTCATAGCTGGGACCTCCCCATACTAGACTGTCTCATGGATTATTTTCCTTCAATTTACAACCTTGCATGCTCCTTCCCCTGCTATTTGATCTCAAGGAAGCATGTGAGATTGTGGAGATCACATAGCATCCCTCTGGCAACCAGAATTGTTGTTTACATGAATAAATATGAAGTATGTATTTTTAATTGTCCAAACAATTAAATAACTGAAAATAAGGAAAGGAAGGTTAGTACCATGTGAAAAACCTTCGTTCCACAGATCAGTTTGAGCTTTTTTTAAGTTGCTGCATTGATTATGCATGCAATGTAACTGTAATCACTGTATTTCATGCAAAGTCTAGCAGTGGTTTTCTGAACATTTCTGCAGTATGAACCAAAGGATTACTGTCAGTGTAGATTGTAATGTCTAGAATAACCTAGAACAGATTTGTATCATGGTGCTATTTACTGTCTTCAGAGTAGTTTGGTAATGATCTTTAGATAGGTTTCAAGTGATGTGTAGGGAATTTGACCCTACAGGCCATAGTAGTACCAGCAAAGCATGAAGAAAAATGTGGACTCAGCTGAAGAACAGGCTAGTTGAGAAATTCTGTTGTGGATGTATTGAACTGCAAAGGAAATATAGTCGCATCAGCTTTAAGCATCTTGGATACAGAAGTAAAGCTGAGGTGCTTTGTATGAGAAGCAAAATACCCTGATTGTCCTCTGTCTTGCATCCCACTGCAATGATTTGGGGTCAGATTCTCTGTTCAGTTGCACTGTGCTCAGTGCAGAATGGGGATGGGAAAGGTAGCTTTAAGTTTCTGTGGTCCCTGGATCCTGGGGTCAGGCTGGACCCCAGTTTCCCTTTAGAGCAGCCCAAAGGCTGCTCTAATTTATATTTGGCTGCCCACAGCGACAAGAGGCTTTCAGCTGCTGCAGTCAGAAAGAATGCGGATACTCCAGTCATGCCCACTTTCCTTCGGGACTGCCCCCTATGCCAAGACTCAAGGGGGAGTGCTGAAGAGTCACCAATGACTCTATGCCTCCTGTGGATTCTTCTTACAAGCCAGCTTTGCACCATCAAAGCTAGGACCGGAATCTGGAATGGACTGTACAAAGTGAGTGAAAAGTGCTGTGCCTGTGTCTCAAGAATTCTGGTTTAGTAGCATTTTACATTCACTTTGCACAGAAGTGGGGCCCAGTAAATGATTGCGTTGGTTTATGGTGGTGGTGCACAAACCCCCCGCCATACACACTATGAAACAAACCACCCTTAGAAGTGCATGAACTGTAGCAAGAATAAGAATGTGCTCTAGTGAACTATATTTTTGTAGTCCCCCATCACCAGGGTGTCTGCATGTTGCAGCGCCAGCCATTAGTATTTCAATGAAAAAAGGCAGAATGATGAGAATAACTCTTTCTGATGCCCCAATATATGTACAGTTACAGTTACCGCTCAGTTTTATGTGCTAAACAGAAAAGGGAAAGTTTTTGATCAAGGCAACTCAAAACTTTAAAAATCCCACAAATGTTTCCCATTTGCCAGTCGTCCATTTCCCCAGGAGTAGTATCTAGTGCTAAAGGGGATCAGACTTTTTAACTAAACTTCCTTTTACTTGTAAAAATGGTAAACATGTAGTGATCTATCACTAAGCTACTTGAAATCTGTCAAGTACAGTGGGACCCCGCAATACCGCGACAATCGAGATCCAAAAAAACCCGATCGCGATAATGGCGGGGTTGCAGTATTGTGGGGTTCCGCTGCATCAAAGCAGTGGCCGCCGCCGACATCGTCAGCCAGCCGCACCCCGCGCTATAAGCGGATTCGCGCTATAGCGGGGCGTGGTATTCCAGGGTCCCACTATATTCACATCCTGCCATTTTACCAGTTGAACATATGTCCCAAATCACTTTTCATGCTCAGATTTTTCATATTCACTTGTGTGATAAGTATAGATACCATTATAATCTCTACAGTGTATACTTTTAAAGATAAGGCCTTTTACTTTCTCAGGGCTCTCTAGATCACTGGCTCTCAAACTTTCCAGACTATTGTGCCCCTTTCAGAAGTCTTGCGTACCTCAAGTTTCACCTTACTTCAAAACTACTTGCTTACAAAATCAGACCTAAAAATACAAGTGTCGCAGCACACTAGTACTGAAAAATTGCTTCCTTTTCCATTTTACCCTGTAATTATAAAACACATCAGCTGAAATATAAATATTGTACTTACATGTCAGTGTAAGTATGTAGAGCAGTGTAAACAAGTCATTGCGTGTATGAAATTGGCTTTGTACTGACTTCACTAGTGCTTTTTATGTAGCCTGTTGTAAAACTAGGCAAATATCTGATGAGTTGATGTACCGCTGGAAGACCCCTGTGTATTCCCTGGAGTACACGTGCACCTGGTTGAGAACCACTGCCCTGGATCATTTAGCTCTGATTTCTCTCCCTCAAACACACATTTCCTATATTTCACTCAAGATCGGTTGTTTCACCACTACTCCTGGATGAGTAGATTGGGAATGCTCAGAAGTGCATGGACACTTCTGAATCACTACAGAGGGTCTGTTCAATTACACTTGGACTGAGGAAACAGTACTAATAAAGCAGTGTACTTCACGTATCTGTTAGTAAGATCTTGTATCCATTGTGTGGAAGGTACAAATTAACATCACACACAGTGTTTGTGACCATCCTAAGACTAATTAGTAAAACTGCAAAAAAAGTGGTAATGGGAAAGTTCCTTTTCATGCTTTCCAAGAATGCTCTACTTTATGGCACAGTGTCTCTGCTTAAAATTTGGTGATTCACAACATGCCCTTATGAAGGCGTAAAGAAAGTGAATTTATCTCTTTAGAGCTCCACTGTTTAAGCTTCCAGTTTTAAATGGAAGCCTCTTGGTATTCAGCTGACATGTATCCCTCATAGCAAGCAAAGCCTTGTACTAGAACTGAGCAGTGGAAACTCATATAGGAATGTTCTCATTTTAGTACCTTGCTTCTAAAACATGATCTACGTCCCGTCAGAGTCTCCAGGATGGCTAGATCTTTGGAGATCTTAACTGAAGATATTTCACAATTCTTTTGTCATTTTCTTAATGACCAATGCTGTAGTTCTTATCTCATCTGTTGTGCTGCATTAACACTGGACTTGCTTTTAACTAATTTTGACACTATATTAATCCTGTGATATAAATTTTGATCTTTCCTTTGTTTGTAAATTCTGCAAGCAAATAAATCGTATAAGCTGTGTCTCCTTCTCAATAACCAGTAACAGCTGGTTTGAACAGGTCAGTGGGTATAATATGCATTTGTTACACATTAATACTTGCTGTCCAGATTAATATAAATATGTGCTCTTGAGTGGTAGGTGTGGGAGAACCACAAAATATCATGTAGGCCACAAATGAGATGTTTTTAATGCAAAGCACCCTTGATGATGCATTTTTATTCTACATTATTCATATTCATTTTGCTCTCATACTGTTTACATTTTTTTTAGAGTTGCTGAAGTAAAGGAAAGTTTACAGAAGAAAAAAAAACTAACCCTCTTGCCACTGGGCTTGCATTTCCACACGTCCCCTCTCCTCACCCCCCCACCCCACCCCAGTGCTCTGAGAACTGCATGATTCCACCCTCTTAGCAACACTGGAGCATTTCAAAATGGAAATGGGAGGCACCCTAGGTGCCAGCAGATGACTGATATCAATACTGATAAACAGAGAGAATTTGAATAGTTTAACTTTTTCATTATATAAATCTGATTTCAGCTTTGAAAATACAGCAACACATGCAACACCAAAATCAAATAGACATTCATGGACTGCAACAATACAGAACAAAAAGGCAACAGTGAATCTGAGTACTTGTGAATCTGATGTATCATCTATTTAGTAACATAGGAATTGCCATACTGCCTCAGACCAGTGGTCCATCTAATCTGGTATCTTGTCTGACAGAGGCCACTGGCTTCAGAGGAAGTTGCAGGAAACCACATTGTGGGCTATAGAAAATGAGAAACCAGCTTACTTAACCTCCTCAATTACTGGTTGGTTCCTATGGTGAAAATAAAGCAGGAGGCTTTTTTTGAACCTCCAAATGGACAATCAACTAGTACATATTATTTGTTGTTTTGTTGCCCTGCTCAAAATATTTTAGTAGGTTGAAATGGCACAGTTCTCCTTTACAGAAACTGCACTAGGTCATCCCTGTTGTATCATGTCCCGTACTACTTACCATATGTTTCTACAGACAGAATATTCTATTTGAAATTATTTCAATCCATTTAGCATTGCAGTGAACCTCAGAGGTCTGTAATTCTCGGGATCATCTCTATCACCTTTTTTTAACAATAGCTAGTAAATTTGCGACCTTTCCATCCTATGGCATAGCAAGTGATTAATGAAAGTTTGCATACTTTTCTCTGCAGCTCAACCAATTAATTTTTAATTTCCTTCAGAACTCTTAAATGAATACCATCAGATCCAGTTGCTCTCTAATGCATCTGTTTGTTCTAGCACCAGCAGTCTCTGACAGTGCTTTATCTTTTTTACTTGAAAGGGGTAGGTCTGGGTTGAGTATCAGCCCAGCATCCAGTGTGGGGAAGAATGGTGTATTGCTTTTCTGTGAAGTCCTTATCCTATTTAACTTCTCCCTTTACTCCCTGGGAGCCTAGTGAACTCACTGATTCATGTGTAGGCTTCTTGTTTCTGAAATACTTAAAGAATTTTTATTTGTACATCTTTGGCTATTTGCATTTCCAATTCCTCCTTAGCTCTCTTAATTTCCACTTACATTTTAACTGCCATAGTTTATGTTCTTTCTGTCCATTATCACTTGGGCTCAATTTCCATTTTTGAATAACTGGTTAGTTTAAAAAGAACCCTTAACCCAGGCCATATAGCTTGACTCCCCCAGCCAGCCAGCCAGCCACTTTCCTGCTTCTATGTTTGTATAGTAGTGTGAACACCTTTTGTGACTGAGAATGATGATTCAGACTCTGCTCAAAGATTTTAATGTTCTTTCTTTAGAGCCTTTTGACTTGGCTTCCTCATTTTTAATTTAAACCCCTCATTCTAAGTTTACAGTTGCTATGCTAGTTTTTGGTATGATTCCTCCATGAGGAATGTTGAACTTAATTATACATTGGTCCCTTAGTAGCTGCGTTATTTTTGATCTAAATAGTGTGTTACTTCCTCTTGTGTGCTTTAGAATTAGTTTTTCCAAGAAGGGATTGTGTAAGTTGTCCTGTTGTGCCATTGATCAGTTTACGTGCAGTAGTTGAAATCACCCATAATTACTGGTTTGACTGGATTTACTTGCACCCTTTTGATCTCCCTCTGTATTGTTTACGCTTGTCTTGATCCAAAGCTGAATGAAGTCAATGGGAATGAAGTACCATTGACTTCATTCGGCTTTGGATCAGAACCTCAATGTCCTTTTTGTGACCTGGAGGCTGGTGGTATGTCCCTACTAGTATATTTGTATTCCTCTGACCTGGAATTTGCATCCATACAGATTCTACAGTATAGTCTTTCCCATCATTACCTTGTTGGAGTCTATGGGATTTTCTAAGCATAGCATTGCTACTCTATCTCTCTGATTTAGTCTGTATTTCCTGTGCAATTGTCTCCAGATATTAGTGTCCCACTGATTTTGGCATTCCACCATGTTGCAAGAATGCCTGGTATGTCAGGAACCGTTTCCCTGTTTTTGTGTCAGGACATAGACATGTCTAGTTATTATTTTTGTCCCTAGGTTTACTTTTAATAAATTTTATCACATCATTATCTTTTTGGAATGAACCTCTGGAATCTCGACCTCTGTCTTCTAGTTCATCTGTAATAAGTGGCTGGTCCTTTACTACCAGATATGGAGTTACTTTTGAAATCTGTATCCAACCTGACTTTTCCCGAGTGTAAGGATTTTTATACATACAAATAAGGTCTTTCCACATGAGGGTTTAAACTTGCTCTTTATATTCAAGGATGCCCTACATAAACTAAAGGAAGGTATCTTTACTTACAGACTAGAAGCTGCCTCAGTTACTACAGTACAGACTTTAGTTATGCATTAGAAGGGTGTTTGTTGTTAAGTTTGGTGCAGAGTGAAAGGACAAGTCTTCAAAAATCCTCTTCAGAATGTGTGTATTTAGAATGAAATGTGGCAATCCATCCTGTATATTTACATGAAATAGGTTTGCAGCTGCTGTCAGCAATATAGTATGGTATTGTGTTTTGCTGCTGCTGTCCTAAGCCTGTAGGTTAGTGGATCCTTACAATATAGTTAATGCAAATTGGTTTTGACCTTTTGCATCAACTAGCCTTAAAGAGCAACTTTCATGCACCAGAAGTTTCAAATTAACGTGTAATTAACTTACCTTGGTTCTTCCCTTTATTAGAAATTCAAGCTCAAACATTTGAATCCTCTTTCCTCTTCCAGGTTTGATGCCATAATGCTGGATTTAGATCCAGCAAGAGAATGTAATGGATTATGATTTCATAGCAGGAGTGGCTGGCATGTGAGAAACTCACACCACTCAGCTGCAATAATAATGGACAATACATAACAAGACTGGCTAATTAAATTGTTTTTTATATAATTTCCCCAAAAAACTTGCTCTACAATGCAACTTAATCCAAAGTTATTTTAGACAGGTCATACCTGAGGCTATCAAATGGCAATTCCATTATAAATGCCTCTTTCAGGCACTTACAACCAGAACAGCCCTTAACATCTAGATAAACCTATGAAGAAGTATTTCTTTCTTCCTTCCCCATCCCTTCAAATGTAACAGACTTTTGTCTAGTGTGATTGCACCACTGTGCACTAAAATGCCTTTAGCAGTCAGGGGAAGATGATTTTTAGTGGGAATTCAAGCTAAAGGACATGCAGAGTGGCCTAGGATAGACAGGAGTGGTAGAGCCTAGTTTGTGCCCTAAGTGATGGTTTGACTGTGGGAACGGTTCAGATTCTGCAAGCACAGACTGTCTCCCTGTACTATGTGTGCTCAAAAAATGTCTAGGTCAGATCACTGCAATATTTTGTATTGATCAGTTTACATTTCTAAGGGAAGTGGGCTACAAATTTACCACACACCCCTTAATGGAAGCAAACATTTTCTTTGTATTTAATTTACACCAAATTAGAGGTACCCACTGTGTGGGTAGGTGGGTGTAGGGGAAAGGCTAACTCATTTATAAGTGAGATTATGACCATTTGGTCTGAAACTTGTACACGTGTTTGCCCAGTGGTAGCAGGGGGTGTTAGGTTTTTATTTCTTGCCCTTTTTGAATCACTGTATAATGTGAATGGACCTTTTTCAATATTTTAAACTTTGTGTTAGTGCTCAGAGGAAAGTGCCTTTCCCATATTTGAAGCTGTGTGGTTTAGACATTGTTAAAGTGAGGTATTGGGAAATTACTCCTTTCTATTAACACTCCACTAGTGTTTCAGCACATTGAACGCTGGTGCAAAGTGGATGAAATAAACCATAATAAATGTAGATCGCCTTTAAAGAACGGTGGCTGCCTCTCTCCTTAACCTGCTATTCCTCTTGAATGGTTATTTCAAAATGTATAGTGCTAAATAATTGAATGTGGATTTGAATTCATGTGAGGTTTGATAACAGCACTGTTTGTTACCATCACCAAAAATGCTAGAGCTAGCATCATGTGACTGACTGAAATGAGTTTAGTTCTTACAAACCATAGTGCTTATTTCCTTTGGGTCTTTAGCCCCAACATAGCTGTATTGTTACCTTTTTAAAAATAAACCAGCATACGTAACCATGTGCATGTATAACTCATGGGTGAGATCAGAATTCATCTTTCTGACTGCTGTGGACTTGAATAAAACCAACAAGCTTATGTCCCAGCAAATACAGAGAAATGGAGTTAGGTTTGTCAATTGTGTTCAGCTGAGATTTCCTTGACTTGTACCAGCTGATGTGATTTCAAGGACACACTCCTGCTGAAAACTTTATACAAAGTGTAACTCATCTCCTTATAACTGAAACCATTAACAGGCATTTAACTGTGCAGCTGGCTACAGATTAAAGATCTTATCCCCTGCCAATGCAATGTGGAGGGAAAGTTGTATTATCAGTTGACAGAGCTTGCCTTAGTTCCTCACACCCAATGTTTGCTTGATGGAAGAGATGGGGATTCATGTAGTGCCAAGCAGAGGTGGTTTTTTTCTTCCAGCAGCTCCTTGGAAATCACTTGTACCTTCCAACATTAGCCAAACAGGCCTTGTTTACCAGTATCTGATTTTCTTTTCCAGCTAAACAGTATGTGCATGATTGATGCAATTGCTCTCACTCAGTGAACATAAAGCTATCATCTTACTGCCTTTGTCCTACTCACCCAAAGATGGCTCCTGGCAGCAGCAACTGCCTTTTTCTTTGCAGAGGCATGAGGGAAGTGTAAGATATTCTCAGGCAAATCAAGCTGGCTGCCTTTCCAAGAAATTGTAATGTGGATGCACAATGCTGAGGGCATAAGGGAGATTCTGGCATAGCTTAACACTCACCTGTGTGGAGTTAATATACTAATGGACAATCATGGGGCAGTACTTGCTGGTCACTGAACTTCCAGAACAAAAGACTTTTTTAGTGCAGCTCACTTACTATATACTAGCATTAAGTATAATTGTAGCCAAGATGTTCAGTTTTGTTAAAGATAGATAGGGCAGCTCTTTTCTGTAAGTCCATGGTAAGATTTCACAATAGACTTTCTTCTTCTTCCAAGTTTATTGCAAATGGTCTAATGCATAAGCCCTCCTTAAACTACTTGAATACTCTTCTCAGACAGAACAGAGCAAGACGACTTTCCTCCAAAGAACTGCTGCGTGTATATGAAAAAGAATCATCTTCCTCTAGACCAGTGGTTCCCCAACTTGAACAATGTGTGAACCCCTTTCACTAGAATGTCAAGTCTTGCAAACCCCCTCCTAACAATGAATATTTGCAGGGATTTTCTTTTGTACTTGAGTATAAATTATAAAAGCAGTGATCTTGGACATAAAATTTGTTTGACATGCTTATTACACAATTATAGTATTACATTATGAAAATGGCAACACTCTTCCAAGATCTCAGTTGTGTAGGTTATATCACTGTTATAAGACAAGGCTCCTGTGTTTCATCAAGGAGTATAAGATGTGAAACAGCATGAAGGAATTTAAGAAGCCAACTCAAAGAGTTCCTCATACACAAGCGTCCAGGTGAACACCACACTTTACAAAGTTTAAACTTGTTCATTTTAAAAACACTAGCTGCCTATTTAATTTTAAAAACAAACAGCAAAAAAAAAATCCACCCCTTTCCATTTCTTAAAAGGAGTCTTGAAGTTTAAATTTCCTCAGTGTGATACATATACTTGCTTCTAGCAGTTTAGCTCTTGGAAGCCTAGGAGCTCTAGGCTGCTGGTCCTGAACTGCCCAGAGTACCTAGGGACAACTCTCTGCCATTAGGGAATTTCTTCCCCCCCCAAGAGCCCCCTCCGTAACATTTTGTGAACCCTCAGGGGTTTGCAAATCCCAGTTTGGGAACCACTCCGCTAGAGACCACCCCTTCCTTTCCAAGGACAATGGGTGGGGGTGTGACCACATTTTCACCTCCCACTTAACACTAGATGATAGCTTCAATCTCATTGTGTATCTGATCTGAACAGTTTCTACAACCTATTCCTAGTCACAAGCTATATGATTGTGACTGAAGGTGCATTTATGCTTTCAATGAAGGCAAGAGTCCCACAATCCATCCTTACTTCCTCAAGATGATAAGTCCTGTGAAGCTGGTATCACTCCTTCATAAGGTTTACACAAGACAGGTGTTGGGTTTTTTTAAAGCCTTTTATTCTGTAAACTATTGAAAGACCTTAGTTCTCCTTTTCCTGCACAGTCTTGGTTCCACGCAGTCTACCAGTACGACGTGCAGCAATGAGACCGACCTTGCGACCAGCTGGAGCATCTCTCCTGATGGTTGAAGGCTTACCAATATGCTGATGGTTACCACCACCAAAGGGATGTTCTACAGGCTATAAAGAAAGTCACCAAGGTCAAAAATGTAGACAAAGGGATGTTCCAAGTTAGTCAAACCCCACAAATCAAGGGAAATGTGCAATAGAACTTATTTTATATCTTCTCATTACTTTATATAAAGGAATAAAGTTACTTATCCCATGCATTACAGCAGATGTTTGCAATGGCAGAGCAATACTAAGTGCATTTTCTAGGCAGTTTATATAGCCTAAACTTGAGAGCTCTTGCCAAAAGGAACCATTAACTCTTGACCAGCACACAATTGTTAATCTCCTACATGAACTATGGAAGGACAGATAGTTGAAAGCTGAGACACTTACGTTCATAGCCACACCACGGACACGGGGCCAGCAGTTTCGCTTTGCCTTGTATTTGTGATAGGCACGACCTGCCTTTAGGATAGGCTTGTCAATACGACCTCCACCAGCAACAATGCCTGAAATTCATTTGCAAAAATACAAAAGAAGTTGTTGGGAGTTAAGCTTTTATGGTCATCACTTACATTTTGAAAGCTTTGATGCCTGCAGTGAAGTCTATGGCTAAAATGATCAGCACATGGCTGTGTTAGTGATGGGCTATTTAAGGGGGAGTACCAATTCACACTAAGGAAAAAATGGACTGCTACTTTCAGATTTTTAAACTGTTCTAGAAATCTTGTCTAGCTAGTTAACCAATGAAAGTGTGTCACAAACATAACAGAGTCCTGTGGCACCTTAAAGACTAACTAAAGTATTAGAGCATAAGCTTTCGTGGGCTAATAGCCGCTTTGCGCATGGTATTAGCCCACGAAAGCTTATGCTCTAATACTTTAGTCAGTCTTTAAGGTGCCACAGGACTCTGTCACTTCTGCAATTCCAGACTAACACAGCTACCCCTCTGATTCTTGTGTCACAAAGGCGCAACTGTCCAGAAAAGCATTTCACAGCCAGGACAAAAGTGAGTATGAATTGCTTCACTGAAGGGTTAGATATTGTGAAACTACATTCTTACAGACAGGTAATCTAGCATCTATCTGCAGTGAAGCGTTCTTAATTTTAATCTCTAATTTTTTTCCTTTTAAGAGTGAGACTAGATCATTGGTTATACTTCCCAGAATTGCTTGTACAATGCTGACACAGCTGAGTGGAGCAATGAGATGTGACAAACTTTCAGTTTGAACACAAATCACCCCTAAACGATCAGGAGAAACAGTTCCTAAGGAACTGAAGTTTTCCTTCCAAGTTTTCCCAGCAAAGGTAGCAGAATTGCATGCTTTCAGAAACTGATCAGCTCTCTGGAACTGGAGTTTATCACCATCTACTTTTGAACTCTATTTCCAAGCCTACACACCATTAACCCCAACACAATCACTGCCCACTAACTCTTAACATAGTGTCCTGTATACATTATCATTAAGTTCTTTGGGAGCTAAGAAAGTCTTTGTATAATGCCTAGCACAGTGGGGCTTCTACGCCTTAATACAAATAACTTGTGCAGTAAGATCCACATTAAACTGCCATGTATGCACTGAATTTATTCACACATGCACCTTTCACACACGTAGGCTATTTTGGGTCCACGTGTGTACAGTTAGCTTTCAAGACTTTCTAAAGTTGTAAGTCCACAAAGTACACCACAATCTAGATGACCAGTGTTTGAGGTACTAAGGACTGAGGCTATTTACTGCCCCCCACCTCCCCTTTCACTACACTCTGGACACCATTACTGACACAATACACCAATTGACCACTGTCACTTGTGACTTACCAACAACAGCTCTGTTTGCAGAAGAGATCACCTTCTTGGAACCAGAAGGCAGCTTCACTCTGGTTTTCTTGGTTTCAGGATTGTGGGAGATAACTGTGGCATAGTTTCCAGAAGCACGGGCCAATTTACCACGGTCACCAGGCTTCTCTTCAAGGCAACAGACAATGGTGCCTTCTGGCATAGTGCCAACAGGTAGGACATTTCCAATGTTAAGCTGAGCTGAAAAAAACACATCAATTTAGTTATCTGTAGATGCACATCATAATGCCCATACTGGGTCAGACCAAAGGTCTATCAAGACCAGAATCTTGTCGTCTGACAGTGTCCAATGCCAGGCGCCCTAGAAGGAATCTCTGAACCATAACTAATCTTCAAAAATCCAGAAATATGTCTAGCCATCTTCAGGTACAATACACAGACTCAAAGTGGAAATATAGAAGATCTTAAATTATTACACATCACTAGAAGCATTTATATGGTAACCTACATGGTGCTAGCTGGGTATACTTTCCCTTCCCACCTCCAATAATAGTGATTTTAGAGCAACTAGTCAGTCAAATGTGAAGGATTCTAGGCAATAGTTTGTCAAAGGCCTGGACCAAAAAAAACAACCCCCATACATGTATTAGCTTATTATAAATTTGTTGTCATTAGTTGCACAATGCAGAATTTGTTGGCTGGTGAAATGTTTCCAGCTCCATATAAAAACATAGTAATTTGCAAACAGCTAGTGAAGGACAGTGCATTAAATATTACTTTTAGAAAACATAGGGTACATAAGGACATGCAGTGAAGTTCTTAGGAAGACAAACATGCAGGCTAGATTGCATCACATGAGTCTAAACAAGTGGTTCTAAACCTTTCCAGCCTTCTATATCCTATTCAGGGGTCTGATTTGTCTTGTGTATCCTTAAGTTACACCTCACTTAAACTACTTGCTTAAACAATCAGGCATAAAATACAAGTGTCACAGCACACTTACTGAAAAATTGCTTCCTTTCTCATTTTACCATATAATTGTAAAACACCATTTGGAATATAAATATTGCACTTATTTCAGTGTGCAATATAAAAAAACTGTCTATAAAATTTTGGTCAGTACTGACTGCACTAGTGCTTTTTATGTAGCCTGTTGTAAAACTCAGCACATATCTGAACAAGTATTGATGTACCCCTTGGAAGACCTCTGCGTACCCCGAGGTACACGTCCCCTTGATTGAGGACCAGTAACTACCAGCTTATGGAGGCCACTTAAACATGACTAGCTGCAGTCTTAACTCACCTTTCTTCCCGCAGTAAACAAATTGGCCAGTGTGAATACCCTCAGCTGCAATGAACAACTCTGTCCTTTTCTTAAACCTGTATGGATCACGAAATGCAACCTTGGCAAGGGGAGCGCCTCGGCCAGGATCATGAATAATATCCTGATGTGATAAAAAGCATATTTAGAAACAGTCACATCATTTATTCAGATTAGTGAAACACAGAAGCTTGTAGCAAATATTTATAAACCTAAGCTCTTAAAACAAGCAGTTTAAACATTATTCTAACTCCTCCACAAAGTTAGAATCTGGTACCAATCTTTACTTAAATGCACTTCCAGTCTTTCACTCAACTATCACCAAGTTAAGATCAAGTTCACTTCTGCAAGATGGCCAGATCAAACACACATCTGTAACAGTTCTCAGTTAAATATACTACTTCATGCTAATCAGACTTACTGCCCTTATTTAATCCCTGCAGACCTTCCAAATTAGGCACTTGGCTATCACTAACAGCAGTTTAATAAAATGCTTGTGCATACTTTAAGTGAGACCTACCAAAAAGCTATTCTGAAAACCATTAAATAATAAAAAATAAAAGAGACTGCTCTCCAAATAACGCCTCACAACCCACTTCTATCAGGGTTTCAGAAATGCCAAATTCTAAATTTATTTGGCTTTTGTAGACGTATGTTTGATAGTCTTACACTGCCCCTCCCCTTTCCTCCAACAGTATCACTGATTTGTTGGACCCATTCTGAAATTAGATTGTTTAGACAGATCCTCTGACAGCAATTGTGTGTGTCACCCAACAAATTCTATTAGTCTGAAATCAATTTGAAAGCCTTTTAGAGGAACTCCTTTCTGGCCTGACAATAACCAGTCAAAGTGTCAAGCTAAGAGTAGTATTTTTTCTAAGCTTAGAGGAATTCATTGTAAAAAAAATTCAGCTAATTTGTTGGAGGCAGCATGACTATGCTGGTCGACCCTAGAAAATTAGACCCAGCTACATCTCTCAGGGGTGTGAAAAAATCCATACCCATTGAGCAATGTCATTAAACCAACCTAACTCTTGCAGAGGCTGTACTAGGTCAATGGAAGTACTCTTTCATCCACATACCTGCACCCATGAATCCTCCTGTCACTGTAGTGTCTATGCTGTAGCACTACACCTGTGCTACTACAGTCTAGACATTCCCTTAGTCAGCTGGGAATGGGATCTGGATTCTACTTCCAGCTCTGGCACCAGCCTATTGGAAGACTGGGCCAGCATAGATTTAAAAAAATATGTAAATGTTGCATTGACAAACCCTCCAATTTTAACAACAGACACTGCTTTAATTATACAGAATATGGGGCAAATTCATCTTTAACTTTGATATCAACTTAAGTTTTATAAGTAGGTCAACATCAGATACCACACATATTTATTCTCATTCTTTACAGTAGAGTGAATGCCAGGATTTATATACATCAACTTGCAAGTTCTTTGTTGTGCATTAAAGTTTTCCCCTTAATTGCGTTTGGTTTGTTCAGTTAGCAGATAGAGAATATTTTTTCCATTTGCCACTAGTTCAAAGGTGAGACTGGGAATTGAAAAAAAAGTATAAAAACTTTATTTTCCACCTCTAATTTATAAAAAAATAAGACTGAATGATATGACTGCGTTCTTAAAATTTGAAGTTTATGAAGCTAGATCAGGGATAGGCAACCTGCATCACACAAACTGATTTTCAGCAGCACACAGCCACTGGTCTGGGGAGCTGTGCATTTTAATTTAATTTTAAATGGAGCTTCTTAAACATTTTTAAAACCTTATTTACTTTACATACAACAATAATTTACTTATATATTATAGACTTATAGAAAGAGACCACCTAAAAACGTTAAAATTATTACTGGCACGTGAAACCTTAGAGTGAATAAATGAAGACTCAGCACACCACTTCTGAAAGGTTGCTGACCCCTGAACTAGATGTTCAAAGCCTAGAAAAAAGCAGCTACCTATCTCATGATATGACAAGAGCTCTTAGGGAGGTTTGGCCTTAACTGCCATGGAAATCATATTTAAGGTAAAGGTTGTGTGCGGATGCAAATCAGGCTTTGATGGTTATGTCAACCGATGGGAGCGAAGGTCTTTACAAGAACAGAACAAATACAAAACACGATTAAGAATTGCAATCGGCTGCAGGTTACTGACTCGAATCGCGATTCAAACCGAGTTTCTATCCAGCCACCCTGCCTCGAGCAATTCACGGCCCTTCTCGGAGTCTGGTGCCGCCATGGCTCTGAGGGGACGCGGTGCCCGGCGCCCTGCAACCCCCCGCGGGGCCCTCGCCCCCCACCCACCTTTACGATGCCCTTGATGTATCCGTGTCTCTCGGCGAAGTCGATCGCCCGCAGCTTGGCGGGGCCCTTCCGGTGCTTCACGTGGGCTCGGAACACGGACCCGGCGCCCTTCCGCTGGCCCCTGATCACGCGGCCCATGGTGCGCTGAGGGGAGAACGAAGCCGGCTCGTGACCAACGGGAGACTGGGGGGAGGGGGCGCGCGCGGCCCGGCCGAACCCAACCGCCACTACCCTCCCCCCCGCCGCGCGCCACGCTGGCCCCTCCCGCGCTGGGGGGCCAGGCCGATAACCGGGCGCGAGGCGAGGAGGCCCCTGGAGCCGGTTGCGATTCGGACCCAGCCCGCCCGAGAGCTCGCGACCCGCCAAACCCGCCCCCCAAGGGCGCAGGGAAGGGCCGAGAGAAGGCTCGGGGTGGCCGGAGCCGGGGCCCCCCGCGATGGGGGCGGATGGACCCGGCTCCTGCGGCGTTGCGTCGCTCCTACCTCCGCCGCTGCCTGCTCCAGAAAGGAAGAAGGAAGGACGGGGCAGGGGTCACGGCGGCGCTAAACCCTTCCGGGGCAAGGAACGGGCTGTGCGCGGTGACGTCACGCCGCTCGGCTCCCCGGGTAACGTAGTCCCGTCGCCTTCGCTTCTAGCGGAATTCCGAGCCCGGGGAGAGGGGAGGGGCGCATGCGCCTCTCATGGCGTGTGAGAGGAGGCCGGGCTCGTGCTGGGACACAGTGACGCGAAGGGAAGGGGCGTGTCTGCGAGTGAAGCCCCTCCCCCTCCGATCCGTCGCCATGTGACGTCATGACAGTCGGCAGCAGAGAGCTGTGTCCCCTTCGCTCCTAGGGGCCCGGGCCCTGCGGCGTGGCGCGTCTCCGCAAATCAGCAACCGCCGCCGTGACGCTGTCGAGCGCGACCGCCCCGCTTACAGGCCTAGGTTCGACTCCGGTCTCGCGCCTGCTCCGGAGCCCGTCTGAATGCGGGGTTGGGCCGGTTTAACTCCGTTTTGAAACCTGTTCGTTGAATGGCTGAAGTCGGCCGGAGCGCCCCCGCCCCGGAATGTGGCGCTCACAGGGGACCGGCATCAGGACAGGAGCTGGGGGATAATAGGAGCCTTTATATGGGAAAAGCCGGTTCTGGTTTGCCCCCAAATTGCTTCCAGACACAGTGCGGCTCCGGTTTGGGCCTGTGACCCTTTCATCGTGACGGAGGCAGCTGGGCGAAAATAGCGTGAGTGGCCTTGGGAGCTGGTTTGCAGGACTCGCAGCGCTGCTCAAGTTTGGAAGCAGCTTGGGGGCAAACCAGAATGGGCTTTTTTCTTATAAAGGCTCCTGTTATCCACCCACCTTCCGTCCTGATTTTTCACATTTGCTGTCTGGTCACCCTACAGCGGAGTGGCTGATGGCATGCTATGTGTGTGTGTAAGGCTATAGGGGCCACTACACAAGGCTGGTGGGATTCATAAGCCAGTATTATTTCAGTTTAGCATCGGTCAGTTAGGAACAGAAACAAACCAAAATAAACCACTTGTCAACTGAAATGAGAGTGTCTGCACAAAGGCTTGCACTGGTTTCTGGTGCAAATTTGTGTGTAGAAAACCCTGCACTCTCAAAATATGTTGTGACCTAAAGCCCAGGTTCATTGCTGACTTTCTGCTATAATGCTGCAGTTTCCTTCTTTAAGGATGTGTTTCTAGCAGGCCTCTGACATGGTTTACCTGTCCAGTGTGAACAGGAAGTGTTTTCTTAGAGCTGTGTTACCCAAGCCTTGCTGATGTTCCCCTCTCTGTATATAGCACTATTTCAGAACACCCTTCTAAGGATTTGTTTGTCTTTTAAAAACCTTGTACACTTTGATCAAAGAAATGATCTATACCTGTTGTTTGTTTTGGTTTTTTGAGCCAACTACCTTTTTAAATATCTGGTGGTTAATGTTATTTCTAACGTTGGAGACTCTCTATAAAGCCACTTTCCCTGAAGTAGCAGACCTATTTCAAAGGTAGGCTGCCACTTGGCAACCCAGTTATTGGCTTGATAGACAGTGCTGTCTGTGAAGTGGCTACCTAGGCTGACTTTTTAAAAAAGACTGCCTCGTTTAGTTTAGGTTCAATAGTCTTTGTTTGGGCTGAGAAGTGAATCTGGATCTTGATGAAATCTCTTTATCAGCCATTTTTAGGTGCCTTTGTCAGATTTTAATCTCTATTAATTAAGAGATAAACTGCAATTATTGCAAACTGGAGAGAATTCCCTCTGTGACCATAATCAGCTGCTGTCCTATGAAAAGGGGAAGTGAAGAGTGTCTAAACTGCTGTTACAGCTTGTGCTTTCAGCATGGAAGAAGTCCCATTTCCTCCTCCTGGGATCGCAGTACTATCACAATTTACTTTCTTTCAGCACAGTGAGTCGATTGTTATTTTCAGTTTGGGTCACTGGAAGATTAGAATGAACGCAGCAGGTGTACGCTCACATGTACAATTGTTTGTAGGCAAGAGTTTTCCTCTTATTGAAGTGAGCTAAATGTAAATGGCCAGAATTTCCTTTGTGCTAAGCTTTCTGCTTCATGGTTTCCCCAGGACAAAAGAGGGTTAAAAACCTTCCCTCATTAGGGGCAAACCATCCTGACACTAAGGCGCTGTATGAATCTCCACGTTAGCTGAATAAACAGCACATTATGCTGGTCACTACTATTCTGTGTCCTCTACAGCAAATGAAGCATGGTAATTAGTAACCAATTAGGTAAGGATAAATATAGTTGTATAATGTTGTAGTATAATCTGTCACACTTTATTATTATTTATTTGTATTTCCATAGTGCCTAAGGACCCCAGTCATGGACCAGGTACCCCACTGCACTAGGCACTGTACAAACAGAACAAAAAGAGGGCTGTGCCCCAAAGAGCTTACAATCTAAATTACCACTCATCATGTAAGTGTGTCATTTCTATTAGGGCTTGTCTACATGGTGCAGCCATGCACACTAGAGGGGTGTGATTTCTAAAGTGCTTCAATGTATTGCACACTAATTGGCCCATGTAGACACTGCTGGTGTGCACTAGAAGTTCCCTCGTGTATATTAATAGTGCTGTTTCAAACACTATAGTGTTGTTATTCCCTAACAAGGTGGATCATTGCTGGAAGGGGATGTTTGATGACAGGCTGTAAAATATATTATGGGACTATTCTGTGCCCATCCCATTTCCAGTAGAAAATAAGCTTATAATGATTACTGAACAAATTCAAGCCTCCAGCCACTGTTGTCTCTAGTAGCTTTTTTCAGACCCTGATTCAGCAAAGCCCTTGAGCATGTGCTTAAATCCAATTGAAGCTTTGCTGAAGGGTAATGGATGTTAGCACTTTTGCTTACAGCAGTGGTTCCCAAACTTTAACAACCTGTGAATGCCTTTCATTAAAATGTCAAGTCTCACAAACTGCCTCCTAAAAATGAATATTTCCAGGGATTTTCTCTTTTACCTGAGTATAAATTACAAAAGCAGTGATCTTGGAAATAGAAAATTTATTTTTATGGCATGCTTATTACACACTATTATTAATTATTATTGATTGTTACAGTATTTTTATTACATTAGGAAAACGGCATCGCTCTTCCAAGACCTCACTTTTGTAGCTTGTATCACTTTGAAAAAGCCTGTTATAAGACCAGGCTCCTATGTTTCATCAAGGAGTATCAGATGTGAAACAGCATGAAGATATTTAAGAAGCCAACTCAGAGTTCCTCCTACACAAGCATTCAGGTCTTGAGCAATCCAGACAAAAAACACACTTTACAACAAAACGTAAACTTGTTCATCATCATAATTTTAAAAACATTATTAGTTGCCTATTTAATTTTAAAAACAGCAAAAAATATCCACCTCCCTTTCCATTTCTGATAAGGAGTCTTGAAGTTTAAATCTCCTCGGTGTGATAGATATGCTTGCTTTGATCTGCTTCGCTCTTGGAAGTCCAGGGGCTTCTGGTCCCGTGCTGCCTGGGGGCCCTAGGGACAGCTCTGTCTGCCATTAGGGAATTTTTTCCCGAGAACCCCCATAACATTTTGTGAACCCCCAGAGGTTTACAAACCCCAGTTTGGGAACCACTGTTTTACAGTTTATGGGGCTTCAAACATTGATGGACCCAAACAAACGTAAAGAAAAATTGTCCATTAACTTGATACAAACTGTATGCACTAGTTCTATGGATATATAAGTCATAGGTGTATACTGCATTATTTAATCCATTTGTGACAATTATAGGCTAATGTGCTATAGTATAATTGCACTATAACTAGTAAAAGGCTGGGGTGGCCTGTTTGTTGAAGAAGGGAGATACTTTGTATTTGACAGGACAGTATTTCTGGGAGATTGCAATCCAACGAAAGGACAGGAAGAAGGGTTTCCCTCCAACCACATCTTGAAAGGAGAGTCAGCAGGATGAGAAGAGCCTAGATTCTTTTTTTGCATGTCTAAATTAAAAGAGGAAAGTGTTAGTAGTTGATCAGTGATAAGACCCTCATTACAGTTGTTTACAAGTATTTATGTTATTTTTGGACTTTCTGGAAGTGATCAATAGTATGTAAGAGCGACTTAGCCTTGGGCCAATGTGCAAAAAATGAAAAGTCTTACACTATAACTTAAAACTTAATCCAAAATGAATATGTTAAATTACTTGTCCATAAGAATTAACACGGAAATAAAACATTAAACCATATATGATCACCATGCCACTTGCCTTTTCCTTATTTTTGCAGCTGAGCATGCAAACAGGACAACCGCTAAGCTCACAGCTATATTGTCAGTTCTTAACAAGTATTTGTTTTTTGAGAGATTGGGGGAAAAAATAGGGGGTATCTGGGGCAAAATTATGGACCATCATTTTGGGCTCAAGTGGCAATACAAATTACAATGTAATAAGTAACAGGGTAGGTCTTCTACCTGTCCTACGCTACATGGACAGAAGTGGTTATACTGTGTTTCTCTATGCCAGAATATCGGCCTTCAATCTAAGTAAGCTAGCTGTATGGATTGAAAATGGAGTGCTTTTTAACAAAGTGACATATTTGAAATAGAAATAACTGCCATATCCAGTTGCTTATTAATATTCTCTATTCTTGACTTGATTTAGGATTTCACATTTTTAAACTTAAATCTATTCACTTCTAATTCTGAGAAGCCTCGAGAATGCTCTTACCAGGGGAATTTATGTGAGAAAGACCCGCTGAGCTGTTACTCTAGGCATAACCTTGGCGAATGCTGTGAGTGAATACTATGACTAATATTATTTTATGAATCCAAAAAATAATAATATGCTGTTGCACTTTGAACAGAAGAGAACTGATACCGCAGCAGCTCTTAGAGACAAGATAGGTATTATTTGGGAGACCAAGAATCTTCATAAGAAATTTGTTTTGACTCATTTCCTGTCGCTTGGAATCATTCCGTCCCCACGTTTCTGCACCATACAAAATTTGTGTGTATACTTGGGCTCAAATACACTAAGGGCTAGTGCAATTAAGTTGCCTCTGTGTGTCCAAATGAAACGTAACAGAGCTTGCCCTGAATTTGAGCCCTTCTCTTTTGTTACCTGAATATGCTCATCCCACAAACCATTTTGTGAGAATGAATTACCTTTGGGAGTGATGGTCTCTGTATCTCATGCATGACGAAGATTAAGGCCCAGTCTCAGTGGGTGCACTCTTACTGTTGTGCTGAGCTCCATTGGCTTCTGTAGGGCTTTAATAGGGAGTAAGGATCCAGCCACAAGCATAGGCACTGATTTTAGCTGGTGCAGGTGGATGCTTGGGCCCCCAGTCCCTCCCCAACTCCACCCCTTTCCCGCCCCATTCTAACCCCTTCCCCAAATCCCCGGCCCTACCTCCGCCCCTAGGTGCACCGCATTTCCCCTCCACCCCCCTCCTTCCCAGGCTTGCCATGAGAAACAGCTGATTCGTGCAGCAAGCCTGGAGGGGAGTAACGGAGCAGCGGCGGCGCGCTCCGGGGAGGAGGCGGAGCAGAGGTGAGTTGGGATGCGGGGCGGGGCAGGGAGCTGCTGAGAGGTGCTCTGCACCCACCAATTTTTCTCAGTGAGCGCTCCAGCCCTGGAGCACCCATGGAGTCGGCACCTATGGCTACAAGGATCAGATTACAGGATCAAAGCCTGAGTACGTTTAAAAATAAAAACTATTCATACTAATCTCTAAAAATGTCAAAGGAGAGATTTACAAATACATGGGGCAAGCACCTTAATATGTGTTACAGTTCACATAGGCAAGATACAAGATGTGAAAGCAACCACCTATCACTAGAGAAAGGGGGAGAAAAGCACATGAATTAGAATAGCTCATGTAAAAGGAAAAACTGAATTGCTGCACAAGCTGTAGAAGTGACATCTGTTCATTTACTGTAGCGTGTCCCAAAGAATCCTCAAGTCACTGCCAAAGCTGAGAAAATATCGGAGGGGAGAGGGGAAGAGGACGCAGATTGTCCCTTTCCACACAAGGGCACTACTGGGAAGGAAATTGCTCAGGATTCCCTCACAAGAGTTTCTCCTGTTCTTCTATTGGGGTAGGGTTTGACCCTCCAGCAATAGGCAGTGGGTCTGCATTCAGATTCCATGGAGCTCCAAGAACTCACAGAAGCCCATTTCTTCCATTCCAGCCATGGACCCCAACACACAAATCTTTGCTCACAGGCAGCCACTACCTGGGATTTCCTTTAAAGTAGTTTCCTCACTAGGAAGAGAGAATATCTTGCTTAATCCTTTGTGCAGCCAGGAAGGCTGCACATCCCAACTGTAGCTATGTCCTGCTCACTCCCCAAACCGTGAAGAGCACCCCCACTCCCCCGAGGCCTGGAGGAGCCCTTTTTGCTTCTACGGGGGGCAGGAAAGGTTTTGGGCAGATCTTGTGGGCACAATATAACTCTTGGTTATCACTCTTAAATGTATTTACAGTGCAGCTGTTTGTTGAACAGTACCGTAAATGTGGCATTGTTGGGCCCTATGTTTGAATCTCACCAGTTCCAGATCAAATTCAGTTAGTTTACAAGTAAAATAATGGGGTTTTTTTATTAATTGCCAGCCCAGCAAACTCAACCTGGACTCTAAGAACCAACCTGGATGCTTTCTTTTGATGCACCATGACTAGCAAAACAACTCTGCATGCCAAATTATTCCCTCACTGACACTTATGTAACCCTCTCGCCTTCAGTGGGTCTGCAAAGGTGTGGTTGCAGTTTAGTGAAGAAGGCTGTTGATACATGAAAGGAAGCAGACTCAGTTGTTTTGGCTATGCACCGCTGTCAGTGATAGAAAGCAGTAAAAACATTTTTGTCACTGAAGCCAGTGGAAGTGACTCTGAATATGTATATGGAGCAGCCTGTTTTGTCAGTAAGAAGGTGCCATTTTGAGTTCCTTTGCAGAGCAACACTTTAAACAAAAGGGACTCTGACTGCTATATTTTTAAGCCTTTCCAGGAATTATAGTGGCATAGGCATTTTGTGTATGTCACAACTGAATAAAACCTGGATAAACTGGAAGACGAGAGCTTCAGCGTTCCAGCAGCAAGATGAAAATAACAAAACAGCTGTGCGCTGTTCATTCCTATCTGCCTAGTATTTTCTCATTCATAAGGCTATGGGGACCTCTAGAGGCGGAACACAAAACTTATTTATAATTGGAGCTTTGGGGTATTTTAGTTTCAAATCAATGTTTACTCTAGTCCTAAGAGTACAGTTGCTAGTGAAAAGTAGTTTGTATCAACCCATCCCCTTCCACATGCCATAATAATAATATATAATTATAATATATTAATAATAATGCTCTTATTCCTCATGCCACTGCCACAAGCTTAACATGACAAACTCTGTTTACTTGCACATATTGAGAAATCCACCTCATGTATTCAGGGCCGTCCCCAGGAGGGTGCGGGGCTCGGGGTAGACGTGATGTCACTTTCAGGACCGACAGGACAGGAGGTGGATAGGGGAAGCTGGGGGGGGGGGGGTGCCACAGCAAACAGCCAGGTGTGGCCCTGCCCACACGCCATCTCTCTCTCACCTTGGGCCCCGCTTCAACTGCACCGCTGGACTCCAGGGAACTGGGGCCATGCTGCCAACCTTCCCGGGGTTGGTGAGGCCATGTGCTCTCCTTCCCAACATGTTCTCCCTTGGGTGGAAGAGGTAGGGCTGGGGGAACCTCCCGCTGCCAGCAGATCATCCTTTGTCCATGGAGCGCCAGCCAATCCCACAGGCCCGTGGGGCTCCACAAAGCGCAGGGCCTGGAGCCGTCGCCCGATTCACCATCCCCTAGTGCTGGCTCTGCATGCTTTGTCCCACTGAGACCAGGTCTACAGTTAAATTAGATCCACCCAGCTACACTGCTCAGGGCTGTGAAAAACTTGACACCTGAGCATTGTAGTTAGGTCGACCTAATCTCCAGCACAGAAGCAGCTACGTCGATGGAAGAATTCTTCCATCAGCCTGGCAGCATTTACCGTGGGGGAGGGTTGATTGACCTCACTGCTGTGCTCAAGGCACAAAATGTTTCACAGCCAGGACTTGTGACACAGCTAGATCCATCTAATTTTTAAGTGTAGACCAAACCTTGGTGTCTATGTAGGGCCCATCATTTTCAGTTTTTATTTTATGTAATGTTTCCAGGAATGTATCGGTGTTTATTACAACAACAACAAAAACAGGCAAAAATCAGTGCAAAAATACTATTAAATTTTTCTGGGTAAATACCAGGGTTTATTTTGAAGGACAGAGGGATGGGAAAAAGATATTCAGTAGATGAATGCTTTGATTAATGGAATTCAATGTGGTTTGCTGCAGAACTAAAACAGAACTCAAAACACAATGCCACCTCTGAATTTAAGAAAACAATACAGCTCTAATCCCCAAATAAAACTTTTCATTTGAATAGACAGTTTACTGCTGTTGACTTAGAACTATTCACCTATAAATATTTACATTTAATAACTGGGCCACACTATTTGCAGTGCATACACTCAACTTCAGCCTTTTCTTCTGTTGTTTTTATTTAAAAAAACTTATGAATACTTCCTTGTGTTCTGAAATGTATTCTGATGCAGATTTTTGTTTTCTTGACATTTTAGTGTGTCAGATCTTTAAATCATTATCCGCTGACAGTTTGAAGTGTGTGTATATGGTGGGAGTGAGATTAATCAGTATGTTCAGATGTGCACACTCTTCAGAGTATGTGTATGTGCATGTCTGTTTTTTATTGTGTGTATCTTCTAGACTAATACATAGCCTTACTTCAAGAAACAGGTTTCCATATACAGACAGACTTGGGTATTATCATAATATATATATCTCCCCATATATTGTAGTTTCCTAATAAAACAAGTTTTTATATATATATTTGAATGATATAAAGGTAGGGTGAAAATCAGGGAAAAAAACTAATACCGCTTTTTTAAAACCTGGGATTTTTTTTGGTAAAAATCGGTTTAAACGGAAAACAAAGGGGTTTATGTGTATGCAGGTACACTGGCAAAAAGCTGCTTTTGCCTGTATAGTTTATTTCATTTGTGGAACCAGTATAAGATATATCAACAAAAGCACTACTGTCAGTATAAACAGTGTCCACACTATGTATGCGGGTTTACCTGTATAGCTACAGTTATATAGCAAATCTTTTTTAGTATAGACTAGGTTCTAATCCCTTATTCTGCACAGATTTAAGCATACATGTAACTTCACACTTGTGAGTAGTCCCATTACTCACATGTGCCACATCTTTCCAGAACTGGGGCCATTGGGGACTGGACCTTGCTCATGGAGTGTGCTGGAACACCTTATCGGTTCTACCGGATTGTAGATGATCCACTTTTCTGAAAAGTCTTTTTGGGAGGGGAGAAAGACAAGAACAAAACAACAAAAACCCACCATATTCAGAGTCAAGCCAAACTATACTTGAGAAAAGCAGTGGTGACAATGTGAACAACACTTTTAAAAATAAAATAAGCTTAGAAAAAAATAATTGCATGAAGAAATAACTAATTAATGCTGGGATAATAGGTTCTGGAGTTTTTTTCAATTGTTTATATTCCTTGAATTTTTAACTAAATAAGTGCAAGGGTAGCTCAGGGAGTGGAAAGTGTTTGGATGACTGTTGCTGAGAAAGAAATCTTTGAATGGATAGCTCAGTGAGAGATATTTACTAAGCCAATTTTCTTTTCTTTGGAGCAGCTGAGACATAGGATTGAAACGATATCGGAGGGACAGAGAAAACTAGAACTGCAAGAGAAGAAAGAGTTCAGGGAGAGGCCTGGAGTGACACAGGGGAGTTAGCTGACAGAGAGCTTTAGAGCTACAGAGAAGCTTAGCAAGGCAAGCACAGAAAAGCCAGAAGAGGTGAAACAGATACCCAGAGCAACACATAAGCTTAAAAAGCAGTGTAGACCCATTGGCCTTAGTGCATACATAATGCTACAATGATCTCACAAGGGACAAAGAGTTTTGTAGCACCTTATAGACTGACAGATCTTAGGGATGATAAGCTTTCGTGGGCTAAGACCCACTTCATCAGATGAATGTGATCTCACAGAGACCTTTGCAAATATGCCTAGTTTAATGTTGCTTGAGTCTTTCCCTGAATTCATTTTTTTACTTGCCTTGTTTATGCCTTCTGCATTTCCTACTGGGCCTCCTAACAACCAGTTAATGACAACATTTGTTTGGTGACAGTATCCCTGGAGGTTAGAGTCAGGGCAGCCTGTGCATGCAGTCTTAGAAACCAAGAACAGCCTGAGAAGATTCCCTTGTTTCATAAAGGTGACCTGACAAAGAAAAACAAGTTGTGGTTTTTGGCTCTTCTTGGTTTTCTTCTGACAAGTTTGGGTGATGGGGCTTTTTTCAATAAACGGGACTTTTCCCCCCTTGTTCTTACCTTAGAAATTATAAATTTCTAGACATAGAAATTTTCACCTGCTTTGTTTTTGATGTTTTTGCTCTATGGATAACTAGGGAACTAATGGGATTATGGACTCACAGGAGACTGAAAGCTGAGCAGTTGAGAGGGGAATGGATTTTTAATCAAACTCTATAAAAGTCTTTTGGTTTTGTTTGATTTTGTTTGCACCCAAACACATAGGAAAAAAGCACTGTAAATTAAAGATTCAGGCTCCCCTACCCCTTTCAGCTGAGGGTCCAGAAACTCCCACTTCCGTTCTTTGGTCTCTAAAGAGTCCTCCAGCAAACACAATGTAAACAAAATGTTATAGTCCTGATATTTGTAAGGTAGAAACAACAACAATGACAAAAACTTTTAAGGTCTTTTGAAATTGGTAAATGGTAAATTAATAAGAGGGGAAAGAGGCATTTCTTTTCAGGACATCTTTAAATGCTTAGTGTATACACATTTTTAAACCACACAGATTGGATATTTTTATCTGAAGTATAAGTTGGTTGGAAAATGGTAACTATTGTTCAAGAGAAAAATTGATAATCTTGAGTTTTGTTGTGAAATCTTTGAAATTTTCTTTCTGCCTTTCTTTCAGATTTGCTTGCATGTGCTTCAACCTTGTTGACCCCAGAACAGTTTTTGTTTTAAAATTTAAAAAAAAACATAAATTGTAGAAAAATTAAAAGTTAAATTAAGAAAGTTTTGAATGAAAGAATGTGACCAGCTCTAAGTACAAGAATCCTTAAAAATCCTTGATTGAGAATAGTAGGTCTAAAGGGGGCAATAGACCATAGCAGAAAAATTAGTACTTGGGAAACAGATAGTGATTAGAACATAAATTATCTTATTTTCTTGTTCTACATACTGCATAAAATTAACACAGCTGCACAAAAAAACACTCTTAGAGCTGCTCTATGATTACACAAGAAAGATTCTGATGTGAAGTTAGATTTAATTCCACCAATCCTGCTTCAGAATGTGTGTTCTGTAACTAACTGTAGGATCAAAACATCTAAGAGCATCAAAGCAGAAGATGCAGTTAAAGTTCAGGGCTCTATCTAGCAAGAAGTAGCCTTTGTGGCTGCTGGCCAATAAGAAGTTCTGCATACCAATCTCTACACACACAGTGTGCTTTCCCTTTGGCAGTCTTACACAGCAGCCCAAAATTGCTGCCATCTTTGTGGCAGAGTCAAAACTCTGACAGATGCCGTAAAATTGTGCCGTTGCAGGGCTGTATAATTGCAAGATAGCAGGTCTATCCCTTGTTCTGTCCTGGAACACACCCTGCACCTAGGACTCCTATGGAGGTGATGCAGAGGCTCGTTGCATGGGGGGAGTCAGTTCCGGTGGTGATGGTGTGTTGGCACACAGTTGCATTTTTCCCTTTGGGGCCCTCTGCAACAGGCAAACTTTTCTCCTGCATGAATCAGACTGCAGTGGAACTAGCAACTGCAGGGTTTGTGCTGCTTGAAGATGTGGGGATTTCGGGGGGTGTGGGGGGAGAGGGGTGTTGGCCTGGATCAGCTTCATGCCTAGAACCTAAAACAAATAGGGAGAATTGTCCCCTTGAGACCTCCATATGGCTCTCTCGCTTCTTGCTCAGAAGGAAGGTTAGTCATCTCTGTTCTACAATCCATCTCCAGGAGTCCATAGAGATTGAGGTTTGGGGCTGGGATCCACACAGTGCTGGGAATGGGCTATGATGAATGGAGACATGGTTGCGGGTCACACTTCATTCCCCCGCTAATCCTGAGGCCTTTCCAAGTTAAAACCTGGAGTGGATTCCCTGGGATCCATAATTTCTGGGTGCGTCCCTTGGCCTGGTTTGCAGTGGGGCAAATTCACCCCCATTACAGGGCTACGCAAAAAGAGACGCACGGTGGAATGTTTGTAGAGATTTCCTCCCCCAGCACCTCTCCTAGTCCTATGAGTTCTACCATGACTGGAATGTTCTGGCCCAATAGTTTCCTATTTAAACCAGTTCAATTGCTACCTTCTTGATAGGGAGGTCATAGAGGTTAGGGCCAGAAGGAACCACCAGATCATTCAGTTTGACCTCCTGCATATCTCAAACCACTAAACACTACCCAGCCATCTATATACCACCCCCAACAACTGAAATTAGACCACAGTATTACAACCTGTCAGAATCTATGATGTTGTGTGCCATAGACAGAGAATAGGAGGAATTGAGGTGCACCAATGCCTGAGGCCCCTGCAATGGCAGGGAACTGATTAAGTGACACATACCCAGTTGATCCCGGCACGTGACCCGCACCACATGCTGCAGAGTAAGGCAAAACCTCTCCCCACCTCAGGTGGCTGCCAATGTGATCTGGGGGAAAATCCTTTCCTGATCCCACACATGGTGATCAGTTAGCCCTGAGCATGTCAGCAAGAACCAGCCAAGCCAAGTCCCCTGAGAGAGAGAATTCTTAGTATCATCTCAGAACAAAGGCCCAGTCCAGTGTTCTATCTCAGCCTAACCTCAGTCCCCAGAAAAATCATTGAGCAGGTCCTCAAGGAATCCATTTTGAAGCACTTGGAGGAGAGGAAGGTGATTAGTAACAGTCAGCATGGATTCATCAAGGCCAAGTCAAGCCTAACCAACCTGATTGCCTTCTATAATGAGACAACTAGCTCTGTGGATATAGGGAAAGTGGTGAACATGATATATCATGACTTTAGATATGCTGGAGGGTAGGGATAGGGTCCAGCATGACCTAGACAAATTGGAGGATTGGGCCAAAAGAAATCTGATGAGGTTCAACAAGGTTCAATCAGAGTCCTGCTCTTAGGACGGAAGAATCCCATGTACTGCTATAGGTTGGGGACCAACTCAGTTCTGCAGAAAAGGACCTGGAAATTACAGTGGACAAGGAGCTGGATATGAGTCAACAGTGTGCCTTTGTTGCCAAGACTAATGGCATATTGGTCTGCATTCATAGGAGCACTGCCAGCAGATGAAAGGAAGTGATTATTCTCCTCTAGTCAGCATTAGTGAGGTCATATCTGGAGTATTGCATCCAGTTTTGGGCCCCCTGTTAAAGAAAGAATGTGGACAAATTGTTTAGAGTCCAGTGGAGGGCAACAAAAATGATTAGGGGGCTGGGGCACATGACTTTTGGGGAAAGGCCGAGGGAACTGGGCTTATTTAGTCTGCAGAAGAGTGAGGGGGGGATTTGATAGCAGCCTTCAGTTACCAGAAGGGAGGTTCGAAAGAGGATGGAGCTAGGCTGTTCTCAGTGGTGGCAGATGACAGAACAAGGAGCAATAGTCTCAAGTTGCAGTGGGAAAAGGCTAGGTTGGATATTAGGAAAACTGGTGGTGAAGCACTGGAATGGGTTACCTAGGGACGTGGTAGAATCTCCATCCTTATAGGTTTCTAAGGCCCCGCTTGACAAAGCCCTGGCTGGGATGACGTAATTGAGGTTGGTCCTTCTTTGAGCAGCGGGTTGGACTAAATGACCGCCTGAGGTCTCTTCCAACCCTAATTTTCTGTGATTCTATGACCAAGATTTGGAGGGAATGAACATAAAAAGAGAATGGACAATGGGGCATCAGAGTACCCCAGCCAGTCCTACGGAGGGCAGGGACCCGCCCCCCACCTATGAGCCAGGATCTAGGTGCGCTGCCCTACTGATAGGTTCTCACCCCCCCATATAGGGTCTGGGGGGCCCTGCCCCACTATGGGTGTATTTAAGCCCCTCTCCTTGCCCCCATGTCTGTGCTGAAATCTGAGGGGCCCTGCTGCTCTGGAGGGTTCTTAGCCCTTCTCTCTACCTCCCTCCCATGTGACCTGGAATCTGGGGGTCCCCGTTTGTCTAGAGGGCTCTGAACCACACTCCCCCTCACGTGTGAGCCTGGATACTATATGCCCAAGGAAGAAGTGATGACAACGCCAATGTATTGGGTGAATCTGTTTGATTTAAAGTTTAGTCATCTCCAGTGGCTGTGCTCATTTAGCTGAGAATATCTCATTGAGATGAATGGGTCATGTCATACCTCTCTGAACCTACTATGCTGCAAACTGATGTGTAGCATCCATTCTCCAGACACTAGACCGGGGTGGGCAAACTTTTTGGCCCAAGGGCCACATCAGGGTTCCAAAATTGTACGGAGAGCCGGGTAGGGAAAGCTGTTCCTCCCCAAACAGCCTGGCTCTGCCCCCTATCCAATCCCTACCCACTTCCCGCCCCCTGATTGCCCTCCTCAGAATCCCCAACCCATCCAACCCCCACTGCTCCTTGTCCCATGACCTCCCCCTCCAGGGACCCCCCACTGTAACTGCCCCCCAGGACCCCACCCCCTATCTGTCCCCCCCCACTCCCTGTCCCCTGACTGCCCCAACTCCTATCCAACCCTCCCCGCCCTTAGGAGACCCCCCCCCGGGACGCCCAGACCCTATACAACTCCCCTCATTCCCCGTCCTCTGACCACACCCCATAACCTGCACCCCATAGAACCACTCCCTGTCCCTGCTGACCACCGCCGCCCCGGGACCCTCTGCCCCTTATCCAAACCCCCGGCCCCGGCCCCCTTACCACGCGACACAGTGTGTCTGGCTCCATACAGCCCACGGGAGCTACACACACTGTCCTGCAGGAGCCACAGGCAGGAATTACGGGCCAGAGCACTGCCTGCATGGCACACTGAGGCTGCGGGGGAAGGAGGACAGCAGAGGAGGGGCTGCAGGGAGCCTCCCCAGCCAGGAGCTCAGGGGCCAGACAAGAGGGACCCGTGGGCCGGATGTGGCCTGCGGGCCAGTTTGCCCACCCCTGCACTAGACCCAGATCTGGGACAGGGACTGTGCATCTCCATTCTCCTTTCCCTTCCTGCCTCTAGCTCATACATGCACTCCTCATAGTTCCACAATCATCACCTGCCCCTCCCCCAAGCTTATGAAGGGCATGAATTGGCAAGGAGTATGGTCTGGTCTGCATATGTGGTGGTGCTTGGAGCAGGAAGGACATGGGAGGTGGTCAGAGCATTGGGAATGATGGAGGACTTGGAACAGTAGTGGAGAGTCTGAACAGCGAGGTGGAAATGTGTGTGGGGGTATCTGAACAGTGCAGGGACGTGTGGGCTAGAAAGGAGGGGGTCAGAGCTGTATAGTGGGGAATGTTGGGGCAGCTTCTTCTGTTCCCCCAAAACTTGTCATCCATGTCTGTCCATCCATTTTCAAAACTGTCCCCATTGAATCCTTCCAGTCCCTAAAATATTCCTGCATCCTCTCCCCAGCTCTTCAACCTCTGGGCTTATCCCTATCTCTCTGTGAGAGGGAGGGCTGAGAAGGGAGATCCAGGCTGTTCTGGACGAGATGATGGACAGGGTAATCATTGCCAAGGAGCCAGAGGCAGCGGAGGGGACAGTTGGACTGTGGTACATGGGGTACCGAGAATTTTGTTTTTAAACCAAGGTAATTAAATTACCAAAACACGTCATTAACCCAAAGATAAGGTTACCCAGTGGTGCCTTGTGCCATTCCAGAATGTGTGTGTATCATCAGAGGAAAGAGTTGCAGCTTCCTGATTCTGAAGGGTGTTTTATGCTGACTGTGGTTCACTTAAGCAGCCTGCTGGCTGTTCTGTACTACTTCAGCTGGATGCAAAGGAGCATCCACCAGTGGAGAATACCTGAAATGCAGACATGCCCCTTCCCATTACCAATATATCCCTTATGCCAGAGATTGTGGGGGTGGAGGAGTGGCAAAGGAATTGGCTGTGTAGTCTCTATGGCCTTATCTAGACTAGAATAAAAGGTGTGATGTTAACACATGTTCACTAACATGTTTTAGCTAATATACTTTAAAAGTCTAATGTAGACACTGCCTTTAATACATGCTAAACTGGTCTACTTAAAGTTTAGGGGAGAGCCTAGGGATTTAACTCAACCATCTTGATGTGTTAAAGACTACACTGCCTTGTTTACCCTAGTCTTTTCAAGTGTTCATCTAACATTACACCTTTTTGCTGAGTGTAAACAAGGCTTGTGTCAGATGAGTTCTCTCCTCTGCCAGGGGAACCCTGATCTACAGTAGCTCTTCTGCTCCTTTGCACTGGCAGAGCTGAGCTAAGAGACTGCAGCAGAGGAAAGAATCAGGGCTTGAATTTTTTTTGCATGTTGTAAATGATGATCTGGATGCACTTACTACTCTGTTTCTCTACCTATAATATATTAGTATCTTTTCATAAATGGAGGTTATTGGCATGCCTTAGAAATTTAGGACATAGCCGTTAGCTGTGGAGTTACGTTGTAGATTTGGAGATCTTCTATAGCTAATGTGTTGTCTTTATCCATACCAAATACCTAAACTGCTGGATTAAAGTCAGTGCTGTATCTAGTTTCACCCACATGAGGTTGTTGAGCAGAGTCCAGAAGATTTGTATCCAAGGAGAGCATGAACATTATTTTTACTAGTTGTTAACAGTAACCAAGTGTGATTTATTATTATTTAGTGAGTGCCATCAGAGTGCTTAGTGTTCTACAAACATTGCCTGCCCTGAGTTATTAATACCACCAGACAGGAACCAGCACTAGATAGAAATACATTACATGAAATATTTCCAGACAAAAGACTTTAAGGCAGAGTTAAGGTTGAGATTAGATGGCATAAATTTACAGAAAACTGTGTAACTGAAACATCATAATTAAAAAATAACTAAATGATTAAAAATGAAGTAATTCTCATTCGAGGTTTTTCTATTTCTCCACCTATCCTCACCCAACCTTCACATACTGGCCAGAGAATATTAACTTTTGCTATATTAAATTTAACTCTGTTTTTTGAGTCTATGAATGACACCATGATAGTCTTTTGTTGTATGATACTAACTCACATCCTCCCTGCCAACCTCAATATGGAGTACGACCAGATCTTCAGATCACTTAGGTTGCATGGGATGCTGGTTACCACAGCAAATGTGTTTAGGATGAACAAGTTACATGAACTTCTCTGGTTTTTATTTGGAAGCTGGGCCTCTGACCCATCATGGAAATAGAAAAACTACACCTGGGTCCCCCGCCCATATTGTGAGTGTGAAGAAAGTGGAGTGGGGGGTCTCCAGCCCATAGTGGGTTTGTGGGAAGGGTTACAGAAGTGTTAATGCTGCTGTCTTTAGCTCCTACACGTACAGTAAGAGCCAAGCTGTTTTGGACCATCTCTAATCTAGGAAAATTAGTTGTTTTTTTAACAACAAAATAGCTAAATCTTAGTGTAGACAGAGTAAACTGTAGTTTGTTCTCAATGTAGCTTACTGAAGTAAATCCTAAGGGAGCGAGGATTCTTAAACGAAGATCTTAATGAGTATAAAAATATATGCCAGCATAGCTAGGCCAGTGAAGATTATAACTTTTGGGACACATCTTAAAAGTCAGAGATCTCACAGAAATGACAATCTCTGCTGCCCTATTAATATATATCTTTCACAGCTGTGTTGGTGGAACTTGTAATGTTTATAATACCATACGAAAAAGAGGCGTTTAGAAGTTAAAAGCTCCGCTAGCACAGACAAGAATCATAAATCTAAACAAGGTGTCTAACAAAAATGGTAACCCCTGCCAGCATTTTATGCTAATCTAGGACTTGCTGGAGAGTCCAACATTAGCTATTTTGTCTTTAAAATGTTTTCCATTTCAAAACAGAAATTTGTCAAACCAGTTCATGCTGTAGTTCTCAGCAAGGACTAGCCCATAGGACTAGTTGGAACTCTTTTATTGTAAGTTATTTTTAAAAGTGTCCTGTCAACTTGAAACTCGTCAATTTTTTCAAATGAGTTAGAAGGAGGTAACACACATCCCCCTTATTTCCCTGACTAATGGGTATATTTTTGTAATTACATTTTCCAGGTTTTTTTCAGTGCTTTTCTTTCTCCTGTTGCTGGTGAGAAGATACACAAAGACAATAGGGAAACTGACTGTACTTGGGAAATGCTGAAACTGACTGTTTGAAAAATGCTGCCAAATGCTGACAATAAACTAATTTTAAAAAATCCAGACAATATTTTTTTGCTAAATTCATTCAGTTCTAGTAATCCTAGGATGTTTACAAAAGTAGGTTAAAAAATTCAGACTGAGGAATGATTTTGCAGGTGATGTCCCCGTAAATTAGTATTTAATTTGACCAGATTCCATAACTCACAAAAATAAATCTCTTCTAAGCTGAAACTAAGAATAACACATTTAAATCAAAAAGGAATTTTTTACAAAGTTAAAAGCAAGGTCAAAGCCAGGCTTTAGCATGTTGTAATAGGGCTGCATGATGTAATCTCTGTCCTCTTTGTGCGTTCATGATTAAGGGCCTGAACCAGGACCCTGAAATCTCTGGAGATAGTCCCATTGACTCCAGTAGGTATCAGATAAGGGCTAAATGAGAAAAGATGTTTTCACACTAGAGATATAATACATATTACACATGATGTACTGTTTCACTGCACTTATTAGAGCTGCAATCATAGGTGCCGACTTCCCCTCTGCCCTTGTGGGTCCTTGACCCCTCCCCTGCCCCGCCTCTTCCCGCTCCTGTACTGCCCACCCCCTACCTCCATTCTACCCCCTTCCCCCAAGTCCCCGCCCCACCGTGCCTCATCTCTGCATCCTCTCCTTACCATGCCACTTCCCTGCTCCCTCTTGGAAAGTCCTAAGTGCTGACAAACAGCTGTTAGGTGGTGGAAAGTACTGGGAGAGCAGGGGAGGAGTGGGGATATGGTGCGCTGGGGGATGGAGCAAGGAGGGGAGAGCTTGGCAGCCAGGGGATGTGGAACACCTGCTAATTTTTCCCTGTGGGTGCTTGTAATGGAGTGATCACCCCGCTCTGGCCCTGAAGGAGTTAAAACAGCCCTGCAGAGGGTTGCAGCTGAGGAAAGCAGCAAATCTAGACTGATTGGGGAAGCAGCCACAGCTGTGGCCAGCTCAATCAGGGCCCAGCTGGCTCTTGTAACTGGGCTGGGGGCCAGAAGCTGGAGAAGTCTCTCTCCAGCCCTGGAAGGAGAAAGGCTAGCTGTCTGCAAGCAAGGTACCTGAAGCAGAACAAGGCTGGGGAAAAGAGCAAGAGGAGTTGGGGAGCTCTAGCTTGGCAACTCCCAGGCTGCAGGCCTTGGTGAAGGTACTGGGACTGCAGAGGAGCAGCCCAGGAATCGGCAGAAGCAGCTGGTCCTAACCCCTTGCCAATGATGAGTGGCCATTACAGATTGCAGTCTGCCCAAGTGAACGGGGGCAAGATGATGACTGGCAGTAGCCACTGAGGTAAGGTGGCTTTAGAGGTTGGGGGTTCCCCGGGAGGGGAGACCCAGAGTGTGGGAGTAGTGCTGGGGCAGAACCCCAGGGCAAAGGGCTCTTGGGTCTGAGAGGGACACAGGGCCAGCGGCAGGTGAGATACTGGCCTGCAGAGGGCGCTCTGAGGGCTAGAGTTGAGCAAATTCCCTGAATGACCAGCAGGAAACGCCATGCCAGTGAGTCTTCACTTTGCTACAGTGCTCCAGTCCCAGAGCACCCATGGAGTCAGCAGCTATGGCTGCAATATAAGGCTCTAAGCTTGCAATCATAGAATCATTGAAGATTCGGGTTGAAAGAGACCTCAGGAGGTCATTTAGTCCAACCCTCTGCTCAAAGCAGCACCAACCCCAACTAAATCATCCCAGCTAGGGCTTTGTCAGGACAGGCCTTAAAAACCTCTAAGAATGGAGGTTTCTCCACCTCCCTAGATAACCCATTCCAGTGCTTTACCGCCCTCCTAGTGAAATAGTGTTTCCTGATATCCAACCTAGACCTCCCCCAATGCAACTCGAGACCATTGCTCCTTGTTCTGTCATCTGCCTTCACTGAGAACAGCTGAGTTCCTTCCTCTTTGGAACCTCCCTCCCCCATCCCTTTGAGGTAGTTGAAAGCAGCTATCAAATTCACTCTGATTCTTCTCTTCTGCGGACTAAATAACCCCAGTTCCCTCAGTCTTTCCTCCTAAGTCATGTGCCCTAGCTCCCTGATCATTTTCATTGCTCTCTGCTGGGCTCCCTCCAATTTGTCCACATCCTTTCTGTAGTGGGGGCCCCAAAACTGGACACAATATTCCAGATGTGGTCTCACCAGTGCTGAATGAGGCGAATAATCACATCCCTCGATCTGCTGGCAATGCGCCTACTAATGTAGCCTAATATGCTGTTATCCTTCTTGGCAACAAGGACACACTGCTGACTCATATCTAGCTTCTCATCCACTTTAATCCCTAGGTCCTTTTCTGCAGAACTGCTGCTTAGCCAGTCAGTCCCCAGCCAATAGCAGTGTATGGGATTCTTCTGTTCTAAGTGCAGGACTCTGCACTTGTCCTTACTGAACCTCATCAGATTTCCTTTGGCCCAATCCTCCTATTTGTCTAGGTTGTTCTGGACCCTATCCTTATCCTCCAGTGTATCTACTTCTCCCCTCAGCTTAGTGTCATCTGTGAACTTGTTGAGGATGTGTAAGGGCGCGCAAGACATTGTTACAGTAGAGTGTTAAGGGCGCTCTCATCCTTGACTCCAGGAAAGGAAGGGGTGCTCATTCCCCCCCACACTCCTGGGAAGGAAAGGGTGCTTATTCCCCCCCCCCCCCCCGCACTCCTGGGAAGGAAAGGGTACTTTCGGCCACTGTTATCAGTCTTTGCCCTGTTATCGCATATTTCCCATGCTGGAACTGGCTCCCACGGTTTGCTTGCCTTGAAATGAAACACCTGCTTGCATTGTGTAATACTAATAAGACAGAAACAAGGTATTAGTTTTTCATGAGGTATGCATGAGATGCAAATGTTCCTATTATTTCTCTGCCTGTGTGCCCACGCACAGTGGGCTTCTTCCCGAGCATTGCTCTGATGCGTCGGGTCCCCATCTTAGTGGCAGCAATGAAGGGAACCCCCGTTGTGGCTGTGCCACTTCTGCCTTCAATAAACTCACTACTTCTATTCAACAGCTGTGTGTGTGCTTCGCTCCTACGGAACACAAAAGTATCCTGCAACAGGATGCAATTCATCCCGTTATCCAGATCATTAATAAAGATGTTGAACAAAATTGACACCAGGAACGACCTCTGGGGCACTTCACTTGATACTGGGTGCCAATTAGACATTGAGTCTTTGATCACTACCTATTGATCCCAACGACCTAGCCAGCTTTCTATTCACTTTATAGTCCATTCATCCAATCCATATTTCTTTAACTTGCTGGCAAGAATCTGTGGGGCGGCAATAGGAGCCTATATAAGAAAAAGACCCAAAAATCAGGACTGTCCCTATAAAATCAAGACATCTGGTCACCCTAAAGTCAAGATATATCATGTTCACCACTTTTCCCATATCCACAGAGCTAGTTATCTCATCATAGAAGGCAATCAGGTTGATTAGGCATGACTTTCCCTTGGTGAATCCATGTTGACTATTCCTGATCAACTTGCTCTCCTCCAAGTGCTCCAGAATGGTTTTCTTGAGGACCTTCTCTATGATTTTTCCAGGGACTGAGGTGAGGCTGACTGGTCTGTAGTTTTCCAGACTCTCCTTCTTCCCATTTTTAAAGATGGGCACTATATTTGCCTTTTTCCAATCATCGTGGACGTCCCCCGATCTCCATGATCTTTCAGAGATAATGGCCAATGGCTCTGCAATCACATGGCCAAATCCCTCAGCACCCTCGGATGCATTTGTTCTGCAATCAAACCTGTGTGGATGGACCGTTATGCCTGCAGAGAGCCCACATGAGCCTCTACAGATCAGATTGCAAGTTCAGGGGCCCATATTGTAATACAGTGGTACTAGACAGCAGTGGAATTAAGCAAGATGGCAAATCTCTCCTCTCACAGCTATTGGAGGTGCTCCATAGAGAATTTGGCTTTGCATGTTCTGTTTATAACAAAACAATCTCAACTGTAGTTTCATCTTCTGACTGACACTGAGAAAAATTGCTGGCTTTTTGGTTCCTGGTATCCTGGAACTTTGTCTTGGGATACAACAGACATAACTGGATGTTAGATCAACTTCTGCTGCTGGGTTTTTGGACAGTTATTTGTAGGAGGTTGAAAATCCTGATTTTCCCTTTCTGTTGGAATTGGTTCAACTAGCTTGGAACCTTGTGACACTAACCAAATGTGCACAGTGATGTATATCTGTGTAAATATTGATTATTTAGTACCATACTCTGATAAGGTGAAATCCACCCACATAATGACGAAGGAATCAGTATCTATGCAGGTAGAAGGCACTAGAGATGAAGTTGTTTCCAGCACCAGGACATAGATCTGTGGTGATGTGTAGTGCCCTCCGCCTTTCTGACAAACTACTTGTTGGAATAGCAGCACCAATGAGGGGGTGTCTTGAACACCATATCTGCATACATATGATTCCTCTGTGGTTCTTCACCTGTCTGTCATCTTTCATGGCCTTCTGTGTCTGCTGAAGCTGAACCAGCAGAGAGGTCCTCTCTACAGTAAATGGGGGAGTGCAGCCACTCTTCTGCAGCCCCCTGCTCTTCCTCTACGCAGAGCTTACACAGTGTGGCGGCCTTGCATTGGCCTCCGCACAATGGGTGAATTTCACACATAAGGCACATGAGCCCCGACCCTGCAGCGCACAACACATGGGTAGGCCCTACCCATGTATTGTAAACTGCAAGGCTGGGGCTGAAGTTTGCACATAAATGGTGTTCTCCACTGACCACTTTAGAAACAACCCCTCCCCTGACACACACACTTTGTAAATGAGACTGTTTCTTGAAAGGATATCCTAAGATTAAATTTGTGACATTGATCCTCTCCTGTCTCCTCTTTTCCCAGCTCCTCTCACTCCTGTCCAGTTTTGGGGGGGTATTGAGTAAAATATTGACTACTGTGCCTAATGGCTTTTAAAAAAAAGAAATCAAAAACCTTTTCCCTTATTTTGTAGTGGATTTATTCCTGAAAAGCGAAGGTTTCTACCCTGTATTTTGTAGTGTATCTCTGAGCCTGTATAGTGTACTATTTTACAGCAATAAAAATCAAATTAACAAACAGAGTTTAGAATGGAAACTATATTTCAACTTTGATGGTGCACTAGACTTTTTTTGTTTTCACATTTTATTGTTGTATTATGTATAAAGAACATGTAATCAAAAGAGAGACTGAGGGATTCTACTGATTTTTAACCTTAAAAATAGAAGCAATATCAATGACGTCACTGTTTTTTGGTGAGGAACTCTCTAGAGGACTTGAGAAATAGAGTAGGAAAATGATATTACAATAGCCTGAAAAATGATCAGCAGCTTTTCCAGCCCTCTGCTGTGGGAGGGGATATTGACTACTTCACAGAGACCTTGTCCACATGAAAGCGACAAAGAGTCCTGTGGCACCTTATAGACTAACAGATGTATTAGAGCATAAGCTTTCGTGGGTGAATACCCACTTCATCGAATGCACCCACAAAAGCTTATGCTCTAATACGTTTGTTAGTCTGTAAAGTGCCACAGGACTCTTTGTCGCTTTTGCAGATCCAGACTGACACGGCTACCCCTCTGATACTGCCCACACTAAGTTTTTCTAAAAATTTCCCAGCATTGTTAACAATGCTTCAGTTCCACTGGTGTTAGTAAAGTTGAAAGCACTAATGTGACGGGCTGTTGGCTGACACAAGCATTAACACTACATCAATTAGTCCTGCTTGAAGTACAGATGGCACAGTGGTAAAAGCACTTGAGCTTTGTCTATACTAGGGCACCCACCATTGCTTTCATTAGTAGAGCTACATTGGTGGTAAAGCACTCGTGGGAGATATCTTGGAAAAACACAAGTGCTGGAAAAGCGCAAGTGCAGGCAAAACCCAAGTGTGGAACTGAAGAGGAATTCCACTCTTGTAGAGTTTAAGCACTCTGCAAGAACTTAGCTTCAGGCTCCAGCCCTCTACAGCTCCTAAGCGAAGCTATAAACATTCCTATTGTGCCCGCTCACAAGGACCAGATGGGTTTCTTGATATGTAATTCTGCAGTAGTGCAGACAGGTTCAAAGACTGATAGTTGTAATGTGGTGGCAAAAGAAACTCTTGACCTGGTAGTTGCAACATCTTTTGTTGCAGGATGAATCTTTAACAAGGGCAGTGTGTAGTATTCTGTAAAAAGAACATTTTATGTATAACTCCCTGATGACAAGGGTACCAAATGAAGGTCATATATCAGAGACCTTTAGGCTATTACTAATTATGAGGCAGGGGATAGGTTATGGCCTGTCAAATCTTCCATTATGAAACCTTAACTATATCTCATATCTGCAAAGGGTCAAACAAACTATTATATTAGTATAGACAGACAAGTGGTAATGCTTCCATTCACAGTGTAATGGGTCTAAAGAAGTTATAGATGTGCGGTGGTGTCAAAGTAAATTTTTTAAAAATATCAATTGACATCAAATTTTCTTTGAGATGACTAAGCACCTCTTGATAAAAAGCTTCATACTATGAAGAGCCACATTTTCAAAAGATGGATGTTCTGTGAACTGAAACCCATGGAGCCACAGGATCTCATTATCCTTAACTGTTAAAACAAATAGAGTTTCTGAAGACTGGTGACTAATGTAATCATTTTGCAGCCATGTGTATGTCCAGAGAAAAGAAAAACAAATCCAAGGCCCACAGAGTAACTGAAGAGAACAACATTGAGTATGAGGATGTTATGTCAGTGATTGAACAGCAGGTAAATGCAGTGAAAGCAGACTGACCCTAGTAAGCACCAGAAACAGTTGTATGCAGCTATGTTACTTGGAAAGAAAGTGATATGACTTCAATTAGATTGTGGTGCAAATAGTAACATTATCCCAGTCAATTTGGTCAACACACACACATGATCGGAAGACACTAACCAGCTGTTAACAACATACAATCATACCACATTAAAGCCCATGTGAAAATGTAAAATGTAATTAAGAAATCCAAGGAACAAAAAGAAATACAGACTGGGTTTTGTGGTCAGAGATGGTGAGACAGCAGTACCACTTCTGAGCAGCAAGGATGCCCAAGCCATGAACCCGATAAAAGTACAGTTCCAGAACATAATGAAAGTGGATAGCAGGGTATCTGAAGGTATCTTGGATGGTATTATCTGGGCCCAGAAGATGATATAGTGGGAGCATACAAATGTGTTTCAGGGAGATGGACAGTTAGATGCTTTTTATAAAATAGAGACTGACACCAGTGTGAAGACATTTAAATTGCCCAAAAGAAAAAAGTACCCAGTGCATTACTACAGCCATTAAATGAGGATCTGCTGAGCCTATGGATCACCTGGAAATAAGAACACAGACTGGATAAGAAGTCTCATGGTGGTAAGAAAACTATTTGGAAAACTGAAAATATGCATAGACCCAAACCTTAAATGAAACTTTGAAACAGAATCATTTTCCTCTGCCGACAATTGAGGCTATATTACCAGATCTGTAAAGCGAGACTTTTTACAGTATGCAATGTAAAAAAGAGATTCTGGCATGTTGAACTGGATGAAGAATCACATTATTTACAACCAACTCCATTTGGGAGATATCAATCAGTGGTTAAACATGCTAATGGGAATCAGTCAGAGACAGAGGTATTCCAAAGCAGATTGACCCAAGCACTGGAGAACTTGATGGGAATCCAGACAATAGCTGATGATGTGCTCATAGTGGGAGAGGGTGACAATCTAGAACAAATGCAATGAGACCATGACTACAAATTACTACAGTTTTTACAGTGATACATAGAAAAGAATATTAAATTGAACTTAGCAAGTTCAGGTTTACCATAACCAAGGTGCCACAGATTGGACGTTTGTTGACCTCAAGAGGCCTGAAAGTAGACCCAGAGAAAGTAAGGGCAAATAGAGAAATACCAAGACTCAGCAATGTTTGAGGAGTCCAAAAATTCCTGGCAATGCCAATTATTTAGTAAAGCTTTGCAACCATCTATCTGAGAACTGCAAAATCCTGAGACAGCTGACACCTGAAAACTCCTTATGGGAATGGACAGACCAACACAAGCAAGCATTCCAAAAAGTAAAAGAGATGATCGGGAAGGCTCTCATTACAATACAGAGAAACCCCTGATGCGGCAATGTGATGCATCCTAGTTGGGTTTTGGGCTACCATGATGCAAGGGGGGCAAGCTGTTGTGATTACAAGCACAGCATTGTCTGTTACAGAGAAGGGCTATGCTCAAATTGAAAGAGTTGTTAGCAATACCGATGCTCCCCGACTTATGGAAATCTGAATTACAGAAATCCACACTTATGGAAAAAGCTCCATAAGCTAAAAATAGGAGGGTTGTGGGTTTTTTTGTTTTTTGTGTAATGCTCAGAGATATGTCTCCAACTTACACAAATTCCAAGTTATGCAAGGTGTTCCGAAACGGAATGCCTGCGTAAGTTGGGGAGTGTCTGTACTCTTTAGAATGGAAATAACCACCACTATACTTACAGTTACACCATGGATATGTGATCTGACCATACACCTCTCAAAAGCATTTGGGGAAAGCCATTACTCAGTGTAGCAAAGTGCTTACAGCAGATGATGACAGGACTGCAGATGTATGACATACAGATCAAATATTGCTCAGGCAGACACTTGGTTTTGGTGCACATCTTAGGCCCATGCATACTTGCCAGAACCCAGTAAGGAAAGATCAGTAGAGACTAAGAGGGAGAAAATAAATATGGTACAGTACCAACCTATCTTGAAAGAAAGGCTGAGAGATATACAGAGAAGTACAAGGCAAAAGAGAATGCTGCAGATATTGAAACTCATTATATCACAAGGATGGCCAGGGACAAAAGACCAAGTACTTCAAGAGGTAACACCATTCTTTCAGCTGAGAGACAAATTGTGTGTTCAGATAACGTTATACTGAAGGGAAAAGGAGCAGTTATTTCAGCAGCTCTTAAGAGTGACATTATGCACAAAATTTATTCATCACAATCTGGGAAATGAAGGTTGCTTAAAGTGAATGAGAGAGACTTTGTACTGGCCAGGAATGAATGAGCAATTATGAATATTCATGGAAAAGTGTGACATATACTGATCCTGGGAAGACTGTCAACCAAAGGAGACCCTGTGGCAACAAAAAATTCCAGAAAGACCATGGGCAAAGATGGGAGTGGATTTGTTTTACCTTTGGGGATGAAGGATACATGATCATTGTAGACTATTTTTCCAATTTCTGGGAGATAGACTATTTATCAAACACAGGATCCCAGAACAGTCATATGGAAAAGAAAAGCACACTTTGCATGGAATGGGATACCAGGAATCGTGTTTTCTGATAATAGACCACAGTTTGTTTCAGAAGAGTTCCAGAAGTTCAGTAAGGACCAGGATTTTGATCACATAACATCATCAACGGAGTATCTTCAAAGCAACAACAAAGTAGATTCAGCAGTAAAAACGGCTAAAGTAACTGTTGAGAAAAGCAAAAACTGCAGATGCTGACCCATACTTAGCACTGCTAGATCATATGAATACTCCCTCCCAAGGCTCCGAGACTGATGAGCCAAAGAACGAAGACACTTCTGCTGACAAGCAGAAGGTTGTTAGAGCTTGGGTACTATGGTGCTTCCCTTGGCGACTATGGAGAAACCAACAGAAAAAGACAAGTGTTTTACTACAACAGATCTGCCAGATCTGGAATCAGGTGACAAAGTGCATATACAACCATTAACAAAACAGGATAAGTTCTGGCACAAAGCTACAGTGGTGCAAGCAGGAAACCAGAGATTTCATCAAGGCCACATGGACAATGAACAGATAGTGAGGTGAAACTGTGGGCACCTCAAAAAGACAAAAGAAACCTCTAAGTACAATACAGAAAACACAGGGTAGTGTTCTACTGTAGGAGAATCCCAAACCAGAGTTGTAGAAGAGGACAATGTCAGAGGCCTACCAAAGGAAAATCAGGAAGAAGAGGGTGTTTTGATGGAGACTCCAGGAACACCAAGCCTAGAGACTGTGGTTGACTAGACAGGAGGAAGACAGCACCAGGGCGGTACCAGTGAATCACACAGTACTAGAGGAGGGAATATTGTTGAAAGATCTGCTCATCTGAGGGATTTTGTGTGATAGACTTCCAAGTTGTACAGTTATATAGCTAAACAAACTTGTAAGGTGATGAATGCAATAACTGCAAGAATGTTCAGCATCAGAAAGGAATATGTTAGATTAGGTTGTCCATTACTGCTGGGGTGCTAGACAGTTTTCTCTTAAAGAGAAGGGATGTAACAATATGAAAGTGCTAGCAGCCCCATTCAGGCAGCATATTATTTTCTGTGAGAAACTGTTTAGAAGTGACACCTCCTGGGGAACTGTCTGAGAAGCTATGAAGCAGAAGAAGTCATGTTGTAAGCTGCCACAATAAAGCACATGAAGTCATAGCGCTCACTAGTGCCTGTTGGTTTGCAATTCTGAGTTGCAGACTACCTGTAGAATGAAATTTGCATTCAAACAAGTCTAGCCTCTTCCAATTTTTGCCTTTCAGCATCAATGCTTGGTGTCCTTATCTCTCCCATTCATAGCAGCCACCACCACTAAGGAACTTGGGGGTTAGTGGAAGTACAAATGCTCATTCCCCTTATAGGGGATGTAGTACCTCCTTTCTGCTTGCTTTGCTGTGTGGGGTAAGGAGGACCATAGGAATAATTTGACTTCTATGTTTGGGTGGAAGGGGCAAAGGGCTTAATAATACGAATCAGTCGAATTTCTGGATTTACCAGTTGTTAGCGGTAGTTAAATTGCAATGTACTTGAAATCACAAATACAATTTATGTTCATTATGTAATCACCCTTTTTTAAATTTTAACTTATTTGCCATGTGTACCAGCTACCACTTAAAAATCAACATAAATATCAAAACAAATTCTTGAATAAACAGAACCAAGCACTTTCATGTGACTATGAATCATGTCTCCCTGGTTTTAGAGTTACATAAACATTGTCTTAATATAGATATACTGTATTTATCTTAATGTAGAAGCAATCATCTTTTCCTTCTGTTAGCTTTTCTTGGGTTTAGCTAGGCAGAGTAAAATAATTTGATGGACCTAATTTGAAATAGAGTAATATTTTACGTAAATTAAAACTTTTAAAGGCCACAGAGTTGCTTTTTCATAGATGTTTTGCATCATCCTATAGAAAATTATATCCCTGCTATAGGCTTTTAGAGTAATTCTCAAGGTGCTTGATCTAATTCCCACTGAAGTCACAGGAGTCTTTGGCAAGGTCTACATTACACATTTACTGAGGTATAACAATATCACTCAAGGATGTGAAAAATCCACCTCCTAAGCAACATAGTTATGTTGACCCTATTCCTCCCTGTGTAGACAGCACTTTGTTGGCAGGCGAACCTCTCTCGGCCATCGGCTTAAACTTAAAGCATCCTCCCCAAAGGTGCTACAGCTACATCAGTGCAGCTGCGCTGATGTAAATTTTTAGTGTAGACCTGCCCTTTCACCTCTAGCTCTTTCTATGGGTCTAGAAGAGGCTATAGAGCCCCATGATATTTCTAAAGACACTTGTTCGTTCCATCTCTATTGATCCCATACAACTGCTCCACTTGGGTGTCCAGTGAGTGAACCTGGATCCATTTGTGAGCAAGGACCTGATGAACTTCAGCTTTCAGTTTAATCCCCAAACTCCAGGCAAACATGCAGGAGCAGAAGAAAAGGGAAAGTAACATAACCAAACAAGATTTGTACAGCCCACTCCAAACAGATCTCTATCTTGCACATAAGTTCTCCTTATGGTACATGTATCTTGCATGAAGCAGATCTGCTTGCGTCACTTGTCACAGAGTTCATCTCAATTTCAACAATCACTTTGTATTCATTAATCTTACTAAACTGAAATGAAATCCTTATATGACATAGGTCAAAATATGTCTCTCAGAAAGACTGGTAGATGAGATTTTTTCTTTCCTTATAAGAAAGAATTATACTGTTCTCCTGGGATGGGAGGGCTACTATCTTTTGTTGTTGTTGAATAAAATAAGTCTAAACTGTTTTCTGAGCACAAAACAGACCCTGTCCAGTAATTATGGTTTTCTTCAGAACATGCAATGCACACATCAAACAAATCTGTTGTTGAACCCTGTCCCCTGCCCCTCCATGCCAGATGCATCAAGATAGCAAGCAAGAGGGAAAGTCTAACACGCATATCCAGCCCTGCCCCTCAATCCAGGTGTGGAGCTAGCCTGGCAGGAGGCAAGTATGGAGGGGTTAGTGTGGTGGGATCCAGCTGTGGGATGAGAGGGCTCTGTGTAGGGCAGTCTTGTTGTGGGCTGCTCAGTGCGGGGGGGGGGGGGGAGGTTCAGATGCAGGGGGCGGGGATCTGGATGCACAGGGGCTCATTGGGGGTTCCAGATACAGGGGGAATGGGAATATGTGGGGGCGGGTGGGCAGGTGAAGGTGGTTGGGCTCAGTGGGGGGTGAATGCCGGGGAGGCTCAGCAGGGAGAGATCCAGATGCACGAATTGGGCAAAAGGAGGCATCTCTCCATAGCGACCCCTCTCCCCCGCAGCTGAGGAGTGATGAGGACAGGCAGCGGGGGCAGGGAGGGGGATTGGAGCTACCTGCAACTGGGGAAGGTTCGTGGGTGGTGGGTCTGACTGGCCCTGGTGGTTCCCTGCAGGGGAATTCCTCCCCAGCCAGGACTGGCAGCTGAGCACTCACCTGGGTTGGGAAGCTGCTCAGCCGCCTGGCTCTCCTCACTGAAAATGGCCACAGCCCATGTGGGGAAACTGACTGGCAAGTAGAGAGCCTTGTGTCATTGCTTGCACCCTCCTTCCCCAATGTTCTTCCATGCCCCGCCGTGGGGAGAAGGCAAGCAGTAACTCCAGGGGCTCTGTGCCTGCTGGTTAGTTTCCACAAGGCTAAAGGAGAAATCTGGGAGTCCCCTGGGAGCCCACTCTGCCTCATATCCAGTCCAGGGGGGGAACAATGTCTCCTATGCTCCCCAACCTCTGTCCATGAGGAGGAGGATGTTTGCCACAGCAACTTAACTGGCTCCATAATGGCTTCATTAATAAGCATTCAGCCTGGCAGGGGCCCCCAATACCCGAACAGTTACTAACTTGTGAAAGCTTTCATGCACCTCTTCTTCTCAATAGATCCTGATGAGCCCTGTGGTCCTCCGGCAATCCTGAATTGCTTGCTACCTCAACAGCTTCATCTGGCGATGCAGAAGATGTTGCTACAGGATTCTGAGGCAGTGGCTGCTTCATGACTTGTGGTAGGGAGGCTACCCAAGTGACTTCTGGCTGCTCAGTATAGATCTCAGTATCAGGTACTGGAGAATGGTGCTCTTGGTGCTGATGCCACAAAGTGGTCTCAAAGACAAGGAATGAGATGGTTGTGGGGAGATCCTAGGAGGAGGAGGGATGCCCTATGATGTCCTGAATGGACACTGATATGGGCCTGGGACTCATCCTTGACCAGGCCATTGCACCTTAGGAAGAGGTCAGTGCTGTGACTATTGCATGACCCATTGTGCGTAAGTCTCTGATGGAGAGTATGTCCTCTGTCCTGGATGTGACACAGACGAATGCACCTCTGAATCCAAAGAGGAAAAATGCAAAACATCTGATAGTGGGGGGCAGAACCAGGTGGGACTGGGGATAAATAGCTCAAGCCCAGCATGGTGATATCAGGGATATCATCGGAGGTGCGCCTTTCGGCTGCACCAGCTTTCTGGAAGCTTGGGAGGTAACAGTGCCGGGGGTTCCTGATGTGGTAAGGTAGGAACCACAAGCATTGGTAGAGACTGTAAACCTTCCTGCGCCACTGGGGACACTGGTACCAAGAGGCTAAGATGGCCCTTTGTGACTGCATACACCTATAGGGTGGCTGGGAGCAGCAGTAACTGCTCACTCTGCTGCACCTCTTCTTAGTTGAAGAGGGCTCTAGTGGAGGGGTAGGCAAACTACGGCCCACACTGTCCTGTCCGGCCTGCCTGAGCTCCTGGCCAAAGAGACAAGCCCCTGCCCCTACCCCACTCCCTCTCCCCTGACCACCCTTCCACCCGAGTCTCCGCCCCATCCAACGCCCCCTGCTCCCTGTTCAATGACTACCCCCAACAGTCCCCTGCCCCTTATCTAATCCCGCCACCCCCACCACCAGCCGGAGCCAGTCCCACCGCTGCAACATCCCCTGGCAGGAGCTAGCAGTGTGGCTGCGGGGGAGGGGAAACAGCAGGGGAGGGGAAACAGCGGGGTAGGGGCCAAGGCTCACCTCCTGGGCCGGGAGCTCAGGCGGGCCAGACAGGATGTGGACAAACTACGGCCCGCAGGCCACATCCGGCCCGTGGGACCATCCTGTCCAATCCCCGGCCCTCCTCCACAGTGTCCCCTCCCCTGCAGCTACGCCACAAGCGCTCCAGCCTGCTGCTCCTGCCGGAGAGCATTGCAGCAGCAGGACTGGTTCTGGTGAGACTGGATAAGGGGCAGGGGGTTGTGGGGGCAATCAGGGAACAGGGAGCATGGGGCGTTAGATGAGGTGGAGACTTGGGGAGAGAGCGGTCAGAGGAGGGGAAGCAGAGGGTGGGATTCTGGGGGGCGGTTGGGTCTGGCGTGTGGATATGGGTTGGGGCAGTCAGGGGACAGGGAGTGGTTGAATATGGTTTGGGAGCCCCAGGGGGGGCCTGTCAGGGTGTGGGGGTGTGGATAGGGGTCAGGGCAGCCAGGGGACAGAGAGCAAGGGGGGGTGGGTAGAAGGTGGAGTCCCAGGAGCAGTTTGGGTGGGGCGGTCACTAGAGGGGGCGGTCAGGGGACAAGGAGCAGGGGGGCTTAGATGGGGGGTGAGATCCCAGGGGGTAGTTAGGGATGCAGGGTATCTGAAGGGGGCGGTCAGGGGACAAGAAGGGAGGGGTTGGATGGGTCAGGGATTCTGAGGGGGCAGTTAGAAGGCGGGAAGTGGGAGTTGGTGGATAGGGGTGGGGGCCATGCTATTTGGGGAGGCATAGCCTTCCCTACCTGGCCCTCCATACAGTTTTACAACACCATGTGGCCCTCGGGCCAAAAAGTTTGCCCATCCCTGCTCTAGTGAGAGACTATCCCCCACATAGCTCATATAGTCTGTCCCTCTTGGCTTTGACACTGACATACCCAAGTGAGGTTCTGAGCCTGAGGAGGTCTAAGCCTTTTCTTTGGTACTAGCAAATAGGATCAAGGAGTTGGAGACATCTCCAGGGCACTCCATACCAAAGCCAATGTAGTTGGGGTGGTCTCCATGTCAGATGAGTCCCATGGAGGTTGAAGTGCAGCCTCTATGAGGAAATATATTAACCTCACCACTCTTATCTTTCTTTGAACAGGGCTTAAATCTCTTAAAATGTGACTTTTGTCCCTTATGTGGGATTCTCCCAAACATTTCAAGCAGGCCGGATGTGTATCACTGACCAGCACAGGTCTAGTGCAAGGTCGGCAGGACATACAACCTGGTGAGCGTGGCATCGTTCTGGTGCCAAACTCAGTATCAAAAAATGAAAAACTGATTCAAAAAGACCTAAAGCTAAAATCTGTCACTAAAACTAACTTAAACTAATTCCTAACAAAACAGGATAGGTATACAAGGAGTGAGGGAAGCACTTACTGACAAATCTGAGATCGCTTCAACAGCTATCATTGGCGGTAATGATGTATGGGGTGCTGGTGGTTGGAAGGTGCCTCTGTACTCTTATACCAGCACACAGTGGCATGTGACAATAACTGTGCATGAGGCACACACACACCTGCAGTGGAATGAATGCATGTAACCACTTGAAGAATTAAATATTCATTAGGTAATAGAAATTGACTCTGTAACCTGGTAGTTAGGGTACTCACCTGAGCTATGAAAGAGCCAGGTTCAAATTTATAATATTCAGTTATTCACACAAAGTTGAAGAACTTAAACAGAAAATCTCCACTGCAGAATAGCCTGTGTTAGAGCTATTGGGTACTCTCTCTCTCACACACACCCCTTTGCGCAGGGTTTGAGTCTGCAAGTACACTCGGAGCATGTCTACTGGATCAGGCCCTGTTAGTGAGATAGGCAGGGGAACATGTCGTTTGAGAATCCTGCTTTGGGGCTGCCACGGCTTTGGCTTGGGCTAGGGTTCCAAGCTGCATACGGCAGGGTCAGAACTTAGGCAGCTTTGTGCATGCCCAACAGTGGGAATTTAGGTGTCTACAGAGTTAGATGGCAGCTGCTAAGCAGTGCTTCTGACCATGTCAGTGGTGCCTTGGTGCAGATTTAAGTGCCTACAGAGGCAGTTAGACACTGAAGTACCTCTGTGAACCTGGACCAAAGTGCTGTGAAATGCAAAAGGTGAACAAACTGACAAATTGGGGGAGGGGGGGAGATTTAATCGCTAGTCAATGGGAGACTCAGGTGCATAAAGTTCTCCTCATCCAAAAAACCCCAATCCTGCCATTTGTAATATGTGGACAGACTTCAGTGAAGCATCCTGCCCTGTGATGCACACAGGCAGCCTGCTGCAGGGACACAGAGCTCTATCACCTTCAGTAGGGCTCCATGTGGACACGGGAGTCTGCTTGCATGCAGGATGAGGACCTAAATTAATATTGTTCTTTTATAGCTTGTTGAATGAAAAGGGGCTGTTTTCACTTTCTGATCTTATGTACTATCACAAGCAATGCTACTGTGTCAGGGTAGCAAACATTGTAGGGGAACATTTAAATCCAAACTAAATGTAGAAGAAAATGAATTAAAACATTTGTTAACAATAGATTTTCTAGAACCTTCTCCCTTCTGAACACTACATTTGGGTTCTAAACTACCCTACAGTTTTCCTTTAAAATACAGAACCAGTGACTGTTATACTAATCTCATGCATCATTGGTGATGGAGACACACCTAGAAACATTTAAATTACATAAATAGACACATCTGGGGGGAAAACAGATGCTGCTTTTTTTTTTTTAAACTCTGTTGAGACACATTCAACTAGGAGAGCTTTATGGAGGAACAAAGCAGAAGAATGGTAAATATGTTGCTTAAAAACAGAGACTATGCTCCTTAGTTGGTTATATGACTGAAAGGGGATATGTACAATTCATTTGGAGGGTTGTTTGCTTGTACTCAAGTCTGCTAGAATTTAATCCTAGGAGAGGACTTCAAACTGTAGGGTTTCAAATTTAGGGAAAAGTTGAGGGAAGCCTGTTCATGAATTTGAGGGTAGGAAAGGGTTGCAAATCACATCTGAATAGGAAAGAATTTCAATGCACAGGTGTTATATGAGAGTACAAATAACAGTAAAGTCAGCCTCTGTTTATGATGAGGTGGGAATGCTCTCCTTCCATGTTTGTATAAGAGCCCCTGTGAAGTGAATGATGTGGCTGTATATGAACCCCCTCTCCCTGCATCCTAACAGGATCTACATTGTGAAAGAAACTAACTCAAGTTAAAGCATTTACTTGGGATGGAGGAGACCCAGGTTCATTTTCCCCTCTGCTTACTGGGATGAAAGGATCTGAAGAGGGGACTTCCAATCCCACCTCTTGGGAGTGTCCTATCCACAGGGCCATGAAATATTCTGATGGGAGTGTGTGTGTGTCTTTTTCAGTCTCACCTGTTGAAGCTGTTAGGACACTTCTCAAGAGGTCAGAGACCCTTGCTGAAGTCCTTTTGTGGATCTGTACCCACCTTATAGACCATAAGGGCCCAGCCGTGTTAACTCCTATACAAATATATAGTAAAAGTGCAATTCCTGGCTGAGATAACTTACAGCCAAGGGATCTGACCTACAACTTAGTGAGTAGTGTAATTGGCTTTGATGGGACTATTCAAGTGACTGACATTACTATATCTACAGGACTAGATCCAAGGTTTGTTTTTACTGTTACTGCACTTTCTGCACACAATTATGCTCTTGCATAAACAAGAGCTAGTTGCCTCCCTTTCTAGCCAATGGTGGCAAACAGCGTATCACAGACATTACAGTACAGCTGAATCTTGTGGATAAGGAGGTGGCTTTATGGATTTTGATGGCAACGGTGAGACACGGTTGCCATCACTGCCAAAACCAAAATTCACAGCTGACCTTGCTGCAAAATAATAGATCTGATGAGTAGGGCGGGTGTCTAAAAAGACAAGCTGGTGCATTTTCATGTAGACCCTCAATCTTGGTACCTGCTGGCACAGGCTGCTTCGGGTAGGGGCGCCTGGGACACTAAAGGGGGAGATGGAGACAACAAGGGCTGCCTGGCTCAGTGCCATGGTACTATGCAGAGGATGGCGGCAGCAGCAACAAGGCCACAGCCAAGGTAACTGCCGGGATCCCCCCAGCCCCGCGACCGAGCTGAGGCGGGAGTCCAAGTCGGGAGGGACAGGCTGGCGTGGCCCTGCTACAGGGCGCTAGCCCGCGGCTGGGGGCGGTATCTCCTCCCCCGTTGCCCGGGCTCCCGCTCTAGGTCACACTCGGGCCGGGCGGGTCACGCCGCCCCGGCTACACGAGCAGTTTCTCTCCCGCACGCGCCGCTGCTCGCAGCCCTCGAGCCCGGGCCAGGGCGGCGTCTCCATTAGACCCTGCGCAGCATCGCCGGCGAAGCTCATAACATGGCGGCGGGCCCGCACAGGGCCGCCCACGTGACCTAGATTCCGGCTCTTTCTGGAGAGAATGTTCCGTGCTCGCGCGAGAGAAATGCTGACTGAGCTCACTCGCGAGCTCTGACTCGGGGGAGGGAGGGGGCAGAGTGAAAATATATCGCGAGACTTCGGGAACTCTTTCTCCTAGAATCTGGAGGTGGTCGGGGCAACCAGGAGGAGATCTCGCGGTATCCGCCAGGAAAGCCGAGCAGCTCCGCTTAGGGTCATAGAAGCCCATAGTAGGAGATCTCGCGCGACGTCTCTGGCACCTCCTCCATCGAAAATCGAGGGGACGAGCCTGCGCAGATCTCGCGATAGTCCTGGATTCCTCCCCGGCCTTCATACAGAACGGCTGGTTCTCTCGCGAGATCCTTGCTGCAGGGTGGGAGAAGTGAGCGAGCCGAGAGGGGGCGTACTTCGCGTGCTGACGTCAGTGCGCTGGCAGGGAGGGGGCGGGGAGTATATAAGGGCCGGGCCGAGCCGGGGGGGTTTCAGTTAGAGAAGCGAAACGATTCGAGGCGAACCTGCAGCAGCGAGTTCGAGACCCGGCGAATCTGAATCTCTAGACGCGGAGCGCGACCTCCCGAGACGATCTCTCGTTATGAGTCATGTGGCAGTGGAAAATGCCCTCAGTCTAGACCAGCAGGTGAGGGGCCGCGAGATAATCGACGGTGGGGGCGGGGGGCGGCATCGACCCGCGATTATCCCGAAACCCGCGAGCTCGGTATCAAGCCTCCAGGATGGCGTCGCGATTTTTTCCCCTTTGTTTATCCCCCTTCGCCCGCTGGCTGCCTGCGCATTTAATTGTTGCGCAGTTAACGCCGTGGGGCGACTAGTCGCCGCGTTGGTCCCTATGGCGGGGCCGGGGCGAGGGATGGACGTTACTCCTGCCCACCGGGCTGCGCGTGTCGCTGCGGCCTGGCCAGAAGGCCCCAAGCCCGGCTTTTGTGTGAGGCCCGGGACCCCTGGCGGCGGCTACGGGGAACGGCTCGGGGGAGGGGGGACAATGGCGGCCATTGTGCGTGTGACGGAGGCAGGCGGCGGGCTGGACTGGGCCGGGCCTTTGTCTCGCGCGCTCCGGGGGGGGGAGGGGAGACTCCTTTGTTCTCGCGCCGGCTCCTGCCTGGGTCCCAGTGACGCAGCTGGGCTAGGACGTAACTTACACGCTGCCGGCGAGTGTCGCGGGCGGACCCGGCTTCGCGCTGTCCCCCTCCCTTCCCCCACGTGCGGGCGGAGCCTCTGGTGTCACCGTCTCACGAGGGGGAAGCCCGGTGTCTCCTGTGGCCGGGCCGGGCTGGCGACTCTGGCCACGTGCCCAAGCAGCGCTTTAGTAGCGCGGGGAGGAAACGGTGCAAGTAGCCTGGGGCGCTGCCTGGACCGGCCTTGTCTTTTCGCGCCGCTCGCCTATTACCGCGAGTTAGCACTTAGCTGGGCGGCGCTGTGACGGGGAGCCCTCTCTCCCCCTCCCCCCGGCATTTGGCACTGCGTCAGCCATCTCAGTGCGGTGGTGCTGCAAGCGCTGCAGGCTGGGATTTCAGATACTGCGGGGAGCAGCCGCCCGGCTAATCCGGCACCCGGTCACGTGTTTCCTCGGAGCAGAGACCGGCTGTCTGACCTACTTCGAGAGGAAAAGCCAGAACAGCGGCTGCAGCGATTCCCGACTCCGCCCTATCCCGTCAATAATGCCTAGGCTAAAATGGCAGGCCGTGTTAAGGATACAGTTGAAACTCCGAATGGGAGAAATCTTTGCCCTTGGTTATCTTCTCCCCCATTCCTTCCTCAGAATTGGAGTGACTCTTGTCACGACAGTAGTGTCAGTAGGCAAGCAAGTCTAAACACCGTGCCTCTGAAACTAACGTGCTCTGTACTTTGTTTGCTTAGGATAAAAACAAAATTGGCTAATTTTTTTCCAAAATGGGAGTTGAACATCTGTTATCTAAATGGAAACAATTCTCCCCACCACACAAGTACCAGTGACCTCAAGAAGAGTGCACATTGAAGGTTTATTCCACTTATGGTTTTTATGTAAGTGGAGAGGGCATGCTGCCAAAAACCATCTTCCTGCACAATCAATTTCAGAGAAAACTAGTAGACATTTTTGTGCGCAGGCTTAAAGATACTTGAGCCTTTCCAAGTATATCTTGCTCATCTAACTCCTGAAATTTTTGTAAATGGTAGTTGGTTTGTGCAACTAGTAGGCTACCTAACCCCAACTTGAATCTCTCCTTGTGACAACATCTGGCAAGTTACAGCCTGCCTTGTAATCACAAGGAGACTTTTGTTGCTCTCTGTTAATATAGATGAAATCAAAGCTACAAATACAGGAAATTACTATATACATGTAATTTAGATATTAATGTACTGGTGTCAAAAGTTGTATACCCACTGACTATATTTTAATCTTTCCATTCAATTTAGTGGTTTCTATCTTCAAAAAAACCTCAATTAAAATGCTAAAACAACCCCTTTTTCTGGTGTTTAAGGCCTAAATTGAATGCCATGTAGTCAGTTTGCAAGTGTTACTAAAGCAGTGCCTCCCTATCCCCATATTGCTTAGTTTAGTAAATGAAGGTTGACATCTTACATAATTACATAAATCAGACTTTCTTTATTGTACCTTAAAACTGTTGTTCTGTGGTCTTGCCACTTCTGGCACAACTGAGGTTTTTTAAATTGTATTGGGAACCTTGATACTCATTATAGAAAGCATCCTTGCAGCATTGTCTAAAGTGTTCCTGTGGTCCTAAAGAAAATTCAGTAGCATAAGAGGGAAATGACTGGTTTTTGATTTGATCTTATTGTTGAATTGAGTTTGGCTGCTTGGTAACCAGAACCTTTGCATGTGATGCTCATTCATTTGTGAGCATAAAAGCATTAAAAAATCGAATTTTCAATGGGCTATGAAAGTAGAATATCACAAAGTTATGGTGTCAGTTTTAATAACTTATTTTACAGTTGGTCTTTCTGTATGCTAGAAGCTTACTTGTTCTTATGAACGTCTCCAGTGCTCCAAACAGCAACCCAACTTTCATTAAGTAATCTAGTTCTTAATTCCATGATATGAATTGATGGCAATGTGTTAAACTATAGGAATGATTTTTTTTTTTTGTAGTTTGCTGGTCTAGACCTGAATTCCTCAGACTCTCAGAGTGGTGGAAGCACAGCAAGTAAGTATATAAAATATAGATGTTCTCTTTTGGTTATACCCAAATATATAGTTAGCAAAATAACTGTAGATTGTTATGTACAGCTTTGAGAAACAATTCGTTTCTGGGCCTTTATTTATTTAAAAATGACTTAATGTAAGGGGAGAAAGTAAAGGGGTTGACTGTTTTGATGGGGGGGGGGGAAGGGGGGTTAATGCTCTTTCCCTGTTTCAAAGGCAAAACCTGTTCAAATCCTTCAGATTCTGTCAAGTTAAATCCTTGTCTTCAGGGTTGAGTTCTGATCTTCACCACTGTATAAGTCTCTGAAGCAGACTTTTAGTTAAAGCTAAGCTGCATGAGGGTCCCCTTCAACTTTCAAATTTAGTTGCCTACTGGGGCTGTTTCTTGTCTTGCATAGGCATCTTCTCATAGTGGTTCTGGGATGCCAGTCTACTTCCACTCTAAGGAAGGTAACGAAGTGATGCTTTGAAGATCTGAGTTGCATCTTCTGGCATATGGAATTAATTGCAGTTCTGGGAGACTATTTAACTGCAGCACAGGATTGAGGCCCTGATATGGGTGGTGTCAGTAGGGGAATCTTCCTTAGTTTGCATTAATTTCACAATTAGGATTCTTGTATAAGAATTACACTTGAAGCCAGGGTAGCTTGGTGTTCTCTTCTGCTGAGGTAGTGAATTGGGAGCAAAGAAGCAATCCTTTTGCTTCTTGTAGTACTCTGAAAGGGGTAAGGGGTGGGAGTTGTTGAGGTCTCTAGATATTTAGAGACCTCAAAATCTGACACATCCTATACGTGGCTCATGTTGCTCAACTAGTGTTATAGCTAGTGCCTAAGCTATTCAGCATCATCTTTGCTCCTTAAAATTAGGAGTGCTATAGAAATAGAACATCACTGAGTGGTAAGTAGAACATCATACTATATTCAAGCCCATTAAATGAACAATTTTCTCTGGAGAGACGCAAGATGTTCTTTCTGAAAGGTCACTATTGGGCAGGGCCAGCAAGAAGCATTCCAATGGACTTATTAGGGAAAGTCTTCTAAAATGGTATTATGCAAGGTCAATACTTCCCGAAGTGTCAACATGCTAAAAACTGAGCCCGACCCTTGGTCTCAGAAGTTGAAAGTCAGAGAGGGTTTGATCTAATCTAGCTAGCCAAAATGCTGCCAGACTCCACTGACCAAGGAAAACTGGAGAACCAGCCAATTTTCTGCCATGAAAGTACATAGATGACTAAGGCCAAATAGCAGTATTACATTTGGGTTGAATAGAAGGGGTAGGCAAATACATTCTTGTGAAACAATGTACAGCACAAATGTCTGCGTCATTACTGTGCGGTTTTGGGTTGCTTTTGAAGCCTTTAGAACTGAGGCACATTATATGGGCCTTAATTGGGATGGTGTATTTGCATGAAGAGTCCCCTGACTGAGAGGCAAATAGTGAGTCAGATCTTTCTCTGAATAAAGACACTTTTGGTGGAGAAGACCAATTCTAACAGATGTTGCTGCTACACATTTGTATGGTTCTTCAACAAAACTAACTAGCTCTTTTTTTCTTTATAGAAGGTCGATACATTCCTCCTCATTTAAGGAATAGAGAACCTTCAAAACAGGGTATGTGTGTTTTTGTTAATGGGTTGGCATTACTTAATGCTAATATACAGCAAAGGACAACTGCAGGTATCCAATCATGCTTGAATTCATCATGCATTTCAGAGTTTTGAAATTTTACACTACTCTATAGTATAAATGACTATACATACTGCTAGATTATTCTTTACATAGTCATAAATCTTTGGCTTTCATTGGCTGCATCATTAAATTTGACCTCCCATTGTAGTTGAACTGCCACTTGATATTGCATAGGATGTCTACCAAGCTACTTGTGGAATGAGAGCGTGAGACTACATCAGCTTGCAAATTGCATAGATCATAAACAAATGACTGTTGAAGCAAGATGGACTCTTAAGTATTACAAAGAAATGATTGTTTCACTGTAGTGATCTGGGGTCAACAGTATCTGTTCTAATCATTCACTGGTGCAAGTGTGGGGATAGCTCTTGAGTGCAGTGTGATATTTGCAAATATTAGTTGAAGTTTTCTCCTGCTGTTGTCTCTGAGGAAGTATACAGTCTGGATCCATTTTCCTGTGGATAGGAGGCACTTCTCAATTCCCTGCACCTGAAAATGATAAAATTCATACTGTTGCTGACTGGCGTTGAATACTAAAAAAGATTTTGGTACACTTCAGTTAATATTCCTTGTAATGTCTATTTTGTTTTTTAAATCCATGGGTAATAGCAGCAATGCAGTATCCATGATACCTTGTCCTTTTTCCTATGGTCCAAAACAACAAATGTGTTCTGCTGCCATGGGGAAAACAGAATATATGATTTGGTTTGAGGGGGCTGCCTAAAAATAAAATAATGATCCATTAGATAAAATGGAGTAGTCTGATATTTACCTCATATATGGACAGTACACAGTTTGAGAGGGAGGGTAGAAATTGGATCCCTGTCAATGTAATAGATAAGAGGGGAATCCTTCCTCCTTTCATTTCCCTCTTAGAGTCTGAAAGAGGTAAGTCCTTCAAACAGCAAAGTGAGTGTTACTTGCACACTATCACAGTAGTGTGTGGACATGAGATCCACTAAATAGGTGGAACAAAAAAGGCACAATCCCTTGTCAGAAATGACAGCCCAATAGTCAGAATTGGGAAACTACAACACCTGGCAATGGGTATTACTGAAAATCAGCTGTCACATTACATCATGCAACTTTCTAGTGGAAAGAAGACTGACTAGCCCGAATCAGGTATCGAGCTAAATTTAGTGAAACCACAACTGTAATCCAAGAAACTGTGTACTCCTCAATTACAAGAGTATGACTTAAAATAGATTCTTATTGTCAAATCTTGACTAGTTAAAACACGTATAAAGCATCTTGAATAGAATTAATGTAACTGTTTAGCAGACAACTTATCAACTTCACTTTTGATAACCCAGTGAACTCTAATGAAGATCCTGTATGTATTCACTTCCCAACATTAGATGTAGTTTTAAAATACTCCTGGGATAATGGCACCAACTGATTTTGGTGATACTAAAATGGAAATTAGTTTGACCTTTCAGCCTAGTACTCCTGGAGCTATTTAGCACAAACCATAAACAGACTTATTCTGTTTGTAAGCACTTCTAAACTTCAAGGTTAAAATTGTTTAGCAGAACACTTGATATCTCCAGGTTTGTGGCTGTTGAAGTGTACCCCCCCTCCATACTATGATTAGCCTTATCTCAACATTAAAATACACCTTAGGTAGGCATTGCCTAAAGCAGCACCAAGTCAAGCTGTTTATCAATTGAATATGCTGGAATGTATAGAGCCTTTGGTACTTAAGTGGTCTAGTATTTTTTTAAACTTAAACTGATTTTTTTTTTAAAGTATTGCATATAAATAATGATAGGTCTGGTTCACCCTATCACTTAATAGAGTGAAGTCCAGACTTCACTGAGTGCTCAGCTAGAGGAAGCTGGAGCCAAAGTGCTGCTGATGCTCTTCCCTCCCCCCACCTCTTCCATGCATGGTAACTCATTCTAAATCTCATGTGCATTACTTGTGGATGTTAGATGTGTGGTGGCTTTCTTCCTTAGCCTGCAACTTTTCAAATTTACCCATGGCATAGCCCTGAGGTTATGGGGATGCCACTGCTCTAATCTGCCTCCAAGATTGTTACCAAAATTACATAGCTTCTGCTATTCAGGATGCAGTTACTGATGGGAGAATTCTGGTGCCATGGATCCAAGGCCATGTTGTGGGGTAGAAGAGCTGTTTCTACATTTGCCTTCTTTCTAAGATGGGTACATCCTTAAAATCCTCTTTTGAACTGCCTACGGAGACCATCTTGCTTCAGTTGCAGTGGAATCCTCTGATTTTTTTTGAAATCCTAGACTGGTAGAGTAGATGAAATGTTCAAGTAATTATGAAGTGGAAGTAATTCAAATGTTTGCTGGCCCAAGATACCCTTTCTTAAAGAGCAGTGGTAGAAATCTTCCTTAATAGGGTTTACATGCCACTAAGTGGCTAAATCACTGAGTCTTATTGGATGAGATGCTGGACTGTTCAGCTAACTCATGAATGTGCCAACCACTTTCTATATGGCATGCACGGGAGAAAACGCAAGCATTTAGTTTGTAGAATTTTGTCTACTCTATGGAAATCTGCTTATTTCTTTTGTAGCCATACCCGGCACTTAAAATGTGCTTTGTACACTTAGCATTCTCTGTAATGCCTCTTTGATCATCAGGTTGATGGAACTATGCTTGATTGGAGAAAATATAGAATACATTCTGTGTCTTAAGCTTTCTTTAAGCCTTTTGATTTTGACTCTGCTATATTCCTGGGGTTTTCATGGCTCTCTCTGCAACAGGAAATATCTGTAGCTACCTGAAAAACTGCCATTCCAATTCAGGGCCAACAAGAAGCTGTAAGTCAATATCAGTGCAATGATGCATAACTATGCTATTCTATAGCATGAGTTGAAACTGGCTATACAGCAGTGACTTAATGAACTAACAAGTGATGTTTGAGTTTGCATTTTTTTTCCATTTTAAATAAATTGGCAAACATTGCTGACAGCATTTCAGCTGTTCTGGAGATGGTATATACATATCTGCTGTTTGGCTTCAAATGTTTTTACATAACACTTTAAGATAGTCATATCTTAGGTCTGTAAAATCTGTTGTAGTGAACTTGTATTAAGAATCTGCTTGGATACCAGATACATGTAAACTTCAACAAAACATTTTGATGCTGGCCATTTTTCATGGGCTGTAGTTGATGGTAACCTTTATACCAACTCTAAAGCAGTAGAAAGACATGAGTATGGATGAATTTTTGCTTTTCAGGAGTACAATGGGGCTACACTGTAAGAAATTGCACCCTTGTATTCTTATCCTTAGGGTAGGTTTTGGTTTTTTTTTGCTTTTAGCCACATCAGCTAAGCCAGCACCATTATTCCATCCATTGCCATGGATGGATGAAGAGTAGGCTTAAATACACAGAAAAACCCCACCAACTCTGTTTTCCCCTAAGCTTTTGTCAACTATACCATATTACAACATTTTAGCATGGCTTTCTCTAGAACTAGTGTCTAGTGAAGCAGTGTGGTCTAGCAGTAGCGTGCGGGATGAAAGGGTGCCAAAGTCATTTTACTAGGCTTTCATAGTAAGTGGAATGGCAAAGATTACCAGTAAATAGTTATAAAGCCAAGATCTCCGCAAACACTTGCGGAACAAATCAACTTGCATTAGACTTTTATTTCTAACAAACATTGCAGTTCTGTATGCACCAAAGTTTGAGAGTTTTCTGTTTAGAAACTTCTAAAAGCCATCATGCATAAGACTCTAAGTTAAAATTGACTTCCACTGGCTTATTTGAGTTGCACTGTCTTGTGCAGAGTAAAGTATGTGCAGTCTAACTTGGACACTTGCATGGGTATAAATGACACATGGTAAAATCCTGCATCTTGCTTGCCAGGTTTTATTTCATCACTTGTATAGTTCACAGTTGAAAATACTATCTCCTCGTTGTTAGTTAACTGCACAGCTCATTCTTTAAGCTTGTAATCTCTTCTGCTTACTTTCACAAATTTAAGATTACAGTTCAGTTCCCTTGTATTCAGAGCGAGTCTTCAGTCTGTCTTTCTTTAGCTACTATGATGTTGACTGCCTTGATATGTTTGTCTTTGAGTGGCTGCATGTCTCTTTACTAAGGCCTGGTTGAAACAAAGCTGCTACTTTAAGTGAAAACTGGACTGACTTTTAAAATTGGCACAGCTTTGTGGTGACACTAGGTCTAAACCTTGCTGAAACTAATTCACTATGCCTGTGTCTTGCTGGGTCATTCCCTAAATGAAATGAGGATATCAAAATCTTCACCTCCTGGGATCTGCACCTTTCCACACCTGTGAAGTCTTAACGTATTACTGGAGAGGTCTCAGTTGCTGCAGCTGTTACTTTTCTGGACCCAGTCATTCCTTTGTTGCTAACCACATCTATTCCCCTTTCTTAAAGCCAGTTTTTACTATGACCTGTCTTCTGATACTGCATTACTAGTAAGGCTGGTCTGACTAACAAACTTTGCTTATGTGACACAGCATACTACATAATAGTGCAAAATTCTTAGGAGTTCATCCTGTATAACAGGCTTCAAGTGGAAAAAGTACTAAAATCTGGCTTTCCTGACTCTCTTAAAGGAAGCCTGATGGTTTGGCTTATTCTAACCTGTTAACTAAGAAGCAGATAAAAGGTTGGAGGGGAGAATCTTAAATCCCTCTCAGTTACTATTTTTCATTTAACTTCATATGAGGTACTGGAGCTATTCTCAGCTACCCAGAGTTCTTGCAGGCTCCAACTTATAGTATAGCAATAACCATAGTGCACAGAATACGCTTGATGTTTGTTCCAGTTCACTACATTATCTGACCTGTCTGTCTAAACTAGCTTTCAAAGGAGCCTTTTGAACAAACTAAGACTTGGTTTTGGCTCTGTTTGGAATCTCTTCTAGGTGTGTTAACAGTTTGTGAACAATGTTTTGTAAACTAGTGAAACTGTTCTTGCCATGGATCCTTCCCAATGAAGGATAGGAAACAAAAAGGATCCCCTGTCTCTGGAAGGACAGCTTTTTGCTACAGCTTTTTGCATTCTGGCAGTAAAGCTTACACCACTTCTGGATTGGTGCTATGGAGCTTGCAAACTGCTCACTGGCATGAGTGACATTTTCCTTTAATTGTTTCACTTTTTATTCTCTGCCAAAGATTCCCCCAACTGGGACTCTGGTCGCGGAGGTAATGGCTATATGAATGGCTATGACCGAGACAGCCGGATGAATGGCTATGATCGTGATCGCAGTGGGTTTGGATCCAGAGGAGGATCTGGACATGACAGAGGTGGGCGAGGGGATTGTTACTGTCACCTTTTAGCCAACTGCAATCTTGCAATTTGGTGTGGAGACAAGATGAGAACTACTCTTCCATAACAGCTATAGAATAGTTTCCTCCCAAAAGTTTAGTTTAAATTTGTAGCATGTGAGACAGATCTCACATGAATGCTTGTGGCTTAGTTCATAGGGTACTGGTTTAGTCCTGAATTGCTTGTCTTCACCTACCAGCATACAAGAAGTAGGGCTTACAGGCCTTAATGGAGATTGGGGTGCCATTGTTTGCTGCTGCTATATTATACATAGGTCTGCTTTGAAGAGTTACACTGTAAGTGGAGAATACAAAAGGTGGGCATCTGCTGCAGTTTGTAGCCTAAAATGAGTAATGCTGCCAAAGTGACTTGCCCACGGTCATGCAGGAAGTCCGTATTTAAGAAGGGGTTAAACTGACTTCCTGATTCCCAGTCCAGTGCCATAACTACAGATGTAGCTTCTAGCTCAAGCTGAGTAACCAGAACATCAGATTCTTAACTTTGCTCCTTGAAAGCACCCACAAAATGAGTACTGTTGCTTGTGTAAGGGATGCCTTAAAATGGGCACTCCTCTTAAACTATTTTGCTACTGAGGATTTTAATGTGTTTTTGATCTACATTTTGAGATATTACTGTAGGTTGGCTAAAATGCAGATAATGGTCCTAGAACTATTCCCAAATCGAAGTCAATGTAAGTGTCATAAGTGCTTTTAGTTTCTAAATTATATACAACTATCACAAAATTAACTTTGTCCTTAATGACTCAGTACATCTTCAAATCTGTCTTTAGCATTTGTGGTCCCATATTAGATATTTCACTTTTAACCCCCTGGTATGGATACAGGAAAGGGGAGTTCAGCTTAGTATTTCATATCCCATCTCAAAACAGGTAAGCAAAGATGGGGCAGTCTATATTCTGCAACCTTTAGGATTTTTTTTGAATGAGCCTTCTGGCCTCCAAGAGCCAGAAAATCCATTGCAAAACTTTTGGATGCAGAGATCCTTTTACAGAGGCATAGTGGCTGTTTCACTTTTGGGTGGGAACTAGGGAGTTTTGCCTGCTTCTCTTGTCGGGATTGGAGAAATTTCTTCTGTTTAGCAGCCAAAAGAGGTTGAAGCTCAGATTTATGCACAAGAAGGAAAAAAGTTTGATTCTCCAGCTCCAAAGTTATGCTTTTCATGAGGAGCAGTTGACTAGTAGTTTCAGTTTAACAATGTAGGCTAACACAGCAATTGAGCCAGTCATGGGTGTCTTGTCAGTATTTTGTAGTACAATGGGACTCTAAGGAATGAGATACTATGCTGGGGAGTGGTGAAGAGTGGCTTCATTAAGTGCCTCTGAATATTCCTTCCCAGTGTATGATTACACTAGTAAATTAGAGCTCAATTTGCTTTCAGTTGGTTTTTTAAACTGCAGCAATCCAGATACTGATAGTCTCAGTATTTTTGAGCACATCTTATACTAAGCCGGGGTAGCCACATATGACACTCCTGAGACTGTCACATGCAGCTCGAAGTTCAAAAGCTGGGGTACACCTGACAAGGCTTAGGGCTTCAGCTCTGCTCCTGCTGCAGCCTCAAGCCTTGGCAGGTGCATCGCACAGGGCTGAAGCTCCAAGACCCCCTCCCCATTGGACAGAGGTCCCAACCCCACCCTGGGGCAAGGCAGAAGTCCCAAGCTTCCCCCAGTCCAGTAGGTGGAGAATGGGGAGGGAGGTGTCTCAGAGCTGCGCTCTAATGGTAAAAGTACAGGAATAGCCAAACTGTGGCTTGTGAGCCACGTTCTGCTCTAAATCCTTGTTTTATGTTAAGTAGTGTATATTTAACTACATAGTTGGACTCTAAAATATCAATATCTTGCTAGACCTGTCATAGCATTAGTACTGTACAACTTTCCAGTATCCTCTAAATACATGAGTATAGCTAGCCATATCTGAAATCCAATGGAGTCCTTTTTTTGCTTGCTAAAAATTGGCTTGTTACCCTGAACAGAAACCTATTGCCTCTTTTTATTACTAGATAAGTAACCCTTTTCTATGTTTAGGATTTGACAGTGGGTGGAATTCTGGTAGAGACAAGGATGCATACAGCAGCTTTGGTGCTCGGAGTGACCGTGGTGGAAAATCAAGCTTCTTTAGTGACCGTGGGAATGGGTCAAGAGGAGGCAGGTTAGTATCTTCTTCCCCCATGCAATGCAAAATGAACTTTTACATCAGCATTAAACAGTTTTATGGTAGAACTGTGATCTTGCCTCACTATGACATGGAAATAGGGCTATTTAATTTGGGGCAGCAGAATGAGAACCCTGCTTGGGAAAACTAGAGTCTTTCAGAATAGGCAGGATTGTAAATAACTTAAAGCAGTGTTTCTCAACCTAGGGGTTGTAAGCAGGGCTGACATTAGCAGGTAAGAAGCAGGGTAATTGCCTAGGGCCCCACAAAACTGAAGTATGTGGTTTCAGCCCCATGAGGCAGCTGATTGTTGGAGCCCCACGCTTGTGGGGTGGTTGAAGCCCCAAGCTTAAAGTAGAGGGGATTGCCAGCACAAAGGCTGAGAGACTCTTGAGTGAATTGGTTAGTCTTTGGAGTTGTAGTGATTTGCTACTTCTGTGGAAATGGTAATAGGATGCTTGGGTCACAGAGGAACACTTGCTCCCACCAACTAGTAAGGCTAGTAAGTCCTTAATGTAAAATGACAAAATTGAAGTTAGAATTGTCTCAACACTCTTCCCCCTCCCCCCCAATTAAAAGTGTAGTTGAGAACAAAATCTGAGTGAATTTAATAAAACAATTGGGTAAGACTCTTGCAGGTGTTCTCTCTTTATTTGGTCAGTTCTAAACACCTCTTGTTTGTATGCACAAGCATGGTGAGAATGACCTTTTTCGACTCGTTAGTCCTGTATCCTGAATTTTCTCAAACATGGCTTACCAGACCTAAAACTAAATGCATCCCAGGTAAGGACTCTTTTCTACCTCTTTATCCAAAGCCCATTTTACAAAGAGGGAGCTTGCCTGTATAATGCAGAAAGGGCCAAGTATACTTCAATTTGGAAAATTTCCATTAGCATGAGAAATAAAATGTAGGAGCAAGTTTAACTTGCCACTTGTGAATTTTTACTAAAGTACATTCAGTGAATTAATATTGCTTAATATGCCTCCCCTTTGTACAAAACTGTCACCTTTCTAGAACAGGTGTCCACTAATAACTGCATTTCAAACTCCTGTAAAAGGGAGATTTCTGAATTGATATTCTACAGGTAAAAAGTCTAACTCATAATTAGTTAGCGTCCTATTTTATCAGGCTTATCCATGCTCTGTTTATAAACAATTGAGCAGTTCATGTATGAAGCACCACTATTAAGTTTTCCTTCAAAACATCAGTCACTAACTGTTAATGAACAAAGTACATGCAATATACACCAGCTCAATCGGTAGGGCCATGCTTTGTTGAATTTTATATTCCAAAACTGGAATCTCGCTACCTTATTCTAATTACTGTGTAGAATTAATGTGCAGCTAAAAATAATAGGCCTTAGTTTGCATGTCAGACAAAAACCCTTGTTGAACTAGATTTCCAAATAGTTTTTTGCTGTGTTTAGATATGAGGACCGTGGAAGAGGCGGTGACTATGATGGTATTGGCAGTCGTGGTGATAGGGGTGGCTTTGGCAGATTTGACCGTGGTGGAAATAGTCGCTGGTCTGAAAAGTCAGATGAAGATGACTGGTCAAAACCACTTCCACCAAGTGATCGTCTGGAACAGTGAGTAACTGAACTCCATTTCAGTATCAGAATACCAGTCAAATCTAGGTTAATTAGTAGAATACTGATGTCTTCTATCTTCTGCTTTTCAGAGAGCTCTTCTCCGGAGGCAATACAGGCATTAACTTTGAGAAATATGATGACATTCCTGTTGAGGCAACAGGCAGCAACTGTCCTCCACATATTGAAAGTGTAAGCTTTTTTTGAATATTGAATCTAGACTTTCACTTGCCATGTACCAAGTAAACAAACTTCCAGGTGAAACTTGATGAACCCAAGAGTTAGTAGTTTAAGCATTAGAAGCATGTCCAGCAACTTTCCTCCTGCCACATACTTTAGTGAATCAGAAAGCATGAATGAGCAGTTGGTAAGCAAGCTCTGAATAGTGAGATTTGCTTGTTTGACAGCTTCCCTTAGCTTGCTTGAATAGTTAGAAAGATTTCACCCAGAAAGACATGTAAGTGGTGAAGCATCTTGTAAGTTAAGTTGGTTTTGTGTTAAAACTGTTGCAGTGTGCTATAGTAGATAAGGTTAAAGAAATGAACCTTGCACTTGGAGTAGAAGGTGGTGAAGTTTATTGCCGTCAGTTTCTGGGAGAGTTCATTCTACTGTCATCTCCCATGGAGAAGGTTTTGTCTCCTATGCAGATTTTTTTCTCTTGTTGAGAATTCTATTATGTACTCCTGAGGAAAATGTGTGTCCAAAAAAAATCTGTGCACAATATACTTTAAAGTGACAAAATAAAATTTGCAGAAATGTGGAGGCTCCATGTGGCAGTAGGGAGCACCCTGCAGCTGCTTCTTCATTCCCACTTCCCCCTCCCAGGCTCAACAGGGAGCTTGCACCCAACCCTGACACAGCATAAGGATCTGCCCCTCCACACCAGAGATGGGAAGACAGGCTCAGCGCAGCAGGTTCTGGGTGTAGGCAGCTCAGTGAGGAGATCTGGATGCACAGGCTAGTTGGGGAGGTTATGGGTGTAGGGCCAATGGGATGCTGCACAGGAGGTGTGCTGTGTTGGGTGGGAGGTTTGGGTTCAGCTGTGTGGGATGCTGTTGGGGCAGTGAAAGGGATGGTATGGTGGGTGTGGAGCAGAGCTTCCTGCTGCTGGGGAGACTTCTGAGGGTGTCTGATTTAGTTCCAGTCATTCCCTTCAGGGCAGGAAGTCCTTGTTCTGCTAGTCCCAGCTGGGGAGAAGAGCCTGGTGTAGGGTAGGAACCATTGGCTGGAGTGTCTCTTCTCCCTTGAATGCCCTCATGCTGGTAATTGGTGACTTTACATTTCTGCGAGCTGCTCTGGGTGACCAAAACACATCCCTGTGCTGCTTTGGAGGGGGCACATGACTAGTTTTGGGGCTTCCCAGTCAGCCCCTTTTCTGTGAGGGGATGTGAATTCTGTTAGTGCACAGTGATGCAGAATTTCCACAGAGGTACATTGTGCCAAAAGAGCAAAGGTATTGACCATCTTTAACTTCAGACTGTCTTTAGGTTCTCAAACTTCATTGCACTACAGCCCAGTTCCAGTTCAGCAGTTAATTTAGGCTTGAAATAAAGCCTGGGAATAATTCGCAAACTGGATACCATTAATTTAGGTTTGACTAAAGACTAGGAGTGGCTGGGTCACTACACAGACTGGATCCGTTTTCCCCATGTTAACTAGCCCCCTACTGTTACTCTCACCTGTCTGAAATGGGTTATCCTGATTACCACTACGAAAGTTCTCTTTTGCTGACAATAGCTCATCTTAATTAGCCTCTTAGAGTTGGTATGGCAACTTTACACCTTTTTTTGTGTAGAGAGATCTACATATACAGTGGAACCACTATAATGCACAAGAAAATCCCATCGTGCTAAATGCGAGGTCATGTTATAGCGGCGTCTCACTCCCTGGCAGGCGAGGGCTGTGGCTTTTCTCCTGGGTAGCTGGAGATGTGAAAATGTCCAAAGGAATCCAAGTGTTACTGACCAGTTGTGAATGTGAACTTGCAATCTACACCATGGATGTGAACTTAATAGCTTTTTCTGCCCACCAGCATCACCTATTTTACCCAGGTTGAGCATCATCCATGAGTTAGCCTAGTGCTTGGATGAGACTGTCTTGTTGGTACAGTAGACTCTTGATGATCCAATATGATAGGGGAAAAATTAATTCTGGTTAATAAAATCCTGGATAATCACCATCCATAGGAAATATGGGGAAGGGGGTGTAGGTTCACCAGCCACCCTGCACAGGGCGAGAAGGTGTTGGTTCACTGTCTGCCCTGTGCCCTGGTGGGGACTTTTTGTGCTTGGGGCAGCAACAAAGCCAGAGCTGGACCTGTGAGTTATGCATATTTTTTTGACATCCTGCTTAATCCACTTTCTGGTTTAACCCAATCCTGGATAAGAGTCTTTTGTATTTGTTATATATGCTAAAGGATAGGTAGAGCTATCATATGCATTTTGCTGTACTTGAGTCCATGTGATCTCACAGTTAACCTGTTGCATGTTGATATTGAAAAGGACCAGAGAGAATTCATCTTTGTGAAACCCTGTGAGCAAGAGTTCTAGTGGTGCAGTTGCAGTTTTCGTCACTGCTTTTTTGGTGCATCTCTCCAGCAAGGACTCAAGCCATTTTAGTTCATTACCCTGGATTCTTGCCACCTTTCTAGTAAGACAGCTGTGTTGAATGCTGCATAGAGGCCCATGAGAATGGTTGTCTGTCCTGTATCTATTGACTGAAAGTGGCCAATGCGCTCTTAAGCTGTTTCAGTTCCATGTCCTGGCCTGAATTCAGATTATGCTGGGTCTAGAATGCTGTCTTCAGTTAGATGAGCTTATAGTTGGCCTCTAGCTCACTTCTCTGAGCTTGCTCAGGAGTGGGAGTTCTGACACTGAGCAGTAGATGGCTAGGACTGAAATCTAGGGTGGGTTTCTTTGTTTAGATTAGACTATTGCATGTTTTGAAGGAGGAACGGAAGATTCCTCATTTGAATCAGGTGTTCATGACCCATACACAAGCCAGGAAGAGCATGGGTCTTTCCTTGGAACTCCTTTAGAGGGTATCCAGAACTTCAAGTCCATATGCTGAGTTCTGGGAATGCAGGTAGGGTTTCAGTTGAGTTCATTGTTTCATCATGTTTGAGTCAGCCTTTGTTTTCCCACTATGGGCTCTTGAGTTTCCACACCTCTTGAATCTGTTGCAGGGTATCAAAAAAAAAAAAAAAAAAAAGCATTTTGTGTAAGCAATGGGAATGGAAGGGGCTCTTTCAAGGCTGTGTAGAATAGTAACAGTTCAGTTCTTGACTCCTTGTCCTGTGAGTGTGGTGCTGTTGTCCTTTAGCAGGTGTTGGAATCCATGAGTGTCTGTAGTTGAATCAGGATTTTTTTGTTGCCTGGGCACTGGAAGGTCTTGGACTGCCATAATGAGGTTGTTATCCAAGGTTGTGACTGCGTTGTAATGTTGTCTGCATTAGTACCTGGGCCAGAGTCTAGATGAGGTCCAGGGTATGACCAGCCGTGAGTTGGACCACAGGTGAAAGTCCTTGGAGGTGTGGCACAGCAAGCAAGTAGGGTTGGGGGGTGTGTGTAGTTTTTTTTTAATATGGACTTGATAGCATGTTTGAGCAGTCACTTCCAAGGACATGAATAGGAATTCAAACTGGTGGGTTTAAAAAAAAAAAAAAAAAAAATTTCAATCCTGAGCCTTCCTGAAAAGATCTCTGCAGCCCCATCAATGTGAAGTGTCCTCACTTCTGCTCTTGAGGGAATGGTTTACTCTCCATGGGTGGGTGTACTCTCCTTGTCCCTAGGCCACTCAGTTGTATACTTGCTTCTGCACCATTGAGCTTAAGGCCTTGAACAAACAGAAATAAACAAGCAGTAGCTATCCTAATAGCATCCTAGGCAAGAATGATTCTTGGACCTGCTTCACATCTGAGTGCATATCTTTCCCTTGCAGCAAATCTCCTGACATTCAGGACTCTGGTACCAAAACGCATCTCATTTCTATACCTTAAGGCCTAGCTTCTTAACTGGCTTTCTGGCATAGAGTTGGACTGATGTCCTGAGATTCAGTCCCTACTCCTGAGCACACTTTAAAGTCTGGTGTATCCATCAATCTGTATTCCCTTCGAAGTCTCTCCTCACAGATATACTTGATAACCCTGGTGCCTTTTAAATCAGTAGGTAAATCACCTAAGCTCTATAGAGTTTACTTGGCTGCTTTTATATAGCCTCTTATCCCCCTGTCAGAGGGCTTCATTTTTTACTCACCCTACCACAGTCAGGTTCCTTAGGTTGTATAATCTCTTTCCTCACAAACTGTTTGAACCCATGGGGCAGCTGTTCACTCCTCCACCTGTGCCTCAAGACTTTTTTCCTAAATCACCATAACTTTGGTCAGAAGGGTAGAGAATGTAGGGGTGCTCATTGCTGACTTTCTATACTGCCTTTTTTCCATGACAAGGTGACCCTGTGCCCTCATTCTTGTTTCCTGCCTGAGTGCATTTTACAATTCTGTATCAATAGGGATGCTTGCCTGGGGTAAGATACGGACAAAAATTTCTTGAGGAGGCTAGTCTTCATATCTTAGATGTAAAAGTCCAAGGCAGAAGGTAAGGGCCCGTCTCCTTCCTTCAAGAGAATGCAGGAACAGCCAATTCCTACTCACACCATTGACATGGGTTTCTTAAATTCATTCTAGCCTGTTACAAAGCTGCTGAAATTCATTCCCCTCCTGTAGGAACTGCTCAGTCCACCTCAATAGCCTTTCTTAGATATACCTGTCATGGGTATTTGCAGGAAAGCAACCTGGTCCTCCATTCAGCAACTGTTCTCTCTGCTTCTAGGGCAGATACTGCCTTTGCTGTAATTGGATCAGCCTCCTCAAACTTCCACTGTATTGAGTTACTGCTTGGGAGTCTCATAGTGGATGAGCCTTAGCGACAACTCAGGTTACTTATCTCTAACTGCTGTTATTGCATAGATGCCATCTTGAGCTTTGTGGCTGAGAAGGAATTGAGGTGGTGGCAGGTCATCTTCTCCCTTGATGGCTTTTTGCATCAAGCACAAGTATGTGAGGAGCACAGGTCTGGACCTGTGAGTACTGTTGACTGCACTCTGAGTGCATGCATCCTGACTGACCACCCATAGGGATAAAAAAAAATCTCAAAACTTCAGTTACTGTATGGGTAAATTCTACTCTATGGTGAAGTAGGGCAGCAACAAGTGAACACTGCTTTCTGGATACTGCTTGAACCCAGATGTTTTGGATTTTTTTGTCAGGCAGCCAGCGCTGTAAATAGTGCTTTGTCATAACAGATAACATTGGTTATTCTCAGCACATGTGATAGCCTGCTAGTATGTCAATGATCAGGAGACATGCTATGTAGTCAGTCCACAAGTGCTGAGACAACTAAACTTTTTTTTGCTGTATCTGATTAGTGACTGTCTGGCATCTCTTTATGATGAACTAATCATGACTTACAGGTCTTTCAGTTTATCTCACTAGTCTGCAAGATTAAACTCTGAAAGACCCTTTTCAAGGGAAAGGGACAGAATCAACTAGCAATGCTCTTCTGCTACTGCTGTGTGTGGTAGGTGTTCTGGCAACTTAAATGCCTGAAAGGTTTTACTGGAGGATGCCTTCTCCTATAGAAGAGGAGCAAGAGCTTGTTCTTGCTTTAGTTGTAAGGATAAGGTTGATTTGTGTGTGTAGCTTTTTTGAGCAGTGTTTATAAGAGGATTTTTAGATGGGAAGGCACAGGAAACCTAGTTCTACAATTATGCCTAGGTCTCATTTGCTTGAAAGTCTGACTTCTGATACTGGAGTTCTACTTGGTCTTAAACTTCTATGCTACTTATAAACAGGAAGAGAGGAATGAAGTATGTGGTGGTGGTTTGTTTAATATGTCGAGTTTAAAATGTTGCTAAGTTTGATTTTTTTATTTTTTTTGGTGTACATGTAAGCAGATTAATCCTATAGATTCATGAGTCACTTGGACTGAGCTATATCTTCAGTGAGAAGGTTGTGAAGTCAATCCCCCACTAACTTCCCTCCCCTCTTCTCCCCCCCCCCGATATCTTACAGTTCAGTGACCTTGACATGGGAGAAATTATCATGGGCAACATTGAGCTCACTCGCTACACCCGTCCTACTCCAGTTCAGAAACATGCTATACCTATCATCAAGGACAAGAGAGATCTGATGGCCTGTGCTCAGACTGGTAGGTTTCTGATGTGATAGGTAGACAGCTGCTCTCCATCAACTCCTTTGCTACTTGCTCCAGTGGAGTACCAGAGTTGACAGGAACACCCAGCAGTCTCTTTATCATGTCTAGTGAAGATGTGATAAATTGACTCCTGCTGGATTGATCACTCCAGAGATAAGTGTAGACATGCACTTAGTGCTCATGTCCATTCCATTGTAGGGGTGAATGGGTGTGCTTGCCACATGCACTGGTCCTGGAAGTTTTTCCCTCAGTGGTATCTATAGGGGACCAGCTCTGGCACCTGCTGGAGTGGCATGCATATGCATTGGTATAAGGAGCATCACTGGCTCCTCTCACCCTCAGTTCGTTCGTGTTGCCAGTGACCATGCTGAAACATCTCCTTGCCTGTGCAAGATAACTCCCTCACAATTGTGCATACTTAATTTTTTTCTTAAAAAAAAAAAAGAGAGAGAGAATTTCTAATTCTCTTAGTGTAGATTTAGCGGGTATGTTAGTTCCAAAGAGGACTTAACCTAGGGACAGGACATGTCCTAGTCCCCAGGCTTCAAATCTTGTCTGTGGCAAGAGAACCATGCCAGTGAGTGATTTCTATAGAAGCTGTTTGAAGTACTTAAGGGAAAGTCACATTGGTGACAAGGGTCATATTTGCAAGAGCTTCAGAACACAAAGGAGTGGGATGTTCATCTAAGTGCTCCTTACGAAGTCAGCCCTGGCTCTGAGGCTAGAGTAAATCAGATTGCATTCTGCTCCTGGCATCACAGCCTCAGCCCAGCATCAATCCCCATCCCCCTGGTAATGGCTAAAAAGCAAAGCACTGCAAGGGGATGATCTACCTCTCTCCCCTCCGCCTCTTCTTTTTCTTCCCTATTTCCTCCTCTTCCCCCCCCCCCCCCCCCCGAAGGAGAGGGCTGGAGAGGAACAAGGACCTTTGAGACCACTTCAAGACTCACCCACCACCCTGCAGAGCAGGAAGCACTCAGCACCTGACTCAGCCATCCACACTGCAAAGGATGTCCCTGCTGGTGCCACCCACACTGTCTATGGACGTGCCCTGTTTGAGGAGTAAACCTGTTTTGGACCCTTCCAACAGTCACCATCTGTGCTGCACCTCTTCTCATCATGGGGTGTCCCATCAGTGCTTGCTTGAGCAACACAAGCCCACAGACATGAGTTGGCTTGCCTGCCGGTTTCCAGTGTCAGTCCCTGGATTCCAGGCAGTGTTCCTCAGGCTCAAGGCAATGATAGCCAGTTTGCTGGCACAGACCCACAGAGGCATGGCACCAATCCCTAGTGCTGGGAGCAACCAAGCCACTCCCAGGCTGCTAGTCCTCTCCAGGCTCTCAGACCCTCCCTCTGAGCCCATTACTTCTTGCTCCCTTTTGCATCTATCATGGAAAGTTTGTGTTCCTTCTAGCAATTACCTCACAACACATGTATCGGAAACCTCACTTCAGAGTCACCGTATACAGTATTCTACAAAGACCAGGTCCAGCTGCAGTCCTATCCCACTTATCTGCCTAAGGTGGTGGTACATTTCCATGTCAACCAGGATATCTCCTGGTGTCTGTCCAAAGTCTCAGTCCTCCAGTGAGGAGAGACAGCTTCGTACACTGGATGTCTGGGATGCCCTGGCATTCTACCTGGAGTACACCAAGCCCTTCCACAGACCAACTCTAAGTCTCTATCATGACAGCTGACAGGATAAAGAGCCTCTGGGTATCCTCTTAGAGGATTTTGTATTGGATCATCACCTGCATCCATAATTAAGAATTGGTGGAGGCTGTGCCTCTGATAGTGAAGGCTCCCATTACTAGGGTTCAGGTGTCTTGAGTCAGGAAGGCAGCAGATGTCCATATCCAGGACTTCTGAAGCCCACGTTGCAGCCCTGCAGTGCACATGTTCACAACATATTGCACCATCATTCTCAGCGGGCCAGAGATGACACTGGCTTTGGCAAAGTAGTATTGCAATCAACATGTCCGTGAACTTCTACCTGCTTCCAGTGATATGATTGGGAGTCGCCTACAATGGAATGTACATAAGCAAGCCCTCAAAGAAAAGACTTGCCTTTTTATAACTGGTGCTCTTTGAGATGTGGTGTTCAGATCCATCCCATGACACCACTCTACCCTTTCTTCCACACTGTCAGTGTTTCCAGCAAGAAGGAACTAAATGGAGGGGAGCCAGCAGCACCCTTTATGCTGATATGTCACACTATCGCCTGCAGATACCGGGGCAGAGGAGGGGGGGCACAAACACACCTACAGTAGAATGGTCATGAGCAACACATCTCTTCGTAACTGGTGTTTGAGATAAGTCTTGTCTCTTGCCTTGTTAACAATGATTTCAGGAGCACAGTTTAGTTCAGCTAGGTGCTTGGAATACTGTGTAAGGTGTTGCAGCTGATAACTTGTTGGAAGTATTGGTGATGATTTTATTGTCAAGATTAACCTTTGAATTTCTTAACAGGTTCTGGGAAAACTGCTGCGTTTCTCCTACCAATATTGAGTCAGATCTATACAGATGGTCCAGGTGATGCTTTGAGGGCTATGAAGGCAAGTTCTTAAATGTGCAATTCTAGAAACATTAAAACAAGCTCAGTCCATCAAAAGATGCTGTTCTTGCCTGCTATTCTGTTTAATTTTTCTAGAGCTGTCCAAGTATAGCATTCATACTAACAAGCAATCTGTTTCAGAGTGTCCTGTACCCAGTTTCTTATCCCCCAATTTTTAGAGAGCACTTTCAAAGCTGCTCATCTTTTGCTTGTCTGCTCATATCTAGACATCAGTGTCTCTCGTTTTTCATATTGGCTCACAAACAAAGCACATTACCATCTAATGAACAAATCCAGTCTTCATTCAGGCACTCATTCATACTATAATAAGGCCCTCATAACAGAAGAGGAACACCTTAAAACTGCTTGACAAATTTCTATTCAGTTTAGGCCAGTGGAGGACCACAGAGCTGTTCCTGATGGTCTAGAGCAGCTGTGTCCAATATGTTAGCCGCTAGCCACATGTGGCTAATAAGCTATTGAATTGTAGCTAATGTACCTTTTTTAATGATGTGGCTAATAGAAGTCAATGCTAGACACACTTGTTTTGAATTGGACACCACTGATCTAGGGATTAAACTTCTTTAGGACTAGTCACATTATAGACTTGGGAAAGGATCTCTTGCAGTGTGGCTTCCAGAATGAAGGTTCCAAAACTCATACTGGTAATCATCTCTTGTAGCTTTAGCTGTCTACACTGAAATGTGGCTGTTTCTAAGTAAAGTTATTTCATGGTGCAATAAGACCTCCCCCCTCCCCCCCATTAAAAAATGTCAAAGTATTGAATCCCTTTTGTTAGACTTAAAAATAAGTAATGTTCACAGGGATTTTAATATATACAGGTCTGCCCCTAAACACACATTGTTAACATTGTGTGTCTGTTAACTGGCATACCTGATGGTTTGTATCCCAGCTACACTACCTTCAGAGCAAATGCATAAAGCATGATTGAGATCTTCTGCAGTGGAAGACTTCCTGTACTCCCTTTAAACAACTAATAGTAACAGGTCCTTTGGAATATAAATATAATTGAGCCTTGATTGTAGGTAGTGGTCTAGTTTAGAGCAAAGAGCTGTTCATGTTCCATTTTTGTCTGTGATCCATGCTCAGCCAAGAGTGCTGTGTTGGTGGCAGTTTTAGAATTGTGGGGGAAGCATGTGCCCAGAGTTGGAAATGGCTCTTATTTCAACTTAGAATAAATAAATATTTCTCATTTTAAAATGTTCCTTCAGGAAAATGGAAGGTATGGACGCCGTAAGCAATACCCAATCTCTCTAGTCCTGGCTCCAACTAGAGAACTGGCAGTGCAGATCTATGAAGAAGCCAGAAAGGTATCTTTGACAACTCATCAGCATAATAATCTGAGCTTTTTTAAAAAAAAAACCCAGAAAATAACTAGTTCTGTTCTTACAGTTTGCATATCGTTCCAAAGTTCGTCCTTGTGTTGTCTATGGTGGTGCTGACATTGGTCAACAGATACGTGACTTGGAACGTGGCTGTCACTTGCTTGTGGCAACTCCAGGACGTCTGGTTGACATGATGGAAAGGGGAAAGATTGGATTGGACTTCTGCAAGTAGGTCAAATGGTCCTGGAATCTGACACTTACAAATGTCTATAGAATTTCTGATAAGATTCTGGGACTTAGCTTTGTTTTTTAAACTGAAAAAACTACTAAATGTAAATAATAGTGATCCATAGGATTTTTCTGATTTACTGGACAGTCCTTTAGCAAAGGCTTACTAGTTGAACAGTTCAGTTTCACAGTACAAATACCAATATATTCCTGTCTGAATAACACACTTCCCAGGTTCTAAAACATGACTGTAGTTGCACAACGCCATTTCTCTTCCCTTCCATCCCCAATATTTCTCTGGTGTTACACTCAGAAAATGGCTCTCCAGTAGCCTACAACTATTTAGAAGTCTCCTACAAACTTGCTGCTTGTACTAATCCTCATGCTGTGGATGACTCTTAAGCCAGTGTTTCTCAAATACAGCCACCAGGGCCTGCTCTTGGGTGCACAGCTTCCTGGGTGGTGATTGGGAAGTGGTCCCCTGGGTCTGCCAGAAGGAGTTGGGTCCTGCTGCCTCTTTTTCTTTTTCCCCCTCCCCCCCCCCCCCCCCCCCCAGCCAGAAATACTGGAGGAGCAGGCAGCTGGTGTGAGCTCTCCACCTTCCTGAGGGGGATAGGGCTTGGGCTGCAGCCATGTGGTGGTGAGCAACAGGCCCCAGGCTCACCACTCCCTTCCTTTAGTTGTCGTCTCCTGAGAATTTTACTGACAAACTAGCTGTCAATTGTAAAAGCATGCCTTAATGCTGTTAAATTGACTAGTCCATCTAAAACTACCCAAGGTGCATAAAAACTACCCAACTCACATTGGGTCATATAAGCTATCATGGAATAATCCTGGTGTACTGCATTAAATAGTTAGTTTCCAATTGGAGAAAATAGGCTGGTTTGAGTGTGGATAATTTTTTTTAACCCAAAAAATCTGTTCCTCACTGTAAGCAATCTTGATCCTCTTCATCTATTCCCAGATACCTGGTACTGGATGAAGCTGATCGCATGCTTGATATGGGGTTCGAGCCTCAGATTCGCCGTATTGTTGAACAGGATACTATGCCACCAAAGGGAGTTCGTCATACCATGATGTTCAGTGCTACTTTTCCCAAGGAAATCCAGGTACTATCTGGCTTGAGGGATTTTTGACCTACAATCTTAATGTGGTACTTTCTGAATTCCCCATGTCCTTCGTGGGGAAAACAATGGAGAATTTTTTTTGTCTACCTCTAGATGCTTGCCCGTGACTTCCTGGATGAATATATCTTTCTGGCTGTTGGCAGAGTTGGCTCTACATCTGAGAACATCACACAGAAAGTAGTGTGGGTGGAAGAGTCAGACAAACGGTCATTTCTGCTTGACCTGCTAAATGCCACAGGTAAAGACTGTTTGGGAGAATTTCAACACAGCTCTAATGGCTCAGGTAATGAGAATCTATGTTAGGTGGAGGAAAAGCTGTTAGTCTTTTCCTCCCTGTTTTTTCATATGTTGTGAATGTTTTTTGCTTTGACTTAAAATGGTATGCATGCAAATAAACTTCTTGGGTAATATAAACATTGTGGGATGGGGGAATGGCCTTGGTACTCATCTCTCATTGAATTAAAGTAATGTAATACTTTAGAATACAGAAGATATAGAAACTACCTTTTACCACTTGCGGGTGCTAAATATTTGCAGATGTAGCATTGCTGGTGGCAAATTTGTGGTTTAACTTCTTGCATTAGGCAAAGATTCACTGACTCTGGTGTTCGTGGAGACTAAAAAGGGAGCTGATTCTCTGGAGGACTTTCTCTACCACGAGGGATATGCTTGTACAAGCATCCATGGAGATCGCTCTCAGAGAGACAGAGAGGAAGCTCTACACCAGTTCCGTTCAGGCAGAAGCCCAATTCTGGTTGCCACAGCAGTAAGTGCCTCATTTTTTTTCTTTCTAGAAGATGTATGTTAGGGTTTTTTCCTACTTCATTCTTGAGGCTTTGCTAAGAGCTGACAGTTGAACCTCTTCACTCTTTCAGGTTGCAGCAAGAGGATTGGACATTTCAAATGTGAAACATGTCATAAACTTTGACTTGCCAAGTGATATTGAAGAATATGTACATCGTATTGGTCGTACAGGCCGTGTGGGAAACCTTGGTAAGACTCTTAAGTGAATTGTCCACTAGAAGATGCTCTTCAAGTGTAATATTCTAGTGAGCTATAAGTAACACTATTAGGATGAGCTAATTGAGTAAACTTTAACTACAAAATGAAGCTTGCTTGAGCTACTGCTCAGACAAACGCATGTCTGTTTTTTTGCAGCAGTAGTCTAATTCCAGTTTTATTAAACTTTGCAAAATTCCATACAAGTCTTATTGTTCCAGTATGGTGTGTAGAATCAGAGGGGTAGCCGTGTTAGTCTGGAATTGCAGAAGTGACAGAGTCCTGTGGCACCTTAAAGGCTAACTAAAGTATTAGAGCATAAGCTTTCGTGGGCTAATACCCTCTTCGTCAGATGCATGTATATTAGCCCACGAAAGCTTATGCTCTAATACTTTAGTTAGCCTTTAAGGTGCCACAGGACTCTGTCACTTCAGTATGGTGGTGTGTGTTGTCAAATGATCAAAAATTAAGTAATTGCACTGTTTAAATAGTATTGTTTGTGGATCTTGTCCACACTTTTCAAATATATTCATTTCAATTATAAAACAACGGTGTACAATGCTCACTTTAATATTACTCTTGTTTCTATGGCACATGTATTTCTATTTTTCAGTTCACCTCATAAGTTGCACTACAGTACTTGTCTTTATTGTGAGTTGAACTTACAAATCTAGAATTATGTGCAAAAAAAGCAATCAAATCTAAAACTTTAGATCCTATAAGTGCACTCAGTCCTAATTCTTAAGCCAGTCGCTAAGACAAACAAGTTCGTTTACATTTGCAGGAGATAATGCTGCCTAATTGTTGTCGATAGTCTCATCTGAAAGTGAGAACAGGTGTTCACATGGCACTGTTATAACCAGTGTCAGATATTTGTGGTAAACATTCATATGTCCCTTCATGCTTCAACGACCAGTCTAGAGGACATGCGTCCATGCTAATGAAGGGTTCTGCTCAGTAATGATCCATAGCAGTGCAGAATGACACACGTTTACTTTATCTGAATCAGATGCCACCAGCAGAAGGTGGTGGCTTGGGTTTTATAGTTTCCACATTGGGAGTGTTGCTCTTAAGACTTCTGAAAGCATGCACCACACCCTGTCCATCCAGATTGTGGAAGGCATTTAAAATTCTTAAGCCTTGGGTCAAGTGCTGTAGCTATCTTTACAAATATCACATTAGTATCTTCACTGCTGTTTTGACAAAACAGTGTTCTTAAACTGAACATGTGTTGGGTAGTCACATTCATTACAGCAGTCTCAGATGTGGCAGAATGCAAGTAAAATGAAGCAGGAGATGTACTCGTCCCCCCCCCCCCCCCCCAAGGAATTCACTCTCAAATGTTAATGCATTTAACGAGTATCATCAGCATGGAAGCATGTCCTCTGGAATGGTTGCTGAAGCATGAAGGGGCATATGAATGTTTCGCATTTCTGGCACATAAATACCTTGCAATGCTGGCTACAAAAGCGCCATGTAAATGCCTGTTCTCATTTTCTGGTGACCGTTGTAAATAAGAGGACAGCATTATCTCCAGTAAATATAAGCAATCTTGTTTGTCTTAGCGATCGACTGAACAAGAAGTAGGACTGAATGGACTTTATTTTTGAGTGCAGTTATGGAAAAATCTAAAAGTTTAGAGCCTACATTTGTAAGATGCACTTTCACAACAGATTTCAATTCAACTCATACAGGTACTGTAATGCAAAGTTATTTTTATAGCATAAATGTTTGTGCCATAAAAAATTGTGCCCTGTACACTGTTGTAATATTTGAAAATGTAGAAAAACATCCAAACAATTCAATAAAACAATAGAATACCAACTGAAATTTAACAGCAATTAAAACTGATTAACTGCAATTAATCTCATGAGTTAACTGAAAGTATTTGGAATGCAGTCAGGTTGTTGCAAAGGCTAGTATAACACCAGAATCTGGATAAAATTATACCAACTCTTGTAGGCCAATTGCTTTAACTTGATGTTGGGTAACTTGCCACAAGAGATGGCTCAGACATTTCTTCTCTTGAGTGTCCTCCCAGGGAGGGAAATGGAAGCAAATATTTGGATGTTGGCTGATGTATTGCAAGTCTCTGAAGTTCAGCGGCTGCTAGGTAAATTTGTACCTCTGATACCCCAATTACATAGTATTTTAAAGTTTTCTATTGCCTGAGATCTTACCAGATAAGAGACTAGCCAGTTTGCATGCACTACTTCTATCCTAGTGCTGTCTGTGTCAAATACTTTTAATTCGGCAGCTTCCTGTCTGAAGACCAATTTTAAGTATCTTTTAAAGTTCAGTACAAGCCTGACGTGTCCAATACAAAACCCACCAAGTAATTTTTTTTGTTCTGTTCAAATACACATCCATCCAAGCTACACAAATTGTGTGTTAAAGCATCATACCAAGTTACTTAATGTTGAGAATCAATTTTTTTACAGGCCTTGCCACCTCATTCTTCAATGAGAGGAACATAAACATCACCAAGGACTTGCTAGATCTCCTTGTTGAAGCTAAACAGGAAGTACCATCATGGTTAGAAAACATGGCTTATGAGCAGATTCATAAGGGCGGTAGCAGTCGTGGACGTTCGAAGAGGTAACTTGGATAGGACTCTACTACTTAAGGGAATAGTCCATTTTATGCCAGTTCCGTGGTTGCAGATTTGGGTTCTTATTGCCTAAACCTTTGCTTTAATTATACTTCAGATTGGAGAGTTAATTAAAACTGTCTTCCATCTGTGTGTTTATAGTGTGTGTAAATTTGTAATTTTACACACACACACACACACACACACACACACACACACACACTATATATATATATATATATATATATATATATATATATATATATATATATAAATTTCAGTACTGCTATCTGATTGCACTGTGGCTCCTCTAAACTGCTCCAAGTTGTTTGGTCTTAACATTTGCCTTCATTTGTATTTCCAACTCTCTCCTGTAAAGGATCTCTGAGAATTTGCTTTTCCATTAGAAACATTAATTTTTTTTCTCCAGTGGGCTTCAAACTGAGCACCTCATAGGAAGTCATATCTTTAGTCCCCTCTATGCTAAAAATCTCATATTCCTAGCCAGTTTAATTGGATTTGAGACTTTCAGAATAACTCCTTAAGAGCTGGATAATCCATTTGAGGAAGAGGTATCTCTAATGTAAAGCAACTGTTGAAAAACCAAGTGTGCTTTACCACTTAGAATAGAATAGGTGTGCTTTTTATTTATTTTTAAAATAGCTTCTTGCTATTGTGCAGTATAAAGCAAGGTCTCAAGCATATTGCATCAGTGAAGACCCTTTCCTCTTGTATGTGATCTTTATTCTGTCCTATTAACCAATAAATGAATTGCTGCCATGTGAACTGGAATATTTCTTGCTGCAGTGCTATACTGTGGATTCCAAGCCAGTAAACATGGGCTGAAGATATTGTAGCCATCTCTTTAGGTGGCCATAGATTAAGGGGAAATTAACTCCTTCACATAGGAAAAAATCCTAGAATGATGCACCTTAATTGGGGGGTTTTGTATTAAGTCATTATGAAATGTCACTAGTCTGTGTTTTGTTTTGTTTTTTCCCCTCTCCTCTCTCCATATTAGTGGTATGGAGGTTTCAGTTTTTTGGTGAAAGTTAGTAGTAGTATTTGTTACTAGTTCCTTAAATCAGTGGTCTTCAGACTGGAGTGCGCAAGCCCACGCCAGGGGGGTGCGTGAGACACTGCTGCCGAGCCCACCTGGGAATCTGCCAAACTCCCAGGCAGGCTATTTTGGTCCTGCCAAAATGCCCACTAGGGGCTGCCAGACTTTTTCCTCTGCGGAAAGGGGCCGTGGGGGGGAATTTTGGAGACCCCTGCCTTAAATAGCTAATACTCTTCTTCTGGGGTAGAGGAAGCAGCTGTTGTACAGTGTGGGTTGTACTGCACCAGACCTACTATTGAACTTGAGAAAAGCAACTCACTAATTTAGTGTAGGAGTCGTCTTTCTTGCAGTCTGTGTTCAGTTTATTCAACTGAAAAGTAAGCCACATAGACTGAACAGTAGTGCCTTTTTCCTCTGCTTCTTTCAAATGGAACGTTGACAGTCTCATAGGCTAAGTAGACCTGAGGTTTTCCAACAACAAACACTGGTGCTGAAACTAAGCAGTAAGGGCACTGCTGTATTCTGCAACTATTCATTTCAAACAGTTTTGTGAGACTTTGCCCTAGATTTCAAAGCTGCTGACTTAATTGCAATCTGATGGAGTGCAATAAGAACAAGCTGTGAATGTTGGGTTTTTTGCTTTTTTTCTTTCTGTATAGTCGGTTCAGTGGAGGATTTGGTGCCAGAGACTATCGAACAAGTAGCGGTGGCAGCAGTAGTAGCTTTAGCAGTAGTCGACCAAGCAGCAGCCGTAGCGGTGGCGGCAGTAGCAGCAGTGGCCATGGAGGCAGCAGAGGATTTGGAGGTAATTGTCTGTCTTGTAATCAAATACAAAGGAGGGGGCTGGTGGTAGCCTTAAAACAAACTTTTTAGGAAAACTAAGTCTCTTGTTATAAAACAAATTTTATAAAGTAGCCAACTCTTAAATCTGTCTGGAAGGGCTGTGAATTTACTATAACATGTTACACTGAACTTTACAATTTATCTGTTGTGGTAACAAAAATTATTGTAAGCATATTACATACTGAAGCTTTCTTAATCTTTTTAATTTTAGATTTACAATACCATGTACAGGCAAGTCACATCTTAGCGCATTTAACATGCTTGAATTTCATTTTATGCAGTTGGCAAAAACGAAAAAACAATTTAAAAATTCCATTTGTCATGTGGGCGATTCCGCCTGCCATTGAACTCTGAGAATTTCACTATATGTGATTTTACACAGTAAGCACAGAATGTAACCTTCGCGTAAGACGCACAACACCTGTATAGTCAGTGTGTGGTGTTGCCGCGCCCCGCGCCGCCCCACCCCCCCAAAAAGCTCCTGTCCAGGGAAGAAGCAAAAAAGGGTAAAGGTTTTAGTAAGTTTAATTAAAAAAAAGTTGATGTGGTTTTGTTCTTCCCTAATAGGTGGTGGCTATGGAGGTGGCTTCTACAACAGTGATGGATATGGAGGAAATTATAACTCCCAGGGGGTTGACTGGTGGGGCAACTGAATCTGCTTGCAGCAGATATCCTACCAAACAAGCTAATATGGAAACCACATGTAACTTAGCCAGACTATACCTTGTGTAGCTTCAAGAACTCGCAGTACATTACCAGCTGTGATTCTCCACTGAAATTTTTTTTAAGGGAGCTCAAGGTCACAGAAGAAACAAAAGGAACAAGCAGCCCTATTTTGAAGGTGAAGATTCCATTGCTGTAGTCAGGATTAACTCCCCTCCCAGTCACCCCCAACCCCAAACTGCATTTCTAATTTTGTGAATGAGGATCATTTGTTTGTTAATGTACTGTGCCTTTAACTTTAGACAACTTTTATTTTGATGTCCTGTTGGCTCAGTAATGCTCAAGATATCAATTGTTGACAAAATCAAAATTACTGAACTTGAGCTAAAATCAAACCTTGGCACACAGGTGTGATACAACTTAAACAGGAATCATCGATTCATCCATAATAATACAAAAACTTATGCGGTAGCCTGCATTAGGGCTTTTGATACTTGCAGATTTGGGAAAAAAAAAAACCAAACAAACATCTTGAAGCATATCAATGGAATTAGTTTCTAATGTGGCAAAACTGTACTAAGTTAAAGTTCTGATTTGCTCACTCTATCCTGGATAGGTACTTAGAACCTGATAGTCTTTAATAAGCCATTCCAGTCATGATGAGATGATGTATGGATACATGCATACATTAAAAGCACTGTTTTTGAAGTTAATGCAAGTAAAATACAGCAATTCCTTTTTCAATGTTTAGGCAGATCATTAATGTGAGCTAGCCAAATGTGGGCAGAATATTACAGGGAATGTTTAAAGGTCTGATAACTTGAAATAGTTTTTAGGAGAATTCATCTATTTAGACTTTTTAAAAATGCCTGCCATATGAAATTGAAATGGTAGAATGGCTGACCACGACAGTGACTGGTCCTCCTTAAGGGCCTGACTGATTTTGGTCTAATAACGCATGCTAGTGTTGATGTTTTTTGGTCAAGAGGGTATGAACAGGAAGAATTATGCAGCAGGCTTTATTTTAATGCAGATTCACATTACTCTGTTCAAGCTGCGTTGAGATGTTAAACTGGCTTACTGTAGACTTTGTAAAATGGCTCCAGAAGAGTAACAAACAAATCTTGAGATCACAGAGGTTGGAAATGTACATAACTGCACAAGGTTTCAATTCTGCTATTAAAGTGCAGTTTTAGTCAGTTTTAGTTGCATAGGTTTCCATTGTATTTATAGTCTGTTTATGCTAAATCTGGCCAAAGATAAGTATTGTCCACCACTAAAATGCCTCTGCCACTTGGAATTTCTGTGCTAACTTTTTGTGGCCAGAGCCATTATCAACTCTTAATCTACAGTGGCATAGGAAAATGGCAAAAATCTCCTAAAGTGCAATAGATTTTTTCAAGTGTATTGTGCCTTGTTCTAAAACTTTTATTAAGTAGGTGCACTTGACAGTATTGAGGTCATTTGTTATGGTGCTATTTCAATTAGTCTAGGTTTAGGCCCTTGTACATTTTGCCCATAACTTTTTACAAAATACTTCTTTTATTGCACATTCAGAAAATTTTATATATGTCTTGTGTGCGTGTCCTTAACTTCCAATCTTATTTTGTCTCTTGGAGATTGAACGCAGCTTGTCTAAGGAGAGAGAACTAGATTCTAAAATTTATTTGGGACCATGGGAATGATAGCTGGGAAGAAAACTATTTGCACACGAGATTTCTAGATACTTTTTGCTGCTAGTTTTGTGTAATATTTATTGAACATTTTTGACAAATATTTATTTTTGTAAGCCTAAAAGTGATTCTTTGAAAGTTTAAAGAAACTTGACCAAAAGACAGTACAAAAACACTGGCACTTGAATGTTGAATGTCACCGTATGCGTGAAATTATATATTTCGGGGTAGTGTGAGCTTTTAATGTTTAAGTCATATTAAACTCTTAAGTCAAATTAAGCAGACCCGGCATTGGCAGTGTAGCCATAACTTTCTGATAGTAAAACAAAAATTGGCAACTTAAAATTAAACATGCCAAGGTTTTGATACACTTGTCTTAAGATATTAATGAAACACTTCTAAACACTGATGTGAAGTGTCCAGATTCTCAGATGTTTGTTTGCGTGAGTTTTGTTTAGTTGTGTGTGGTTTTTTTGTTTTTATTTTTCAGTGAATGTCTGGCACATTGCAATCCTCAAACATGTGGTTATCTTTGTTGTATTGGCATAATCAGTGACTTGTGCATTTTAGCAAGTTTTATCAGCCATCAATATTTTCAGTTCAGAAATAAGGATTAAAAATCATATGCAAAAAATGGGTTTAAACTTGCTGAATGTAAAATTCAACTTCAAGTCACTGTAGGTTTAGTAATTGCTTATTGTATTAGTTTAGATGCTAGCACTGCATGTGCTGTGCATTACTCTTGATTTTATTAAAATAAAAAGTTGAACTGCACAGAGTCCACTCATTTCACACCATTGGCAAACAACTGTTTGGTGTAATCTCTGATCTTGCAACTTTGTAGCACATTAGAGTGCTGGCTGAGAGAATGGAGCACAATCTGGCATTTGACCTCTTGATGCAAGTACAAAACAGTTGTCCAGTATAGCAACCAGTTGAGATGGTTAAGTGCCTCAGTTGTGTATGAGAGAGCTGTAGTCTGCAGTAAGTGGACAGGGAAGGTGAGAGTCTTCTCCCCTCCCCCTATTTCCATCCTTTACCCTTGCATCCAGGTAAAAATGCTCTAAAAGTCTCTGATCTGGCCAGGGGAGACAGCTTCTTGAAACTGAGGATGATTGGTACAAGCTGTCTTTTGAGGGACCCCATCACAAACTGGGGTTTAAGGTATGCAGTAGGTAGGAGAAGGTGGAACAGCAGTACTGAGGTTCTGAGCAGAGCTGCTGGCCCCTGGGAATCAGTAATAACTATTCCAATTAATTCTAGGCTACTGTGAAGGTGCAAAAATGTGCTACACCTCCCTGGTGGCTGCAAATCCCAGGCTCTAATTTCCCCTGGAGAGACTAAAAGCATTAAAGTGTTTGGGATAAAAAAACATAGGCAGGACCTGAGTGTCCTCCAGAAACTACATTCTCTTGGTAAATGTTGCAGCTGCAGATTGACTCACGAATTTACTGTAATGTGTGTACACAACAGCTTAGCCAGAATTTTCATTTGCTGAAATAAGGATCTGCCTAGTGTAATGACACATGCAAAACTGCTTTGTTTGAAAAGAGGTGGGAGCCTGAAGTGCACAGCCACTGTTGCTAGTGGCAGTTAGTCATGCCCCCACATACCACTTATGCTTAGTGGAATCTAACAAATTGAAAAGTTAAAAGGTCATAACAGCACATTCAGGTATAATGTGCATTGACTAAGAGCCTCCTGTGGACCAGTTGCAAGAACTAAATGTACCATTCCAACATTTGTTACTGTGAGATGTACTGATCTGGGAAATGAGGACTCTACCACTAGTAGAATTTTACCTCAACACCTTAACTTCTGTTCAGCTAGAGCAGCAGTTCTCAATCTTTTCTGTTCTACAACCCATTTTTCTCATGCTGAATCCTGTCATGGTCCAGGGGTATGTTGCCAAAGTGGAAAGCTTCTGGCTTTGGTGGCGTTTTGGCGGACATGCAGTGTTTGCTGAAATGCTGCTGACACAGGAAGTTTTCACTGCTGTCTGCCAAAAAGCTGCCAAATGTAAGTGGCAGCTTGACACCCCCCAAATTGCCCTGTGACCCCCCAGGGGTTGCAACCCCTAGTTTGAGAACTACTGAGCTAGAGCTATTGTCTTTAGCAAGGGTTTGTTAAAATGAATATAGCCATCTCTATAAAATTGAGTCTGGCCTGTTTCATTGCAAACAGGTTTTTTTGTGGTTCTAAAAACATTGCAATCTTTTAACACAGCTGCTACTTGTACAATAATTATAAATATAATTTTTAATACTAGAAATAGCAAAGGAATGCTGGAACAGACTCCTTTCAGCCCAGGGCATATGCAACTACCAAAAAGGTTGGCCATACATGCACTAAAGCTGTAGAACTGAAACAGAGAACCCCTTGGACTGCTATTGAGCTAAACAAAGGACTGATGTCTACAGGCTTGGTGCAAATGACAAAAATGTACTGCAGCAGAGACTGACAAATCTAATGCTTAGTGTGAAAATTCTACATGTGCAGTTTCTGAAAATGTTAGCACATTTAAAAATGTGACTTTTTTGAGGATGTGGAAATACTTGGCCTTGCTAGAAGCTGGGACTGCATGGGTTGCAAGATAAAACACCCTGTTCTGGTCATTGCCTCTGACAAACATGGGGCTAGATGGGACTGTTTGGTCTGATCCAGTGTGGTGATTCTAGTGTTCTCCAATCTGACAAGGGGTGAAGCTCAAGCAATTATCTGCTGCTATTCAACACAAGGAAAACCCATTTGCAGAAGTCAGTAGGAGATTGGAGTGAGTTTGAGGGAGAGGAGGGTAGTAGTCAAACAACTCTGCATTACGGCCATGAGCACATTTATGATGTGCCTTTTTGTACAAGGTGCTGTGTAGAATACTGAAGAATTAAATATAGGAAAATAGATAATGGGGAGTGCAACTGAGGCTCTTGACTATGAACACTAGTAAAGCATAGCTGCTGCCTAACCAGCAGGGAGTTGTGTGCACCAGGCCAGGAGTGATTTGAAGGGACAATAAGGCTGCTTTATGGTACTTCATAGGGAAGTCCTAATCATGAAGGGTGATCAGCAGAGCATCCCTCTGCTATGTACACTTGCTTCTGCATCTTAATTTAAAACAGACCCAAACAGAAAACTTTAAGGAGGCTCAAAGTAGCACACTGTTACTGAAACACTTTACAAAATCACTGCTTTTTTTCTCTTGATGAGCAGGGCTTCAGCTAGTGCCCAATGGTTCAACTGGTCTTTCATTGCACAGAGAAATTGGTTAATATGGCATAATTGTACTAGACAGATAAAGGAGCTAGGATGGCAGTATATCAGGAAAGGGAGTCTTACAGTAGATGTCTTTGCATTGTGGTAACAGCTGCCTTAACACTGCTCCCAAGAAATTTAATGTGGCTTTTGCCTCTCACTTGAAGGGGAATGGAATCAGAGCTGCTAATGTGTAGTCATAATGCCTTTAATAGGCGGCATTGGTAAAACAGGATTTATTTCCACTTTTAAGAATAAAATTCAAAACTTACACAAAGTAAGAGGCAAATATCTCAAGGGAAGAGGAGTGTGATGCAGTTGTTGTTTTCAAAAGCCATCTCACAAATCTGATTGAAAAATAAACATAGATCTTTCCAAACACTTGATAGGGTCTGAGTTGGATGCATGGCAAAAATGAAATCTGGAGCACTTGCAATGTCTTTCAAAGGAGCTGCTACAGGCCCTCGTGCAGGCTCCATGTTGAGTATAGATCTATCAGCTTTACTTTTCATAGCAATGACTTTAGCACTGTGTGTAGAGGGCAGAGCAACCATGAACCTTTCAGTTCCTTCTGATTGCCTGGGGCAGAGAGGGAAGGAGGGGAGCTGTCCAACTGGTCTTCAAGCATCAAATTCACCTGCAGTGGTTGGCAAACTGGGGTGCACACAACCACCCACGGCAGCCCAAGGAGTGAGGTGCTGTGGCTGCAGGATGGGCTGCAGGAGCTGGGTGTGGTGACAGACCCCACCCCAGGGCGGGCAGTTAGGGAATAACAAGAGGGCAATTGGGGGACAAAGAGCAGGGAGACCTAATGGGGGGCAGGGGTCTTAGAAGGGAGCAGTCAGGGACCAAGGACTGGGGATTCTGAGGGGGGAAGTGGGGCAGGAAGTAGGAGGAAGTGGATGAGGGCAGGGCTAGGGCTTCCACTGTGGGGGTGTGTCCTCACTATTTTTCCTGCTGGGATGCACAAGCAAAAAACTTTAGAGACCCCCAGTCTAGCCTTGTGTGTGAGGACAGTTCATCTGTCCCTGCTTGACAGTTTGATATTCCTATCCCTCACCCTCCACACACAAAAGAACCCCCAGGGCACTGGGGGTGAGGTGCCTTACAGCTAAACCAGCAATGGGCAAACTTTTTCACCTGAGGGCCACATTGGGGTTGCAAAATCATATAGAGGGCTGTGTAGGGAAGACCCTGCTCCTTATCCAGCCCCCTCCTGATTCCCATCCCCTTACTGCCCCCTCAGAATCCCCAACCCATCCAACCACTCCTGACTTTGTCTGCTGACTGCCCCTTCCAGAGACCCCCTTGCCCCTAACCACCCTCCAGAACCCTACCCCCTACTTAATCCCTCCCCCCACTCCCTGACAGACCCCCAGCACTCCCACATTTCATCCAGCCCCCTGCTCCCTGACCATTCCCTCGATTCCCCCACCCCACATCCACCCTACTCTGTTCCCTGTCCCCTGATTGCCCCCACAACTTAGTCAACCCCTGACCCCAACCCCCTTACCAAGAGGCATTTGGCATGGCCCTGGGGAGGGGAGGGGAGGCATGCAATCCTGGCCCCTGGAGCATTGCCTGCACAGTGTGGGTCTGGGGGAGGGTAGCATGTGCACACCAGCCCCCCCGCCCAGCGCTGTCCGTGCAGCGCAGCTCTAGGGGAGGGGGGTAGCTTACAGCCGCTGCTCCAGGGGACAGGATGTGCTGAGCTGCGCTGCCCCCCCCCCACCCCCGGAGCACTGGCCCCACGGCGCAACTCCACGGGAGGGGGTAGCGCACAGCCCTAGCCTCCTGGAGTGCTGCCCATGCGGCAGCTTCCAAGCAAGGGGGTGGGGGCAGTGTCACAGGCCACAGACAAGGGTGCTGCGTGCCAGATCTGGCCCCGCGGGCCTTAGTTTGCTCACTCCTTGCGCTAAACTCTGTATTTAAACCATGACTGATTTCTAATGGACTCATGTCCTTGGTCAACAGGCATAGCTGATTCCTGGTCTGTTGAAGATGAGGGGGTTGGGGGTTCACATCCCCAATCAATACCAAGTGTGTATATCCTCTTGCCTGCCGAACTGGCAAATGGTGGGACATAAAGGTAACATTACACAGGCCCAGAGCTGCCATTTTCCAAAGGCTCAGCCTCAGTGAGTAAAGAGACACCATCCCTTCAGGTCTACCAGCAAATAAATGCAAGGCAGGAAGGAAAGTCTCAGATATTAACTGCACTTAACCTGGCACTACCTCCTCCAACACGCTAATGTCTGGAACTGGTACTGACACATTACACCATATACATAAGAATGAAAGGAGGGGGCTGGTGTGGGCGAGAGATTTGGATGCATAGACTAGCTGAAATGACAGTGAAGAGGGGACTGTGACTGACACGCACACTCACTCTCGGGGGGGGGTGTAACAGGTCACACCTGAGCTAGGGCATGTGTCTTGAGACACATCCCTCCAGAGAGGGTGAGAGCCACTTACTGCCAGGAGACCCACAGTGTATGTATGTCCTAAAGTCAGCGGGGTCTATGTCAAATGTGAATGAGAAGCTGGCAGACAGCACACTAACATACAGTCACAACCAGTAGGGGAGGACCTAGGTCTTGAGCTGCGCCTCAAGGGGCCTTCCTGGTCTACTTAGAATTGCAAAGAACAACTGCGAGAGACTGGCATCCTTCCTTCATTTTGGATGGTAGGCATCTCCCTCCCCCCCCTCAATGGGACTAATGGCCAGGGCGGGAATGGCAGGGTAGGGGGCAGCCTCCCCATGGTTGGAGAGGGTGCTACCCAGCCTCACTCTGCCTCCAGCTCTTCTCTCATCATGGCTCAGCCCTGAGTCTGCACCTGGCCCTGGGGGGGTGGGGCATGGACAGCATCCATTACTGGCAGTGGGGGAGGAGGGAAGGTCGGGCAAGAGCAAAAGTTTGGGTATCACTGATCAACAGACAGCAGGTTTGCTTCATGGAAAAGCAATTGCAGGCAGCTGTGTTTGGCTGGAAAACAGTGGCGAGAACTTTGGCTCAGCTTAGACAGGGAGAATTAGTTGTGTCTCTGTTTTTGTATGGAACAATTTGGGTCTGATCTGCACTAGCACGTGCAGCTCTGTTCTTTGTAATAAACTTTGTCACTATGAATCCAAGCACGGTGTGTTCAGCCAAGCTGTTCCAAAACATAACAACTAGTATGCTGCAGTTACTCCTGGAGGAATCTGTATGCCCAGAACCCGCTTTTAGCTCTCCATACCCAGACACCATCCCATAGAGCCTACACGCCTGCATCTGGAGCACCTGCCTCAAGACTCCCATCCCTGCACTCAGAGTTCCCCCAACCCCCATGATGAGCCCAACTCTGCTCCCCCCTCCCAAGCCCCACACCACTGACCCCCCCCCCCGAACTACCTGCACCCAGACCTCCTCCCAACATTCCTGTGCATCCAGCTTCCCCACCCCATACTCAGGTTGCCCCACACAATCCTCTCACCACACACTAAGCCCTTCCAATAAAAAATATTACTACACCCACCATGTCTCCCTCTACTAGAACTAACTTGGCCAGAGCGGCAGAGGGCTGCGGAGGCCTGGAAGCCAAGGTATGCATTGGCACAGGCTGGTGGTTTTTAGGGAGCTGAGCAACAGCAGGCACAGACCAGACTCTGCCCTAAGGGCAGGTGGTGGTGGGGTGCCGCACAACCCTGGATCCCCTGGTAAGGGGCACAGGGTGTGTCAACATAGCAACTAGGTACCCACAGCTTCCTCCTACCAGCCAACTCAGCCTGCGGGGCACTGCCTGGGGGACCTTTTTCATTGCGGTGTCGACTTCTGGGCTCGGGCTGGAGCCTGAGCTCTGGGATGCTCCCACTGCACAGCAGTGAAACAGTCCCCCCCCCCGATCTGACTCCTGTGAATCTGAGCCAGCTGCCATGAGCCAGCCGTGGCAGGTCTCTAGTTGCGGTGTAGACACACTCACAGAGACTGAGGACACGCCCCTGAACGACACGCACAGGGCAGGAGAGGAGGCAAAGGTGTTACTAATGGAGCTACGAGAGAAGCAACAAGCAAAGTACGGAAAGCATGGGGTCTCAGAAGTGCAGGAGGCAGTGTCTGGCTGAGAATGGGAGAAAGACCAAAACACGCTGTGTGAAAAGGACAGGCCTGGATGGCGGGTGAACCCCTCCTTCGGGAAGGCTAGTGCCCCCGCCCCGTCCTTCCTTCCAAGGCTCCCAATCCCTGTGCCTGGCACCTCAAGCCACCTCTCTACCCACCCACCCGCCCCCAGCTGCCCCAAGCTCCAGGCCATTGGCTAGAGCTTAATCCCTCCCCCCAGCTTTGAGGGAGAGAGAGAGAGAGGACAGGGTCTCAGGGCACAGCCATGGCTTGGGTTAGGGGAGGCTTAACCTCCCCTAGTCTTTGGTATCTACCCTCCTGAGGACAGGCCTTCCAGTTAGCCAGACGTAGGAAAGTAAATGCCGTTAGTGAGAGTGGGAAGAAACCTGGAGGCAGAGGATCTAGGATGGGGACAGAGGTGAGAAATTCAAGGCTTGTATATAAATAACTTTCTGAAGAGAGGGGAGATTGTCCGCTCATGAAGCTCAGCAAACTGGACTGTATAAGCCTGGTTGTTCTTTGAGTGCTTGCTCCTGTCCACGTCAGGTGTGTGCACTCACCACATGCACCAGTGCCGGCAATTTTTCCCCTGGCGGTATCCACAGGGCCGGCTCTAAAGCCTTCTGCTGTTGCATGCATATGTGCCACCAGCCTCCCTTTCCCCTTCAGTTCCTTCGTACTGTCAATAACGGTCCTGGAATGTCCTCTTGCCTTGACAAGTGGTTCATACCAGTGGTCTTCCCTAGCTGTTTTCAACAGTGTTTTTCGTGTGTATGGGCATGCCCCCATCCCTGGGCTTCAAGCCCTGCGAGCTGTGCTAGAACCTCGGTCCTGTCAGTGATCCCCATCACAGCTGCTTGAAGAGCCTTGGGTGTGCGACAAATACAGGCTCTGTAATGAGTTCAAACTGTTTACTAAGACAGAGCCGGACATCAGAATTAGGGCACTTCTCCTGTAGTCAGCCCTCACACTGGCCTCTGGGCTGACCCACTCAGATTCAGTGCCAAGTACATCGGCGCTGGTAAGAAGCACCCCCTTCAGCACCTGCCTCCTCCCGCCACTGATCCCAGTCTCCTGTGCCTGCCTAGAGTCATAAGAAGCATACTGGAAGAGAGCAATCCCTGGTATCGCACAAGGGCAAAGGGAAGGCTGGGGACGAGCTGAGACCCATGACGGGCCCCTTGTCTTCATCAGAACTCGGTCAGGCAGCAGCCCCACCCAGCAGCCTGCCTTGTTCACCCTGGGACCCACCGTCCACCCCTGGGAGTGATAGGGGTGTCCGATACCTGACACTGCTGTCTACACCGACAGTGTTTCAAGCAACCAAGGACACTCTTTCCTTGCTGGTGCTGCCGATGCCTCATGAAGAGAGATGAAGGGAACCCCCATTGGTACCACTGATGAGGGTTCCATCTAGAGGCAAGCCAGCGATGGCGCCTCCACAATAATCCGCATCCCCACACACCATCACTACCTGGTGCTGGTTACTGGAGTCTCATCAGCGGTTCCTGGAGCCACGCTATCAGTCTTCAGAGACCCAGTATTGCTTGCCGGGTTCCTGGCAGCAGTCCCCACAGTCTCGGCACTGGTCCCCGCACTCCCAGCATCGATCACCGGTTGCTTTAGTGCTGGTCCCCAGAGGCACACCACCAGTCCCTCGAAATTCGGCACTGATCCCCGGAGTTCCGATGCTGGTCCCTGAGTCCTTGACGCCGGTACCCAGATTCCCACTCGCAGTCATCGGAGCCTCGGTGCTGATCCCCTGAGCACCGATGTCAGTCACCAGACACACGACATCGCTCCATGGAGCCCCGGTACCGCTCCCCGAGTGATAAACACCAGGCTTCCTGCTACACTGGCACAGTGGAGACAGCAGCAGCACTGCTGTGGGCGAGGGAGGGTCCTTCTTCCTCAGACTCCAATTTCTCTACTCACATACCTCCCCTAGGTCCTTGGTAGTCGCAGCTGCCAATGAGAGAAATAGGCAAGGTCAAACCAGTTCGACCCCTGAACACAAAGAAGCTTGATCTTTTTGGTAGAAAAGTTTATTTGACTGCCAGCCTGCAACTGCACACACATCAAACCACCAAACTTTGTGGGGCAACATGACTACAAGGTGTGACACTCTATGGCCAAGTTTACAGACACTCTTCTACAGGAGTTCTTGGCCACACTTGATGAGAGCAAGACTGGCTAGGGCCTCCTTCCAGGCAGCCTCAAATGCAGCCAACTCAGCAGCTAGAACAATGCTGTCAGCTGTATCCATAAGATGAGCACTGTGGCTGCAATTATCTGGCCTGTCTGCAGAAATCCAACAGTCCATCCAGGACCTCCCCTTTGACGGCTCAGCCTTGTTTTCAGAACAAACTGACAGCAGGTGACACAGACTAAAAGAGTCTAGGGCCAAATTACACTCCCTGGGCCTTGACACTCCTGTGGCCTAAAGGAAATGTTTCAGGACTTAACAGATATTTGGGGACCACGCTAGCTTTGAGCCTACAGAAAGAAGGGCTAGGGCTACACGCACCACCAGAGTCAAGCGTCAGCCACATCGACCCAATCGGGATCTAGCAGCTACCCTCCCTCCCCCACCAAGGAAAAAGCAGGCATTTTGTGGGTGTGCCTGTGGGCGACCGCCCAGGGTCTAACTGTTCTCTTATTTTCTGATCACCTATTGCCGTACTTCCCTGCTTGGACTATTATAACATCAGACCTGCAGGTACTCAGTGCCGTAGCAGTGGGGTATACCCTCCAATTTATTTCCATTCCTCCTTCCTACCCCCCCATCCTCATCCCTCTTCAGGGACCCGTCTCACGAGCAACTCCTTGTCCAGGAGGTGCAAGCCTTCCTATGGGTGGGGGCCATAGACAGGAAGTTCCCAAAGGATTGGGAGGGAAAGGCTTTTACTCCTGCGACTTCCTGATACCAAAAGCCTAAAAGGGGGTCTACAACCCATCTTGGACCTGTGAGGCCTCAACAAATATTTCAAGAAGTTGATGTTCCGCATGGTCTGTTTGGCCACCATCATCTCCCCCCTGGATTCTGGAGACTGGCACGCCACCCTCAACTTACAGGACGCATACTTTCACATTTCTATTTCCCTTGGTCACAGAAGGTTCCCACGGTTTGTGGTCATTACCAATTTGCAGTGCTCCCGTTTGGTTTGGCAGTAGTTGCAGCCTCCCTCAGACATCAGGGTATTCAGAGCTACCCGTACCTCGATGATCGGCTGATCAAGGGTCACTTGAGGGCACAAGTCCAATACAACATCACAGTAGTCTGAGCTGTAGGGGAAGAATTTTTCTACTTCTATTCTAGTCGTTACCCACACCCCATCTTGAATTCCTAATGACTAGGGGATTTTTCTTACATAGGTGCCTATTACCACCCCTCCCCACACAAACACTCTATCCCAATTTTTCATACTTGCTATCTGGTCACCCTACGTGGGACTCTCAATTCTCAGGCAAAAGAGCCTGTAGCAATGTGGAGACTCAGCCCTGCAGCACCTCCTGCTGGTCGGCCGGGAATTAGCTCTTTCCAGCACAGCGTGCCCTCTGCAGGCTGGTGTCTCACTGTCCTCTGGCCCTGTGTCCCTCCTGGACCCCAGTGTCCTCTTACCTGGGGTGCTGTTCCTGGCAGTTCTTCCACACTCTGTCTGGGTCTCTCTTCCTCAGGGAGCCCCCAAACCTCTAATCCCCCCCTTGCCTTAGACTGGGCTACTGCCAGTCATCATCAAGCCACTGCTCCCTGGGGCAGACTGCAGTGTAAGAGCCAGTCATCACCAGCAAGGGGATTTGGGCCTGCTGCCTTTCTCTGCAAGCCAGTACTTGTCTGGGCCTGGGACCAGGCCCTGCAGCTTGGGGAGTTGCCAGCCTGGAGCTCCCCTGCTCCTCTGGCCTTTCCCCAGCCCTGCTTCACTCCCAGTACCCTTCCTGCAGGCAGCCAGGCCCTGCTCCCTCCAAGACTGGAGGGAGCCTTCCTGAGGGCCTGGCCACAACCCTCTTATAAGGGCCAGCTGGGCCCTAATTGACCCAGCCACACCCTCAGCTGCTTTCCCCAGCAACAGCTCTCTCCCGGGCTGTTTTAACCCCTCCTTTTTTTTACTGGAGTGGGGCAGCTGCCCCTCTATAGCACCAAATAGAGATAGGCCCCAAATATAAACTCCTTTTTATATCTGTTTGCAAAAAAATCTATGCCATTCCCATGTATCTCAAAACAAATGTTTAATCATTCCTCTTAATAAAAATCAGTGCCAGCAGACCAAATGGCCTTATGATAAACCCTACAACAACTAACGAGTGGTTATTCGTGTTAGAAAGAGAAATGAAAGTTAAGAAGCAGATTCTAGCTTCTAAGACCTTCCACACAGTTACAAATAAAGAGACACGGAGGTCAAAGCTATGCTAAACTATTTAAACATTTATAGCGAACTACATTGCATTTTAGGGTGGCTGAGACCTAAAGCTGCATCTTTAGTTGATCATTTTGAAATCTTTAACATAACTTTCAGTTCTTCTATCAGATGGGAACTGTGCAGCAGATGAGAGTACAAAGTATTCTGGGCTTGCTGAGACATTAAAGATGACAAGGAAGGGGGAAAAAAATCAGTTCTCTCCTTTTTACTTTGTTTATGATGTATACAGAAGGTCCAAAAAGTTTTCTTTCACCTCCACCCTCAAATGGGGTAAGTCAAACCTGATTTTCCCAGACTTTGCTGGGGTAGCCTTTGGAGACAGAGTTAGATTTAGCATGGGCGGTTTCAGATGTGAGTGTGAAATTCCTTGGCGTTAATCAAAGAGACAGGAGTGTTCGATTTTTAAAGACATATTTTCTCCTGTGTTTCTTAGACATTCGCGTTAAGTAGGTTTTAACAACAACAAAAGTATTTTTAATGGCCTGAAGAAAAATAATTTCTCTCTGTTAAGCAGGTTGCACGCTCACAATACCCTTGATGCCAGTAGCCTCATGGTTCTCCACAGATGCTATCAGGAAATACAGGGTCACGGTGACCTGAATTTCTCAGGTAAAAATGAACCGGAAAAATGCTTTGGAAAAAGACATTTGTCTAGCCACCGTCTCATCTCATGAAGAAGCAAAAAGAATACACATCCTTTTTTATTTTTTTATGCATCACCTTTAAATTACATTCAGTACAAGCCAACAATGGTAACTTATAAAAACAAAGGGTAGGTCTGCACTGCAGTTTAAGTTAAGCTAATTTATGTTGTTCTGGGATGTGAAACAGACACCTCTCCCGAACCCCGCCCTGAGCAACACAAGCTACAGTGACCTAAGCGCTACAGTGACCTAAGTCCACACTGGTGCTTTGTCGGCGGGAAATGCTCTCCTGCCAACACAGGAACTGGAGTAATTATGTTCCTCTCACAGAAGTGGAGTAATTATGCCGACGGGCGAGCACCCTCGCCTCGGCAGAGAGCGTGCAGCGGTGCAGCTTCACCAAAGTAGTGCTTCTAGTGTAGACCTGCCCAAAGACTCAATATGGTGAGGGGAAGGAGCAACAGTAAACGTGGCTGACAGGCATGTTATGAAGGTATCCAGGAGTTAGCTGAAGCTGCAGTACAAGGAGGTGTGAATTAAAAGACTGGGCTAGGGCCAATTCACATCCACACACTCACACACAAACGCAGCACCAGACAAGTGTTTATTTTGTTACATTAATGGCTCCAGCACCCTTACACTCATCATCAGGCAGTTTTAAAATTTCCTTTTTGTTTGTTTAGTAAACATGTTAATCACACCTGATGGGGCTTTCCTTTCCAATGCCAGATCTAGTTCACAGGGACCTAGTTTCTAAACAAGTCCACAAGAATATGTGGCTGCTATTAATGAGCATGGACACAAATAGCTCTTACTTGCTTTGCAGCTAAATCAAGCATATGGTACATTAACATGCACCTACAATTTTCATTTCCAGCATATTCACTCATCCTTGGTGCATTGCTAAGTGCCTTAGCTTCTGTCAATCCGGAAAAAGAGAAAAAAACAAGGAAACAAAGTAGCTGCTAAAAAGCTCATGCTTTTGTTGCATGCAGAGTGCGGATGCAGCTTATTTAGTACATATCATAACAAACAAAACAAAACCCCAACCTAATTAAAAGAACAGTATTAAGGTTACAAAGTCAAGCACTCAAAAATTATGTGCATTAGTTATGATGATGGGCCAGATTCTTAGCTGGTGTAAATTGCCATAGTCCTGTAGATGTAAATGGCACTATACCAGTTCACATCCCTCAAAGATCTGGTGCAGACATTTTAATTACATGATCATATACTGTTGTTTCAACAGAACCTCTGCCTGGTTATGTGCACAAGCTGGCGGATACTCAGGGAAGGAATCAGGGCTCTGCAATGAAACTAAAAATAAAGGCATACTGGGCAGTTTTAACATAGAGATGGCTATGATATATTGCAGTTATAAGATGCCCATCGCTGCTGTAGCTGGGTGGCAGCGAAACCTCAGCGAAAACAAACATAAAAGAAAGCTATGTGTACAGCCTGGGGAGATCCCTGCCAGTTTCCCGAGTAACCAGAGAAAAGATATAGTTAAAAAAAAAATAATCCCAGTTTTTACTTGAACCCAGTGTATTCTGAGATCGGACTCAGGCTGTTTACAGAAATGACCCCTTCTAGGTTATGGGACTGAATGATAGGGAATAAAGCGGTTGAAAATTACAGTGAGGCTGGAGGTATAGTTTTGAAAGGAAGATAAACTGAATTATTATTGTTTAGAAACTGGGACTAGAGAACATCATGGGCTGAGCTGTGGCCTTATTTGGCTTTAGAGAATTAAGAGCTGATCTTTCTCTGTGATTCAGCATTGTTGTTACTGCATGTGTGTCGACTGGCAGAATTATATCTGCACATGACCCAGTACATTCCAAGGGAGAAGAGCTTGATCTGGAACTGGAACTCCGCAACTCAAACTGACTTTCAGCTGTTTTCCAGTTGCCGCTCAAGTCTAAGGTGCAGAATTCCTTGTGGATAGTGGGGTTTGATAACAAAGCTTATCTGAGCCCTGCCAGGAAAAATGATGCGCTCTGAAATAGGTTGCAAATGAGCAGCAGTGAGTTTAATTAATAATGAAAGAATTCAAGCTCTGTTCTTTTAGTTTGGCTTCCTTTGCGCTCATCCCAGTTTAAATAGAAGCAGTTTGCTCATTAACTGGGTACAGGTGTGACCGAACCATTCCCCCCCCACCTATAATCTGATGTACTTTAATTCACTTTCAGAGCCACACCCAGAACAGGTGCAACAAATTAGTCACTACCCTGCAGTGCAAATGCTCTTTGTTTGTGGTTTTCCATACAAGGATGTTGTTTTGAGTGTTCTTGACTCATGATGGCAAAAGAAAACAAACCTGTTTCAGACGTGCAGTAGGTCAGCTCAGGCGCCCATTCAGCTCAACTGGAACTGACAAACAGGTTTCAATGTAACTGGAATCCAAAGCGGAATAAGACTGTTGTCTGGTTCCAAAAAATAAATGCAAAGGCCTAATGTGGAGGCAGATTGTCCCGCATCTACCTACTGTGGGGCCATCTGGTGCTAGCCACTATCAGAGGCTGCATACTGGACTAAATAGACTCTGGTTCTGAGCAAGTGTGGTAATGCCGGTCTGCTACTAAACAAGGGTAGAAGGCGGGCCTCTTAATTAAGCTGTATGACACCAGTCATGCTTAGGAAACTTCTTTACATAACTTGATATTTCCTGCTCTACCAGATTTTTATTAATTACATTTTATCACAGCTCTAATTTTTAATTTTTTTGGTCAGAGGTAACATCAAAGTGCAGGAAGAGTGATGTATGCAGATCTCAGACTACAGCCTTTGGGGAGAGAAACCGCCACGATAAGCTACCATTAACTGGCTCTTCCTCTTTTGCTTCCAAAGGGGAAGAAAAATTAATCAGCGTGTCAGTGTGGGCAGAAGAAAATGTCTGGCATTTTCTTACTGAGAACACATGTACCACTGGTTCAGTAACAGCCTCTACCGAAGCCTGTCATTCTCAGATAGTTAGTTGAACCAAATCCCATTGGAGTTGGTCACTTTTCCAAATTCTTGACAGTTTAATTTATCCCCTCTAATTACTGAAAGCGATTAGTGCACATTAGAGACTAATTGCTCTCAATTTTCAATTTTGTAATAACCAATAACCACATTTTAAGTCTCTAGTTAAGCTTTATTGGCTTATCTCAATTTTGTACAAATGTAAAAACCCCAGCAATACAGCCATGACTGAGGATTTATTTTTGTATGGTAGTTTAACGCTGCACTTTATGCACAGAGATCAGAATGGAGTGGCGAAGACACGGAGTGGCATTCAGGAGAGCTGGGTTGAGTTCCTGGTTCTGTCACAGACTTCCTATGTGACCTCAATACCCTCATGCCTTTCAGGGAATTGTGGGAGTTTGGAGTCAAATTCCCATAAATCCCTCTGTTCCTTCCCTATTTTTCATGCCATTTTTGAGCTCACTGCCAAATACATGGAAGCAGCACAAAGCAGAAATGCTATCTTGTTCATCTGAAGGACAGGTGCATCTTTTGTACTGGTTGAACCTAGCATTCAGACACAGGGTACCGAGGATCAGAGGCAGATTACTAATTTGTGGGCCCTGGGCCAGAGCAAGTGGGGGCCTCCTCCCCACTCTTTCCACCTTTAGTCTCTTCTCACCCCCAGCTCCTGCTTAGGAAATGGGGTCGGGGCACAGGGCTTGCCCAGCTCCGCCTGCCCAGGAGCAGGGAAGCCCCCGCTCCCCGACCCTGCTACTTGCCAGGAGTGCTGGGTGGGTGGAGTGGGTTGAGGCCCCTAGGCACCAGCCCCATTGGCCCAGTGGCTTATCTGCCAATGCTGAGGTTGAGCAGACAGTGAGTAAAGCTGACCAGGAAGCTACTGCAGGTATTCACTGACTGGTTGCACATGGTCATTTTGGGCCTATGCTCAACCAAGCACCAAGTGGTGGGGCTGGATCATGATGTGAAGTTGGGATGACTGTCAGTGTCTTCAGAGCCCTCAGTGGGAGGGCACATGCCTCAAGTCTTGTGCTGAGCTCCCCACCCAGCCCGGCAGTACACAAGCACCAGGGAGAGGAGAATTGCCCTCATGGGTGGTGCCTGCCATCTGAAAACTTGCAACCCCACTTCATTGTTGCATGGCGGGCAGTTAGTCTGGTGTGTTGGGAAATCTTCGAGGAGGGCAGTGTCAGCTCGCCCCACTTCCCACACACTGGGACGGTCGCAATTTCTCATGATGGCTTAAAGTGTGCTAAAAATCAAACAGGTTTAAACACGCTTGTTGCTAAAGCATAGCTGGTGCTAGTAGTTTTTCTAACTACTGTAGAGAGAGAGATTTTTTTTCCCTCCAGACCATGCTAACCAAATTGTGCAATAGAAATCCCTGTGACAGATATTACAACCGCATACACTATCTTTGGGGACCATTGTATTACGTTTATGAATGTTTTACGTAAGACTGTGTTCTACCCCATGGGAGAAGGTTACCATAGCTCCTCCAAGAACTAAAAACAGTAGGGGAGAGGTGATTAAGACTGTAAACAGCTCCAGCGATTCACCATCCCAGCTGGTTTGCATCTACTCTTTCATCTACACTTTCAAACCCATCCTGGACAACAATCCCTCACTTTCACAGGCCTTGGGAGGCAGGCCAGTCCTGGCCTACAGACAACCTGCCAACCTCAAGCATATTCTCACCAGCAACAGCAACCGTGCCATAATAACTCTAACTCAGAAACCAATTCATGCAACAAACCTCAATGCCAACTCTGCCCACACATCTACACCAGCAACACCATCACAGGACCAAACCAGATCAGCCACACCATCACTGGTTCATTCACCTCCACATCTACCAATGTAATATATGCCATTACGTGCCAGCAATATCCCTCTGCTATGTACATTGGCCAAACTGGACAGTCCCTACGAAAAAGGATAAATGGACACAAATCAGAAATGGCAATATACAAAAACCTGTAGGAGAACACTTCAACCTCACTGGACACACCATAAAAGATTTAAAGATCAGCATTTTGCAGCAAAAAAACTTCAAGACCAGACTGCAAAGAGAGACTGCAGAGCTGCAGTTCATTTGCAAATTTGATACCATCAGCAAGGATTGAACAAAGATTACGAGTGGTTAGCTAACTACAAAAGCAGCTTCTCTTCTCTTGCTATTCACACCTCCAGTTCAGCTGCTAGAGGAACATCTCACCCTCCCTGATTAGAGATAACAAGCTGGTTCAGCCTCATTGGACTAACCCTGTTATCTCCCACCTGGTTCTTGCCTACCTATTTATACCTGCCCCTGGATACTTCCACGGCATGCATCCAACGAAGTGGGTATTAGCCCTCGAAAGCTTATGCTCTAATACTTTAGTTAGTCTTTAAGGTGCCACAGGACTCTTTGTCACTTCTTTCAAACTAGGTTTTCCAGAGACCAAAAGACGAAGAGCGAGCTTGGGGAGATAAAGACTGCAGTAGTTAATGATGTCTAGAAATTTTAGCTGTGTATCCCTTCCTGAGGTGACATATACCCAGTCAATATGAGGACAGACTTGATTGGCACTCCTGGAGTGGACCACATATGGGAAATACAGGTGACAACTCCCACCATAGTTTATTAATATGGTTATAGCATGGTTTGCAAGGAACCAGACCAGAACCATGGTGCTGATAATGTGATTGCATTTGGGTGGCCAGGGCCTTAGTGCTGCTAAGCCTGGGAACCAGTCCAGCTCTTATGTAAGAGGATAAACATTAACTGTCATCAGGTGGAGGGCTTCTTTCTTCTGGGGGTTGTTAAATAACATGGCACAAGCAACTGTTGCTCCTGGACCAATATGGCCTCCCATATGTGGCGGGAAACATAAGGTCTTGTCTACACTCAAAAGTTGTACCACTTCAACTGGACTAGCATAATGAACCCATACACCTTCCCCCGCACCTACCCCTGTTAGTATGGCAGCAGTTTAATCAGTATAAATGGGCTTATGGCAGTACAGCTTATATACCCCTTTAAAGAAGGGAATACGCTAGATCAATACAAGGCATCTTATAGCAGTAACTGCACCCACACTGGAGGTTGTTTCAATACAACTATTTTGGTTAAAACAAATCACACCCCTAACTGATGTAGTTATGCTTCAGTGGTCCTCAAACTTTTCAGGGTTGTGCCCTCCCCTCCACCTCCATACCCCTGTCTGCACCTCCCTCTGGGGCTGAGCCTGGGGGTGGGAGTGGAAGTGCAGCTGGTCCATGGTGGGGGACAGCAGCCCTGCCCCCAGTCTTGGCTCCATGCTGGGAACAGAGCTGTGGCCAGGCTGTGGTGGGGACTGGCAACTGGGCCCCCAGTGAGTGTGGAGCTGTGCTGAGGCTGGGAAGTGACCAGGTGTGAGTCTGGGGACAAAGCTGAGGTTGGGGCAGAATTGTGGGTGGGGCTGGGTGGGACTTCAGCCCAGGTGGACAGATTGACACTAGCAGGTCTTGAGCTAGCGTGTGACAAATAGTGCTGTGGATTTCCAGCTTGGGCGACAAAGCCTAGGGGGTCAGGTGAGCTTGGGAGTTGGAGCGTCTGCCTGGCCCTGACCATTCCCGCTGCTATTTTTAGCATTCTAGCTCAAGACCCAGTAGTGTAAGTCAGTCTAGCCAGATTCAGTCCCATCTGCAGTGTAGATATGCACAGGACCTACTGCAGATACACTCATATTGCTCACACAAGCTTTATCTATGCAAGGAAAAATACCCATTTCAGTTTTGATGTCAGCCATGGGTGTGGGGTGCCGAACAGAGTGTAGCTTAGTGTGAACAAAGAACAACTCTGTTCCAGTTTAACCACTTTTTTAAAGTTTCATGCTGGGCCCTACCAGTGCTTCTCCGCCACACCTCACACATGCACCTCCAAGGTAATTTGCCCACAGAAACTTATAAATCCCTTCCTACTGGTCCAACAAATGTTTGTTGACCTTTAGGGCGTGCCACTGATGCAGCTATTTGTACAAAGCAGTTACTTGGGTGGTGATGCAGTTAAAAAGGTGAGGTTTTAAACTGTTAACACTTCTGTGGAAACAGGTAATTTGTTCTGTAACATATATTAGTTGTTACAGGTCAAACCTAGGTTCCCCTCGCCCCATCCAGAGCTGGGCTCTTATCAGCTAACCGGTATTAGAAGAAAATTACCTTGCCTACAAAAAGGGGTGCTAAAACATGTTAAAGACACACCTTTGTGCCTAGTGGGATGGGTATCACCTTAGGGTGAGGAGTTTAAGTTCTTTTGCTGGGTTTTTGGCCAAGTGTCTGACCTTGGGTCAATTGGTTAATGGCCATTTTGTTAGTCAGCTAAGGCATTTCAGTTTTGTACATATGCTCTGGGAAGCTAATTTTGTAAATCCCCAAAATAAGTTATAAATATGTGATGCTGTAACCTTAAGCTTAGAGTGTTAATTTAGTTGATTGTACTTTGGTTAGCTGTGATTTGATATGGGAATAGGTTTCTTTTGTTGCTCCCTGCACCTTTGGTAGATGACCAAAGTGGCTCTTCATCAGCTATTACTTAAAGAGTACTGTTTTATACCAGGAACTTTTCCCAGTCCAGTATTTCTTATTTCATGCTCAACAGCGCACAGAAGTGCCAGTCAGGACTGGAGCCCCCCTGTACTGGGCATGGTACAGACATATGAAGGAACACAGCTCCAAAGTGACTTTCAAAGTGCTTTACAGAGGCCAGTGGGCTAAAGAGGGTATGACCCTCATTTTCAGGATGGAGACGGGGGGACACCAAGAGGTTAAGATCTAGTCTACAAATTAGATCAATCTAGCTCCATTGCTCAGGGGTGTGAGAAAGTTTGCACCCTGAGGGCTGTAGTTAGGTTGAACTAGCCCCATGTAGATGCTGCCAGGTTGACAGAAGAATTCTTCCATCGACCTAGCTACCACCTTTTAGAGAGAAGGATTAACTACATCGACTGAAACCCCTGCTCCATCTATGTAGGAAGTATCTACACTCCGGCACTACAGTACCATAGCTGTGCTACTCTTGCGTAAACATACCCTTAGTATTTGCTCACTACAAAGGAGCAAGAGAATGGCAGTGAAGGGAACAGAACCTGTGTCTCCTGATTACACAGACAGTGCAGGACAGCCAGGAGCAGTGAAAGCTTCCTAAACGTGTGGGGGGCCACCAGTGCTCGAACTGTGGCCCCGCCTCCACATCAACCCTTCTCCCTGAGCTCCCGCCCTCACGCTGTCCTTTCTACTGAAACCCCACCCCCATGCCACACCTTCTTCCCAAACCCCCACCCTTACACCTCCCCATCCCCTGCCTGCTCCTCTCTGCCTCCAAACCCCCTTCTCCCAGCACTTTTAAAAGTGGTGGTGCCATGGCCCCCTGACCCCCTCCTGTTCCAGCACTCTTGAGGCCAACTTCTACCAGAACCATGCCT
>ML677385.1:5521513-5605749 GCA_007922305.1 Dermatemys mawii | reverse complement strand
CTTTGACACAACGGAAGATAAAGGGGTGTTGGCCAACTTGGAGAGCCTAGGGAGGTAGCTGGAGGTGTTATGGAGTGAGCCCATTTCTTCCTTTCTCAGACAGCCCTGAAGATAGTCACAGCTAATTGCTCATTTGCAGGGTGCCCCAGGGTTCCATTCTATGATTGGGGATAGCAGGGCGGCTGGGGTGAGGGGGTTGCAGTGTTTTCATTATACAGATTAAACCCATCTCTATGGGCCAGCTCTTCAACTGCATCATAGCCGCTTGAAGCCACCTTTACACCCTCCCTCAACTATGTTGAGCCAAGGCACACCTGCCCTGATCTCTGGCATAAAGTACAACAGCTGCCTACTGGTCCCCAGAGACTGGTCTAGAAGTCAAGGTTCACCCAAGCAAAGAGATGCTTTGGCAACATCCCCCTTTCCCCAGCCACACACTTCTTTGCTGAGGTCACTGGTGGTGTCATGGGAGCCCCTATGATAATTCTGTGCTCCTGTCTGATTTCCTTACATGGAGGGAATCATTCCCTGGCCAGCTGAGTCTGGTTTTAGGCGGCTTTGCATCGCCAGAGCATTGTAGCCACCATAACTGAGTTCAGGGTCTGGCCCTCTATTCCTAGCTCATCCCCGGTGCAGGAAATACAGCCAATCAAAATGTTCTCTGACTAGTTACTTTCAATTTTACACTGATATAAAAAACAATAGACTAACACTTGTCCAGTATGCAGCAGAGGCTGAGGTCTGAGCCCGTGGGGCTTTGAAGCTGGGGGAGAGGACATGAAGACATGTCAGAGATGAGGTCAGTTTCCTTGACTGGGATTGGCTGAGTAACTTGTTACCCACATGAGGCCTGGTGTGTTCTCCAGCTGCTTCTGCATGTCCTGTTAGCAGCAGCTGATACCAGCCTATTTGATCACCGTGATTTTCTTTTGGGGGTCCCTGAGCCTTTTCTTCTAGGAGGTTAGATTAGCTGTGTGCACCGTAAAGGGCTACATCTTAAATCTATTTGGAAATTGGATCTGAATGCAGTTGCTTCTTGTACCCAGGGGCATTTCAAATTGGGAGCCTATTACCCCCATGCACCATGCCCTGCACTGGCTACAAACTAATTTCCAGGTGAAGGTTAAGATTAGTTTGGCCTAAATGATTTGAGTCCTGACAGCCTTGTGATACCAGGGCAGCTGTAAGCAGTTGAGATGACAAGCTAACAGCTTTTAAATGGGACATTTCCCCTCTGCTCCCCTTCATCTGACAGAATCAGTGACCTTCACCTATTTTCCCAGATTTTCCTGGGTGCTAAATTGGGGTTTGGAATGCAGAGCAGTTTATTTGGAGTGTATCTGCGGTGCATGTGCAGTACTGTACATAATGCCCTGTGTAGGCCATTTCCTGGATTTAAATAAATAGTTCAATAGCCCAACATACCAAATAAACTTCACACATGCATTTTTGAAACATCCCCTGTAGGTTTGTAAAAACATTCCTCAAGGTTACAACCACCATCTGTTCTGCTCATTTGAAACTTTGCAGTCCCCTAGCAAGAGCTCTCAAAAAGGGCATTTTTCTCTCAACCCAAATTGCATACCAGCCTTTGTACAGCAGCGCTGTTATCCAGATAAATTCAGGCGTGGGCCCAGGCCACAATGCACTGAACCACATCCAGGAGCCCAGGTGAGGGTTAGCAAGATGGCTGTGTTATATTTCCTTTGAACAGCACACCGCACAGGTAATAGGCACACACAGCAACAAGTCAGATGACGTTTACAAAAATACCTCTGCAGGTACCTCTGTCTAATAGGAACTAAGAGTCAAAATATACCAGCTCTATCTGCTGAAAGGAAGAGCTATGAAACCAAACACTTTGCAAGTTGGCAGTAAGAGGCTTAGGCCTCATTTACACTTAATAATTAGATCAACCTAATGACATTGCTCAGGGCTGTGAAAAAATTCTGGCCTTCCGTGCCACAACCTATCCCCAGGTGTGGAAGCGGCTAGACTGATGAAAGAATTCTTCCATCCATCTAGTGACTGCTTCTTGGAGAGGCAGGTTAACTACATCTACGGGAAAAACTAATCTGTCAGCATAGGAAACATCAACATTACAGTGCTACATAGGCACCATTCCACTGCAGTAACTGCCGCTGTAACGTAGCCAGATCATTAGATAATCTTAGCCCACAGCTGCATGGTCTCTATCTACCACAAACCTTAGGACTGCTATTACTTGTTAAGAGACAAGGTGGGTGAGGTAATGGTTTATTGGACCAACTTCTCCCCTGCTACAGCTACACTGCATACAATGCTTGTAAAGGCAGCAGGGCCAAATTCCTCTCTCAGGAGCCTGGATGTAAAATTTAAACCGAGTGAGGTCAGAGGAGTTGCTCTGCATTTTCACTGCTTTAACAGACAACAGACTTTGGCGGCAGGTGTCTTAGGTTAGGGGGTTGAGTTCCATTAAAATAATTTCATTATTTTCAAAGGTGGGTTTAAAAGAAATGGAAAGAGGTTTTTAATTGCAGCAATTAGTGCTGGCAAGTGAAATCCATTCAGCCCCTGCTGACAGACATAATGATATGCAGAGAAACCCATAGCAGTCATGGGTCTCATTGCTAATCAAAACACCCACACAAGAGCAAGCCATATTGGAAGCCATCTCGATGTGGATTTTGGTGGGGATTGTGCTGGTAGTATCACTTCCCCACTGCCAGCATTTGAGCCATATCAATGGTTATCTCACAGTGCACCTCGTGGTTTCTGGTGGATTCCTCACCAGATTGAGTAACCTACTGAATGCTCTAGATTCTTTCTAGGAGGATCACAAATACTGAAGTAAACAGATTTTTTTGCAATAGAGGAACCAGCCAAATTCTGACCTCAGCTGCACCCCGGCATCAGACATCAGTGGAGTTTCAGGAGGTAAAACAAGGCAGCAGGATGATCCCAGTGGCCAAAAATACACTCACACAGCACAGCAATAATTGGTGCAACTAAACACAGTTTCAGCTCTACAGCAGCCACAACGGATGTTCCCACGCTTACTCTAGCAGTACTGCCAACCCCAAACATTACTAAGTCATGAGTCAGGACCCCCCGCCCCCATCATGGGATTGTCTTAAAAATCATGAGCTTATAAAAATACATTTTTAAATTGCCGTCTGGTTTTGAACCGTTCGAGTTTGCATTTTCCAGCTTTTCTTTTCTTTGTAGCCATGAGCACTAGGCACTTTCACTCTCTATAAATCTGAGATTCTCACATATTCACATGATTCCAGGAGCTGGGACAATCAGAAAACCCCCAAATATTACAAGAACTGGCAATCTGGTATGTGAACCCCAAAACTACAGCAATTTGTTTGTCCACAGAGCTTGATGCTCACAACCGGGCAGGCTGGCCCAGGAACGGCACAGCTAGCACCACGCAGAGAGAGGTGGCCTGGTCATTTGGGATTTGCTCGCTTAGTAGTCAGTCTAGCACACTCCAGTGGAACATACCAAGCCATATGTGCTGTAATAGAGGCAGATGGGCTTCTCAATGTAAACTAATAACTTTGTGCTTAGCCAAACCATCTAAACCAGTGGTTCTCAAACGTTTTGTATCGGGGACCCCTTTTGAACACCGAGCCTCTGAGCATCACCCCCCGCTTAGAAATTAAAAACACATTTTTGATATTTAACATTATGTTAAATACTAAATTTAAACCCTATTGCTTAAAATTAATTTTTCTTTTGTCATTGCTTTTAAATTAAGACTAAAACAAATTTGTATTGAATTAAATAGAAGTGGAAAAGTTATTTTTAAGTAGAATTTTATTTTAATACTTGACAGCTTGGGGCTGACAACCTTGTGTGTGCTCCCAGCTGATAACCCTCAACATGGCTGGGCTCCGCCTGATGACCCTAGTACACGGTTGGGGTTCACTGTGCCCTGGATGCCCCAGCTCAGGGCTCACAGCCCCTCTCCTGGTTGGTATCAGGTCTTGCAACCCTATGTAGCAGTTGGACTTGGGGAGTGCAGCCCCGCACTTGCCCAGAGCTCAACGCCCCACGGCTAGCTGAAGCTCACAACCCTGCTCATGGCCAGGGTTGGGGCTGGGGCTCGCAGCCTGGCGCAGGGATCGAGGCTCCCAGCCTGGCGCAGGGGTCGAGGCTCCCAGCTGTGCACTAGCGTCAGGTCTCACAGCCACGTGCCCGAGTTGGGGTTCGTAGCCCCACAGCTCCACACAGAGGTCAGGGCTTGCAGCCATGTGCTGCAGTCAGGGATCACAGCCTGGCACAGGGATCGGGGCTCACAACTTGCAGCTGCATGCTGGGGTTGGGGCTCATGACCCCCACCACATAACCGTGTTGCAACCTCCTGAGGAGTCGCAACCCCCCCCCCCAGTTGCCAAGCGCCTCTCCTCCTCAGCCCCACCTCACCTCTGCCTCCTTCCCTGAACGCGCTGCATCCCCACCTCCCCACCTACCTCCCAGAAACTGCCACCACAAAACAGCTGTTTTGCGATGTAACAAGCTCTGGGAGGGAGCGGGGAGGAGTGGGAATGCGGCACACTCAGGGGAGGAGGCGGGGAAGAGGTGGAGTTGTGGAGCAGACTTTGGGGAAGGGGGTGGAAAAGGAGCGGGATGGAGCAGGGAAGGGAGCAGACGGAGAGGGGGTGGTCAAGCACCTGCCAAAGTCGGTGCCTATGGCTGCCACAAAAGGAAGAGTGTGCAGGGAAGTCATCGTGGCTGGAGGAGCGAGGGGTTGAGACAGATTGGAGATATGGTGCGGTAAGAGGGGTGTGCACACAAAGGAGAAAGAGGTGGGGAAGGTAGGCCAGGATCTCAGTGTAAGGAGGGTTGAGGGGAGGAAATGCCAATTGAAGATACCAGGGGACATGCTGGCTTTGCTCCCAAACTCAGATTAACTGGCTCCAGCTGCAGTTCATTTACTGAAAGAGTGAAATGAATTCACCAGAAAAGAAGGCAAAGGGTTTTTTCCCTGCCTCTCAGGCATTGTTAGTGAGTGATCCCAGCCGCTCTCATTTTATTCCAACACACCCTAAAAACCCATCATTACGCTGTCAAAAGAGCTATAAATATTGCCTCACACCCTGCATGCACCAGTATTGCCACGTACAGATCCTGTCCTGGCAATTCCACACACAAACATCAGCCTGGCAAGCAGAGCATACTCTTAGACAGAATGGGCTGTTTTCTCCCAGGAGTAATATATACTGTGCATCTCTCCAAGTCCTCTTTCCCTCTCCTCCAGGTTTCATTGGAGCCTTTGCAAAAGATACATGAGGCTTGAATCGGATTCTCATTCATGCCTATATAATTTAATTCAGGTCAGTGGAGTTGTACCTTTGAACAAGTGATGAGAAATGAGACTTGGGCCTGTGGTTTGGACTGGAGCATATCACTGAGTTTGGGAGGCTTTTAATCTGAGGGTGCTGTGCTGGTCTGGTTAGTTCAATTGTCGCTATTTTGATTAGCTGAAATCATAAGGCTGTGCTTGTCCCAAAATATAATTACATTTCCCCCTTCCTCCTCCTGTTATGTAATAGGCACCAGCGTAATAGCTTTGTTTTAGATGGCTAGTAATGCTATTTTGATGGCAGCGAGCCAGTTCTAGGGGGATTTTTTTGTGGGGAAAATGCAGCAGATTGGTTTGTCAGCAATCCATATTTTGCTAGCAATCCATGTTTTGCTTTGGAGTTTTAAAGGACAGACTGCACTAATCCTCCTCTGATAGAGGATTTTCCTGCCATTAAATGATGGGTTTGCAGGGGAAAATATGCCAGCTCTTCAGAGATGGACCAGCAGAACTAACGGCAGGGTCCAGAGAAGGATGGAGGATGCAGCCATTGCTCTGTTAGGTAAGTGATGTAACTATAAATAAATGAGGTCTTTTATTAAAGGTTCATTGTGACAGTTCATTGCTCGTTTAATAACTTGTTTTACACATTGCTGCTGTATAAAAGCATCTGTAGATTTGATTACGTGCTTGGTCTCTAGCAGCCTAATGATTTTTCCTTATTCCCATCCATCTAGGCACATTTCAGTGGTTCACCTCATGTTAAAAACGTGGGCAAGCCCTTGTTGAAAAGCCCTGTGAAGGATAGTACAAAACAGAAGCATGCAATGAAAAGGTCAGTGGCAAAAATAAATAAAAGGAAGAAATCAGTACGATGGTTTGAAGCTTAGGGGGAGAGAGTCAGTTTAGAAAAACCTCTCCCTCTAGATTTCAATCTTTCTTTCTAGATACAGACACTATAATGGGATGATGATGTGTGTAAATGACAATGGACTGAAACGGTCTTGGATCCTTCCATCTACTTTTAGATCCCAGAAGTTTACTTGCCGGACCTGAAATGCCACAAGTGAATAATCAAGGTGATGTTTGTCATCATTATAAATGGTGAGTAGTATTTTTATTTTGCGAGAGCCAATAGTAGTTTCTTGGATTAGATCAGTTGCTTCGGATATTTTAGGCTAACTCTGTCTCATTTCAAGCATTGTCTGCTTGTGCTGATGAAAACCCAGTGCAGATATCTTGTAGGTCTTCTCATTCATTGGTGCAAATATTGAAGTTATTTAAAAAACAATGCAGCAGTTAAATTGAATTGAGAAAAAATAATCTCTCCCTCCCCCCACAGTCTCAAGCACGGAACCATTTTGGTGATATTCTGAAACTGACAGTATTTTTTCATTCTTTTATATTACACATATTTAATTAAACCAGTATCACCACAAATTCTCTGTCTGAGTTGGCAGGAGGTAAACGTTCCAGCCACTATAGCTGCCTGAACTGTACCAGATGTGCCCCAAGGAACAAATGTTTTTTGGGGGAATTTTTTTTTGTTTCCAGCTGAGATTTTAAACACATTCATCATTTTGTAATGACTTGTGTAATGGCAACATAAATGTGTCATTGCTTTGAATACAGATCTGCTGTCAAAACAGACTAGAAATGAGCTCAAGGTACATATTCATATTGACAAATAGGTTTGGATTTTGAACCCTCCTAGAATTTGGTGCTGTTCAGATGAAGGATTTTAGCAGGGCCTTCACTGTAAAAAATAAGGGAAAAATACCTGCAAATCTTCTGATACTGAGGGATTCTGCACCCCCTCACCCCACCTTTTTTTGTGCGCTTAGACGACATTGTCTTCTAAGGCTGGATTGTCCCCAAGAATAGATTCAATGTTTTATGCAGACTAGAGGTGTATCCCTTCTGTCAGGCCGGGTTAATAGCAGCAAGGGCCGAGTTCAGTACATAGGGGTCCCCTCTCAATAACACAAGGCAAAACTGGCTCAAGCCCTGACCCAGTGACCTGGGAAAATCCTAACACCCCGCTGGGCGCCTCAAAGAGGCAATACTTCCCCTCTCGCAAGCACAGATTGGTGTATCAGAAAATCTTTATTAACATGAGATAAATGACATCATCAAATTGGGAAGAACACCACAGCTAGGGTCATAAACCAACCCCTGAGCAAACCGCCACCCCAGCCGATTGGGCTGTGTCCCCTCCTTTAGGTTCGTGAGTCCAGTAACTCCAAAATCACCCAAAGTCTCCGCTAGCCGACACACAGACAGCTCTGCAGCGCCCGTCACTCCACCAGCAGCACCAACGGCTCCGCTAGTCGACACAGAGACTGCTCTGCTGCACCGGCCACTCTGCACTATTTTCAGGCCCCCCAACTTAAGACAGTGCTCAGTGATTTCTTTAGCTCTTAGTAGATTTCACCTCTTAAGTGATTTCAGCATACAGTAGGGGATCCTTAGTGCAGGTGCACTTGTGAGCCTAAAATGATTTCAGCTCAGCAGCCTGAACCCAGGCTCCTAATAGAAACAAAACTTAACTCTGACATTCCACAGTGGAGAGAGGCAGGGTGCAATAGGCCTGTGAGGCCCTTAGACAAAGCCCTCACCAAAAAATATAGGTGCTTGTCCACAACCTCTCTCAATCTGAGAGTGTTCTGAAAAGACTGGCCCTTGCCCAGTGAGTGCTACCCAGATGATGGCGAGTCTGTCCATAACAACAAGGGCCAAGTACATGTCCATAGTCCTTCATTCACATAATCAGGGTAACATCACTTTATCATTCGTACCCCAATAACATAGAAACTGGGGCTCCCACATCAGCCAAAGTGGCCATGTGGGCTGCTGTGAGCTCAGGCTAGGCGCAGTGGGTGTGTCTATGCAAACTGATCAGCCCCAAAGTTATTTTCCGTAACTCACTGCAATTCCCATAATTCACCACCAGATGTCAGAATAGATCTCATTCCTGACACTGCTTACAGAGAGATTTATTTGTAAATAGACAACCTAGATTTTTATGTTGTGAGAATCTGCTACTGGTCCATCCACATCCAGTAGAGCAACAAACAAACTGCTCATTACTAGAATTTCATCAGACGAGGAAGTGATTTGGCTTGACCTGAACTCAGATGTTTTCTTCAGGAAATCAAGAGATTAGAGGGCAAATTGGGAGTCAGGAGAGCTGGATTCTGTACTGAACTTGACCACTGACTCATTGCATGATTTTGGACATGTCACTTAGTCTCTCTCTGCCTCAGTTTACAGATCTTTGTATGGAAATAATTAATTTAAAAGGGCTGCTGGGTAACTGACTGAAATTTGTAAATCCTGCACCAGCCTTTACGATGATCTGCAAAGGAAAGTTTTCACTAGGTCTGGGCTTTTTTTCCTCTCCATAATTTACAAAGAGTCTGAAAAATGTTTTTTTTAACAATATTATGCTTGTTATTTTTACCTTGGAATTATTAGTTATTGCAGTTAAATGCATGTTAAGAAAAAACAAAAAAGAATTTTAAACAGTCTCAGTAAAATCCCTGCCCCCTTCCAATTGTTCTACGTTCATTGACTGGAGGGGAGTAGGAGGGATGCACCCTGCTCCCACATTCAGGCCTTCTTTATACAACATAATGCCCCAGTCCTCCAAAGACCCATGTGGGCAGACCCCTATGCCTTCATGGAATCCCATTGACTTTAAAAGGGCCAGCCAGGCAGTTTGCTTTCCAGGATCGGGGCCTGAAGGAGGTTAAAAAAATAAAAAGGGCACAAATCCAATTTTTAAAAAATCATGCACAGAGGTCACCTTGAAAAGGGATGGAAATGCTCAGAATACCCAGAAAAGCTTCAAACAAGTGGTTGATCTTCCAAATCATCACACGAGAAGAGCGGGCAAAGGCAGCAATTACTGTTCCATTGGTCCCCAGGGAGAGCAAATCTGACTAGGCACCATTTAGTCTTGCAGCTTGCCTTTGAGGAATGGGCAGTCTCACCAGTGAGTGCCCCTTCTGCTACTCAAGGCCCAGCGTGAAACTCAAGAGGCTGGAAGTGCTGTGAGAGAGTTTGTTAACAATGAGGAGGATACCTGGCTATTATTATTATTATTTTTTTTTTTAAAGTAGCAGTGATATGAGAGTTGATAATCTGCAACAGCAAAATCACTCAGCGGGTGACGCCCTGCCAATGACAATGTCAAGAGCTCGTGGATGCTTTTTTTCATTCCAGTTGAACAGGAGGTGGGATGCACCTTAGGAAAGCAAGTACAAAATGAAACCTGTTTTCAGTTCTCTCCCTAAAGATTGTATTTCTCAGACTTCCAGCTGTGTAGGCTTTCCCTTCACACAGCCTGATCTGTCACTGCTGACACCGCCGGCTCCTTGTATGAGTGGAACCAGGGAGTTTTCACCTTCCTCATCATTGTACTACCCAGCCAGAAAACATGGCAGCCACACACTTGCAAGACAACCAGGGTGCTAGGAAATAGTAGCCAATGGGTAGAGCAAAGTAGGTGCATTACCAGAGGCTCAGAGCATCACCTTTAATATGAAATGTCCAGACTGAGGAAAAACGTGTTTCAAAAATATTCCTGAACATGCCTTTTCCTCATGTTTCTCCACCAAATCCAAAGCAGGAAGAGCTTTTTAAATACTGCACTTTACTTTTAACTCTTTAGTTTACTTTTAATAATTCTCATGATTCTAAAGCACCTACCCAGGTCACTAATGGAATAAATATCAAAACAAATGGACTTATCCCAGGCAAAAGAGGCAAAACCTATGGACATTGCAATGCTTCAGACAACTAACCACTCCTCCTGCTAGCTGCCAAACCTGCTTGCAGTGCTTCCAAACAAAGGAGCCAATTCCTCGCCCAGCTGATAGACCTGCCAACCCTCAAAGCATCCCAGGCCTGGTCCCAGTGGGAGTACCTAGACATTAATTATGGTGATACTGAGAAAGACGTGACAGAAGGGGGAACATTCCTAAAATAATTTAGTGGAGATAAATTCAACAGGATTATATAGGAACCAACAGAATTTGAGAGAGATTAAATCCATGCTAGAATTCCACTGGAGGGTTTCAAAATCCTAGGGCAAAATAATCCTTCTCGAGTAAATTCTGTAGGATTCTTCCATGACAGTTCCTGGTTCTCCTTTAGTGAAACTTTATTTTAACGGGTCATTATTAGCGGTCTGGCTAGATCTGGGGCATAAATAAGTCTTTTGGTTAAAACTAACATTTACTAACTGCTCCTGTTTCTCTTTCTCCTCTCCCCCCTGTTATCTGTGTGGCAATTGTACGGCTCCCACCGCCAGTCATTCTATGTATCCCCCACATCCATGCTGTGTGGGCCTGCGTACGTTCCTGCCCTGCCAACTGCGTGTGCACACAGGAGCGGAGCTGTTCCGTCCTGTGTGACCGTGCCGGCCTTCTGCAGATCCCCAGCAACTTCCCCTGTGAAGCCTCCTCTATCAACCTGGATAAAAACAGTATTAAATTCATCTCAGAGAGGGCCTTTGGGACCCTGCCTTCCCTCAAATCGCTCTCACTCCAGCACAACAACATCTCCTTCATCACTCCTGGGGCTTTCAAAGGGCTACCCAGGTTGACTGAGCTTAAAATGGCTCACAACGAATACATCCGCTACCTGCACACACGCACTTTCACTGCCCTCAGAAGGCTCGTCAGGCTAGACCTCGCTGACTGCAACCTTTTCAACATCCCAGACAGGATTTTCATAGAGCTCCCTGCCCTTCAGGAGCTCTTCTGCTTCCAGAACAATTTCCGAAGGATCCCCGGAGCCATACGAGGGATGGAGAATTTGACCCATGTTTACTTGGAGCGAAACAAGATAGAAGCTGTAGCCTATAATTCTCTGCAAGGCCTCACCAGGCTGAAGTATCTTAACCTGCAAGACAACAGAATAAATGTCATTCATGACGAAGCCTTTCAAGACTGTCAGAAAATGGAGTATCTCTATCTGAATGACAACTTGCTCAGTGACCTCCCAGAAAACTCCTTTGATGGGCTGAGGCACCTGAAAATGCTCAATCTTGGTGGGAACTTTCTTAGGAACGTGTCCAACACCTGGTTCCGGGACCTGGTGGAACTAGAGGTTCTGTACTTGGACCGAAACAGGATCAACTACATTGAAGAAGGAACTTTTGAAAACCTAACCAGCCTGGTCTCTTTGCATTTGAACAGTAACAACCTAACCACCCTGCCTTTTTCTGTCTTCCAGCCACTCTATTACCTGGGAAGGCTCTATCTTTTCCGGAACCCCTGGGAGTGCGACTGCAGGCTTGAATGGCTGAAGGAGTGGATGGAGAATTACAGACTTGTCAGAGATATTCCTTGTGTCGCACCCTCCTCAGTAGCAGGTATTGACTTGGCGGATGTGCTGTTTGATAGATCACCTGCAGGTTATTGTCTTGACCCAGTGGAGTTAAATGTCACATCCTACAGGCCAATCCTGACTGAAGAGCCTCACTCTACCACAGAGAGCAAGTTTAGCAGCCTTATCTCTAAACTCCTGCTCCAGGAGGGCCTTCCTGAGGAGGTTGCAAACACCACTGAAGCATTAACCAACAGCACCCTGTTGGACAGCCTAGGTGATGCGATTTCTTCAGGGGTAGGGGAATATGCCATCTCCTGCTCTTTCTACATTCTGGCACTCCTTACCGCTCAAGCAGTGATGGTTCTGCAGAGTAAATAACCCAAGGGCTGCCTCAAGCATGTTGCTATTTAAGAACTGAGTTTCTGGAGAAGGTAGTCAGAGACGGAGCTGATGCTGCAGAGTTCAGATGATGATCTGGCTCCAAATTTCCTGGCAATACAGGGGGTGTTTGGGTTCAGGAGTTCGGTTTGGACCCACTTTTGGAAGTAACATCTCCCAGAGGCAGGGATTTTATCATTTTTGTTTGTGAAATCCCATGTACCTTGACAGAGCATTATGAGAGCAGCAGCCGTAAGGAATTTGAGCAAAGACTCGTCTGTGGGATAGCAGCTTTCTTCCGCTAGATGTGAACTGAAAGGGCCCCTTTCTGAAGGCAATACTGCAGCGTTTATTCACGTAGGGCCAACCCTGATTCTCTGGAAGCCTCTGGAAAGACTCCCATTGATTTTCATGGGCACAGGGACTCGGCTCTAAAATATGAGCCTCACTCATAGCTCCTGAGACACACAATGAACCTGATCATCTGCTAATGGTGTTTTATGCTGATAAAACTCCATTGACTTCAGTGGAGTTACTTCTGCTTTACACCAAGGCAGGAGGAGAATCAGATCTATCATATTCAACATGCACACCTGCTGCACTAGGCAGTGTGCACAATGCCAAGAGGAAGAGGGAAAAGCCAGCAGGTCGGTAGCCCTGTGCTAAGGCCTGTGGCTTATCAGTCACATTGGAAATTGCATTTGGGAAGAGCAAGCCATTGTGACTGTGTCTACATTTTTCCCATTCTCCCACCGCTGTTCTAACATAGTGTTTCTCAATGACTGGTCTGTGGACTGGTGGTGGTCCTTCCGATCGCTCTGATATAGTTTAGGAAGGCAGCAAGCCGGTTCCTGGTATCAAAAAGGTTGAGAAACACCATTCTAGCACCTGTACAGCTTTTTGTGCTAGGAAGAGTGAGTGCACTCATGCAGAAAGGGAAGCAATGCTTTTACCAACTTATCTAACCCTCTTCAGAGTAGATTTAGATGACACAGTGGCAAACCCACCAGTGGCCTGTCTATATTAGCCCTCCCACCTAGTACCAGTGGAGCTGTGATGGTGATAGACCAACAGTGGAGGCACCTGAAGAAATATGGGTTTAGAGCAGGCTTCCCTGACGTGGTAGTTTCTTTGGGGCCTGTATGTGGGTATACAAACACAAACCAACCCCCACTCTCTGGGGAGGAAAAAACTAAAAGAAAAACAGACAAGAGACTTTGGGGAATAAATGGATGAACAATGGTGGGTAATACAGGACTTCACCACCAGGGCCGGCTCCAGGCACCAGCATAGGAAGCATGTGCCTGGCGGGGGCACATTTGAAAGGGCAGCATTCTGGTCATTCTTGGGGCTGCAGATTTCAAGGTGTTTTTTGTTTTTTTTTTTGCTTTGCTTTGGCACCCCCCCTCTGCTCCAGCTCACTTCCGCCTCTGCCTGTTCCCCTGAGCATACCACTGCCGCTCCGCTTCTCCCCTCTCCCTCCCAGACTTGCCGCAGAACAGCTGATTCATGCGGCAAGCCTGGGAGGGAGTGGGGAGAAGCGGAGCGGTGGTATGTTCAGGGGAGCAGGCAGCGGTGGAGTGGAGGTGAGCTGAGGGGGGGCAGGAAGCAACCTGGAGGGGAGCGGGGGGGGAGGAACCACTCTCCGCACAAGCTCACCTCTGCTCCACCGCTGCCTCCTCCCCCGAGCACGTCACTGCTCTGCTTCTCCCCCCTCCCTTCCAGGCTTGCTGTGAGAGGGCGGGTAGGAGGTGAAATGCGGCATGCCTGGGGGAGGAGGTGAAGCTGGGGATTTGGGGAAGGGGTTGGAATGGGGTGGGGAAGGGGCAGAGATGGGGAAGGGGCAGAGATGGGGCAGGGCTGGGAGGGCGTGCAGGAAACAAAGGGGGGGGGCAAATTTTTTTTTTGCTTTGGGGGGCGGCAAAAAACCCAGAGCCGGCCCAGTTTGCCACACAGACTAAATTTTAGCAGTTTCCCTGTGCTTAGATCTGTGACTGGCTATTGCTAGGAAGAACTAGGGGAATAGTTTTAAAAAAGGCTTAAAAATATGACTGATTCTGCATGCAAGTCACACCTCCCAACCACAATAGCTTCCGCTAGGCCAGGCCTGCACAACTTGGAAAGCAGCGAGGGCCATATTACTGCAAAAAACCAGCTGCGGGCCAAAAAGCCCTGCCCTTGCTCCGCCTCCATCCACTTCCCTCCACCCCACCGCTTGGCTTGTTCCACCCCTACTCATCCCCTGCGGGCCGCACAGTGAGCCTGTGTGGGCCGCATGTGGCCCCCGGGCCGCATGTTGTGCAGGCCTGCGCTAGGCCATTGTTTAACATGGCATGAGGTGGTAGAGGTTGTGTCCTCAGGGAATGTGACCAGTCCGAGTTAAACACTCCCACTCCTTGTTTCTGCTGAGCCCCCTCCCCTAAAGGAGGCAGCAACAGATGTGGTTTTGTTAGGCCAAAACTTTGTTCACTTAAAATATCTGGCAGTAAATTTTACAGTGCAGGTCACCATCCTTTCCTTAACCGTTTCAAAATAAACTCTCATCTGGTGCCAGCTATCCCACTGCTAGACCCTGCACCAGCTCCTTGTATAAGGTAAAAGAGGCCTCAAAGAAGTGGGGTTGGTTCCCTGCTGCTCAGACATGGGAGCCCAGTACTGTCCTTCCTCAGCTCCCTTAAAGAGACCTGGAAAAAAGAAGTGTGTTGGGGGGAGGAGGTGTCAGCTCTCTAGTGTACCAGACATAGGAGTGCCAAACCTCCCACCCCCACCCCTTCCTCAGAATCCTTAAGGGATGCTTTCTTTCAGATCTTCTTTCAATCTGTTTTAGCAGGTGACTGTACCTTTCCATAATGTGTATGTGCACTGGACAAGTATTACCTGTTTGAGGGCAATCTTATGACTTAACCCTTCTACCCCACCATACTGGGTCCCAGACCTGCTGTGGGAAAGGTGAAAAAACCACCCTGCCGTGGCCACTCTGGCAGTGAGGGAAAGATTCCTGCCCATCCCCCAGTGAAAAAAGGGGACAAGCATTATGCCCACAGCAGGCCGTGAGGAAACCCAGTCCTCTTGCAAGTTTCAAGGGAGGGGAGATGGGAGAAATCATGGCCATTTAGCTCATGCAAAATAACTCTTCAGCTCATGAACCTCCAGGCCAGCTGGTTTCTAAAAGCAGGAAGATCCTCCTCCTCAGTAAAGGGGACCAGCCAAAACAGGGGTCTCTCATGACTTAATGATGAACTCTGTTGGGTTCTGGTATTATTTACCCTACCTTTTCAAAGAAAAACAACTGCATGACCATTAACAGACAGCAATTTCTTGTGGAGTGGTAAATAGTCCCAAATTAAATCATGTTAGCGGAGGTAGTTATATTAAATTTCTTCCCAGTGAGGATGCCAGATGGTTTCATAAATGCCTGTTTGACCTGTTTGGTGCATTAAATTCAATGACTTTGGCTTTCCAGACTATTTATGAATGCATTAATCTTCTTAAATGCTAAATTCATCTGTGGATTATAAATGGTTGTTTTTCAAAACCATATCAGCCAAATGCTGTAGGTTAAGTTGAAGATTTCTTTAGGGGAACATTAATTCATCCAGTCACTGAAGGTTTGTCAATAGAAATTTGATACAAATTGCTAGTGCACTGGGCACAGTGGTAATTTTTCATTTTCTACAGATAGATATTTGTAGTATGAACTGAATGTTTTTATTTTCTGCTCCAAGATACAAAAAAACTGAAGGGCATCGTATTGTGCAATTGATACAGGGAAGCAGAATGTAGATTTCAAGTTAACTCTTGCTTCAAAGGTCTTTCTTTTTAATTCCAAAGAGGCAGATTAAGCTCTGAATTTGAATCAACTCAAAGTTTATGATTCAGCTGTGACATCTGAGAGACAGTTACGCAGGATGAGGAACAAGCCACCAAACTTGACATTTTTCTGCTTGATAACAGCTCGAAATTCAGAGTACTAGGGTAGTTGACTTAGTTCCTGACAGATTAAATGTCTCCTGTAGCCAAATAGTCTTACCATTCCCAAGAAACCTTTTTCTGCAATATTATAATAAATCTGTGGCTGCCTAGGAACTTTACAGCTGTCAATATGTCATACAGCCTAGCCCCTGAACTTCATTACACCACAGGGGCCAGAGCTCATCTTCTCCTGATTGAAAAGCCTATCTGAGCTAAGAAGCAATTGGCATGTTATTACCAGTACAGAGCATATGACACACTGTTGAGCAGTTCTAATTCTGTTGAGAAGAGGCCATGGTATGTGTATGTACACACACAGGCAAATTCATTAACATGAAACAGTTTGATTCACATCGTTAATACAGTTCCTTAACTCTGGCTGACTGACTTGCTGACTCCTCCCCAGCAAAGAAGAAGTCTGGAAAACAAAGGCTTATGTTTCATTAACCATGAGTTACAACTGAAAGCCTGGAAGATTTCAGTGCACTGTGGGATTTTTAAAGCATGTGTTGGGCCATACATGACCTGCCTATTTGTTTACCTTGCACCAAACTTCTCTCTTAGGCCCTATATCTTAACGTACAGAGTATTACATTGTTTTTCAAATTATAACTTCTGTCAAGTAGGAGGCAGATTAAAATGCAGTCTTGTCTTCGGTTCAACTAGTCTGACTTTGTTTTAGGGATGGGATCAAGCTGAAAAATTTGGTTCTACATGGTTCTAGAGATGCTGCTGCACCTCCTGGCTGGAAGTGGTTTCCATCATATATAGGGTTTACAGTTCAGTTCAATGGCTCTCAGCACCCCCACTACAAAAATTGTTCCAGTGCCCCTGCCTAGATGACAAATGACCACAATGTTGGGTGTTGATGAGATCTGGGATGTTGGCTTGGGCCACTATAAATGATAGATGCCATTTGTAAAATCTGGCTCTGGATTTCAACATGGGGTTTGGAATCAAGCCCAGCTCTACTTTATTCTACTCATTTCTGGAGAAAACTTCTCCGAGGGGATCCTTTCAAGGCCTTCACTAAGCACAGATGTTCCTCTTCCTTGTTGCACATGGTCAAGATGTACTGCTGTCCTTAAAGTAGGCTAGAAGAGGTGTTTACACTGATGTCAGCTGAAAAGCATCAGACTCTCTCAGTGTGTATGCAGGCTCCTGTAAGGTTTTTGGCAGCACAAGTGGCAATTCAGTTTCATAGGTGAATAAATACTAATATATACTACTTTGCTGATGTTCTTCTTTGTCTTTAATAGTAGCAGCTATTAAACTGTGTGAGAGAAAGGGCCGAGTAGGGTAGAAAAGAACTGTGTTGATTATGAACACCAACTTTTGACCCCAGATTTCTATGGCTTCTGCCCATGTTGTTGTACAGTCACTGTAACTTCCAGAAGCTTTCAGGAGACTTACACTAGAGGACCAGCTTGGCACATGTCAGGATCAGAGGAGCACAAAAGCCATGTTGGCTTTTCACTTCCTAAGCTGCGCGGTTAACCCCTTGTTTATAAATGAGGACCTGTGCTGCAATATGTAGCTAAATCCAATCAGCTAACTAACCATACTGAAGTATTTGGATCCAGACTAAATGGCTGACGTCATTCAAATGCTCACCGTGGAGGTAAACAACAGAGTAGACCAATGTCTGTTCCTAGTCAAGGTTTTCTTCTTGTCTGTAGTAATCACATTTATTTGGTGTATGTAACTCTTATTAAAAAGAGTTGACACTAAGCTCCAACGTCAGCCATAAAGACATATTGCAGTAACAGATACATTCCCATAAAGAAAGGTTTTAAACAACTATTCATGAAGTCAGACTTGAATGCAAATTCCCAAGCCCCACTTTGAGAAACTCTTTGCCTTAAAAGAAGGAAGAGCGACAAAACTTGTATTTGCAGCCCATCATATAGAGGAGGAGCTATCAGAGGGCATTACTTAAACCCATTCAACTGCTTAGAAAATCCTGTTTCAGAAAAAATTCAGCAAGTGCTTTGGACCAGTCAGTGGTGATGGCTGTAATTTGTTTTCATGGCCTCTCACTGGGGACTGAAATTTCCTTTCATGTAGCTCTTAAATCCCACTGAAACTTTATCTTGAATGCTTAATGCATACATCTTGTGCAGGTCCTCTGGCAGAGGGGAAAATTTCACTCCGAACACCCAGGCCACAGGGTAAGGATCAAACAGCAAAAATATTCTTTACTAGGCTTTGCCTTACACTTCAGGTTTACGGGCATTCTCTATGCTTATTATTCTTGGCGTACCCAATAGTTTAAAATACCAGGGCTTTCTTTTCTTTTGGTATTTTATTCATTCATTTCTGCTTTGCCTTACATTTTACTACTACTCCTTAATAGCCTAAAAATGACCACTCCATTATGTCTGACCTGTTGGCTTACATCTGATAGATCCCTAGACTGCTGATAATATGCAGTAGTACACCACAGATACTTGCCCATGTAATAGTATGCAGCTCGGTACTGACTGCCTTGTTATAGTCTAGAGGAGTTGACATTTTCATCATAAACCACAATTGGGGGGCGGGGCGGAGGGTTAATAGGTTGGCCTTTTGAAAAAGTGTCTTTTAGAAATTATGTATTAATCTTACATGGTATAAATTCTTTTGGACAAAGACCACATCTACCATTGTGGCTGAACTGGTCAACATAGCCCTGACCCTGGATCAAGACCTCTGGGCACCATTAAATAAACAGTAATTAAGCACTCAGTTCAGATATGATGTGACCAAAGTGATTTCAGTTGATGCCCCCCGCCTATTTTTCCCCCCTCTTTTAAGCAGTAACAAACACCAGCTAACACCAGCGCACTAAGCTTTAAAAACAAATGTTGCAAGGATGTGACGTTAGAGCAGCAAGCATTTTGGTACTCATGGGTGAAAATCAAACAAAAGCCAACAGGTTGTTTTCAAGATAGCATGTGCAGAGCTTTGCTTTTTTGTGATGAAAAAAATCATTTCCACAGGCACTAAAATGGGGCCTAGGCTTTGTGAGAAACCTCTCATGAGTAAGCAATGTATTGGAAGGAAAATATGCAGTTAATATGAAGACAAGACCACAAAGAAAACACAGCAATACCAGAAAGAAAAATTCTAATGTCATTGTTACAACATGAGGAAGGCAAAATTGTTAAAAAAAAACCCCTCAGAATTTACATCAATTCAAACTGAGACACAAACCAATTACTGCGAGCAAACTGGTGTAATGTTCCACACTTCCTTTAGACTGTTAGCTCTTCCGGGCAGGGACTACATCTTCCCCTGTGTTTGTGCAGCACTTAATTCAATCCTGATGAGAGCCACCAGATGCTACTGTTACAGAAATAATACATAATAATCCCTAAATCACCCCACTCCCCAGCCCTTCAGAATTTCACCCAGAGGCCCATTTTCAGAGTCATTCAGCCTAGTGGACAATTTTAAGCAGCAGAAGTATTATTTGTATTCCAGCAGCACTTAGTGGTCCCAATTGAGATCAGAGCCCCACTGTGCTAGGTGGTGTACAAATACATATAGTGAGAGTCAGATCCTGACCCAAATAGCCTAAATCTAAATAGACAAGACAGACAATAGATGAGAGAGGAAACAGCTGCACAGAGGAATGAGGTGACTTACACAGGTTCACCACAGCAGGTTAGTGGGAGAGCCAACAACACAGTCCAGGTCTCCGGACCAGTTCCCTGTCAGCAGAACCACTCCACACTTTCTGTTCTCCACAGGTAGCCCACTTTACTGTTAGTTGGATTAATACCAATATATCCTCTCTACTTTGCAGACACACTTCATCAGTCCAACTCTGGCGGAGAGTGAATGTCAGACATCTCCACTGGACACTGCAGAATGTTTATGTAAGGTTCGGGGACTGCCAAACTGTTAAAGGCAAGGAAATTCAGAGTTAAAGCTGCAGCCTACACACCGCCTGGGCCTCTGAGCTGAGTCACAGAACACAACTATAATCACCAAGGCTGTGCCTTACCTAGGCAGAGGCTTAATTTTATTTTAACTACATTTTTTGTTGTTGCAGTTATAGCTTCACATTTTTGCCAGGCCATTGTTCAATATTCTACCTATTGTTACATATTTAGGGCCAGATCCTGAAAATCCTTACCGGCGTTAATAGTCTTTACTTATGCAAGTAGTTCCTTCAATAGGACCGCTCACAAGAACCTGGATTTTCAGAAGTAGGCCATAAGATTGTAATTTCCTTGGGGCAGGGGCTTAATTCTTCTGTGTTTTGAACAGAGCTGAGCACGATTTCAACATATAACAAATCACAACTAATACACTTGGCTTCATTTGCTGGGATTCTCAGAAGCAAGAATAGAATGCATGTTGGCATGTGGAATATCTTCATTTATTACCATGCAAAACTCTACTTAGTAGTAAAGCCATACACTAAACCCTTCAGGCCTGACTCTCATCTGGAGTCCCACAGCTTGTGGGTATCTGGCGAGAAGGATTTGATCCACTTGACAATTCTGAAAGATCCCTACTGAGGTAAATGTAAGTACGCAAATTTCATGCAATGTCAAGATTTGTACAGCACTCAGACTTTGGCAAAAATGGAATGCACACCTGGAATGAAAACCTATGGAAAGTGAATTACTGCACTTCCACAGAAGCCATTTTTCAAACTAACGGCCTTAGCAAGCAGAAAAATATATAAATAAAAATGTGAATAGGCAACAATATGGACACAAGTTTAAGGGCCTGATCCAAAGCCTATTGAAGACAATGGGAGTCTTTCTACTGGCTTCAATGGGTTCAAACCAGGCTCTCTCAGGTATCTGCAAAAACAACATTAAGAGTCATTGAGTTCACTGTGTGGCATACGATGATGTACTGAAGAGTTGGAACATTTGCTCCTGTCCTTCAGAAATGAACATAATTAAGACATTAGTTTACATATTGTAAAAAATAAAATTAACTGCTGTAGAACAGAGGAACCCTCAAACTGTCACATCAGGTTATGATTTGGCAGAGGTATCCAAACTCTCCAGAAACAGAACTCAGCACTACCAGGGTGACAGACACTCTTCTGTAGCAGTGTTGTTCTAAAGCACAACAATGAACTATTTTTTGGCAGAGGGAGAGATAATGAGGAAGATCTCTCCCCTCTTCCTCCAGGTGAGTCCTCGGAAACACTCAGTGTGCTTCACTTAGACACTGGTGTACATCTGTAGTGGAAAGAGAAAAAACCAAACCAAAAACCAAACCAAAAAACTCCTTATTTACATACTATTTTAGGGATCCTCTCATAATTGAATTATCTGTGAGCCACTGATTAGACAAATGTCCTTTCCATCTTTTATACATTATATTTATGGATTATTTTCTCCAACTCTGAAATGACAAAAGCCCATTTCTAAGGTTTCCAGCAGCACAGAATCCTATGTTCAATCTATAAATAATATGGAGTTTCTCTAATCTCCTCCATGCAATGCATAACTTCACAGAGTGCTTTGTTGACTCATTTACTTATGCTTCAGACACTTAGTCCTTAAATCAGTTTTCTACTTATTCTGGTAAGCGGCCAGAGGAACAGCCAAGAGCCCAGGTGTTCCAAACGCATGTAAATAGATACACATTTAGAAGAAAGGAGGTGGTTTACGAAGAATCTGAAGCTTTTAAAGTCCTCCATAGTTCTGGTGGTAAAGGACAACCTCCAAATACCAGTGTCATTGCACACTAATACACTGCTCTACTATACAAATTGGACATGGTGCAATTTACAATATCCTCAACTCTCTCTCTTATCATGGAGACAATACTTCCAAAACTGTTTTTTATAAAATGGCAGTAGTAGAGGGGGGAAAAGGATGGTGACATTTTATGAAAAACAAATTCTAGAATCAGGTTTGCAATTGTGAAGTTTCCACACCACAATTAAACAAAAAGGATGTCCTAGTATTAGCACAAGGCAATTGTGCTACTTTAGCATGTCAACCTTTCCCTTCCAACACCTAAAAAACAACCCACAGCTGTCCTGGTTACAGGTGATCTTTTAGAAGAAAATTTAAACCATAAATCCCTCAAATTGTGCATCTTTTAAAAAGTGTGGGCACTCCTTGTGGTGGCACCCTTGGCTATAAGGGTGCATCTACACTGCCAAATAAAGGCATGCTCTTAACTTGGGTTAGCTAACCTGTGGTGGCTAATGTATTAAAATAGCAGTGAAAATGCAGCAACTCAACTTTTAGCTTGGGTAAACAGGTCCAGTTCAAGCCCAGTTTCCCCTATAACTTGACCTGCTAACCAGAGTTAACAGTTGAGTTGCTTCATCTTCATTATTTTAACCTGAGTTAACACAGTTTAGTACACTTAAGAATACCCCTTTTTTTTTCAGCGTAGACAAACCCAACATAGCTCCTGCTGCACAGAGACCATGTCTTCCCCTCCTGCTTAAGAGACTCTCACCTCACTATCCTAGACTATTTAATTAAAAGCTGAAAAAGTGAAGGCTCCGTCAGTCTGAAGTTAAAGGTGAGAGTTACACTTAAACACAAATCAGCTCCTTCATTTCCTTTGGCTTATTTCCTCTGCACCAGTGAGAAAATTAGTGATGGTTACTTGCTAGGGACACACAAACTTTGCAACTGCCAGACTTTGCTAATACCAAGCACAACCTGTTATGACAATGTTCCATGAGAAGATGCACCTCAATCAATCTCTTGAACAATACTAACCACTAGTTCAACGTGAATACACCCCCTGGGCTCCCCTAGCGTATCTGGTGGATCATCTGACAAATAACTTTTCGTTCTCTCTCATCTGCAAAAGAAACAGAGACCTTTAAGGAAAGGGGACATCACATTTCGGGGCAAGTCACCCAGAGGTGCTGAGCACCCACAGCTCCCAGTGACTGGTGTTGGAATTGTGGCAGCTCAGCACACAGGGGTCGTAGAACAGTTTGTAGAATGGGGTGTAGAAAGCCACTGAACCAACCTGCAAACCCTGTATATGATGGAGACCACTTCAAGCCAGTGGGTGCAGTAGCACCCCTTGTTCCAGCATCGCCGAAATACAGACCCTTACTCCCATGGCATTCCCTAGATCAGTGGCCAGTAATAGATATGGCACGGAAAAAAAAATTATTTCTTTCTAGAAGTACAGGAGTAAGAAAACTGCATTTCATAAAACCAAGAAAAGGCTACATGCGATTAACGCTGGTAACTCCCCAGCTTGCCTGGCTGAGGTTACTGCTAAAAGAAACAGCTTTCCACGTAAGAACTAAAATTCTCTGTAATGTACAGGCTTGGGAAAAGCGCTAGAGAAGCCTTTAACACCAAGGCTAGGTCATCAGAGGTAAAAAGCTTCTTTCCTTGTCTCAGCACTCTAACCCCTCTTACAAAGGATTGGAGTAGAGGGCTATATCCAATTCTTTTAAGAACAGAGGGCAAAAATTCTTGCCAGGTGCACGAATAAGTACTTAACTGAAGGTCAGAAGGAAAAATGGCAAGAATTATATGTATAACCTGCTTGGAATATTTCTATATAATATTGGGAAAAATATACTCTCCCCTAGTGAATCTAATGTGCCCACCACTCCGGTTTCTGGGTGCTATTATGTGAAGAAACCCTCAGGGTATGTCTACTTTGCATGTGTCCCCATATACTGGCTCATGCACATGAATCCCACATTAGCCAAGCCCACTACTGACTCAACACTGCAGAACCGCACACATACCAGACCATTATATCCCCTTGACTGGACCTAAGAAAATATTCAGTGAGCAGCAGAATTGCAGTACATTTTACTTCTAATTCATCTAGAATTCATTGGAAAGGTTTTGCAGGTTTCCTGTGTCTTCTAGAAAATCTTATATCTCAGACATGTTATTGCTTAGATCCAGGTTTTAACTGCCTTAAATAAGAGCATCTAGGCCTAATCTTAGTAGAGTAGAACAAGATCACAAAATACTTGGACTGGATCTCTTTATCTACATTTTGAGAGGTCACCTTTATGTTCAGCAACTTTTCCCAACATTCAGCTTCCAGTAAGGTGGTTTTCAGTTTTCTTTGAGCAAAGAATGACAAATAAATACGAAATAAGTTACAGCCTGCATATATAAGTATTTTTCCTATTGTGATTTTTAGTAGCCATATTTAAGGTGAAATTTAGAGGACATCTTTCATTTTTAATAATGACAAAACATATCTGAAACAGAGCAAATCTTTTAAATCTCCTAGGCTAAAACATATTGCTAAATCTGCAAGGTAGCCACTGATCTCTGAAGTTAAGAGAACATGGCAATACATTTTTCTTGACAAAAGAAACCCTCTCAATGTCCAAGGATTAAATCTAGAAGGGACGGGAACAGGAGACATCCTTCTGCTATTAAAAAGCTGCATGCGTATAGTTGCCACAACTTCCTAACTGGTTACTGCTACAATTCTATAATCTTATCACCCTGAAACATAAAACAAGGGTTTTTTTTTTTATGAAGACAATGGAAACATGTTAAAAACACATTTAATAGAGAATCCTACAATTTCTAACAGGCACGAGGTAGATGGAAGATGCAGCATCCTGGAAGGACCAAATTTACTTAATAAATTGTGTGATGCTAAGAGCCCAAGTGCACAAGCGACTTAAAAAATTCTAAAGACTAGGAGCCAAAGGTAGACTGGTACAACTCTCTTATTCCAGGGCCACTTCTGAGTCAGTCCCAACATAATTTGCAGCAGCCTAATGTCTGCTTTAAGTTACATTGGCTGGCTACAGACCCTAGGGGTATGTCTACTCCGCAAAAAAAACCAACCACCCAAAACCACGGGGCAGTGAGATTCAGAGCCCAGGTCTGCAGAGCCCTAAAAATAGCCAAGTAGACATTCCTGCTAGGGCTGAGACTCAAACTGGGGGAAGAGGATTTCTTTCTATGGAAGAATAACTTCATAAGGTAGTAGCATTTTGAGGCTCTGAATCCATTGCCTCCCAGAGTTTCAGAGCTCAAGCAGAAACGTTTACTTGGCTATTTTTAGTGTTAGAGAGTGAGAAAAAGTCGGTCCACTAAGGCTCTGAGACTCACTGCTGAGTCCCACCCTCACCCACCAGTGTAGACATAATGTAAGGGGCCATCCTCCAGCTGGGGAAAGCTGTAACACAATGAGCTGCACTCCCTCACCACTAGTTCTATACCTGTTAGTCTTCCTCATACCAGGGAAATCCTCAGTTGGAGAGCTATGGCAGTTTTCTGCTCTTTCTGCCATGTAAGTGGCATAAATGGAGCAGAGAAAGCATCTAGATCTAGCCTAGAATTCCTTAAAGGTAGGCTGAACTTGGTTGGACACACTGCATCAAGAAACAAATTTATCCAAAGATCTGTTTACTGAGGAAGAGACTACTGTATTGCATTGTCTAAATGAGGGCAATGCACTTTCTTCCCTTCTCCAAGTCAATTACATTAAATCATTGCTTATTAGTAATATGGACATTAGTAGACTTCTCTTTCTAGGATGCTGGTTGTACAGAAGCTCCAAGTAATTCAAATGGACAGAATCAGAATGTCCTGCATAGTCACATTTTCTTTCTGGTGGATTAGGGCCTAAATAGCATCCAAGTAACCTTACAAACACCTGTTTAGCTTTACAGACATTTAAGATAAAGGAGTCAATGAAGTCAGAGATAGAGATGCTTACCACAGAAGAAGACTGTTTCTAAGGACAGGAATTCTTCCTTGCTGAATTTTGTTTAGTCTGTTCATCTTTGTGCTTTATCAGGAAAACAGGTAGCCAGAGAGTGTACTGACCTAGCACTGAGCTGAACTGTGGCTAGTGCCACCATATGAAGAGCTGGTCTGCAAGAAAGCCTGCTCAAATGCAACCATAATTACAACGGTACAGCATTAGCAGATCCTGACAATTGTTTCTGGATTTTCACTTACTACCCAGATTACAGTCTATATTTGAAACATTCTGGAAATGTTAAGGCCAGACTGGATGAACAACTTCCAACAATTTAATACTTTTTGCTATCCCTTGTTAAACAACTGATGTCATGCTACACAGGTGAGGGTCCATAAGAACCTTTATGATAGCAGATTTCCAACAGCCTGTTTACAAACATTGCAAATATCACTAAGTTAATGGATTCAATTACAAGATTCAATTACAAGATGTTTGTTCTGTGATCATAACACAATGATGTTTGTTCTGATCATAACACAATTCTAGTGTGTATTGTAGATGGGTCCTGTAGCTGGGGAAAGCCTTGGATCAAGACTCCATCTACACTACAGACTGAAATAGTGTTGTGACTGGTTCACAGAATAGCCACAAGGCAACCTGGCTGATCCGGCTGTATCAGAAGTGTTGGGGGACCCTAAGATACTCTGCTGCGGTCTAAGGACTTTACAAGGAGAAGAGAGAGCAGAACCAGCATGGTCTGTGCTGCAGGGGCAGGAGGAAGGACAGTATCAACCTATGTGCTTTAAAAGCTTTTAGTCTCTTGAGAAAAGGTTTTACAGTTGGAACATACCTTGATTATATGCAGTGTTCCCATGCAGTTGAAACAATCTGCAGGTCAATCACATTTGAACTTTGAGGATAACACTTTCATGGCCATGTTATAATTTAACACACAAGCTAAAGTTCATGTTATACAATAAAATAGACAACTGAGTTCTTAGGAGAAAGACTCTGATCATCATATGTCTGTAACCTGTGATCAGGTAGATTATGATGTAATGAATTGCAGTGATGATGCTCAATTTAGCTCAGTGGCTTTAAGAGGAAATGTAAACCCACCCATTCTGAGGGGCATGAAATGAGGAAACAGAAACCACAGAGCTCTGAAGTGAATACATGGCTGAATTTGCTTTTGTGGGCTTTGCTAGTTCATAAATTCATCAAGCTGTGTTTATGAAGATTATGTGCTGAGAAGTGCCCCATGCTAGACTTGTATTCACAAGAGAGCCTTTGATTAACTTAAGCAGGGTCAAGAAAGGTTTCTTAAAATCTGAGAGTGGGCTGACTGTTTTCAGAACTACTTGAAGAAATCTATGATGAAATGAAGGACCCAAAGGCATTTAATTGTTGAACACATAAAAGGAAGTATATTTAAAATAAAAAAAATTGGTCAGACCGTAGAGTCAGTTACCATTTTTAAGGAATTTACAGGGCTGTTGTAGATGAGTCTTTTGGAATAGCCAGTTTATCGCATTGCCTAAACTGGTTTCTTCATTGCACAGTATTTTCTCTTAAAATGTGTGCATTTTTTAAACAATTACATACATATTAAAAATCAGCATTTCTTTGCTTAAACTTAATTAAAACGTTAATACTCTCAGACAACACAGATCTGAAATGGTGAAACCAGTAATTTCCCCCGCCCACCTTACAACAAATTAAATTGAGACAAAATTACAAACACGTTTCACTACATGATTATTATTAATAAAAATCAGATTTTTTTTATAAAGTTGCCCAAAATGCAAGGGATGTGCATAGGTTTACAACTTAGTCATAATATTTTATTTTATTCCCTTGGGTACGTCTTCCCATGAACGGAATGTATTTTGCTGTAGATTACAGGTTTTTTTTCAACACAGATACACCAACAGCATGAACGCTTGCGACTGTCCACATGCATTAAGAGTCAAGACCCAATTTCAAATCTCTAAAAGGTTTACAGAGTTCTTCAAAGAGACAGTATCACATTATCTGGATGTTACATAAAAGTACTATTCTAAAAAACAAACGAAAATAAAACCAAAGAAAGGCCTTTAAAATTTATGAATTTGTTTTGTAATCACGAGACTAATTATTTCAAATAAATAAAGGAAAGCAAGATATCCCAATCCATAAAATCAGACTTGAAATAGAATGTAGTGTTCCACCCCCAAGTTAAGGTAACAGAATCATTTATTATTATTAAAATAGATTATAGAAAGCAGCATCTATTTTGTGCAGTTTTTAGGGGCCTTTGAAATAAAAAGCTATGATTTCCAAAAATATAACATTCCAAAGGACTGAATAATACATATATTGAAACATACATTTTATTAAAGTTTAGGAGAACGGATTAAAAAAAGATACTGTCTCTTTAAATTAGTGTTTAATTTTTTTTCTCCTCTTATCTATTAGGACATGACAATAATTATAAATTTAGGTCACACTACATCTAGGTAGTCTCTAGGGGCCAAGATCTGTTGACACAAGGTCAATAACAAAGAGGATTTCCATGTATGAGGTGGTTCCCAGTATTGATAAAATTCTTCAGTTATCTGGTGAAAGGCCTAATAGACCCAGGAGACTGGAACCCACTGCGATGCTGTACAAACAAGCTCAATGGCTTCCTCCAGATGCCTGATTGTTTCATCAATTTCATTGTTGATAATTGTTAGATCAAAGTAGTGTGCATATGTTCTCTGTAAGATTTCAGATTCCTTTTGCAGGCGCTGAAGAGATTCATCCTGCAGAATGATTGGAAAAGAGAGAGAGAAATTAGATTCCTTTGTTCAGTTTTCTGTTGGTTACAGAGAAGGAAAGAGCAAAAATAAAATCTAATCTAAGGATTCATGAATGACTTATGCCCCCTACCTAATGTCAAATTCCATGCATTTTACAAGGAAGAAACTGTAACTTGCTTCACCCTTGTAACTTTACACAAAATCACAATTCATCAACAGAGGTTACTCAAGACACATCAGGACACTTCTCTAATCTGTGGGAAGGGTTAAACAAACATGGGATAGAGCATGAGGATTACAAAAAATTAAAGTAAGAACCAATACAAACATGGAAAGAGTGCCAGTTCATGAATGAAAATATACATGAATGAAAAAATACAAGCTGTTTGGCATCTATCCAGACATTGATACTGGAAGCATGACAGGACGTGTTTTCAAGTATCAGCTGTTTTTGGACAATTTCTGTAACATCTATTACTACTCAGCATCAGTCTGAGTTCCACTTCCTTTTACTTTAATAAATATTTACTGTGGACACACTAAGGAAATTCTCACTCAATTACTTTCCAATTTCTCTTTCACTACAACCCACTTCTAAAATCTTATGGTCTATCGGAGACTGCATTCTAATTCCAAATTCTACTGGTGCAATTCAAGTCCACCAAGAATAGCTGCACCAGTTTCACCAACTCCACCTTTTCTGACAGTGGTGTTGCAAACCTGCCCTAAATTGAGACCAGGTTATCATATATGGCACAGGTGGGCAAACTGCGGCCCGCGGGACCATCCTGTCCAGCCCCTCCTGCTATCCCCTCTCCCCCGCAGCCTCATTAGCTGCATGGGCAGTGCTCTGGGAGGCGTGGCTGCATGCTCCTGTGGGGCAGTGCGTCTGGCTCTGGCTGGGCCGCATGGCTGCCAGACATACTGCTCTGAGCAGCATGATAAGGGGGTGGGGGTGGGGAGTCAGGGGACAGGGAGCAGGGGGTGGAGGTTCCAGGTGTGGGGGAGGTCAGGGACAAGGAAGGTTGGATGGGGCATGGGAATCTCAGGGGGCCTGTCAGGGGGCAGGAGTGTGGACAGGGGGTGGGGCAATCAGGAGGCAGGGAATGGGGAGGGTTGAATAGGGGGTGGAGTCCCAGGGGGTGGTTAGGGGCAGGAGGTCTCGGGAGGGGTGGTCAGGGGACAAGGAGCAGGGTGGGGGTTAGATGGGTCGGGGATTCTGAGGGGGACAGTCAGGGGGCGGGAAGTGGGAGGAGGTTGGATGGGGGAGGGGTCAGGCTGTTTGGGGAGGCATAACCTTCCCAATTCGGCCTTCCATACAGTTCTGCAACCCCAATGTGGCCCCTCAGGCCAAAAAGTTTGCCCACTCCTGATATATGGCCTTTGGAATCATATTTTGTGGGTGTTCCCATCACTCTCCTCCAAGGCCTGCACTGCTCACATTCTAGGCTTCCAAATGGAGCAGGGTTGCAGGAGGCTTGGGCTATGGATGACTTAGCCCCCTCCCCACCCTGGTGGTGGTGGGGGTGCTGCCTTGGTTCTGTGGTGAGAATGAATGATGGGAGTTTAAACTCTCTTCTCACAATTCCCTAGGGATACCCAAAGATCAGCTGAAATATCCCACAAGCCTCTGCTTCTAGGAAGTGTGGGATAGGTGCCCAGGAGGCAGTGCAAATGAAATGTCATCGCAAAGCGCAATATGGAAATGGGACAAAACTACTCCCAAAATGATACAACCAGTGTGGTCACACTGCATTGTTAGTACCTCCCCTGGTGTTATCCCACCAGTTCAAGTAGCAATGGTTCAGTTCTCTAATGTGCCAATAGATGTAGCCCAGCACTTCAGTGCTATAAAGCACAGAGCAACACTGAGAGGTCTTTTTACTTGACACATTTGGGCCACAACATTTGATTTCCATAGTCTTCATATTAAGAGGTCAACTGGGTTCCCTTTCTTCAACTAAGTCTCTGGGATTGCACAGAATAAAAAAAGATGTGGAAGCTGCACCTTTTGGGGCATCTGAGAATCAGCATTCAGTGTGAGGAAACTGGGATGAGGCACTTTGCCTTTCCTGTACCATGAAACTAACCATTTCCTTGAGTACAGTTCTAGATCCTGATCGGAGCTGCTGCTTTTCTGAAGCATTTCAACATGGACAGTCCCCACTAGTCAACAGAAGGTGACACTCTCTCCGTATCTGAAAACTACATTCAAACATAAATGTAGTCAAGTGCTCCTCACACAGACATGTACAGAGAATGTCCTTTTAAGGAGTGTTATGCACCTAAACAAGCACATGGGGCTTCTGTGAAAAATAATATGTGCAAATTTGTCCTATGCTATTCTCAAGTCAACTACTGATAAAAGAGAGACCTCACATTGTGCTAAATACAACACTGGGACATCTAAAATAACACAGCAACCATGGCAAAATCCTGAGCTCTCATAAATTATCAGAGCTCAACTGACTTCAACAGAGCTTCAATGATTTCTATCAGCTAAGGATTTGATGCCTTGTGTTCAATCTACAAAGTGAAAAATTATAGTTCTACAAGTGCTACATTTTTAGCACTTTCAAGATATCTAATTAAAAAGGTACATTTTATGTTTGTAACCCCAATGTTATTAAAAATATACTGTATTGGACACTGTATATTTCAAATGAGTATAAACCTGAAGCCACTGGACTAATACTGTATGTTAGAATATAAAAGATTCTAGAACTCAGGACACAAAAATGTAGGTTTTCACAGTTAGTTTCATGCCTGTGTCAGCAATACGCAGTAAATGTATAGGTATAAACTTTTTTTTATCTACACTACCTATTCCATAATGGTAAATTAGCAGAAACAATAGAAATCTGCAGGGAATCTATAAAACATGTGGGTATTTCCTTTCAAAAAAGGAAGACAGGAAAGGAATGAGAAGAGTTTCTCTCAAATCTTTATTTCTACTTGGCTCTGGATCTAGATTTTGCAAAAACAAAGAGGACACTTCAAAAATATCTATTAGATTATAGCATTTAACTGTTGTTGTTGCTTCTAAGTAATATTTTATAGACATCTAAGGAGATTGCATTTTGGGAGACCTACACTACTTACATTTACAAATGCAAAATGATACTTTTACCTACTCCTGGAGGAGTTCTGTGCCAAAAAATTAAAAATTTTGTGCACAATATTATACAATTCTGAAAAATTGTGCATATTTTATTTGTCAAAATAATGCAATATATTCACTGGTTTCAATTATTTTGATAATTTATTACAACAATACAATAGAAGTGGGGAAGCACTGGAGGAAATCTCCAAACCCACTTGCCTAACAGTAATGTAACTAGGTTTGACCCTTTATTTCTAGTTATTAGTCAACAAATATATGCAGACATATGCTTAGTGTTACATCATAGACAACTGAAAAGCAAGTGAGGGCTGGGGAATCAAACTCTCAACTTATATTGGCTACTGACCATCTCCAGAAAGGTCAGTAGGAAACAGTTCATGGAGCACATTCTGATAGGAAATTTTTTCAGTACAAAAATTTAGACCACTTCTAATCACTAAAGCACCATAACCATTTATAAGGCCAAACTGTCCGTTGCACCAGTGGTTCCCAAATTTTAATAAGCTGTGAACCCCTTTCATTAAAATGTCAAGTCTCGCAAAACCCCTCCTAAAAATGAATATTACCAGGGATTTTCTCCTTTACCTGAGTATAAGTTATAAAAGTAGTGATCTTGGAAAAAGATAATTTGTTTTTAATTACATGCTTATTACACACTATTTATTATTAATTATTATTTATCATTGCAGTATTTTTATTACATTATGAAAATGGCAACACTTCTTCAAGATCTCACTTTCGTAGCTTGTATCACTTTGAATAAGCCTGTTTTAAGACAAGGCTCCTATGTTTCATCAAGGAGTATCAGATGTGAAACAGCATGAATGGATTTAAGAAGCCAATTCAAAGAGTTCCTCCAACAAAAGCACTCAGGCGTTGAGCAGTCCAGGCAAACAACACACGTTACAACAAAACTTTAACTAGTTCTTTGTAATAATTTAAAAAACCATGCTAGCTGCCTATTTAATTTTAAAAACAGCAAAAAATATCCACTTCCTCTTCCATTTCTTATAAGGAGTCTTGAAGTTTAAATCTCCTCAGTACGATAGATATGCTTGCTTTGATCTGTTAAGCTCTTGTAAGTCCAGGGGTCTGGGCTGCTGACCCTGTGCTGCTTGGGGCCCCTAGGGACAGCTCTGACCACCATTAGGGATCTTTTTCCTAGAGAACCCCCTGTAACATTTTGTAAACCCCAGGGTGTTCACGAACCTCAGTTTGGGAACCACTGCTTTACACCACTCTGGCAATGTAAAAGAGCCTTAAAACATTTACACCTGTTTTATACTCCTGGGGGAATTCACAAAGAGAATGGGAACAATTCACTAAGCAGGCAGGCTTCTATATTCTGCTCTGCTTGATGGAACAGTACCATTCCCACACCTACCTCCTCAGAAACACCCTGTGGCCTTGCCCCTCCATGCCAAGCATACTGCAATAGCAAGCAAGAGGGACACAGTGTGTCTCTCTCTCTCTAACATATGACTTCACAGCTCCCCGCCTTGGGCGGTGATTTACATCTCTACTGGATGCTCCAGGTGCCCGAACCAATTTGTCTGTACTGCCAGTGGAGGGCGGATGATTGCTTTTTCAGATTGCATTTGCTTCTCCGTCAGAAGTAATTTTTCTGTGGGGAAGAAAAGAAATCTGCAGGGGACATGAATTCTATGCATGTGCAGTGATGCAGAATTCCCCCAGGAGTACTTTTCCACTACATTCTTGAGGACAGTAGTAAGTCTTTTATTTTATTGAATTAAGGATTGGCCTGAGCTGCAAAGTTCTGAAGTGGGTCCAAACTTCATTAAAGTTTGGGGAGGAGGAGCCAGACCAAGGTTTTTTTGGCTTGAGCACACCTCTAATTTGAATATATGACAGAATTATCACCTATTTACAAATTCCATATTTACAGCACTATTCGTGCACATATCCTTTAAAAAAACCTGAATATCAGAACGCAAGATAGATATATATACACACACACACGCGCGTGCACGCACACACACACAGTGGGAACCTGCAACACCGCGACAATCGTGATTGAAAAAACCTCGATCGCGATAATGGCGGGGTCACGGTATTGCGGGGTTCTGCTGCATCAAAGCAGCGGCCGCTGCCGCCATTGGGAGCCAGCCGCATGCCGCCCTATAAGCGGATTTGCGCTATAGTGGGGCGCGGTATTCCGGGGTCCCACTGTGTGTGTGTGTGTGTGTGTGTGTGTGTGTGTGTGTGTGTGTGTGTGTGTGTGTGTGTGTGTGTGTGTGTGTGTGTGTGTGTGTGTGTGTGTGTGTGTGTGTGTGTGTGTGTGTGTGTGTATATATGCGCGCGCACACACACAGGAAAACAGCTTTCGCTAAATGTTTCTGGTATGGTGATTAGCAGTTAAAGGATTTATGTCACTTAGCATGTAATTGGTTATAATCAGGCTTCAAAGCTAACATCCCTTTAAGACCTCTCTTTACACTGTGAAGGTTATCTTGGCAACTAGACGGGTATCATTTTTTGTTTTTAAATTAGAATTTTAAAACTAGAGATCTGTAAGGACATTTGAAATCTTTAAAACTTGTATTTTTAATTGTACCAGGTAGTAAGACATTTCAGGCCATGCATTTCTGGGGATTATTACATGTTTTGTGATTGAAGACAGCAAGCATTTGGCTTTGTGCCTCATAAAACCACCAGAACCATGCAATATTTACCCAGAAAGGCAATGTATTTTTGTGTCTTTACTCAGTTACAGTGGGATCCCCGTAAACCGGAGATAGTGCACATGCATTCTACAGTTGGTTAAAATGGCTCAACTATGCATTGCAGGATAAGGCTGTTTGAACCGTGTCAACCACAAAGTCATAATGTATATTTCCTAGAGTAGGAATAAAAGTCTCTGGGTTCACTTTTTTTTGAGGCTATCCTATTCTTTTCGCCAATGAAAAATCCTTCCATTGGAATGAGCTTTAGTACAGATGTCTGAGGACTTTATTACTTTGTATTTTTATTCTAACAGCAAAAGTAATGTTGAGTGGGAACAAGGATGTCTACGTTCTACATCTATTAAAATAATCAGCATTGCATCTTATCAGGTCCTAGCTGGTACTTACAGGCAATTTTCTGCACCATTTTGGCAGCTATGTAAAATGAACAGGAGTGCAGGAAAATGAAAAGAAAGGCAAATATGATAATTCAAGAAAAAACATAAGGAAAAAAGACAGTCATTTACAGATGTGATTGCATCAGGTGTTTGTAAAAATGAAACAAAGCAGGATAACAGGTCAACGTAAAGGGATATTCTTTATGCAAATGAATCTTTTGTAAAAGAAAAAATGAATGAGAAATATGAAGTATGCACGCAAAAACCCAGTTTGCTACATATCATACCACAGCTCCTGTATATATTCCATTCCCTTTCATGCAGCACGATAGATCCAGGTGAGTAGGACCCCAGATTGTATTAGTGTCCACTTTTATTACTTGTTTTTTAAAGTGAGTGTTAGTGGTTCACAGACAGTGACAGTTTTAGCAAATATTCAAATCATTAAAGCATGACTCTGATTCCGCAATGGAGTCCACCCGGATGAAGTTTTATGCACACAGATCAAATTGCAGGATCTTGGCCATAAAAAGTAAACACAGCACAAAAGCATAGTAACAACTCTAAATATTTGAACACCACCCTTTCTTGGTTTAACTCCCCATACATCTTCCATCCCAACTAGGAAAAAAAAGCCCAATCTTGCACGTGCTCACACTGTAGCTTAGTACATCCCCAAAGAGCAATTTGCTTTCTCATATTAACCTTTCAGTTCTCCCCCATCTCACATTCTACAACATGAACTTCTGAATGGTCAAGAGAAAAGTACCACTGATATTTCAGAGTAGGAGATTTGAAACAACACATTGGAGCAATCAGATAATTCTGTAATAACTTTGGGCCAGAAGACACATGGATTTTTTTTTTAAAAAGGCAAAAATAGTACTGAAGATCTTCAGGGGCATTTGTGCATTTACAATAAGTTGTATAACAGATCCAGCTAAAATAATCAGAAAATTGCATAACAATCCAGGACTGATTCTCGTGCTCTTGAGCTTTTTCTTTTTAAACAGTTATGCGAAAGTGCTTATTCAGATACAATTAACACCTCACTAGAGTGAAATAAAAGGAAGGAACTGGTTATAAATGTTTTGTTTGTTCTGGTATAAGCTAAATCTTGAGTTCTTTATGTACATAAACTCTCTTTGAACATTAACTTAACATTTTCTCACAAGCAGGTATCCATTCCAGTTTTGTTCACAATTCCAAGCATCACAATGTTATCTGAATTTAATAAGCCAATTTCTGGTAGATAGTTCTGGGATTTCTTTTCTCAAAGATGAAACTCTTAGTAGCAGCTTCCTCCTTCTACTTGGAGAGGAAAGAGTGAAGTACACTGAATGATTCAGAAACTGGAAATTCTAGGATAGCTGACCAATTAGTTGGCTCAGTGGCCACAGCAAGGATTTTGGAAACAATACTTTTAGGTAGAGAGGAAATAAAACTGACCAATATATTTCAAAAGGATATCAAATGATCAATACTGATCTATAAATCAGCTGATGTTGAAGTTGTCATGTGAAAAGCTCAGAGTACTATGAAGTGCTTCCTTAGTAGTGACAGTGCATGGATCCTTGCAGCTCAAGATTACATTTAAACAAAGGAAAAATCATCTGTTATTCAGTAACATCTCCTCAAACTTAACTTCAGTTGTGTTCTGACCCCACTAGAACAGACAACTGGTCAGTTAAAATGTTGATCTTATTCACATACGGAATCATCCCTTTAATTGTGTCTCCCGATAAAAACATTTACCTGTAATAATCCTTACCTCATTAATACCTGGGGTAATCGTAGGTGCAGCAATAAAAACAACAAAAGGAGCAAACTCTGCAGTTCTCAGGACCTTCAGTGCCTATGTAAAAAACATTAAATACTTGAGAAGAGGAACAAATCAATCAATAGAATAGAAGTTTAAATACACAAACAGAGGGAAGAACTAACAAGACTCTAGTTCAGTTTTAAAATATAATCAAGAAATATTATGCATTAAGACCCTGATCCTGGAAAGACTTACAGATGTGCTTAAGTTTACAGGCCCATTTATTCCACTAAGTCTTTGCAAGATTGGGGCCCAAATTGTATGTTCATCATCATAAAGAACAGCGAGAGCATTGAAAGCATCCAAGATTTCATATACAAGATATTTTTCCTACAGAAAAAACTAAAAATCCGTTTATATTTAGGCTGAAGAATTTGCATTAGCCAGAATTTTTTTTTGCTATGGCATTCTAAACAGGTCAAAATGTAAATTGTACTTTATAGTAAATGCTGACTAAAATATCATAATAAAACATTCTCTGGTTCAGAATATTGTTCAATGTACAGATAAGTTTATTTTTATTTTTGCTGAAGCAAAAATGTTCTGATGAAGCTTTCAAAGCATGAGGGCAAAGAACATAATTCAATAATAATAAACTAAGATCAATGGCCCTGCTAGAGGGGCTCCAACCTACCTCTATGCAGAAGGGTAAATGTAAAGACAATGGTTATGATTAACCTGACTCAAACTGCTGTGATTTATGAGTGACATAGGCAGTTCCACAAATGAGTCCCTCCACCTGACCTGATCCAGACTGAAACTTGGGGGAGGTAGCAAGCAAATATAACCTAGCTGATCTCAACTGTCTGGGCAAAACATAGAGTGAAAGACACTTCTATTCTACTCGAAAGCAGTACAAAGATGCCATTATTTAAAAAAAAACTAGCCTGACAGGCAAGCTAAGTTGATGTTCCTCTCTGCTGCTTGACATCCACCTTCAGATATCATCAGTTATGCATTGTTTCTACAGAAAAACATGGTTATATGAGTCAGGGAAGCTCATAGAACTGAGGATGCCTGAACTTGGCATACAGAAACGGGTAATTAACTAGAACTGGATGCATGGACAAGTACTATTGTAACTGTAATGAATTAAATGAGTTGCATTAGACAATGTAGTCAGATATCTTATTTTTGTTCTGAAAGTCTCCATTAAGGTGAAACAAAGCCCATGAACTGCACTGTCCAGAACCAAACCTGTGATCTCATGAATCCAGCCAGAAAAGAAGAGAAGAGCCAGTGTAGAGAAAACAGACAATATTGGTCACAACTAGTTAATTTTGCTCACAAGGGGATGAGCCCTGCAAACCAAAGCAGTGGCTGGTGAGAAAGAATGCAGACAGCTAATAACCCGGGAAAAATAATTGTCAGGTTTGTTGTCTTCTGGGCTCAGCTGCTCATATTTTTAATTGGTTTCTGCAAGTTATTTCAGGACTGGTCCCTTGTTTCCCCATGTCCTTTAACCTGCTTGACTATGGATTCAAAGGCACCACAGCTAAAAATAAAACATATAAATGAAATTCATATTAATGTGGGAGGTTCCAAAGGAAATTAGTCAAAATGTTCCACTTGGGATTTTATATCACGATTGCAACACTGTGAATAAAGTATTCATATTCTTTGAGTCTGTGAATTTACCTACTCACTGATGCTATTCTAACACACATAAAGACATTAATAAATATAGCTGTAGCCATTCTATAGGCAACACTTTCCTATAATATCAGTGATTGACAGAGAATGCTGTTTCTGGGATTGCTGACCTAGTAACAGCAGGGAAGTAGGGGACAGTCAGGACAATGCAGAACAAAATTCCCTCCTGGGTGTGGTATCAAAATGAAATCTAGGGCTGAATATATTTATATGTTATGGCTGTCTGGCACAGACAATCAGCTGCTTCAATGGACAGGTAAGTGCAGTGAACAATAATGTAACAATAGTTTCTCCCTTATTATATTAAAGTGTGCACTAAACAGATTTTCATAGCAGTACTGTTCCCTTGCCAAGCTAAATGGTGAGCTCATTTCTACTTCTTACATTTACCCTAATGATCAATAGAAGATGATTTCATACACTGAAGTCCTTGTGTGGAACCATTAACACACATACTAAAAATTCACATTAAATGTATGATGAGTTACATGTCTTAAATTCTATGGTCAAAAAATGACTGTTGATAGAATGTAACAAAATAAAATTCAGGTGTCTCTGATAAGCTTTGCCTTTTATATATTTCCAATAAGTACCTGAGGCTCTACATCAAGTATTGCAATTAGTCCCTGTTCATGGATCTTCCGTATTGTTTCCAGTTTTGTCCCATACATTGCATCCTCATGGCTGCCATATTCCAAATATTCATTGTTGGATATATCCTGCATCATTTGGTCATGCGATACAAAGTAATAATTCTTTCCATTTTCTTCATCTTTCTTGGGAGGTCTGGTTGTGTCTGAAACGTCAAATGAAGTGTCAAGGAATACAAAAGGACACAATCTCAATTTGGATTTTTTGTTGGCTTATTAATAGTTATTCACGTAACAATCCATTGCCCAAACTGTTCTAAATCTTGATTTTTTGCATATTTTCAAAGTTTTAATAACTTGCTGAATAGAGGCTTACGTTAGCTATCAATTGTTATTTTAAATGATTTTTTTAAATTTCAAAGGTGCAGGGAGAGGGGAATTCTTTAAGGTATGTGTGTCCATTGCATTTCTGTATTACTGCTAGCACAGATTGGCATTTAGTTTGGCAGAAGACAGTAGGTACTCAATTGACTGCGGAGCTTGTAACACAACTATGCATAGACTTCAAGCATAGGGAAGAGAAAGGGATTTTGAATTCCTCCAAGCCTTCCTTCTTCCTTTGGTGAACAAACCTTCCCAACAGATACTTGCATATTCAATCCCCAGTGACTCTTGTCTGCCTTCAACTCCCTCCTCGAACGTTGATAAATTCTGCAAGAGGTCTCCAGCGTACTCCTTCCTGCCTCTCCTATCTCAATTTAATCTTGGGCTTCAAGCCATCATTCCTACTCTCCACTTCTAAGACCTTGGTCCCATCCTCCCAAAATTCCCTCACCATCTCTCATCCTCCCCGCCTTCCTCTCGTTCCCTTTCCTCAACCTTGTATCCTCTGGTACTATAGACAGAGCTGACAGTATCAACGATAGTTAAGGTTGCCCAACACTTTTCATTATAACACCGTGTTTTCAATTGCTTATAATTTTTTCCCCCAACCATTTAGATCAGAAGCTCTCATATCTCCATGCTTTGGAACAGCGACATGAAATTTGGAGGAGGGTGGAGTCACCCTAATGTCAGGGATGTGTCTTTTGGTGTATTCATGACAATTCACCCAAATATGGCCAAGTTAGAAGTCTCTGAAAAAGTCATAGTAATACCTCTCTTCCGAGCCTGTGTGAAGAGTTTGGCAGCTAGATTCTCCACTGAGTTTGCTCTAGCACAGGGCTGTAGGGTCAGTGCAGAACCTTCACTACAATTGCTTCTCCCAGCTGCCACGGGCTGTTGGGCAAAGGAATGTGGGGAGAGGCAAGTGTGACGCTGGTAAACCAGGTTCTAGCAATTGCCAAGGCTGTAGGTGTCAACTGAGTACTGAAATTCATAACTGGAAACCAGATCAGCTCACTCATAGGTCAATATTGTTCAAGTAGGTGTTAGACTTGTAAAGATGTCCGTAAGTTGCTAAATACATTAATCTAACTTATAAAGGCTGTATCCCATGCTATAAAATAATATGCAAGTTTTGCTTTATAATTATAAAAATGTCTGCTGTCAACTTATGAACCTAGGCAGGAAGAGTGGTTCCCTGTCCCATCAAGGACTATCAAGACTAAATGGGCCAATGTATGACAAAAACTCAATCCACCCATGAAGTTACGTGCAGGAGCGATCATTCCAATGTTTTGAACTCCGGGGGAAGGGCATATAAAGACGCTTACAAGAAGAAATAGCTCTCTCTTTGCTTTTTGGACTCTCACAAGGGCTGGAGCTAAGAAATAAAAGCAGAGATCCCTAGGGTCAACCTGGGTTAGCCCTAAAAGACATTCTGTGGACAGACTACAACAACTCTGTCACCTTTCAGAACCACAGACTGTAACTCATTTGTGCTTATATGTTGCTTGCTTTAACCTGTAAATAACTCTCTTGGTTCTTTTCCCAAGTTAATAAATTCTTAGTTTATTATAAGACTGGCTACCAGTGTTGTCTTTAGTCTGAGATCTAAGGTGCAAATTGATCTAGGGGTAAGTGACTGGTCTCTTGGGACTGGGAACAACCAGAATATTTTGTGATTTTTGATGGGAGTGACCATTTATTACTAAGTTCAGCTTGCCTGGGTGACAAGATAGACTGGAGTATCCAAGGGTGACCCCATGGTAAGACTTTTACAGTGATCTACAAGCTCTCATTTATTCCTCGGTTGGTGAAATCTAATTACAGGACATATCACAAATTGGGGTGTCTGTCCCGCTTTTTGACAGTCTGCCCTGTTGGCACTCATGGTTGTGAACCACTCCAGACAGCATGACAGAGGGATTTTTGGGAGTCATAACCATATACACAGTAGTTTAAATCATGACCATGGATCAATTTGCCAGAGAGAATGAAAGAGAGAGAAAATGTGTGTGTATAGGAGAAAAGGAGGGACCTGGGATAGAGTCCTGAATGACATCAGCATGATTGCAGTGCAGAGAAAGAGGAGCTGCCCAGGGAGAGGCTTATTAAATAGTCACAGAATTAGAAGCACACAAACAGAATCCCAAAAGCCATAGGTGACAAGTGTGTGGTAAGAGCGGAATTGACTGCTGAAAGTAGCAGGGAGAGAGAGAGAAGCCCTGTAAAATTGGCAGTGAGAGGGTAATTGGTGACCTTAGTAAAAATGGCTTCAGTGAAAAGAAGAGGGTGGAAGCCTTAATGAAGGGGTTCTAAGAGGGAATTTAGTGGGGAAGCAGTTGAGGCAGTGGGAGTAACCAGCACAACCAAGGAGTTTGTAGGCAAAGAACTCTTCTTAAATCCATATGATTTTTCTGTGTCCGCCAGCACAGCACAGACGGGTTCTAAAAATTAACACCAAGGGCTACATAAACTATAAAAACAACATCCCGTAACTACAACCTTATTTAGAAAACAAACAGCTAACAGGGTGTAAATCTGTCTAGGTTCTTATGACACAATCATCACTGTCATGTCTGAGCATCCGCGAAGGAGATCTTTTGGGTTCTGTGGCCCTTCACGCTGATGAAGAAAGTGGAACTGGGGACAGCTAGCTGGTGGAGGTGTTTGTGCCCCTGGTCTCAGAATGCTGAATTTGAGGAATAAATGTGTGCTCTCCACTACTTAACTAACTGCAGAGGGTTCTGGGGCTCCTGTGGTAGGGCATGCAAATCCTATAGTGGGGATTTATGACAGCAAGGTCATGAAGGAGAATCAGGGATTTTGGTAACACTTTATTGCAAACAGTAAAATGAACTGCACTTTGCTCTGATCCAGTCTCTGGATAATTCTATGGGAACTTAAAATAACAGTCTTCAAGGCTGTATGTAGAATAATATCAAACAGTGAAATAAGGTAAACGTATAAAATGTTTAATCAAAATCCAATTTACATTTCTTTTCATGGGAATTTTGTGACCTTAAGACCTTCTCCTGTCTTGACTGATCCAGACACATAAAACTAAATACTTAAAAGATATATATGTGAATAAAAAGTGACTGTTAAGGTTTAAACCTTAAAATGCTGAACATATGGAGGAAGGATGCCTCAATAAAAACATAGGTTTTATGGGAATAGTATGAAAATGTTCCAAATGGTAGGGACGCTGTGTATATTTAGGTGCATGAATTGACAGGATTTTTCCATGTCACACCCTCCTTCTCCCCCACAGTATTATGATTTAACGACCCTTAACTTGCACTTAAGCTTTAACAGAGTACAATGACACAAGCAATAATGAACTGGACACATCATCATATAGGTTATAGATATAACTTTGTGCCACATTTAACATTGCTACTTACGTGGAATAGGGTATGCAAATCTGTCTGGGTGTTTTGTGATGAGTGTATTTTTTATGTGTCTTCTTCCAACCCCATGTGCACCTAATTCACAACAGAAAGATGAAATTTATATTCATCACCATTAAGAGACTCAAAACATACTGTTAAAATTACTGTTCTTTATAGAATGATAAGGTATACTCAAAATTACCTAGTAAGACTAGTGTTTTCCTTTTGAATGCTGGCAGTTTTACTACTTCTTCATATGTGACGAGATCTAATTGATCAAATACTAAAACAACACAGAATAGAAAGATAAGAGAAAAATGTTTATGAAGTGAGTTAAGAAACAGATTTTCATTTATGCCAAACTAATTTTAGTAACAATATTAAATGTGCATTTCAAAACCATATTTCTAAAAAATGTAAACTGACAATACTGAAATATATTTTAATTAGACAGTTTACGGTTGCAAGTTTAATAAAAACATTCATTTCTAAGTCCACAAAAATGGTTAAAAACGTAATAACATTCAAAGCTATTGAAAGGCTCAGAACAGCTTGCATGTCATTTCATGCAGTATTCAGTAGATCATCAAACTAGTTAAAATGGCATGCTATCATATTTTTTGCATGCCTAGGAAATTAGCAGAACTAAATAAAGTATACAGACAGTGACCAACATTAATATGATATGAGAACATCTATTTACACTAAAGGTAGAGGCTACTTTTAGTAATCATGTTTTATTAGAGAATTATGAGAAATGCATAAGCAAGTAGCTTGAATTCATGTTTTGTGGTTTTCTTTTTAAACTACCATGTTAATTATAAGTAGAGTTCTCTTCAAACACGTGCTATTTTTATTCACATGCTTTTAAAACTGCATGAAGATTTGCATCAAAAAGTGATGACATTTCTGCACAAGGAAGAACCTCTATCATACTGAGGGCATATTTATTTTTTTTTAAAAAATCTCATTTTAGTAAAATCTTAAGTTAACTGCAGTGTATATTTTCTGATCATTGTCAATTGCCAAGGTACAGTATGTGCATCAAATCAAGTTTTCTCCACTAAAATAAGGCTGTTCCTCTTTATAGCCAATAATAGAATATTTGAGGTAACACAATCATTTCAGTAAAATTCTAATGAAAGAATGAGGCAGGTGGCTGCCAATTATAAAGAAGAATGCTTTAATTTAGAGATAAAGATTGTGGCAATCAGCAATTATGAAAAAGAAGGGGGATCCATTCTAACAAGAATTACCAGTATTACAATCCTGGTCTTAAAAAGGAAGGAAGAAAAGAAGCCTACTATATTATGGCTTTAATTAATCCCAGTAGTCATTGCAGTAACGTAGTTTGCAATTCAGTTCCATTTAATATACTTAGAAACCTTTGTACAACTACTTCAACACACTGTTGGTCCCACTATCAACTGGCCAGTTTAGTTATTTAAGACTTCTTAACTTAGAAAATATATGGATTTGCAAACTTGTTAGTCTGTCAGAAAACATTCTGAATTCAATTTAAAGAAAAAATATCTCCCTCAAAGTTTCTTCAAATATTAAAATGTACTTTTAGAGGAAGGTTCTGGCTATATTTTCCTTCACTCCAAGAACCTACAAAGATGGAGTACACCTCTACTGTAACTTGAATTCATTTAAATTAGCTAACCAGTTTATTCAACACTAGAAAGAGCTGTGTATCTATTTTATGCTAACCAGCTCTGCCACTTTAACTATATAACCCTCAAATAACTCATCCTATTGGGAAAAAAATCCAGCCTTTATTCTTCCTGAACTGAAATACAAATCAGCAACAAACACCACAAACAAACAACAAACATGGTGCATATTAATATCTTAACCACAGACTAGCAGCATGAAGAAGATATGCTTTGGTCTAAAGGGGTCACCTAATGACTGTAGGGTTTTCATACACAAGTGGAAAATGATTTTTTTGTACACAAGATATGAGGAATATAGGGACACATTTAAAAACAATTTTTAATGCTTCTGTGCAACTAGCTAATAAAGAAAAGGAGTTATTGAAAGGAAACAGTAAGAAGCAAATAAAGAGGCATTGTCACTTGACAGGTTACTTACATGCACAGAGGCCATTGGGAGTAAGACAGCATGAAAAATGTACAGGGGTCATTGAGATATGGCTTGTAATATATTAGTAAAATAAAAAATATATGCACAAAATAAACTTTCCCATGCAATATTCTAAACACAAGGCAAATAAACAACATTAAGAAATGATAAACGCCTTTTATAAAAGCTTGGCAATATTCTAATAGTCATTATTTTATGCATACTGTGAAGCATAACTTAAATTTGAGAAATGATATTTTACAAAGTCCTGCAATAGCATTTCTGCAAAAAAAAATAAATAAATATTTTTTTCCAAATACATTTAAATATCACTACAGTGTATTTTACAACACACCTGAATCTAATAAAGATAAACTATTAAGTAATGTTAACTTTGGTTGATTTAAAACAGACTTTTGAAAGATTTGGCATGTTACTGTACACTGTTTGAGGACTTGGCCCAAGACTTGAGAACTGATTAGGAACAAAAATGAGGTGTGATAACAATTATCTTTGCAGCAAAGGAGAATATTCTGTCTTTTTGACTATAATGAGTAATTACACTATTTTCTTCATGGTTTCATAAACCGTTTAATCTGGTGACAAGCGCCAATGATACACTGGCAAATCACACCAAAATCTAAGCTGTTTCCCTAAAATATTTAGCAAACCATACATTTGTAGGTTTAAGATTAGCAGCCATGTTAGTCTGTATCCGTAAATAAGACGAAGAAGACTTGTGGCACCTTAGAGACTAACCAGTTTAGTTCAGCATAAGCTTTCATGGGCTATGCTGAAATAAACTTCTTCATACATTTGTAGTTGCCTGCAAGGCTGTTTTACCAACTACATTCCAGAACCCTTTTTCTCCTCTATAAAACAGTAGCATGGGAGAATACTCAGAATGGGTTGTTTAAGTATTGCATAAGATTTAAAAAATGTGTATGTTAAAAATTTCCTGTGAAGGCTCCTACAACAAAGAGGAGAAAATTCTACCTTTGGAAGCTTTTGTGTGAACCCCCCATCTATTGAGTTTGAATTAGATTCCTCAGATTCAAACTAACTCTGCTGTTTTTTGTTTCTAGTAAGATCCAAAACAAGAAAAGGCCTATTTTTCAGTTCCGGAGCACATATTACTAAAATCTCCTGAGACCAGCCAGTTTGTGACATCCTGACTCAAAACGGTGGAAATCTCCAAACAGATGATCTTGTAAAATTTCTGTCTTTCGAGATCAGAAATCTCACAGGATCATGACTGCCATTTGGGGCCCAAATCTTATCAGAACTGCTCATAAGATTCTGGCAATCACACATCCAAGCCCTAATTGTTCATTATCCCCACACTATAACCTTATCTTGTTATGAAGATGAACAATTTATTCTTGGCCTATTGGTACTTAGAGGATTGGAGCAGGAACATAGGTTAAATACAAACTATTGTAGTTCTACTCATTTTCAGAAGGCTATATACCCCTCAGGAAATCAATCTAATTATATATAAGAAAAAGAATACTGTACCATTTGAGGGTAGCTCTATTGAGTACCGCATTTACCAAACTTAATTATGTCTTACAGGTGTAGTATTATTTTAGTTAACCTCTTGATGCCCTGCAATCTCCAGCATTCGATAATTAATCTAAATCAAAGACACTAGAATAAATTAAGATTTTCCAAACAGACCCTAATTAGAAACCCATAGCCTGATTAGCCCGCTGTTTCTGGGCATATGTACCAATGGTACTATGTCAGGGATACCATTTTTTTAAACTGTGTTTGTTATGATGATCTTCTATTTTTATTTATAAATTTTGTGAGAAATATGGTGCTCTTGGAGGTGAGAGGCTAACAGCATTGGCCATAAGTAGGAGTAATACAGGCAAGCACTATGCAAGCCAGCACACCTCAATCATAACCTGAAATATCGCTGCAACTCAAGTCACCAGGAAAGTCTGGCCTGTACTCCTCATTCTTAATCTAGTTTTCTTACTAATTTCTGTAAGATGGTTGAAACACTATTTTAATTAAATGCAAATGTTAAAATGGTAAGACCAACTCAAACCAATAAAAGAAATTAAATAAAAAAATCTTCAACCTGTATTCATCTTGTCTTTTAATGCTTAGATACAGTACAGCTAGGGTTTAGGAACAAATGAGTGGTTTTATATTTAATACTATATGTTCTACTGCAGGTCCAGCAGGACATCAGCTGTACTGACATGGCAATTGACATTACATTGTGATTAATCTTTTGAGAAAACCAAAAGCTTCCACTGACACTTTAATGGGCTCTTCTGCTTTGGACACCAGAGGGTCATGACCGGAAAAGCTGCAGTTAATGCAATACATAAAGACACCTCACTATAAAATGTTGGGTTTATGTATCCTATGGTTCTGATAACATCTTAATAGCTCTAGTGACAAGACTATAATAATGTATTACCATCATAGTTTGCAACATAAATAAAAATGCAGTAAAAACAGGTTAAACATATTGACTATTTTTTTTTCAAATAGTAAGATACTTCAATTCCACATAAAGAACTATTGGCTCTATCCAACTCCCATTGAAGTTAATGAGAGATTTGCTGGATCAGGCCCAATGAGTCTGCAAAATTTCAGTTTTCAAAATTTTTCAAAATCTACCAGAACACTTTTCATTTTTTTAGCATTCTGGATAGAATACGGTCCTTGTAACTCAGCCAACTGCAGGCATTAAGGGAATAACTCCAAGAGTTTGTCTAATTTCAGCCAAATGCAATCAAGGTGATAGATGTTTAAAGCTGAATCTATGGTATAACTTGAGAACATAGCAGAAATTATATGTCATTCTAATTGAAGTTTAACTGCGAAATCACACTTTGTAACTTGATAGTGCCGTTTATTCTTTCAGCTGTAAAGCTTCAAGAAAACACCTTTTTGCAAATCATGTTTTAATTTACATAATCTATATTAACAAGAATGTCTGGATGCTGCTGCAGAGTCCTCTGTAGGCAGGATGTATAGTATGTTATAAAACACTTTATACAGACTACTAAAGCTATATCTCAATAGCTTCTACAGTTCCTTGAAATACTGAAACCAGAGCAGTACAATACTACTGTTGGCTATGTTATAGTGAATTTATCTTGTTGCAGATTGCTTGGATTTAATCTTATTGGTTAAATTTAAATACTGGACAGAGAATGAGTGTAGAACTGCTGGTATAATTACAGTTTTATTTACCTTTTCTTATATAACTCACTAGGTTTATGGCAATGCCAGTGGGCAACTAACAAACGAGATTTGGCTAGCAAAGCAATTTTTATCCCAGACTCAAAGACCCTTGCTTCTCATACCTGCATTGTGCTTTGCCAAGTATTTGTCTTTGTACTGCTTTTTTTTCTTTCCAAACCAAGTACAGCTGGCCTGCTGCTCCTGTTTGGTCTTCTCCATGGCAATACAAGCTACTCGCCTCGCATGGTGAAGGGGAAAAAATAACTAATTAGCTTGTTGTTATGGATAACCTAGTACAGTATCCCTTGTTCACTGAAGTATTAACTCTTCTATTATAAACATGTATAATACTTCAAAAAGAAGGCTGTTTTAATTTATGAGTATACAGCAAGACTTCACAAAACTTTCTTTTATTAAATTAAAGATGTCCAGTTACAGAGATGAATATTAATACATGTGTTTTACAGGTGTATTGCAATCAGACTGTTCTTAGAGCTCACAGCTCAGGAGAAAGAGGGGACTAAGATGGCTTTAAACCACATTTCTGTTCCCTGATGCTAGGCTGCTTCAGGGTGTGGAGATGCCCTGGCATAATTTAGACAGGAGTGAAGATCTGGGTAAGATACAGTAGTCTCCTGGGGCTGTCCTATAGGTTGCAGTGCCAGCCAAAATCTCCACATTGCTGCATGTTGCACCCCACTGAAACATACTTCTCCCAACCCAGCATGCCCTCTATACCAGTGGTTCTCAACCAGGGGTATGTTTACCCCTAGGGGTATGCAAAGGTCTTCCCAGGGGTACATCAACTCAGCTAGATAATTGCCTAATTTTACATCAGGCTACATAAAAAGAACTAGTGGAGTCGGGACTAACTAAAATTTCATACAGACAATGACTTGTTTACACTGCTCTATATACCATACACTGACATGTAAGTACAATCGTTATATTCCAATTGATTTATTTTACAAGTATATGGTAAAAATGAGAAAGGAAGCAATTTTTCAGTACTAATGTGCTGTGACACTTTCGTGTTTTTATGTCTGATTTTGTAAGCAAGTAGTTTTTCAGTGAAGTGATACTTAGGGTATGCGAGACAAATCAGACTCCTGAAAGGGGAACAGTAGTCTGGAAAGGTTGAGAACACTGCTCTATACAAAGATAAATATGACAGAGCTAAATTCATTTTTACAGAATCAAAAAACTTACCATTCTTGAAGCTCAGGAGAAGGAATGAGACCTGCAGTACCATTTTTGGAGTTCTCTAGTTTACCCTGCCACCAATTGTGATCATCTTTGCTAATGATCTGGATAATGTCTCCAACTCTAAATCTAATGCCAGCTTCTTTGCAGGGGATGAGGTCGTCCTTTGCTGGATCATATTCAAATTGTGCTCTTACATATATCTATAAAACAGGAGTTTGTAGAAGATATTGCCATATTACCACTTATTGGTATTAAGTATAGTAGGTGAAAAACTGATCTGCATGTCTAGCTACCACACACTGTATGCTTACAAGCAGAGGAAGAAACAATGATGAAAGCATAAGTGGCAGCTGAAAACAATGGAGACAATGTGATGTTACCTTTAATACTGGTGAATTCTACACTTTGTAAAGTCTAAAAGTAACAACAAATGTTCTCATGCTGTGTGGACTCTTATCTACAAATCTTTAATACAGATTGTTGGAGTTACTGCAAACTTAAAACTGAAATCTAAATTTGCATATTATTAGAAGTCATCTAAAATTACAAGTTGAAGGTAAGTATCACATTTCATGGCTTGAACTGTACTTTACCTTCAACAAAAGTTATGTAACACATTTTCAAGTTGGATGATATTTTAATGATAAGAAGTATTACTATATAATTATTAGCATTCCTTTAGACTAACCAAATTCTCACTAAACATAATAAGAAATCCAGTATAGTACCTATTAAATATATTTGCTTGGGTGAAGTCTAGGTAATCTCTGTATTGTTTAAATTAGTGCAAATCCATTCTCAGTTGTATATAAACTTATAGGAGCCAATAATGATAGGCAATTGCAGTTCTTTCAATACCAGTTTCTTACTTTGTGTGTCATCCTAGAACAATGGTATTAAGATGAATAGTCTGAAAAGGTATACTTTCAGGCGCACGAGCAGCAGAAATGAAGTTTTTAATTGTTTTGTTTTAAATAATCTAATAAGGCTTTGCATTTATTTAGTGCCATGACACAGAGGATCTCAAAGGTGTTAAATGTCCTGACCAAGGTCACACAAAACATCTGTGACAGAGCTGAGCATAGAAAACAGATATCTGAACTTTCGGAGATACGTTAGTGTTACAAGATCAGACGTGATGGTTTGGGAAATCTGTCAATGTACACCTTTATGAATTCTGATTGATTTTATGAACTCTGTGTACAACTAACCCTCAACATGGATTGAATCAGCTACTTGTTGACGAGAACTATATCAAATACCATGCACCCTGACAAGAAGGACAATGAATATGCTAAAGAGACTGGACAAAGTAGAGGAAACTGGTGATCTCAGGTTATCTGCTGGAGCAATGGAATCCCCAGGAGAAAGGCAGAACAAAAGAAGAGATATTAGAAGCTGCTGTTAAATAGACATGCTCTCTCAATTAGGGAGAACCTTTCGGCTGCCGTGAGTAACTGTTGTAAGGCAGAGAGAAAAAACCTGAAGACTCAGCAGGGAAAGGAGAATCATAAGACCTTGAAAGGATCGACCAGAACCCTGAAGAGTGCTTGGAGTGATGAGGAAACTGGAGAGGGGGCTTTTGCATGCAAAGTTTGCTGTAGTTTGAAAGATGTGGATTCTCATATAGCAGCAGCCGCTGTCACATTCCAGGTCTTTCATTAGTGGTCTCTGTGGCGAAGCTGGGACTTCAGGCTTATAATAATGCTGTGGATCTACAGGATTATGATTATGCCAACTATATCATATGGATGTAAAACATGGGCACTGAGGAAGGCTGAAGCGTGGTGATTGATGTTTTTACTTCTCGTCTTCAACAGCTTGTTCATATTAAGTTGCAGGACAATTTTAGCAATGAAGATATTTGTGGCTGAACCCCGCAATCACCTCCATCAGCACTGGTTTAATCTTGGTATAGACATATTATAAGGATGGAAGACCAATGAAATGTGTTTACTAAGGAATGCCGCTACACGGCTGACAATTACGTGGTTGTTAAACATTTCAATGGCACAAGAAGATTGCCCGTGATGGACACAGATACAACATCCAGCTTGATTGTCTGAAGGACATAGCTAGAGATCAATCTGGTTGGCACTCGATATGTAAGGAGGCTCTGTCCCTTTGGGATTTGCAATGGTGGTGGTGAGGATGATTTGTTATTTGTGTACTGATTTGTAAATCGCTATGCTTTCCTTAGGAATAAAGCACACATTTTTAAGAAGTTACTCTGGAAAGCCTCTGGGTTGCTTGCTGAAACTGTCACATGTTCCTGAAGGGTTAAACTAAACCAGAGTTCTCACGAAGGTGGGGCTCTGGAAAAGATAATGAGGAGACCTTGGTAAGGAACTGGTCTAGGGACCTAGGGCAGTGGGGTCCCACTTCTGACAAGGGGTACTAGGACAGGGAGACTGAGAAGCTAGAGACAATGCTTGGATGCTGCTCTGCCTTAGAGGACTTAGAAGCATGCAGGATCCAGAATTTGGATTCAAATTCACCAGGATTCAGCAGCCTGATGAATGTTCAACTGGGAACACCCTACCAGGTCTGTGACACCATTCTTTCCCTCATTTAAAATTTGATTATAGTCAGCAAAGTAAAAACAGCACTGTGGAATTTTATGTTTATTGGCACAATACCACCTGCCACATCAAATGTGCTTGGTTTGCCAGTAAGATATTTTTCCCTAACTGGCAGCCTTGAAAACTCAACCTGGAATCTTTATGGCTCTTGTAGACCCACTAGTAAGAAAAATTCTGCAACTGGAACTTAGTTAACAATTCTGTCAGCGCTATATAACCCAGAAAGGACTATAGCTCACTCTGTGATTGTACTGCAAAGCCAATAGAGCAAAGAAGTTAAGAGGTGTTTTTGGTCAGAAAAGCAAGCAGATGTGTGTCTGAATACACACAGTGAAGAGAAACCGTACACAGACACTTTTCTGACCACAAATTGCTCTGCTTGCTTTACATCATATGCATTTTAAATAAATGATCGTAAGAAAGAGCAATATACTTACTTTTATAAACATTTATCCACCTACCTTTCTTTCAAATTCAGCCAATAAAGCTCTAACAGTTTACTTATAGCACCAATATGCTAAGTATTATGGCACTATAAAACTAACCCAATTCTGTTCCTCAACACTGTTCCTACTATATGCAATATTAATATCATCAGTCACCGCCCTTCATACATGTAATATAGTTTGTCTATTTAAAATGATAGCACCTGATGACAGGTGCCAGAGTAGAAGGCCTGATTTTCAGTATTTTAAAATCTTATCCTCACTTTACCATTGACTGTGTGTGACTTTGGGCAAGTCACCTACCCTTTTTCCTCAGTGGAAACATCTGTAAAATGGGGATTTAAAAACACTTTCATTGTTTTTACTAATTTGTTTTTTTGTGATTTGATCATTATTGCAGTCACACTTGCATTTCCCCCTTTCTGGTACGAACAGGCTAGAATAGTTATCAATGTTTTGTACCTCTAGAAGTTCCTCCTTTCTTTTCCCTCTTATTTCCAGTATGAGTCTTCCCTATGCACCATGTCTCCATCTAGAGACTGCTTTGGCCCTTTATGGAAAAGTTTGGACTTCCTTAAACATATCTTAGAAGTCCTTCAAAAACCTGGAATGGGTCCAACTCCCTTCTGGTCCCATGGTGAAGGAAAGAGGTGGGCTGGGCAACATTCTGGTTCAGGTGAAAAGGAACCCTGCAAAGGAAACTGGAACTGAAACTGCAGCTGTAGAACAAGGTATGAGGAAAACCATGAAAAAATATATGATTCTTCCACTGTCCTGGCCAAACTTGATGGACACTAAGAAATACTTCAAGGGAAGGAAAGCAAAAGTCAAGCGAATACAGAGTCTTAAAGGGTGTTTCACAGAGCATCTAGTCATACAGATGTATGACTAGACTCAGGCTGCCTGGGACTTCTAGAGACAAAAGGAAACTGCAGGACTTCAAAAATGGGAAACAAAGAGAGTAACGCATTGCTTGAACAGGTCCCTTTACCTGAGCCGGATTAAAAAAAAGACCTTTACAGAATCTTTTCATCCTGAAGTTCCTTGAATTTCAGTTGTAATGAGATTCCTTGTAAATTATTCCCAAATCTTTGCATTGCTAGAGCTAGGGATTGAATATCTAGTTCCGATTCAGAGGAAGTTTCCCCTTTTTCAGAGGCAGACCTTAGAAAGGCTGGGCCTGCAAGAAGTCATTAATGAGGATGGATCTGGGGCCTCCTGTGCTACATGATGGTATAGTAGCTGAAACAAAGAAAAGTTCCTTGAAACTGCAGAGGAGAATCATTAGGAAGCATATGCAGAGTCCTTAAAGCGGTTTCTTGGAATCTTCTTTGGAGGGCAATGTCCTGCTTTGGCCCGTGAAACTATATACAACTGTTTTAGTTCAATCCAAGATGATAAGGCTGAGAAGGGACTGACAAATCCCGTGAGCTCCTTATGTTACAAAAATAAAAATTAAATAATGGAAGGCTTCCTGGCTCTTCTGATCCAACATGCACTTTTGAGAGAGAATCTGCGCCAATGGCTGAGCTCCTTTTCCCTCTCTGCTGGTGGTGAAGGATGGATTCACATGTCACCTAGCTCCAGTGCAGTCAGGGCCCTCTGCTCCCTCTACCTGCACAAAAGCAGGGGCTGCTCTTAATAGGACAGATTCTGCCATACTTACTCACTTTTTGTTTCATAAATAGCAAAGAAAAGTCCTATCCAAAGGGCCTCAAAGCAGAATCTGGCCCAAAGAAGACACCTGTCACTGAGGACAAAGTGCTGCTGGAGACATGCAAACACTACAGTGTGTATTTCATATAGATGCAGTCACATAATACACATAAACTCAGGTGCATATTAGATACATAAAATATAATTATCTGTGTTTGGATATTTACACACCCTCAAATATCTAACTAAACCAAGGTGCTCTGTAAGCACTACAGGAAAAATGAAGATGGACTGTAATTCAGTTTACAGAGATATGAGCTAAACATTACAAAAATCTTTGAAAAGAGATCAGAAACAAAAATAATCTCTTTCCCTTAAACTCCTTGTGAAATTTGCTCAAAATTTTCCAGAAGAAATCTGTACCTTGGAATGAAATGTGGTGCATGAAATTTGCAGTGTGCTGGTTTTGGTGAAGCTAGAGTATGGGGTTGTAAACTAGCCTTATAAATGGGATGATAACATCAGATTTAGTGGCTCTTCATAAAAGTAATCCTTAGTATTTAGTAAACATTAATAACTAGTTATGAACTAAATTAAAATACTGAACAACGTAGAATGATGTTTTAAGTTATCTTAAGCTTTCTTTCTTTGGCTCAGTTTGATCTAAATTCCTGGCACAGCATAAAGCTGTGCTTTATTCCAAAGTGAAAACCTGTGCAGGTTTCAAATTTAAACAGTGCTGTGCATGCCTATTAATGTGTTCTTAATAATTAAAACCACCACACAGTCTGAAATTACAATGAACTTCCCAGTCTCTCTCTCTCACAAAAAAAAATGGATGGAAAAAACATTACTGTGAATTAGCCATATGCAATGAGTTAAAAACAAAATGGACGCATTCTTCAAGCTTAAATGTTATAGTCCAGCACATACAGAATGCAGAATGGTAAAAGGTAAGAAGGGGTTGGCTACTAGCAGCTAGATTTAGAAAAGTTCCCATGGAGGATATCTATTCACCTGTCGTCCTTTTGGTTGTGTTGTTGATGGCAAGTCCTGCAGAACAAAGCCAACCCAGGAGAAGAAATTTTCATTTTACTTTTTTTTAGAATATACAACATAATTTGTTACATTACAGCAAAATGTTACATTGTACATATGTATAAAACATTAACCCATTTCTTAGAAGTTCTTACTTCTTAGAGAAAATTAAACCCAGGCTGTTTAGCAGCAAGCTGAAGAAAGCAGGTAAAAGTTTAAGCAGATAGAAAATGTGCTTTTTTAAAAATAAATGATTCAGCATCTTCAACACAAAAGCACCTGCAAGTGAAAAAGGCTTTTTATAAGAATGCCTTTTTCAACTTAATAGATACTTAAATTAGATGTGTGTCTAGAAAATAAGAAATAATGACAATAAATATTATTAAATTTTAGCTTAGATATTAAATGTTAAATTGTGACCAGTAATAAATTTATGAGTGTCTCTATTATGTTGCAAGTTCAGTATTTTTCACAGAACTTTACTGAAGTTCTCCATCGACATAATTATCTTTGATTGTTATAATTAAAATATTTTACTTTGCAGCTAATCATTTCTAAACTGTAATTTACTTTTAATAGTTGATGTAATAGCTGCCCTGCTCTGGGTTTTTCAGTTGATACACAATCCCATGAAGTGATGGCATTGTTGAAGTTATCAGAGTGTGCAGAAACTGAGTGAAAGCAGCACTCTTACAGAAATCTTACAGAAGGAACTTGCAGATACAGATGCTTTGTAATGTTTTGCCATTTAAATCACAACAATGACAAATGATAAACAATACAAATTTCAACATCTATTTAGAAATATCTGAAATCACGAGCATCTTTCTACCTGAATACATGCTGAACTGGAAGTACTTTGTGTTAAAGATGTGATGATACTAGCTTGGTTTATAGTGCAGTTTAAAGCCACTTCCTTTTGCTTTCCATACCCAGGCAAGGCTCATATTTCACAAAGTATGTGCACGTACCACAACAGCTTGAGGGCACACCAATTCCTTAACTCAGATAGCGGAAACAAATACACATTCCAGAGGTCTCTCAAAACTCCAAGGTTGGAAAAGCCCTGAAATACCTGCTGTGCTATTATTCCTCTTAGAAATACTGCTTCAAAAGTTTAGAAATGGAAATAATGCTTCCACTTTGAATCCTTGCTTAGTTTTGAGGAAACTAGGACCAGGGATTGCTAAGAACATTTTAAGGATGAGTGAACTGCCATATTACACTTATTAATATTTAATGTTAATGAGAAGAATATGTTGTTGAAAAAAACCCTTAAAAGGAGAATATGGGGCATTATTATTGGAGTAGCCTTGATTATATCAGCAGAACACAATTTTCCACTGAACACATGTAACTATAACAGTAATGGTAGATGAGCACCAACAAAATTTGCACACTTTCTCTATCTGGAACTGGAGGTCTTACCGAAACAGAATTGTTAGTGCTGCTATGACCATTAGCTGGGGACTGTCTGGATGTAGAGGGGGAATCTCTCTGAAATAAGACACAAGGTTCATTAACACACAACACTGTTACAGGATCACAGATATATTTAAAAGAGTTACATCCACAGCTTTATAATAATTTCTTCAGCTGTTTCTTTGGACAAAGTTTCCACACTATAAATTGCACAAGTATCCCAATATACTTTATAGTTTTTCACAGTTTGATATTTGGCTTGATTTGGTTATTTAGCCTATAAATTAAATATTATTACTACCTCAGGACTCAGTTTTCTGAATTTCCCGATATTTGGGACTACTTAAGTGTCGCCTCATGTGGCAGTCAAAATGATCTGGTGCCTCAGTAGCTATCTTTCACAAAAAAAATTAAAGATTATATGCTGAACAATTCAAATAGGATGGGCAACAGCAGTCTTCAGCATATTACTGATTTTGAACAAACTTTCTAGTCATTTAGGTGTGCTGATGTTCCTGCTCCATGAAGAGTCCCTATGCATACTGCCTCAACCATTCTGGAGGATTCTAGCTGGAGCCTAAAGCTGGCTGGTCGGGTGAGGTGACTGAATTTTTTTTTTTTTTTAACTTTTGCATTTTCCCCCCTGTTTTTCTTTTGCATCTTATGTCATGGCTTTGTAAAGTTTCAAGTTTTTTAAAAATTTTATACTCTAATTGGTATAAATATAAAAGTTTGCCAAAATAAATACATTTCTAATAAATAAATACATTCAGAATAAAATTCTGCCAAACTGCAGCTTTTCCCAAAATCCCTTGGTACATTCTCATAAGCAAACTAGGGAAACATGGTCTAGAATAAATTACTATGAGATGGGTGCATAACTAGTTGAAAGACCGTACGCAGAGAGTAGTTATCAATGGTTTGCTGATAAACTGAGAGGATGCATTCAGAAGAGCCCCACAGGGGCTGTCGCGGGTCCAATACTATTCAATATTTTTATTAATAACTTGGAGAATGGAGTGAGAATATGCTTATAAAATTTGCAAATGACACCAAACTGGAAGAGATTGCAAGTATTTTAGAGGGCAGAATTAGAATTCATAGAATCACAGAATATTTTAGATGGCGGAATTAGAATTCTAAACAACTTTGAAAAATTGGAGAATTGGTCTGAAATCCACAAGGTGAAATTCAATAAAGACAAATGTGAAGTACTACAGTTACAAAGGAAAAATCAAATGCACAACTAGAAAATGGGGAATAACTGGCTAGGTGATAGTACTACTGAAAAGCATCTGGGAGTTGTAGAGGATCACAAATTACATATTTGTCAACAACGTGATGCCATTGAGAAAAACACTAATATTTTGAGATGCATTAAATGGTGTGTCATATGTAAGACATGGGTGGTAACTATCCTGCTCTACTCAGCACTGGGGATGCGTAACGTGTTCAATTCTGGGTACAAGTATTAAGAAAGATGTGGACAAATGGAGGGAATCTAGAGGAGAGTAACAACAGTGATAAAAGATTTAGAAAACTTGACCATGGGCATGTTTACTCTTGGTGGAAAAAAGACTGAAGGGGAACTAATAATGTCTTCAAATATATTGAAGGCTGTTATAAAGAGGATAGTGATCAATTTTTCTCCATGTCCACTGAAGATAGGACAAGAAGTAATGGGCTTAATCTGAAGTAAGGGAGATTTAGGTTAGGTATTAGGAAAAACAGTCTAACTGTAGGGATAGTTAAGCTCTGGAATAGGATTTCAAGGGATGTTGTGGAATCCCTGTGACTGGAGGGTTTTTTTAAGAACAAGTTAGATAAATACCTGTCAGGGATAGTCTAGGTTTACTTGGCTCTGTCTCAGCACAGGGAGCTGGATTAGATGACCTCTCCCTTCCACCCCTGTATTTCTATTATTCTGTGATTCTATATAACAAAAAAGCCACCACTTGCCTGAGCCTTGCAGGATGGCTCTATACTCCAAGGGAGTTCCATGGTAATTGAGACATTATCGGCAAAGTGCATGTTGGGACATATTATGGAATAGGAAATGGGGATGTGAGGTGATTTTGGGTCTTGAATAGTGGAAAAAAGGTATAATTGCTGAGCCTCCTGTTTACCCTTGCTATTTGGAGCACATAGTCATTACAATATGAGATCATCAAAGAAATCTCAAGGGTTAATTGGATACTTGCAATTCAGTGAACAAAATAATTCATTCATACATTGTATAAAAACCAAGAATGCTGGATAGCAATTTTCCGTGTCTAAAATCCTTTTAGGTATGTTCAATTTTTAGTGTCATAACATTACAACAAAATGAGAAAAAACAGATTAAAAAATATGAAATCCTTCGTGCATATCTTATCAAATGACAGTGCATTTAAGAAGTAGATTAGAAGACAGGATCCCACCTACACTGCTCACGAGACAACATTTATCTGATTAGATTTCACAGTTAACAATGTATTAACATATACAAGGAAGTTATATAACAGCACTCAAAACTATCCCAAAATGCCAATGTACAGTTCAAGTAACAGGCACTATTTATTGTTGCTTGTGCTATTTGATATGCTGTATAAACTCAACACAGCATTCAAGACTTAGTTTTGACTCACTGGGTATGGTTTAAGACGAAATTCCATGAGTAGCCACCTAGAGGAGCTCCAGACCTGAAATAGCAGAGCTGCAAGTTTGCTAGTCTTATCACTTTTAAGATCTTTTGATCTCAATAAAATCCACCATAAAAACCAAATAGATCTGTATATTTCCACTAGATGGGATCGGAGAAAATACACAGTCATTTGGCTGCCTTAGTCATTTATAGTACTTAACAGGTTGGCAGAAACACCTCTATTGTTTTTTTGCAAAAATCTTCAAGCACAACAACTTCCAGTTATCCAAGTGAGGACAAATAAGCTACTTTGTATTAAAAAAAATTATCTATGCTTCAAGGAATTTTCCTCATTTTTCTGTATTTGGGTTATCATCTGGTCCTTTAAGTAACATTAGATGGTGGGTAAAAGACGCTTCTCCTTCCAAAAAGTTGTAATTTTCTTCCTCTACATACAGCAGACCTTTTCCAGGTAGCACTAAATTATGACCGTCATATGGAGGAGTCATTCATCTCTTGTTGGCTCTCCCCACCTCTCTGACTGTCTAGCATAGATGGACTATGGCTTAACTTGGGTACCTTTGATTTGGTTTGCTTGTCAAATGACATTTTGGCAAGGAGCAAACTTTGGGAAGTGCTGGAAGCAGACACAGCTTATTTATCTAACCTGGGCAAGAAACAGTCCAGATGGAAGCAGAAGGCATCACACAGCTGCATGGGATCTTGAACGCATCTCCTCCCTAAGGAAGATTTTTTGGCCTACTACAAAGGCTTGTGGACCTGAGGATATGCTGAGATCTGTCTCAGTGTAATGCTCCACTGACCACTTATTACTTCTGAGGAGCGTCAGAGGATTGTGTCTTGTCCTGACTTTCCTAGTATCATTAGGCAGTCAACATTCCATGGGCTATGTGTGATTCCATGAAATCTATAAAGTGCCCCTTGAACAGCTGAATGGTTGGAAACTATCACAAATACAACAGATCTAATCTACCTGGATTTCAGTAAGGCATTTGATTCAGTTCTATATGAGAAATTATTAGTTGAATTGGAGAAGTTGGGGATTAATGAGAGAATTGAAAGGTGGATAAGGAATTGGCTAAAGGGGAGCCTGTAATGGGTCATATTGAAAGCTGAACTGGCAGGCTGGAGGGCAGTTACTAGTGGAGTTCCTCAGGAATCTGTCTTGGGACCAAAGTTATTTAACATTTTTATTACTGACTTTAGCACAAAAATTGGAAGTGTGTTAATAAAATTTGCAGATGCCACAAAGTTGGGAGGAATTGCCAATACAAAGGAGAATCTGAATATCATACAAGAAGATCTGGATGATTTTAAAAACTGGAGTAATAGAAATAGAATGAAACTTAATAGTGCAAAGTCACACTTAGGGACTAACAACAAGAATTTTTTTCTATAAACTCAGGACTTACCAACTGGAAGTGACAGAAGATGAGAAAGACCTGGGTGTACTGGTTGATCACATGATGATTATGAGCTACTGTGAAAATGGTTAATGCAATCCTAGGATGGATGCATCAAGTAAGGTATTTCCAGTAGAGAAGGGAAGTGTTAGTACTGTTACACAAGGCACTAGTGAGATCTCATCTGGAATACTATGTGCAATTCTGGAGTCATGTTTAAGAAAGATGAATTCAAACTGGAACAGATGCAGAGAAGGGCCACGAGGATGATCAGAGGAATGGAAAACCTACCATATGATAGCAGACTCAAAGAGCTTGGCTTGTTTTGCCTAACCAAAAGAAGGCTGAGAGGAGACATGATTGCTCCATAATACATCAGAGGAATAAATACCAGGGAGGGAGAGGAGTTATTTAAGTTACGCACCAGTGTGGACACAACAACAAATGGCTATAAAACTGGCCATCAGCAAGTTTAGGCTTGAGATTAGATGAAGGTTTCTAACCATCAGAGGAGTGAAGTTCTGGAACAGCCTCCTGAGGGGAACAGTGGAGGCAAAAAAACTAACCGGCTTCAGCTGATACATTTATGGAGGGGATGGTATAACGAGACAGCCTGCAATGGCAGGTAGCCGACCTACAACTGTTAGCAGCAAATATCTCCAACAACTGATGATGGGATGCTAGATGGGGAGGGCTCTGAGTTACTATAGAGCAGGGGTCGGCAACCTTTCAAAAGTGGTGTGCTGAATCTTCATTTATTCACTGTAATTTAAGGTTTCGTGTGCCAGTAATACATTTTAACGTTTTTGAAAGTCTCTTTCTATAAATCTATAATATATAAGTAAACTATTGTTGTATATAAAGTAAATAAGGTTTTTAAAATGTTTAAGAAGCTTCATTTAAAATTACATTAAAATGCAGAACCCTTCAGACTGGTTGCCAGGACCCGGGCAGTGTGAGTGCCACTGAAAATCAGCTTGTGTGCTGCCTTTGGCACAAGTGCCATAGGTTGCCTACTCCTGCTATAGAGAATTCTTTCCCAAGTGTTTGACTGTTGGGTCTTGCAGAAGGCTCAGGATTCATCTGGCCACCATATTTGTGATCAGGAAGAAATTTCCCCACAATCAGATTGTGTGGTTTTTCACCTCTCTCTGCTGCATGAGGCATGGGTCACTTGTAGATTAAACTGGTGTAAATGGTAAAGTCCCTGTAACTTACTAGGCAGTTTCTTCTAAAAGAAAAGGCTTCAAGCTAAGACAGCAAAATTTTGTATTGCATAGAGCCTATTGGAAGATATACACAATGGACCTCTTCTTAGAATATCAGGACTGCTTAGAACTAGGAAAATTCAGATTCTGTCTACAGATCAGCTCAAGGGGAGAATTCTCTTACATAAAGTGCCCAAGAATGTCAATTATCTTGAGGGAGGGGAGGCAAACACAGGATGGACCAGGTGTTCCAAGAAAGCCAGAATTAATGCAAGTTTGGACTAGGTGCTTTGAATAGCCAAGATTAAGGCAGTACTACCTGAACCCCACAACTTCCCAAACTTGTCCTCCTTAGGCCAAACACTATATTAAGGAGAGAAAGAAGCGAAGTGACACTCCTATGTCACCCTTAAGACAATCAAGAACAAACAGAAAGGCACATTGCTCCTGGATCTTCAGCTGTACCACCATATCTTCATCATTACATGAGACAATTCCCACCACTTCCAAGCGCTGGCAGAGGTAAGGTGTTGATTAGTGATTTCTATGTGAAGTGACCCTTCAGCAGTCACTATTAGTGCTATTTTATTAATTCCTTGTCAAACCAGACCTCAGCAACAGCAGCCAGGTTGTGGTTATATTTTCACATCTGATAAGACTAAACCCCAAAAATGTATGTTGAGATGAGTGTGAGAATCTACAAACATTTCAACTCTAATCTGGTGCCAGGTGTCCTGTTTTCATGGGTAAACTCGGAAAGATTTTTCTGTAACGGTAAAGGAAGGACTCTGGGAAGGGCTAGAGTTGCATGCATTAGAAATGGTACCAAAAGGACACATTCCAGGGGAAGAAATGCTTCCTATTAAGTGTTTCCAAGTCCACTAAAGATTACCACTCAATTCAATTTTTTTAAATGATTGCCTGTGTCTCATATAGACCGTTTCAAAGATTTAGAAATTGTTCTTATCAGAGAAGATTTACTTGCAAATATATTCCTTTGTCAGCACTCTTTTGCATCTTAAACTGAAAATCATTCCTCAGGCTCTTGTATGAATGGAAAGTAAGGGCATGGCTACACTGAAAACTTCAAAGCGCTATTGTGGGCACCATCCTGCGGCAGCACTTTGAAGAGCAAGTGTGGTCGCGCCTAGGTAATTCATCTCCACAAGGGGATTAGCTCCCAGCGCTCAGAGCCTGTCCACACTAGCAATGTAAAGTGCTCAGACTTGTGCGCTCAGGGCACCTCTGAGGCAGCAAGTTAGAGCGCTATAAAATATCAGTGTAGAGTGTTTGACTGGTATATCACTATAAATATACTTCAGAATAGTAGGTCTAGGTGGCAAGTACAAGAAGTCTGACTAATACTTTTCTCAATCCTTGTCCAGGTTGTTGCACTTCTAAAAATCATTTCTGTTGGTTGATTTTTCAGAAGAAAACAAGAGATGTCTTTACTGAGAGGAGATTTATGTAATAAAGTGAGTCTTGCATTGTGTTTTGAAAAAGGTGAGAGCAAACTCATCCTGATCTTCTGTGTTAAAAGTTCCGCAACACAAGTACTTCTACGAAAAATATTTCAATCAGCTGTCAGTCACTGTCCTTCCTTGAGAATGTGTGAGTGAAAGATCCCATTGAGTGACTTAAGGATTTGAACCAGGAACTTAAAGAAGATAAAGAATTAGACAGGGAGCCAAGACAGAACATGGAATGCTACCATGATACGCTCTTTTATGTCTTATTTTGGATGGGATACAATATACTGTATGATCTGAAACTTCTACACAGTATTCACAAGCAACCATTAGTAGAGAGTGTTGCAGTAATCACTGTGTTAGAGTCTGTCTCTAAGAGGAAGGGTGCAATTTCTTGGATAGCTTTCTTGGATAACTCCTCTCTTGTAGGCATCAGGGATTTGGCTTGTCTTTTAGTCCTGTTTTGGTCCTTCTAGAGCATCTCAATTAGTTCTTCTAAAAATGAATGGACCCTAGGTGAAGAAAAATCTGAAGAAGTAGGACAGCGTTCTGCTCAAGTGAAATACAACCCAGATTCCAAACCTACTTCACTTTATCTTACCATGGATGAGCAAGATTCATGTGTCCCTCATGCCATGAGGGATGCATGAAGAGATATGCTAGAAGATGGCGAAGCATATGCACTATGTGACAGCCAGAGATCTGAACAAGCTTGGAATAAATCTCAGGCTGAGATTTTCAAAGTGGACTCACTGAAACTAACATGAGTTATGTGGCTAAATCCCCTACCTGCCCTTGAAAATCTCAACCAAATATCACAACAGCCTGGATTAAATCTCACTATGAGTAACCACTGATTCAGAAGTGTTTAACTATGGAGACTGTACACAATATGAGAGAAACTTCATTTACAGCAGGCGTGAAGGGATATGATATCTCTATAGATTACTGCTGGCTTAATGTTCAGGTAACAAGCACTCCATTAAACATTACTAAGGAGCCACAAATTAGGACAGATATAACTGGACAGCTGCAAGCCTCAGGTGCTCAAAGGCGGTACCTTTCAAATGTAGAAAAATAATGTACCTTTATATCTAAAGGAATACTAGCATATTATGTTTGATTTTAAGAACAGTTAAGTCTGTTTATTTGAGGGTAATTAATGTGTAGAGAAAAATCTCACTCATACGATCAATGGTTTAGAGTTTTAAGTAACTTTCAGCAGCACTAATTTTGTATTCCTCTAGCTGTAAAGCTAGACCAGTGGTCTTCAAACTGGGGTGTGTGCACCCCCGGGGGTGTGTGAGACCACCCCCCGAGGGTGCGCGAGACCACGGCGCCGCTGCTGAGACCGCTCGGGAGACCGCCAAACTCCCAGGCGGGCTATTTTTAGACCGCTGAAATGCCGCCATTGCTGGAAGCGTCCGCTTTTTGCGACGGCATTTTGGCGGATATACCCACCCCGGGGGGCCGCCAGACTTTTTCCTCCGCAGCAAGGGGCCGCGTGGAAAAAGGTTTGAAGACCCCCGAGCTAGACTACAGTTCTATCATGACTTTAAGTGTCCATGCCTTGGAGGAAGAAAAAGAATAAATCTTAGAAACCGCCACAGAAATTGCTAAAATAGCTTTTCTGTATATTATATTACTATGTCAAGACCAGACTGTGACCGAATGGACTCCTGTATTCACACCCTATACACCATTGTAATCATTTTTATACAGAATAGGCTTTGTGAGGTATTATTTGAAAACGAATAGCTTGCTGATCAATCATATCATGGTGAAATGTATGTAGTAACATTATATGTAAAGTGATGAATATAAATGGAGGTTACTTGCTGTAACTGGCAGTTCTTCAAGATATGTGGTCTCTGTTTTCTACATATGGGTACACATGGTTGCCATGTGCCAGAGGTCAGAAATTCTTCCAAGTAGTGTCCGTTGACTTGCACATGTGCAGTATCTTCCCACATGCTTCTGTCCAAAGGTAAAAGGGGCAGTGAAGGTTGACTCGTCTCCAGTTCCCCCTCTTACTGTAATGTAGTAGGGTCTGAAGCAGAAATGAAAGAGGGTAGATAGTGGAAAACAGACAGGGACCATGCATCTCCAAGAACCTCCAACTACAGTGAAGAACCTCCAGTTCTTCTTCATGTGAGTGACTCACAAGCAGTATTCAGTCTGGACGAGGGTGTGAGGAAGCTGACAGTAGTGATATTTGCAATACTGCTGTTCCCATTGTTGCATCCACAGCTGCCACTTGAATCAGAGCGTAGTGTGCCATAAACGTCTGGGCAGAGCACCAAGTTGCTATTTGGCAAATGTCCTGCAGTGGAACATCTGATAAGGATGCCATGGAGGCTGCCTGTGCTTGCATGGAGTGGGATATAACACTCCCGTGGGAGGGGAAAGGGGGAAGAGGAATTTGCTATTTTGTATCATTCTAATATGCATCCTGAGATCAATGTAGAGATTCTCTGTAAGGTTCACATGACCTTTCTGCTATGGTGACAAAAAGCCTTGGAGATTTCCTAATGGCTTTGGTTCTTTTCAGCTAGAATGCCAGGATGCACCTGATGATGAGGGAGTGTAGCCTCTTGCCTTCAGGAGAAGTGTAAGGCTTCAGAAGAAAATACAGCCAAATAGGATTGCTTGATTGATATAGAATTCAGAGATAACCAAAGGGAGACCTCCTCTTGGTGAAATACCATGTAGGGTGGGGCTGCCCACATGGCTGCTAGCTCACTGACTCTTCTGGCTGAAGTGATGGCTACTAAGAATGCCATTTTCATGGAGAGGTAGGTCATGGCATGTCATGGTAGGTTTGAAGGATGGACCTGTGAGCATTGACAGGACAAGATTAAGATCTCCCTGAGGCACAAGTCTGATGATTGGTGGGAAGGCCCTGATAAATTGCATTGTGGTCAGATGCATGAGGACGGAATATCCCTCCATTGGAGGAAGGAATGCGCTAATCACTGCTAAGTGTACCTGCAGCCAGCTAAGAGCTAGACTTGACTTCTTTAAGGCAAGGAGATAGCCAAAGATAATTGGAATGCCCACTGTGCCGAGGAAATTGTGGTGCCCAGGCCAAAAAGTGGTGCCATTTAGCCTTGTAAAGGGCTTTAGAAGTCTTTTCTACTTTGGCTGAGAATTTCTGGGACAGGGCAGAGCAGGAGCATTTTATTTCCGATGCCCATCCAAATACCGAGCTGCGAGGTGGAGAGCGCTCAGATTGGGGGTGTTTGAATATCCCAACATCTCAGGTTAGGAGATCCAGAAATGGGTGGATCCTGATGGGCAGGCACATGAACATCTTTGGGAAGTATGGGAACCAGAACTGTCTGGGCCAGTAGAGTGCTAGGAGGATGATAGTGACTCCGTTGCAGAGGACTTTCCATATAACTTGAGGTATGAGGGGAGTAGGGGGAAAGATATACCTGAGACAGTCTGCCCAGAGGCGAAAGATAGCACCGCCCTGGGAGTCTGTGCGTATGGATCCCCTGGAGCAATACATGGGACGCTCTCTCTCTGACTATGACATGAAGAGCTCCTAATGGGACGTACCCACTTTGTGAAGATGTTGTTTAGAACTGTGTCATGCGCTTCCCCTTTGTGATCTGTAGAGAAGCTCCAGCTCAGTCCACCTGCCAGGGAATTCTGAAAGCCTGAGAGGTATGCAGCCGAAATGGCTATCTGATTCCTGATATATCAGTTTCACGGCCCAAATGCCTCCATGAAGAGAGGACAAGATCTCACTCTCTCTGTTTGATATGTAGACCACTGTGGCGATAGTATCTGACAGTATCTGTACATGAAGTGAGCATATGAAGTGGAGGAAGCCCTTGCAGACTAGGCAGACTGCTCTGAACTCCAGCAGGTTTATACGGAGTCAGGCCTCCTGTAGGATCCATGTACCCTGGGCTGTATGGTAATCTAAATGAACACCCCATCTTGTGAGGAAGGCATCTGTCAAGATGGTGGCACTTGTGGGAGGGCTGAAGGGAGTCTTCACCATGATTTTGTTTGGGTTGGACCACCAAGCAAGGGAGCTGATAACTGCAGAGGGAACAATGATTCTGTGGTCAAGTAAGTGGAGCCTGATGAAGTGTGTCATGTAGGTCCATGCAGACATATTGTCTAACATCAAGAGGTGCTAATGCACTGTAGTTTGAGGCTGGTGGATAATGCAAGAGAACAGGTGCTCATTGTGTAAAAGCTGTCTTCAGGGAGGAAAGCTCATGCAGAGATGAAATCCTGCTGTGCCCCATCAAATGTACTGCCTTTGTGGGTGACGAAACTAGTCTTCATTTACACACACACCTAAGGTTGCAAGGAGGTGCTGAAGAGACTGTAGGGCTGAGACAACTTCTTGGTGAGACTGTCCTACTAGGAACCAGTTGACCAGGTATGGGAGCACCATAAACCCTTGGCATATCATCTGGGCTGCTACTGCTGTGAATACTTTTGTAAATGCCTTGGGTGCAACCACAAGCCTAAAGTGGAGGATGTGGAACTGGTAGTGCTCCTGGCCAAAAATGACCCGCAAGAAATTCCTTTATGATCTGTGAATGTCCACACAGAAATGCGAGTCCTTCATGTTGAGGGCCATGAACCACACTCCCTCCTGCAGGGAGGAGATTACAGATTTCAGTGAAATCATCCTGAATTTCAATTTCCTGATAGAGATGTTGAGCTGTTGAAGGTCCAGGATAGTCTCCATCCACCCTGCCCTTTTTGGGGATTAGGAAGTATGGGGAGTAGAACCCGCTCCCTTAGTACTGAGGTAGAATAAACTCTATTGCATCCTGGGGTAATACTAAGTCTGCCTCCTGTTGAAGAATCAAACATGCACCATGGAAAGAACAGCATTGCTTACACAGTGCTTATGCCAATCTGTAAGTCCAAAGGAAGAATATCCTTCCCTAATGTCCATTTTCAATGCTTTAATTCCTTTCAGTTACACATGGAAAATAGCTTGTGTGCAAGAAAGAGTTATATAAACTTGCAAAACCACACCATCACTTTGCTAATTAAAAAATACTGAATTCCAAACCTGCTTTCCTTGAATAATGATACATTACCAATTCTGCATAGAAACATAATATTTAGTCACATGTTACCGTTACAGACATTTAATTATCATGAATTTACCTGAACAGATTTATACAGAAACAGGATCTTCAGTTAACCCTTAACAGCCTAAATCAATCAATCCATATATTTTACATGTTAATACAGAGCAGAAGTATTTATTCAAGCTCCTCAACTTAGGGCCTCAAATAGACTTCCTAGAGAAAATATTTTAAATCATGAATTTTAAAACAGTGGACTCCATACTTCCATGTTAACTGAAGAGATGCTCAAGAGGTTTTCCTTTTTCTTTTAACACCATAGGCTGTAAAGGGTTAGTTAAGGTGCTGATGAGGTGAATATGAAGGCAGGGCTGAGTAGGTGGGTGGGACCTACTCCTGTTCCGTTATCTTTGTTGTAAAATTGGTGTGCGTGATCTAACAGCACAGGCAGAAACAATTTTCCAGAAAGCAATAACATTCAGCCATCAGCAGGCAGTTAGTTACAGGACTGAGAAAGGATGGGAATGGTTCATTAAACTCATTACCTCACAGGATGAAGACTGAGTGCGATAACTTGGCACAATCTTGAAAGTGATGCTCCCCCGCATTTCCCTCTAGAGAAAGAGAAAAACAAGACATTGCAGACAAAACACAAGAAACCACTCCAATATCTGTAAGGAAACCAGCACAACCTTTCTGAGAGCAGCAGCAGTTCCTCTCAAAATAAACATTCAGAAATACACTGGAAAGTTTTTACAACATGTGGTTTCACTTAGAAACTAACATATTCAGACTCTCTCTTATTAAAATAAAACCAAACACACGCCACTAGTGAATTAGCACAACAGGTCTTCAGAAGTCTAGCAATTACAGCTGTATTTTTAAGATGAGAATTGAGTACATATCAGTATTTTTTTTCATTTCCATTCCCCTCATCTATTTTTTTGTGATTTACATTGTGCCTTTGTTGTAGAAGAAATTAATTTTTCTTCACATTCAATTTATATGTTATATACAGGAAAGGTTATTTAGCTTTCAATAACTTGAGTTCTCCAAGATGTTTTGTCCCTATGGGTGCTCTACTGTAGGTGGAATGCATTCCTGTAAGCTCTTGTCCAGAGATTTGAATTACCAGTGTCCAAAGGTCTGCACCTGCGCATTATATGGCCCTCTGAATGTCTAAGGTGAGGAGGCTTGCCTCTTCTCTCAAGGAGTGAGTTTTGGGGAAGAATACTGGCAGATGACTATCCTGAGTGATATGGAAGTCTGACGAAGCTTTAGGGGCGTAGTGTGACTCTGTCACTGTAGAAGATAGTGTAAGCTGGGTCAGACAAAAGTGCTCCAAATTCTTCCATGTTTCTAGCAAAGGTGATGGCTACCAGGAAAGAGGTCTTAAAGGAACAAACATGTGCCCAGAGATTTGAACGCAGAGTTCCTTAAGACACTGAGGACCAAGTTAGGGTCCCATGAACGTGTGGGGTTTCCAGCTCTGTGGGATGAGATTAGCTAAACTCTTGAGGAAAGTAGCTGGGAGGCCCTGGCTAAGTGAATTAAAGGCCATAATAGCTGCTAGGTGTCACCTTGACAAAACTCATAGATCTTTTTTTTTAATTCAAAAAAATAATCAAGGATCCTTGCAGGAAGAGTTTCAGAAACAGAGAGTGTGACAGGAACACTAGAATAGGAAATGTTTCCACTTCTGCAAGTAAATCTTATGAGTAGAGGGCTTCCTACTACAGGAACTCCTCACTTTATGTTGTAGTTATGTTCCTGAAAAGTGTGACTTTAAGCGAAACAATGTTAAGTGAATTCAATTTCGCCACAAGACAATGTAAATGAGGGGGTTAGGATCCAAGGACATTTTTTTTCACCAGACAAAAGACTATATTATATACACACACATACAGTATAAGTTTTAAACAAGCAATTTAATACTGGTACACAGTGAGGATAATTGTGAAGCTTGGTTGAGGTAGAGGAGTCAGAGGGTGGGATATTTCCCAGAAAATGCCATACTGCTAAATGATGAACTAGCAGTTGGCTGAGCCCTCAAGGGTTAACTCTCACACTCTACAATGCAGCAGGAAAGGAGGGAGGGCAGACAGAGACACCATGTGTGTGAGAGAGAAATGCGTATTTTCCTGTTAAGTACACTGCCTTGTTAATTAGATCAGCAAGCTGAGCCGTAGCTGCTGCAAAGGCAAGCTCCCTCCTGAGCCCTGTCATGTGTCCCTGCTCTACAGAAGATGGGGTAAGCGGGGTGCAGGAGCAGGGGGGAAGAGGACACCCTGACATTAGCCCCTCTCTTCCTTCTCCCCTGACAAGCAGGAGTTTCGGGGAGTAGCTCCAAGGCAGAGGGCAGGAGGAGCACATGGCAGCGGGGGGAGGGACAGCTGAACTCCTGGGAACTGACGGCCTGCTGGGCAGCTGCTGCACAGGGAACTTAGGGGAGTGGGGAGCTGATGGGGGGGACTGCTGGTCCACCCTGGTTCCAACCACCCAGCTGCAACGGGCTGCTCTTCCTGCAAGCAGTGGACAAAGCAGGCGGCTGCCAAATTATGTTAGAAGGGAGCATTGCACAACTTTAAATGAATATGTTCTGTAATTGATCAGCAATGAAGCAACAAAACAACTTTAACCGGGACGACTTTAAGTGAGGAGTTCCTGTAACCAGGAGTACAGACTGTAACTCTGCTGAACAGTCTGTCTCTAAATCCAAGAAGCAAGGAGCCAGGCCATAAGGTTCAGGGACAGAAGGTTAGTGGTGTCTCATAGTGCCAGAGTTCTGCATCAGGTGGTCTGATCTGAGAGGGAGGCATCAAGGTCTCTCTATAGAAAGGTGATGTAGATCTGAATACCTCACTTGTCTGGACCAAGAAGGCGCTACCAAGATGCTTCTCTGCTTCTCGCCTACTGCTGTTGTAGTATGATCAATGTCTTGAGAATTAACAGCACTGGAGGTAAGAACAGAGAAGAGAGAGAAGCCTTGGGACTAATAGGGCACTTTTGAACGATTGTGTGTCTCGAATGTGGGCCCACGCGTCCCCAAGCAGTTCAAAGACCATGACAGTCACCTGACAGCTCTGCAGAACAAGCATGTGAGGGGTTTAGCGGAACTTTTGCCCACCATAAGCTCTGCCTAGGAAGTTACTCACTGGAGAAGACATCTAGCTCAGATGCATTACTTAAGCCAGAATAACTTAAAGGAAGTTGTCTGAGCAACTGAGTAAACTCCTGACCTGCTGCTGTTCTGAACATTGACTCTGGTTCGACTCTGGCATTGTTCTTTGATTTTGGTTTCACCTTTGATACTGTTGACTCTTGACCCTGGCACTGTTCTCTGGTTCTTGACTCCTGCTTGACCCTTGGCATGGCTGTCTGATTCTGATTCCAGTCCTGACCCTCAGGATACTCGTGACTCCTGACACTGACTTAAGCCCCGACCTTGGCACAATTCTTATTCTGACTCTGGCTTTGGTTCCTGGCTTCTGATTCCAGCTCTGACCATTAGGCAAGACCACCCCTGTCCCGGCCCATACAGCATCTACCAAAGGGCTGCAGTTGAGTCTCCCCTTGGAGAAAAAGAGTTGACATTTTGTATTGGTCAGGGATGCAAAAATATCTGCTAAGGGAAGACCCCATACTTTCCAGATGTTCTGAAGATCACAGTGTTGAGCTTCCATTTGTGGCCCTGATGGAGATTTCTACTTAGAGCCTTTGGTACCATTTTCTGGAGGCCTGGTAGGAAAATCACAGAGATCTCTATGTGACAGGCAATGCACTAGTTCCATAATTTTAGGGATTCTCTGCATAAAGACTGGGATCCTGTCAATTTATATACGACACTGCAGTTCTGTTATCTACAATTACTCTGACATGATGACCCTAGATGTGTGGAGAAAGACCTCGCACGCATGAAGAACTGCCCTTAGCTCTAAAGCAACACTGTCTGTGGACACCTTTTGCCTTGTTTGTGGAATCTTGTAAGTTAGCTCCCCAGCTTAGAAGGGAGATATTCATTGTGATGATTCACGCTGGTAGCAGGAATGAGAATGGGGTACCCACACAGAACTTCATTGGGGATCTCTTCTCCATTTGTGGGAATCCAGCACCTGCATGGGGGTAGATATGGAAACCCCTTTGATAAGGCTGTGTTTGTTTGGTGTGTATGAGGTTTTGACCCAGGTCCAAAGGCACTGAAGATGTAGTCCTCCATGTGCTGTAGCGAATGACAGGGACAACATATGAGAGAGGAGCTGAAGTTGGCCGGGGCACTTAGCTGCAGAGTAGTGACCGGATGGGATATAATAGAGATAGGTAGATAGACCCGAGCAGTTTGAGAGTCCAGAGAAGCTTCAATTAATTCTATCCTCTGGACTGGAGACACTGTGGATTATTATAGGTTGATACAAAGACTAAGGGACTGAAGCAAGGCTAAAGCGTTGTTGGTTGCCAATTGGACATCCAGAGTGGAACATCCCTAGAGAAGCCAATAGTCTGAATAGGGAAAGGCTGAAATACTGTCTTGATGTAAATGAGCTGCACCTACTGAGAGAACCTTTGTAAAAATCCATGGGGGCTGGGGAAAGTCAAAAGGGAAGGACATGGTATCGATAATACTCTGAGCCAATGATGAAGCGCAGAAAACAACTGTGGAAAGGAATATTACAATGTGAAAATATGTGTCTTGAAGGTTAAGGGCACTTAACTAAACCCACAGACTCAAAGGAGGATTATGATAACCACAGCAACCATCCAGTAGTGTTGTGAGATAATATAGGTGTTCAGGCTCCTGAGGTCAAGGATTGGCCTCCAGTGTCATTTCTTTTGGGAACCAGAAAATATTTGGCCTAGGATTCTCTTCCCACAAATTCTGGGAGGAGTGACTCTATCATTCTTATACTGAGGAGAGACTGGGCCTCCTGTTTTAAGAGATCCTCATGAGAGGGGTTCCTGGAGAGAGAGAGAGAGAAAGAAAAAAGGGGTAGAGTATTACATAGCCATTACCTCTAAAGTCAATTTGTCTGTGGTGATAAGTTTCTGATTAGGTAGAAACTGTGATAGGCGGTCCCCAAAGGGGGGTGAAGTGGAGGATAGGCTTGCACAGTGGCTTCAGGGAAGGGCACTGTTCGTGTCCCTTGACCAGATTACCATACTGGTCATTTGAAGGGAGGTGCAGGAAGGGAGATCAGCGCCCTTTCTTGTGAGGCCCAGGCCTCTTTCTAGAAGATTCAGTAGGTCTGGAACAAGCCTGGTACTGTTGATGTTGGAATAGCTGGGATTGTGTGCAGTCTGATTTGCTGACATGTCTCTTTGTTCCAGGTGCATAGATCCGGAGACACCTTTTTGAGTTATCTGGTTTTGATGGTACAAAAGCCCTGGTGTTGGTGCCTGTAGGATCCTTGAAGGATTCTCATCCTGGAACGTGGTGTCTCCTCAGGTTCAGTTCAAAGAAGTAATCTACCACTTTTCCTGGAGACTCTGTTAAGAGAAGGAAGTCCTTTGTCTCTGAAGAAACCTCGGTCACTGCTGAAGTAATGGGGGAAGAGAGGAGGACTCAGATCCTGCAGGTCTTCAAGAGTGTTCCATAAGGAGAAGCTTCAGTTTCATCTCCCTCTTAAATCCTGTGCAAACTTTGCACTTCAGTGTCTCAGAGACTCTCATATCCCACTGAAGACAGCTAGAAAGCCTGGTGCTCTGGGGAAAATACCTACTGCAGAGATGAAAGACTATGAATCCTGGGGCTTTTGTCATACTGTCAGAGTAAGGCTGGTGCAAAAGCCAAAGAACTAGTTCTGAACTGGAACCCCTCTGTATGGAACTCCTCTAAAATGTAATAAATTTGGGGAAAGAAGGGGAAAAAATAAACAAAATTTAAATTAAATTTTAGAGAAAATAAAGAAAAGAATAAAACAAAAAAGTAAAAGAACTCGTAATATCTGCTGGGAAGCAGCGGTCATACAGTTGCTCTGTTTCAAGTCACAGCCAGTTGAGAAGGAACTGTAATAGCAGCAAGTCCACTCCTCTTTATATGCCTTTGGTCTAAAGCACAAGGCTCTGTAATGTGCAGGCATGGATTCATGGACACTTCTAATTCAAATCTTCTGTCAAGAGTGCATATGAGTGCATGCATCCTACGGTGAAGGACTCAAACACATGCTTGCAAAAGAAGGAATAGTTTGCCTTTCACTCTGTCAAAGGTAGAAATAATAAGAAACACATCTTCAACAAGAACAAGATAAATGACATACTGAAAACTATGAAGAGCATAGTGAAAATCTGTCACTTTTTTTTCTACCTTACCCAGTAATGAGATTAAAGAGTCACTTGATTAAATCAATGGGCAGGACAAATTAAAATATTATTTTATACTAATTAGCATGAAGCCTGTGAAGTTCACTATTGAAAAGGCTTGGGAGACAAATACTGTGGTGGGATTTTAAAAAGTTTGGATAATTAATTACATCTATAGCTATGAAGACAAAGATAACAATAAAGATAATGAAATCTTATGCTTTACTGTATGCTGCTTACAACAGGGTTTTGAAATGATCATAATATAGATAATAGTCACAAAAAGAAAGACTGTCATTGTGCTTGGAACTGTACAGAAGTAGACATGATTCCTGTTCCTAAAAAATTTATAATCTTAGCTGACAGGTAACGTATATACGGTAGGTACTGAGATGGAGACAATCTAATAGACACAATTTTAAGATATGCCTTTTTCTTTGTGTTATACTGGATTGTCTCCAGTAAGTATGCATGGATCTATGCCAAGAGCATTTCAGCCACTTGTCACATGGCCTATTTATTCAAACACTTGGTGATTACTTGGAGGTATCACAAAGGAGGATTTGAAGGAGAGGATAGTGGTCTGATGGATTAGTTTAGGGAGGGGGTTCCATATACAAAGGACACAGTGGAAGAAACTCTGGAGAAATCTGTGGTTTGCTAGAGCACTGCTTAATTGGTTAGATGATTTTTTTGGGGGTGCGGATTTAGAATGGTGAAAGGGTTGTGCTGAGGGATCAGGTAAGCTACCAAAAAAGGAAGGACAAAGGAGAACACTGTGATTTAGAGAGGATTTGTTAAAAGAAAAAAGGCTCAATTTTGTTGTTTATTTAAAAAATATAAAACCAATGTCAACAAACTTTTAGGGACTTACAAGCATTTTTTGTAATTGTTCCACTGTTTGGTTTGCTACACTGATTCCATTTATTTCTCTGATTTCATCCCCTACATGGAGCGTACCTGCAGAATTAACAAAACAAATAGTTAATGTGTACATTTAAAATATAACTGTGAAACAATACCAAAAATCAAATAGATTGGCAGTATAAAGACATTAAAATAAAATGTTAAAATAAGGGTTTAGTGTCTAACTGAAACCCACAAAGCAGTGGAACTCAGAGTGAACAATTCACTCTAGAAACCGTGATTTTTTAATAGTTATTAAATATTTTTTCTTTCTTTACAAAGCATAACTGTACACTTTTTTTAAAAATCAAAGTCTTACTGAAATCAATAGTGTGAATGTGCTGTTCATTCCAATGCAACTTTGGATGCTAAGAAAAATGTGCATATTGTGAAATATGTATTGTACAGTAAAATAATGTGGTTGCTAGTGGTTGTTAAGTAGCAAGGCCATCATTCTACATAGGTAGTCCATTTCACTATACATTTACTATATTTACTTTTTGTTTTGTGAATTAACTAAATTAATTTGCCAAATATCCTTTCCCAAATACTTTACCAACCGCAATTAGTTTTACTTGAAGAATAACAGCTGGCAATCTATTTTTCAAAATGAAGCCAGTCTGGAAATGGACTCTGGCAATAAATCATCTAAGCTATGAATGGTGTTTTTGCTAATAGCTAAATTTAAAATGACCATATTCATTAAGGAAAAAAATACATTCATGCTAATGGTCTGAGTTTTCAATTTCAGCTTGACTGAAATGGCAGAAATAATGAATTCAAAAACCATGTGCTTTATAACAGAAAGAGAGCCTGACTTAACTAAAGCTGTCCTTACAGGCACTACCATGAACTACAATGCCTGAGTACCTTTTGGACTCTAGTCTGTGACACTGCTACGCAGCCCTGTGGACCACTAAAGCTCCCAGAAGGCTACAAAATAGGATTACTCAAATTTTTAATCTGTTCAGGAGAAAGTCCTCCATCCCACAGAAAATGTTTTAATCAATTCCACAGGAGCTTCCGATTGACAGCAGAAAGGGGTAGGAACTCCAGTGCAATTTCTCTGTTCTGCCTTGTGGAACATTAATCAGGATTCACCACAGCTAGTAGTTTACTGTATGCGAATGCAGCAGCTCTGTGTTTGAATTTCAAATGAAACCAGCTCACACCTGGTGTACTGATGACCTAACCTCTAACAAAAAGTTATACAAGTGTGGCATTGGCAAACTTCCTCAGCTCTTTACACCTTCTACAAAAATACATTTGATTCCAAAATAATTAGAGCTCTATACCATGCTTGCATGCGTGCAGATACCTTTGTTGTTATGGTACAATAATGCAGTGGTCCTCAAACTGGGGTGCGCGGCTTCGGCCAGGAAGAGCCAGGCGCTGCAGCGGCAGGAGAAGGCGGGCAGCCCCGGCCGCTCCTCCGCAAGCGCCGCGGTGGCCCCGACCACAGGAGCCGGGCACCGCAGAGCTTGCAGAGAAGCTGCCTGTCTCCTCCTGCTGCGGCGCCAGGCTTCTGCCGCCGGGGCCGGCCGGCTCCTCCTGCCTTATTGGAAACCTCCCGCGTTTCCAATAAGGCAGGAGGAGCCGGGCGGCTCCTCCACAAGAGCCGCAGCAGCCCTGGCCGGAGGAGTCGGGTACCTTGGCTGGGATCAGCCCCGAGCGCCGCGGCGGGGACTGGCCCCAGGAGCCGCTCCGCGGCTGAGACCCGGCCCCAGCAGCCAAATGCCGTGGCTCAGACCCGGCCATGGGAGCCGGGCGCCCGCGGCTCAGACCCAGCCCCGGGAGCCCAGGGCTCAGATCCGGCCCTGAGCGCTGCGGCTGGGACCGGCCCCGAGCGCTGCGGCTGGGACCGGCCCCAGGTGCCAGGGCCTAGACCCGGAAGCCGCACCGCGGCTGAGACCCAGCCCCAGCAGCCAGATGCCGTGGTGGGGACCGGCCCCGGGAGCAGGATGCCCGCGGCTCAGACCCGGCCCCGGGAGCTGGGCGCTGCGCCGCGGCTGAGACCCCCCCCCCCGGCAGCCTGGTACCCAGCGCCCCTGGCTGGGATTGGCGCCGCGGCAGAGACTGGCCCAGGGAGCTGGGCGCCGCACTGCGGCTGAGACCCGGCCCCAGCAGCTGGGCGCCGCAGCTGGGGATCAGCCCTGGGAGCTGGGTGCCCACAGGAACCGGTCCTGGGAGCTGAGTGCCCACAGGAACCAGTCCTGGGAGCTGGGCGCCCGCGGTTCAGACCGGCCCCAGGGGAGCAGTTTGGGGACAACAAGGGTACAATCAGGGGACATGGGGCAGGGAGGCTTACATAGGGGGTGAGGTTCTGGGGGGTAGGGGTCCCAGGAGGGAGCAGCCAGGGGACAAGGAGAGGGGCAATCTGGGGCGGGAAGTGGGAGGGAGTGGATGGGGGAGGGGCTAGGGCAGAGCTAGGGCGGGGCTTCGCCCATGGGGGTGCCTGCTCAAAAAAAATTTCTGCTAGGGGCGCAGGATCAAAAAAGTTTGGAGACTCCTGCAATAATGCACAATATCCCCTGGCAGGCTATACTTTCTGCAAGAGTGTAAAAATGTTGGGAAACATCCAAACAAATTATGATTGAATGAAAAATTGAAATAAATATGAATCATGAATATTCTCAGGCTAGTCATTTTCATAATACAGTTAAACACAATCCCCTCGTTTGAATGTTTTCCATTTATTTTACTCTGTGGCAGAAGCTAATACTGACAATCCATAACTGGACGGTAGCAGTTGGTGTGTGTAGGAGGTGGGCAGCTGATTTAAAGAATTCTGTCCTTTTGTCTTGGTGGAGAGATGGATTGGCTAAGTAGCTGGGAGAAAGGGGTCAGACTGGGTCACCGGAGAGAGAGAGGGAGAGGGAGAAGTCTGAGGCTTTTATTATTTTGGGACAGTCTCTCCCCATTTTTCTGTTGCCAGGTGATTTTCCTGGCATCTCCATGTGGTGCCTTCTCCCCAGCCCAATGACTCCCATACTATGGTGTACATCTGCTCAGCACTCCCTGTTCTGCCTCCTTGTCTATTATCTGTATTGTATTTCTTCAGACTTTAGACTGTAGGCTCTTTTGGGTAGGGGCTTTTCTGTATTTTCTATTTTACCCACTGTAGTTTGTAGCTTTCTGTATCTATGGCAATACATAAATAAATCTATGATAATAAAAACAGGGTGCCCCTGGATTGGCAATCTCTTTCCTTTGCCTTCACCTAACACAAATTAGCACAGCATCAGCCATATGTGCTCTTGCTATATATAAAAGTCAGAGACACCCGTCACCCTGCTGAACAGAGCAGAGAACAGTTTCCTCTGAGGAAGTAAATCCTGCAGCTGGAGGAGAGTTCTGCAGCTGGCAAAGCTGGAGGCAGTCCATGTGCACGACAGTAGTCTCTTTTCACCATGTAATCATATGCATGGTGTTATGATAGCATCATCTTTGCTCACAAAATGCTTTGTTAGTTATTCTAGAGCACGGGTATTTACAGATTCATGGTTTAACTATCTGTGGGAGCTCCAAGTTAAGTCTTATTTTTTTACAGATATAAACAGGCAACCTGCAATGCCATGTGTTCTGCAGGAAGTCTGTGTCCTGCATCAGCAGTAGCATACTGGTGCCTAATCTCTATTTAAAATTAACAGACCTTTTGACACAAATGTGCCAAAACAAAACCTTTAACAGCACAAAACCTAGACATTTGGGTTTTGGATGCTTGAAGCTGCCAGGAAGTCTATCTGTATCGCGGCAGATGCAAGAAAAATGCATTAACACCATTTGGAGTCTAAACGTATTCTCCAGATGAGTAAAACCCACAAGTACTCTGTGTTAAAGCACTGATATGAGGGCAAAAGCTTGAAGATAAATAAGCCACCGTGGCAGAATTTAAAACACAATCTGTGCACTTATCCCCAAAGTGTACAATTCTTAAAGATTGAAACTCTGGTGTTATTACCAGTTCACATGCAGCAAGGACAAAAGTGTCTTTGCACAGGTTAACCCTGCTCTGGAAACACTGATTATGAAGGACAAAGAAAAAAGTGAGAGCACAAAAATTAGCTCACCTGCCACACTGCTAACTCGTGAAGAAAAGAAAAATGACACTGGCATGCAGCCATTGAGAGCTACAGCAGGGAAATTAAGAGTATATTGAATACATAAATTGTAGTATTTGGCTGAATACTGAATATATGGAATGATATCCAGCTGAAGCTAAGAAGTCACATAGGGGACAGAACATTAAGTGACACAATCACATGCATTATATTTGATCACTGCTTGCTGAGACTATTAGAAATAAAAACTACCACCAATGTTTAGTCAGGTTCATAAAACAGAACAAGGAAGTTAGATTTTTTTGGGTTATATTTGGTTAATAATTTACTATTGTTGTAACACATAATGAAAAATCTCCACTTTGAGATTATGTTTACTTTTGATTAAAAACACTTGAATGGGAACCACAGAACCAAATACCTAAATATAAGTTGTCCTGAGAGGACAAAAGACATTTTGGCAATTAAATTGTTTCTATAAAGAATTGCACCTTTTATTTTAGAACAACCCATTAGTAAGCACTTATATAATTTTTTTTTGTTCAAAGCACTGTAGACATTGCAAATCCCTTTAGAGGTGGGTAAACATTGTTTCTAATCTCTTTCATGTCTAGTAATCTTAAAAGTTTCTTGTAACACTACTAGGTAAGTAAAAGTTCAAATAGAAGTCTCATTACGAAACTGACTATCCCTTTAATCTTTTATGTAAAATCAAACTAGATTTCCACATGGTGCTGTCCCTTTAAGAGAACAAATTCATACAGCAAAGATGCTATTTAGCCTTTTTACTCCTCTTGAATTTTTGGGATCTGAATCCAACACATTAATTATTTCAGTGATTAATTTATGATTAATTAAAATGCTTCACACTAAGAAACATGGAGTGTCAGGAAATCTTGAGATCTAATTCCAGCTCTGCCACTTACTCATTTTGAGCAAGTCACTTCAGCTTCCAACCTCTGCTTTCCCATCTTTAAAATGGGGGTAATTATACTTTGCTATTTTTCCAGTTTGTTTACTTTGAGTATTTGACAGTCCTCTGTGTATTGTCAGTTTTCCTGTTCAGTTAGGAAGCGCTCTGTTCCTCCTCACATTAATAGGAGAAAAGAAAAATTTTAAAAATAAGAAAATCTGATGGTAAACCCACAAAAATTGGTAAGGGGATTCACTTTAGTTGCTAAACTGGACAACCCAAAGACATTTTGAATACATTAATAAAAACTCAGCAGACTCCTGGAATACCAGCTGAGGAAGCAACAAGCATCTAGATTGGTAATCAAATTACAACACCAATAGACATTTAAGAAAAAAGAATGAGTAAGGAAAATGCTAAAGCATTTGCTGCATTTTGCCTAAACTTATATACAGAAGACTCAGAAAAGAGTAACAACATTTCAAGACTTCTGAATACACTCATAAGCTTTCCAAAGTTAAGTAAAGCACAAACCGAAAAGCTTAAATACCTCCTAGAAATTTCAGATGCTATAAACAATTTAAAAACAGCAAGGCATCATCCTCTAATGGTATGTGGAAAATTCTATAACAACTATTCCCCTGATTTTGGAAGCATCTGTGACTATTATACAAAATAACCTATCTACTACATGGAGGATGACTACTATCTAAGTGATCCCAAAGGAGGTCAATGACAAAAAAGCAACTGTGACTTTTATATGCTAAATCTCCTTTTGTGCGCACTTTTAAAAAGCTGACTAGATTCAAGCTGATGGCGTCCCTTTAAGCAAATATACAAGTTCGCAAATTCAAATCTGTCAGCTTTAAGAAAAGTTTGATCAGTGTCACAAAATGACTGTTTTCAAAGTGCAACTTCCCTAGAGACACAACTTATACTGCAGTCTGCCAGGGTTAGCTCACTCCTGAGTAGGTAATTCTCAGCTCAGCCATTAATCACTTCTGACATATATCTGGACACACAGGATGGGAGTGGAGCAGAGGAACAGGCACAGGTCTAAAGGTTTGGCAACAGCTCAGAGCAGTGAAAGCCAAACACAAAGATACAAGCTGCATGGGTGAGAAAAGTTTTGGTTCCAGATTCCCATTTAGATACCTTAGCAGTCAAACTCCCAAGAGTTTCAGAAGTTCTGTGACAATACATGGAGAAATGTGGAATTTCTACTGGACAGAGACTCTTGATATATCAAGAGAAAATATTGTGCTTACTCTGAGAATTTTAGAAAATAATTAGATAAATACGACCTTCCAAAATTACACACACTTTAGAACTGATATTCTGTAGAAGCAATTTGAGACGACCTGCCTCATTACCTATTAAAGCCGAAATTAAATACTAAGGGCCCTTTCCTAAAACCTGTTCCAGGTGAGCAGATCCTTGCACCTGAGTGGTGACCCTGTGAAGTTAATGGGACTCCATGCAGACACAAGGATCAACCAGTCTGGAACAATAAGTTTTAGGATCAGGGTCTCACTTGTTACACAAAATGTATTTGATTATGGGAGTAATCCAATTTGAGAATAAAAGCATTTACATCCTAAGATTACCTTGCCTGTGAATCATTCCTCCATGCATAATTCTTGCAACAATGCAATGGTTCAGCTCATTCATTTTTAAAGTGATTCCCTAGTAAAAGAAATTGTTAAATCATTAAGAAAAATATTCAGCAATATTTTGCATGTGCTTCTTCAACTACTAAGAATGGTCACTTCTGCTGCAAGCTTGAGAAGAAGCTACGTTTTAATGGGAAATCCTAGCCCTATTGAAATCAATGGGAGTTTTGCCATTGACTTCAAAGAGGCTAGAATTTCCCCTTTAGTTTATGAATTTATACACTGTTGCTCTTATGAGATCGAGTAACTACCACAAAACTTATTATGGAAACACTCCAGATGCTGAACATACACACGATTTCCTTTTTTGCTACTTTTCAAACCCCATAAAAATCAAAGTATACCATTTATTTTCCAGAAATGTAATATTCTTTTTTACAGGTCTTTCAATTTACTATTTGAACTAATTTCCCATTTAAAAAAAACTGATAAAATTTGGTTATAACACAGATGCATTTTTAGCTATCAGTAAAGACAATGATTCTTTATAAGATGAAGACACAGTCATTTAGTACGCAGGTGATAGCATAAAAGAATTTTACATATTTTATAGTCTATCTATGCTAATCAATAAAAATTCTATACAGTATAACAGCATTTTGGAGAAATGTATTCAAAATACAGTCCTCCTTATGAAATCTGAACAGGGCATCTATTTTTGGACTTATGTAATTGGAATGTCAAACTGTGCAACTCTACTAACATGGTTTCATTTTATCATGCTTTTATAGTTCAAGACTGTAGCTGCTGTACAAACAATTCATAAAAACCATTAGTTTATTAAAATCAAATAATTTATTAAACTGCAAACTATCCAGTACTATTTTACAATTTAAGGCCAGGTTTATACACTGTTTTTGTGCTGGTATAACTATTTCAGTCAGAGGTGTGATTTCTTTTTATCAGAACACATATACTAGTACAGCTTCTAAAGTTTATGATTAGCAGCCATGTTAGTCTGTATCCGTAAATAAAACGAGGAATAGTCTCTCAGGTACCACAAGCATTCCTCGTTTTATTAAAGTTTATGTAACTACACCAGTACAGCTTATTCCCCTTTCCATAGGGAATAAGCTATACTGATCTAAGCACTTTTAAACTGGTGTACCACACTTCAATTATACTCATACAGTTAAAACACTACAACTTCTGTGTATAAACCCTGTCATTTGAAACTACTAAGATAGAGAGTTTGTCACCTCTTCCTCTCTACAGAGTTAAGAGAACAGTACTGTTGCCTACATACCATTGGTTCATCTGTGTTCTTCTGGAACTGTACCAGTCGGACTCGTGTTACATTCTCCATATCCATGTCACCGTTGGCGCTCTCTGGAGAATCTCCGTTTAAGTATGGTGAGGTGGGAGGAGGCGTAACTCTCAAAGCTTCGTCACTGTAAACTTCATGTGCCACTACATCATGAGTTTGAAGTAAGGCCTACAGGAGGTTAGAGAAGTAGTCAGATTTCCATAATCTCTGGTGCCTTTTCGCATTCTCGATAGGAGGTTTAATATTTCCCCCAGAAGCTAGAGCATGCCCATGATATTACTGTCTGATATTTATATAGTGCCTCTTACCTCCAAGGATTCCCATACACAATATATATTTCATAAAACTACAGTATGCATATGTAAATTTGGGTGCTTAAATTAGGCTCTTCACTCATCTCCATAAAGGTAAATGATTTGATTTTCAAAAGTCCTCAGCACCCAAAAGTCTCACTGAAATCGGTGGGAAGTGCAGGTGTTCAGCAAATTTCGAAATCAGCTTACTTTTATCTGGGCTTCTAATGCCATGTGCAGGCACCTAACTTTAGGCACATAGGTCTGAAGAGCTTAGCCATACACATGCTCAGGTATCACTTCTTCCAACACTGAAATCAAAGTGAGCTTTGGGATGGAAATAGGCAACTGTTGACTACAAACAGTAACACTACAGGATGGAAAGCAAATATGACCAGTATATTCATTTGGAACTAAAAGAGAAATGGTATTCAGAATAATACTGCAAGATCGAATTTGGCCACGACACTTGAGTTTAGCATCCTTTCTCTTGAGGAAAAAAAACCTTTATGACTCCAAGTTTTTCCATTTCTATTTTACGCATATTCTGAGGGCAACCCTTCCAACATCTGGCACAGCGTCCTCTAACACTGTTCTGAGGAACTAGTTCTATATTGACTCAAAGGGCAGAACACATGGCCATACTCAGTTGCCAACATAACTACTATCATAAGCACCATGTTTTTTATTCATCTCCCATAGAAAACTGGTGCAGCACAATCCTCTTTAAAGTGAGACATCTGATAAAATCTAACTGTGAAAAGTGTAGTATGTTACCAGGAGATATAATCTAGATCAGGCCTGCACAACATGCGGCCTGACCGGGCTTACTGCCTGGCCCGCGGGAGGTGAGCAGGGGCGGGGCAAGCCAACCGAGCAGGGCAGGAGCTGGGCAGGAGCAGGGAGCCGGCAAGTCAGCCAG
>ML677385.1:5493613-5521113 GCA_007922305.1 Dermatemys mawii | reverse complement strand
GAGGGCAGGGGGAAAGAGGCGGTGGGGAAGGAAGGGGTGGGATGGGGAGGAGATGAGCCATGGGGAAGGGACATGGGATTGGGAAGAGAAGGGGATGAGGGAAGTGGGGGTCCAGCATGCGGATCCCCTTGGCAGCAGCTGGGGCTCCCCTCTTAAGGCGGTCCATCATAACCTCACCCTGACAAGCCCCACCTCCCCTGCATTTGTACCACCCTGATGAGCCCCCCCAGACACTCTCCCCACTGAGCCTCAACCACCTGCACCTGGACCCCACCCAAATGAACCCCACCTCCCCTGCACCCAGCTCCTCCCCTGACCTCCTACCACTTTCACTTGGTCCCCCCCTGCAGATTCCCATTGCCCCTGCCCCACAAAGAACCCTCTTACCCCCCCAAACCCTCTTACCCCATCTGGACCCCCACACACTAAGTCCTACTGCACTTGGATTCCGCTGCCAGGCTGAGCATCCCTGCCCACATCTGGTGTGTCTGGAGCAAAAGAGACAGGGCCCCAGGGTGTTTCTGTGGCAGGCATGGCCCTTGTGCTGTGGCACAATGTGGTGCTGAGCAGTGGGGGAGATCTGTGTGTGTGTCAGGGCACTGCGTAGTGGGGGCTTGTGTGGGGCATTGTTTAGTTGTGGCAGTGGGGCTGTGGGGAAGGGCAATGGGAGGGAGGAGAAATCTGTGTGTATTGGGAAATTAGTGAGTGGGGGATTCTGTGTGGGTTGCTGGAATAGTGCCGCCGTGTGGCAGCGGTGGGTTGGATGGGGCGTGGGAGTCCCGAGGGTCTGTCTGGGGGCAGGGGTGTGGACAAGGATCAGGGCAAGCAGGGAGCGAGGGGGGTTGGGAGTCCCAGGGGTCTGCCCAGGGGCGGGGGTGTGGATTAGGGTCGAGGCAGTCAGAGGAGGTCGGGGAGTCAGGGGACAGGCAGGGGCCTAGGGGGGCAGTTAGGGTGGGGGGTCTCAGGAGGGGACAAGGAGCAGGGAGGCTCAGATAGGGGGTGGGGTCCTGGGAGGCAGTCAGGGGATAAGGAGCAGGGGGGAGTTTGGGGTTTTTTGGGGGGGGAATGGATGGGGGCGGGGCAAGGGCGGAGCTTTTTGGCCCACAGCTGTTTTTTTTTGCAGTAACATGGCCCTCGCCGCTTTCCGAGTTGTGCAGGCCTGATCTAGACAAAATCTAAACATTTCTCAAGTACTTGAAGAATATTCAGTATCAGGTTTTTACAGTGCATGGTATCCTTCTTCCTCTTTTCTCCTGTAGGGTCTCTCAGGACTTTGAAGAATTCCTCTATTTCATGCTTGCTTTTTTAACCTTACCATTCTTTAAGAAGAAAGAGTTACCTTTCGTAACTGGTGTTCTTCGAGATGTGTTGCTCATGTCTATTCCACAGTAGGTGTGCGTGCTCGCCACGTGCACTGGTGTCGGAAGTTTTTCCCTTAGCAGTACCCATATGGGGAATACACATGAGCAATCACTCGAAGAACCACCTGTATTATAAACAGCCTTCTGTCAAAAAACCTTGGCAGGATTTACCACTGAACCAATCAATGCTGACTCCTATATCATCCCAAAGATTGCTGAAGACTGGAGAGAAGGATTACTTTCCTACAGAGCTTGTGCCGCTGGGATCAGGGCTGAAAAATTGAGCCTGCTCTTTACAGTGTCTGGTACTCTATAGAACTCTGCATCAGACTGGCCACATTACTCTGTAGTTAAGCATGTAGTGCTACCACTTTAAAAAATGTATAGACCATGAATCACACTGCTTGAGCTTAGCATGTCTGATTTATTTTGACAGATGAATGAGTCCCTGTGGCTGTTTAGTTTTTCATTACAAAAGTTCGAATATTCTGTGTTTAAATAGGATTTAGAAATTGAAAATAAATTTTCAAGAGCATCCATGCAAAACTTGTTTCTCAGGAGTGACTCCAAGACAATGGCTGGGATTTTATTGTTACCTACAAAATTCTGCACTTGCTCCTAAAAGGCCACACCACTTTTAACAAACTCTATATACTATACAAGAGCATTTATAAACTTTTAAGGAACCTTAATTTTAAAATTAATTTGGGGAATTTGGCTTTCTATTGAACTGATGCTGTCCTGTTTAGAGTATCTCAAGAGATGGGGGCATGTAGCTCCTATCGCTCAAGATACTCAATACAGGAACATCCCAATTCTCAGATTTTTCTAACATTTCAAACCTACTGCCAGTCTAAACACTATTTGAATTAAATATTTAATGGCATCTATTTCTATTATTAACTTTTTAAACTCCAACAATCGCCTCATGCTTCCAGATATTCCATCAGTGTTCCATACCTTATGTGACTATTCATTTTATCTAGATTTACAGAGATCTTGACTACCCATAGACATTGAATCAGTTTAACTAAAATTGATTTTTCACTTGAGTTAGTTAAACTGGTACAAAGAGGACTGTGGACACTCTTAAGCAGCCTGGTAAGTGACATATCAATTTAGCTTAATCTGGTAACCGACAAGACCAGATTCTCTTTCATTTTTATCCTCACAAATTCCTGAAAACTGTCCCTTTGACTGTGTGTCACAAGCAGCCCTGAGTAGGAGACAAAAACATCTTATGCACAAGTAGGCATTTGTTTTTGCTGTCTTTCTAGAGCAGGGGTGGGCAAACTATGGCCCGTGGGCCAGATCCAGCCCGCAGCACCATTGCGTCGGCCCGCGGAGACCCCTCCCTCCGAAGCCGTCGCACGGGCAGCACTCCGGGGCCCGGGGCTACGCGTTATCCCCTCCCCTGGAGTTGCGCCGTGGGGCCAGCGCTGGTTGGGGAGCGGCTCAGCTCTGCCTCTCCCCTGGAGCAGCAGTTGCGCACTACCCCCACCCCTGGAGCCCCGCCACTGCAGGCAGCGCTCCAGGGGGCCAGGGCTGCAGCTTCTCCCTGCCCTTGAGCCATGCCGTGTGGCCAGCGCTGGGGGAGGGGGAGTGGCGGAGGCGTGGCTGCGTACACCTCCCTCCCCCGGACCCACACTGCGCAGGCAATGCTCCAGGGGCCAGGGTTGTCCGCTTCCCCTCCCCAGGGTCATGCCAAATGCCTCTTGGTAAGGGGGTTGGGGGGGGGGTTTGGCTAAGTTATGGGGGCAATCAGGGGACAGGGAACAGAGTGGGGTGGATGGGGGGTAGGGCTCTGGTGTGGGAGAATCTCTCAAGGGGATGGTCAGGGAGCAGAGGGACTGGATGGAATGTGGGAGTCCCAGGGGTCTGTCAGGAAGCGGGGGAAGGGGTTAGGCAGAGGGTAGGGTCCTGGGGAGTGATTAGGGGTGAGGGGGTCTCTGGAAGAGACAGTCAGCAGACAAAGTCGGGGTGGTTGGTTGGGTCGGGGACTCTGAGGGGGTAGTAAGGGAGCGGGAATTGGGAGGGGACCAGATAAGGGGCAGGGTCTTCCCTACGTGGCCCTCCATATAATTTTGCAATTCCAGTATGGCCCTTGGGCCAAAAGGTTTGCCCACCCTTGCTGTAGAGTAGGTGTTTTTGGGTGTGTTCTTGGCTTTGTGCATAGATGATCTTTAACAGAATAGTCTGCTATTGTTTTCTGAACACAATTAGTTCAAGACTGCTTTCTATCCTCTGTTCTAAGGGCGAAATATTTGTTCAGGCAAATCAGCAAGTAGAGTCATCTCTCATCACATCACTATATGCCCTATCCCTAACAATGCCTTTTCTTAACAAGATTCCCGCTGACAGAGTTCTGTTTTATAAAGCAACATTAAACCAAAACATTATAACAAAATTGTATTTGATATGAACAATTAGCATTTAATGAATGGATTAACACAACACTTGTGCCTAAGCAAAATAAATGATAACTATTTAAGATTCGTTACTATATTTGATGATTTACATCTGTGCCTCCACAAACACAAACAGATAATACAATTGTGATAACACCTATTTCAATATTGCACTAAACAGCATTTTACCAAAATACATAATCTAACAAATAGTTTCCCATTAAAACTACACAATTTCCTCTGTTATAGTTTGTTGTTACAGTATGGTTACGCTTTCCTAGCTTTTTTCCCTTTGTGGGTCTTGAAAGAATTCTAAGTACTGTGACAGCAGCTTTAAATATTGTTTCCCACTACATTTCTGTATCATTCACTGCAAGGAACAATGAAGGAAGATACGTAGTGATGGACGCACTATAAATACCTAAATATATAAGCTGCAAAATCCCCCTGTGCGGGAAAACATTTCAAATGTTGCCACATAAGTAGTTGCAAAAGAACAGTCCTCTTTGCAGATATTGCAGCTGTTCACATTTACTGTTATAGAGGTACAAAGAAAATAATCTCTTTGAAATGACTCTCCAGCAGGACAGACATTTGCTAATCCCTGAAATGTTTCCTAAACCAATTACTTCCTAGAAAGCATATATTTAAAACCGACATTTATTTGGTTATATTTTTAAAAATGTATATCCATATTTTAAGAACATTCAGACAGCTCCAACAATGCAGTAGCTGAATCATCTCATTTAAAATCATTAGTCAGGCAATGGTAAAACAAACATTTTAAGAATCCCAATATGAGAAATATTAAAGGCTAATTTTGAGCCTGAACCTCCCACAAGTAATAATGTACTTAAAAATTGAACACTAATTCATATATAGGCTTGGTAAAAAATACAAGCAGATAAATATATGCATTCTAGGAAGTGATTAGTTTAGGAACTATCAGAGATTACCAAGTGTCTGTACTGCTGGAGAGTCATTTCAAATAAATTATTTTTGAGCAGACCCTCAGGAGTCCCTTGGCAATGAATGTGGAAATGTATTTTAATGAGTTTTAGACTAAAAGTTTTGTTAACTTTTGACAAAAGTTGGATACAGTAGCCAGCTACAGGCAGATGTCTCTGTATTAGGTGCATGTAATTAGTGTGTTATCTTAGAAAAACAAAGGGAAAGTGATGTTCTGAAGTGTAGCAACTTCTGCCTTGGGATTTTTGCTCTGCTGCAGTGGTTCTTGGTTGAAATAAAAGATTGTTTAAAGTGAATGGCCCACATGAAACGCTCAGTGTTGAAAGTTAAGTATAAACATAAGTCTTTGCAGGACTGGCCCTTATTGAGCATTAAGTTAAAAAACTTTATTGCATGACTGATTGCCAGAAGTTAGAAAAACATTTCGCTTAAACATGGGCATTCATGTTCAACACCATTTAGGCTGTTTTGACCTACCTTTGTTAGCTTAATTTTTGGCTTCTGTTAAAAATGATTGATTCTGGTATCTCAATCCTCAGATAATGAAGCTTAGAAGCCTAAAAGCTTACAACCTGAATACACACTAGCTTAACACTGTGATCCTACAGACTATACCATATGTCCTAACTCTCAGTGCATTAGACTGAAATGATGTAGCAACTAGAATATATTTTATTTTACTATGCTTTCTAATGGCATACTGAAAATAGGCTGGCAGTATAACATTTTGTACTGTTATTTCTACTTACATTGCTTGCATATGGTGTTAATAATTAATATGTTTTCAAATATTTTGTGTTCTCACTCTACCATTACCTAATGGGGTTCTCAAGTGTCAGCGAAGCATGGTAGAGTGCCAGTTATAAGGTGAGTAGCCCCAAAATGATTCACTGGATTGCATTTTTTAGGATTAATAATTTATCTTTGTTAATGAGTTTTAGTATCATTAGTCAGAGAGTACACATTAGTTTACAGTAGCTCTTTAAAATTCTCAAAATACAGAGAATTATCTATAAATTAAAACCAAAAGGCAGGTACAAAAGCATAAGGAAGGGACTAAAACGACAGATTCTGGCTATCTAATGAATGAATTATTGTTAGTTTAAATATTCAAATATAATTTCTGCTCTGTCCCCTGTGAGGTCTACTGATTTATGTCCACTGGGAAACACATATGAGGTGCCTAAGGGTTTAGCTCATCTATCCTGATGTCCTAAACTGTGGGAGGATTTACATTTTTCACAAATAAAAAGTATTTAATTTTTGCAATAAAGATTTTTTACAGCTTCATTTTGTTTAGAAATAAATCCCCATAAATATAATTTTAAAACTTTAAAAGGGAAATCAGTCTTTTATTCCACATCAAAAAGATTTTAAAAAGAATTCTTACAAGAGTTTTCTGACAACTGGTCTTAAAACATGTCTATGAGCACTTTAGCTTAATTTTTTTTTTTTACAGAAAAGTAGTTTTCTGATGCATAACACTTTCTCTGTCATTTGATTCAATATGAACATCTTTAATAGTTATTATTATTTGGGGATTATTTTGAAAACGGTGTGCACATAAAACCTGATCAGCTAGACTTCCAAACTGCCATCTAATCACATATGTTATTGACCTCTGTCTGCTTTTACTTCTAATGTCTTTACAATAAATCCAAGAAACGCATTACATGGGGGAGGAAAAAAGGTTAAATCCGGATAAGCCACTTAACAGAAAAGTTGAGCAACAGTCAGTACCATTTCTTATTTTTACTGCTTCCTTCCCTTCCCACAATAAGCTTGGCAGCCATAATGTCTCATTTTTTCTATTGTAAACAACTGTCTCTACTAAAGCAGAGCTGGTTCTGCTACCATTATCAGAGTGAGTGTTGCCATCAGGCAAATGGCACACCAAGCAGCGGAGGTAGAGGATCACTCTTATCTTCAAAGAATCCAGCTGAAATGCTGCTTGCTGGAAACTGTAGCCTCTGCAGTCTTCATTTGCCTATTAAATTAAGGTGGTTGCAATTTGCTTTATTTTATGGAAATCTGTTGCTGTTTTCTGGTTGTTTTGTGTGTTTTTTTCTTTTCCAAATTGCCAATTCAGCCCTCAGCTGGGCAAAATCTCGAGGACTCCTTATATTCATTCTTTGGGTTAGAGACTCAACCAGTGATTTCAGAGAGAGTTTTGGGTGCTCAGCCCCCTGAACATACGGCCATCACTGCTCCCAAAATAAAAATGTGTGAAATACCAGATAGTTTGTCTTAGGTACAAACTACAAATTCACTAAACTGTACCACTGGTCTGACTCACCCTAATCTAGATTTAAATATAGGAAACATTCCAATTTTTTGCCCAGCACAGGTTTGGAAGAAAGGAGGATTCTCACCACGTCTTCCTGGAGATCCACAGGTTCCTTTCTCCATTTTACAACCCTCTCAGCTCTCAAAATAAGTCCCTGGAATTGGGAATCTAACCTAGATTACTCACATGGTAGTATGAAGGACAAGCCACAGAGCCACTAGGCTGGGTGAAATAGTTTTAAAAGGCTTTTGAGCCAAAGAATGTAATTGTTAACAACATGAACTGATTTTGTTTAAGAGAGGATTCCATTCTACCCTATTTTTGTAAGATTTCGCAATGAACAGTTCCATCACTTTGTGACTGTGTCACAAACGGTTCACTCAATGCTACTGATGTTTGTTAAATTTGTATTACCTTTATTGTATTGTATTTAGATCTTTCTTACTAGTTTCTCTTATTATTTTCTTTTAAAAAACAAACATTTTATAGAATAACACCCATATCTGATGAGCTGAAACCTGCAAAATAGCTCTGTGTGCAAACTGCAATTCTCATCATGACAAGCAGCAAACAATGGCCCCTCAGTGTAGCAAGCACTATGCATTAGCTCCATAACAATATCAGTTGCTGTGCTAGCTTAGCACATTAGAAATGCTGATTAAATATATATTTATGTGCAGTTATACTTCTGTTTTGTTGCTTATTGGCTTTAGGTAGTACATTCTTGGCTGATGTTCCATGAGGAATGTGTTTAACAGCCAAAGTAGTATTTGCTTACCATGAAATGAGGTTGTGTTAAAATACGTTTTAGCTCTTTTGCATCATTGTTCTCTGGGTAACATGAAATTTCTTCCAATACCTGCAAAACAAACAGCCGAGATGTCAGTAAAGCTAACTGCTCTCTATTTTGTCACAAAACTGTAAAAAGCATCCTTTACTCTGCTTGGTCTTAATCTCTGTAGCACCAACCCAATCAATGGGTTAAAACAGTAAAGGGTCTTTGAGAATGGGAACTTTTTTCAAACAGAATAAAATATCACATAGACATAGACTCTAAGTTCAGAAGGGACCGCTATGATCATCTAGTCTGACCTCCTGCACAACGCAGGCCACAATCTCACCCACAGATTTCTGCCCCAGATCTGTAAATGGCCTCCTCAAGGACTGAACTCACAACCTTGGGTTTAGCACAGGGGTCTCCAAACTTTATGAGATGAGGGCCATATTAGATTTTTGAGGGGGCTTTGCGGGCCGAAGCGACTGTGGGGAAAAATTTAATATATGCAAATATACATAAAATATATGCAAATCGTAAAAACCAACACTACTGTGTCAGGGTTGCATTAAATTCTAAATCAGGTATAAAAGTAGCTGTATAATCAATGCAGGTACTGTGAAATCACACAAAATATTTAACAATACATAAAAAATGTGAAATTATTTTTAATTTATTTCCATCTCCTTTACTCCATTTATTGGAGATGTAATCAGGCATCTGGCTTGTATTTTTACTCTAAGGCAGGGGTCCGTGCCTGCTCGGCTGCAGCAGCGACTCTCCCCTAAGTTGACTCCCCTTTTTGGGGGACACTGGCTTCCGGGGGCACTCACCCCTCCGCACAGCTCAGCTGAGCTGCTCCCACGTGCGAGCTGCTGCCGGCGGCCCCTCCCACTGCCTGCTCAGCTGCAGCAGCCTTTGCCTGCTCGCTTCTCCCCTGTTGGTTGAGGGGGCCAGACAAATCGAAGCTGTGGGCCGGATCCGGCCCTCGGGCTGTAGTTTGGAGACCCCTGGTTTAGTAGGCCAATGCTCAAACCACCGAGTTGTCCCTCCCCCATTGCTGGATGTCTCACTTTGCCAAATGAACAGATTTAAAGAAAGCAGAGTCTTTCTTCTCAAGCTGACAATATTTTTTAAAAGATCGTTATTGCAACTGCAGAAGTAAAGTGTTAACCAGCAACTATACAAGTTGCTCTTATCAACCTCTGCTTCTATGTATGAATGGGGGCTAAGAAACATTAAAATAGAATTAAAAAACATGTATAAAATCTTGAATTATCCAGATTAAAACACTGTTTCTGCAAACTAAATGGTTAAAAAATGTGACCCACAGACAGTCCATCTGTTATACTATATACAAAATTGAAGATTCTATAAAAAGAAAAGAGCATTTCATCCCATGAATGCATTCTAACTAGGTCCCGTACACTGATATTTTCAATTTTATTCTCAACAGTCAGCTGTTTGGACGGAGGAAACAGAACACTCTGCTTCTGGCAGCAGCTCCATAGATTAATTGCTAGGAAATTCTGCAGAGCAATGTGATTGGCCCCCTCCCACCACTCAGGACAGAACCTCCTCCTCAGATCACACACACTCATTTTTCCAGGGTAAACAGGATACATTTTTAAACTCCAGCATCCTGCTAAAGCTGCATTTTAGCTCTTGTGGTTGAATGTGTAAGATGCACAACTTGATTTTGTCACATGGGCATGAGTCACTATACTTATTGTGGGCTGAATAAATTATTCTGAGTATTTGCACATTTTTATATCTAATCTCACTTACTGATGCATTATAGATTGTAGGGCTATCCGTCAGGAAAATGGCGCACTGGGCGAATTTGTATTTTGGCATCCTTTCTTTGAGTTTGAGACCAGCAGTGTCGGGTGCAGGGTGCGAGGACCAGCTTCTGGTCCCAGAGCCCAGCTGGGCTGCACAGGGGGTTTCTGAGCCCAGGGCCTCCCCTGGCCATGCCCCCAAAGCCGTCTAACAGGAGGAGAGCCAGCAGGAAGGGGGTACCCAAGGGCTGGCCTGCTGGGGCAAGCTCCGTTGCCTGCACCTCCCCGCCAAGCTGGTGGCTCCAGGCGGTCCTGCTCACCCTTCTGGCCTGGCTCGCCCTCACTCAGCCCAGGCCTGCCAGCCTGTGGCACTCACACAGTGCCCCCGACTACAGCATCCTAGGCGATTGCCCAGGTTGCCTATCCATAAGGCTGGCCTAGGTAAGTTGTAGTTACACGAATAAACCACACAGGACTTAAAAGGAAAATAGATTCCATTCTCTCTAGAAGCTTCTGAAATGCACATTTGAGACTTATTTCCACACTGGAGTTGCTGCCTTAACTCTTTGAGTATGTTTATTTTTCTGTGCTAAAAATAGACAAGTCCTCCATCGTGGAATTAACAAAATTAAAGGAATTCAGACACTGACAAGCTTCCCTTTCTTTTTTCTAAGTAAGTTGTGAAATGATTAATTTGGTGCCTGCAAAAGTTCTTTTAGTGCCTGGTAAGAGATAATTTGCTTCTTTTTAAGGTATATAAGATCAAAATTGGTAAAACATATCGACTGGGAAAGGAATATTGGATTGATTTCATGTGATATATTTTATATTGCATAGAAGCCTTCATCTTGTGGTAATCATCTATTTAAAACATTCATTTTGGGCTAAACTTTCAGCCTCATCTTTACTGTGTCTGCAAAATTGCAAGCGCAAATAACTGCATGCATAACTTTACTCCAGTAGTTATTGGTGTTCAGTTTAGAATACTTGACCATCTAAGTACTTAATTATACTTGCAAGTCAATTACTTAAATATCTAGCTGACTGCAATTCTGGGCCAAAAAATAATTCACATAAAACTGCACCAACAAACTCTACTGGAAAAAGGGAAGCCAACTTTTGAAAGTCTGTCCCTTTACAGAAAAATGTATCTGCCTTAATCCCTCCAATATCAATTATATAACACTAAAAAATCAGAACCCTAACACTTTATCTGAGCAATTTTGTTGATGGTATGGTATTTTTTAAGCACAATAAGTTTTTTTTAGTACTTATGAGTTATTTCACAGTTTTAATATTTAATATCAGCTATCATTACTATCTACAAATTGTTTCTTTAATCTTCATTCTAATCTAGGCCTTGGTCAAATCACTTCTACTTTTTGTGCCTCAATTTCAATAGTGGAAACCTGCTGTCTTATTAACCTGTCTATACTGAGGTATGTATTTTGTTCCCACCAACATAGAATCTGAGCACTTCACAAACACTAATGGATTCATTCTCACAATACCCCTGTGAGTTAGGGAAATTATTATCCCCTTTTTATAGATGGGGAACTGAGGCACAGAAAGATTAACTGGTTTGTCCAAAGTTATACAGGAAGTCTGTGGCAAAGCCAGCAACCGAACACAGATCTCTTGAATCCCCATCTAGCACCTTAATCTCAAGACTATTCTTCCTCCCTTAAGAAAGTGAGATAGGACACAGTCACTATGGGGAGATGTCTGCTTCTTGGTATCTGAAAAAGCAAGAAAAGACCCTCTCTTCCTTGCGCATAGAGGGATAGAAGAAGGGAAAAGGAAATCATCCTTCTCAGCAGCTAGAAGGAAAGAGTAGTCTTCCTCCCGGCAGCTGGTGAAAGGAAGAGACATGGTTTGGTAACAGAGTGCAAGTGGAGATTCTGCCACCCAGCAGATGGTGAATGGGGTGCAGTGGGCAGTGAATGGGGTGCAGGGGAGAGGGGATTCTCCTTGCTAGTAACCAGGAAAGATGGTGATGGAAGACTTCCTCAGTCAAAAAAGCTAACAATGTTGGGAATCTTTAGGAAAAGGATAGACAATAAGACAGAAAATCTCATATTGCCTCTATATAAATCCAAATCTTGAATATTATGTGCGATGTGGTTGCCCCATCTCAGAAAAGATATACTGGAATAGGACAAGAAAAGGGCAACAAAAATTATTAGAGATATGAAACAGCTTCCATATAAGTAGAGATTAATAAGACTGGGACTTTTCAGCTTGGAAAAGAGACGACTAAAGGGGGATATGATAGAGTTTTATAAAATCATGACTAGTGTGGAAAAAATAAATGAGGAAGTGTTATTTACTCAGTCTCATAATACATGAACTAAGGGTCATCAAACGAAATTAAGCAGTAGCAAGTTTAAAACAAATAAAGTATTTATTCACATACCTACCTTTGAGCATCTACTAGTAATTTCCCAACCCAGTCTGATTTTTGCAGAACATACTTTATAGCCTTCATGTATTGGTTGTGTAGGGACATTTTCGCCAACCTGTACTGGTTTTATAGGGAAATACTGAGAACCCAAATTAGGATCACTAAAGGTATTTGGAAGCTGAGAGACATGGCCAGACAGGGTTAAACAGCTTGAAGAATCAACCTTTATAGACATATTAGAGAAGTATATAAATGGTAATTAGGACTATTCCTTAGAAACAGTTAACCTAGTTATGTTAAATGGACTAGAATTTTGAAATGCGATCCTGTATTGTTAGAGAACTGGAGGTAATTCTAATTGTGTGTATTTAGGCTAAGTAATACTCTCTACAGAGTTGATGGGGTGCCTCTTTGTGGGCCCTCTACCTCCTTTTCTCTGCCTGTAGGTGCAAGCACAGGTTCCTCTGAGAGCCCCTGTAACGGCTCTAGGAGCGGTTAACCTTCCAGTCTTGACTGTGCCACACTGGTACTTCTTGGGGCCAGGAACCAGCAGCCCCCAATGTCCTCCACAGGGTTTCAGAGAAGCATGTGTGTGGCTGGATAAGAGTAATTTGATGCAAAGTACATAAGGTATATAAGGCTGATGTGGGGAAGTGGGAGAAGGGATAGATTTAGATGGACAAAGACAGAAAATGTCTCACCGGGTAAAATTGTGAGGGCTGTTTAGAAGGTATGCCTGGGCTGTTAAAGTCTGCCAATCTGGCCACAAAGTAGTTTAGGGAAACAGGAGAGAGACCTTCCAGAGAAATGTCAGTGTGACTTCAGTTTACATATTGTGAGTAAACATGTCTTTTCTCGTTTGAATTTTAGCATTACTATAAGCAATGTTTTTTCAGCCATCGTATGCTAAACAACTAATACTTATTTTTGACTGGCACTATAAATCACAATTCTGTATTTAGAATTTGCCTTAAGTTTAACAGGCATAAGAGTTAAGTAACTCTATTTTTACTGGTTTTGGCCATTTTGAGTCATACATCCTACTACTCTGCATCGGATTTCCCTCTTCCCTCCTTTTCTGGCATTAAACTAACTTTTGTTGGAGATACAAAAAAAAAAAATAAAAAATAAGCAAATCCAGATTAGATTAATAGACATTTCTGAAGAAAAATGTTATCTGAGAAATTATACAAGCTTCAAACTTTTGCTGCATTCAAACCTATCGAATATAAGATATATGCAAATGATCACACTTGTTCAAGGACAAAGCTCCTCTTTTTTATATCCCTACTGACAAGTCAGAAGTTATATGATGAGGCTTACTAATGCAAACATTCCTTACAGTCTGGGAAATGATACATTTACAAAGCATGGTGTATAAACAAAAGGTAAAAACATTTTAACAGTCTGTCAAATACAGAAGCTAGCCTAGAGCAGCGGCACTTTTTCTATGATGAAAGAGTTTCACATTAAACAAACAAACAAAATAAAAATCGAAGTCTGAAATGCATTTCAAAACCACTTACCTCTTTGGCTCTCTGTACAGCATCACTTGGAGGATTCCTGATTTGCGGTGAAGATTTTGTGTTAATTTTGTCATAAAGCTGAAATCAAAAGGAAACAGAATACTGTAATTGTGTACTACTTTGTTAGTGTTCAACATAACTGAATCCAACAGCCCATATCGAATAGCATAGTTAAAATATCCGTGTTAAACTACAAGCCTCACCGTGTTTTGCGTACAAGTTTAGCAAACTATTTTTTTTTTTTTTAAAAAAAAACATTTCCTGAGCTGAACACAGTACCATCCATTCAAAATGGACAGGATATCATGGGAAAGTTTAGAGAGGTTGTGGGATTTTCTGTGCTTCCCATGCATTTTCAGTAGGAGACTCTGGGAACCACAACACTTGTGCAAGTGTTTCTGTGAACTTTAAATAAGTAACACTATAGCTCATGATAAATCATACATGCTGTTAAATATTTAAATTAATCCAGAATTCTCACTTTTTCCAACAAATCGAATGTCAAGTACTCCAAATATTATACAATTTTAAACTGAAGTTCATAGCACGTGAGGTTCAATGCACTTCGAGACAGAAAAGCTTTTCAAATTAATTGCTAAAAACCTAAGTCTTGGGAAAAGTGCAAAATTACTCCTTCCAGGAAGAAATGTTCACACAAAGCATTATCCTCTCTTTACCAGGATTTTCTATCAATAGCATCAATACAAGCATATTTAAATATGAAATCAAAGACCTTCACTTAACTATTTTAAAAAATATTTTTGAAAAAACTAAATAAATTTTTTTTTTACAAAGACAAGAAAGAGTTGACTGCCTATGTTCAGCCCTCTCAAAGTGATTTAAGGGAATAATCATATATTTCAGAAATGAATAAGTCATATATCTAATTCCTTCAACCAGAAGCATTCAGTGTATCTATTTGCTTTAAACGCAGGTACAGAGATCTTTTCTGACCAAGAGCTGAATAATCCCCAGCTCCGTCAGATTACTTGTATAGAATGTGACTTTTTAAATAGAAATGATCCACCATATTTAAACTAATTTTTTAACAAAAGGTGCCCTCTTATAAACACAGAAAAGTACTCTGCATTCACAAACCTACAAAATATATGGAGTCGTGGTATTAGGCACAGGTGCTGGCTTCCTCCTTGCCCCAGGGGGTGCTCAACACCTCTCCGGTCCAAGCCCCCAGCTCCCATCCTGCCTCTTCCACACCCCTTCCGCCCCAGGCCCTGTCCCACTCCACCCCTTTCCCCAAGCCCTCACCCCACCCTACCTCTTCCCACCCCCTGCTCTGCCCCCACTACCTCTTTCTGCCCGGTTCCGCTCCCTCCCCAAAACGTGCCCTGTTCCTACTCCTCTCCCTCTCTACTCCACCAGCACCTCCTACACAGCTGGTGCTGGGAGGGAGGGGGAGGAGTTGATCGGAAGGGCCTCTGACGGGTGGGAGGACTTGGGGGGAGCTAGTTGCTGGTGGGTGCTCAGCACCCACTAATTTTTTTCCATGGGTGCTCCAGCCCTAGGGCTCTTATGGAATTAGCGCCTATGGTTTGGACACCAAACAAGTGCCCACAAACCAGTTATATGGCACAAATCCATTATGTATTCTAGGAGGAGCTGTAAACAACTCTACTTTTAGGTTGCCTATGAAAGGATTCTAACAACCTAATCTTTAAGAAACTCTCATACTTGTGTTCAGCAAAGCTGTGATAGTTGACAAGGGGAATCCCTTGGGTTTGTGAACTGCATTTCGTTTTTCCTAAAATTCCATTCAGATATAAAATGCTAAAAATATAACAACTCTGCACTAGCTCCTGGGTCTATACTGACAATGGTTGCTTTCTGCATTTCATGGTTTACAGCAATTGTGGCCTTCAGCTCTTCCTCCACAAGGGCAGAGAGGTTCTTCCAGATAAGATGCAGGCAAAAGAGAATAGTGATGATGTGTTTAATGAGATTATGACAGCCTCTGGGATTAGTACAAGAATTGTAAGGTGGGTAAGGAAATGGCCAAAAGGGAGAGGACAATGGGTAGTGCTGAAAGGGGAGCCATTAGGCTGGAAGGAGGTTATCAGTGGAGTTTCTCAGGGACTGATCTTATTTAATATTTTCATTAATGACTCTGACACAAAAAGAGTGCGCTAATTAAATTTGCTGATGACACAAAATTGGGAGGCATTGTCAACTTGGAGGAAGATCGGAATATCTTACAGGAAGAACTGGATGACCTTGAGGACTAGACTAATAGAAATAGGATAAAATGTAATAATACAAAGTGCAAGGTAATGCGCTTAGGAACTAATAAGAATTTCTGTTGTAAGTTGGGGGGTGGAGGGCTCTTTAGTTGGAAACAACAGCAGAGGAGAAAGACGTGTATTAGTCAATCACAAGGTAAGTATGAACCACCAATGTGGTATAACTGCAAAAGAGACAAATGCAGGCCTATGATGTTTCAGGTGAGGTATTCCCACTAGAGATAGGGAAGTATTAATGCCATTGTTCAAGACACTGGTCAGACCCTTATCTGGATTACTGTATCTGATTCTGGTCACCCATGTTCAAGAAATAAATTCAAATATATTATGAGGCACAGAAGGGCTACTAAGATGATCGGGAGAATTGTGGGCCTAGCTTATGAGAGGAAAGTGAAAGAGATTGACTTGTTTAGCCTAACAAAATGAAAGCCGAGAGCAGGTACAACTGCTTTCTATAAATACATTATGGGGGCAAACTTCAGGGAAGGAGAAGAGTTATTTAAGATAAAGGACAATGTTGGCACAGGAACAAATGGGTATAAACTGGTCAGGAGTAAATTTAGATTGGAAATTAGAAGACTAAGTTTCTAATTATTAGAGGAGTGAGGTTCTGTAACAGCCTTCTAATGGAAGTAGTGGCGGAAGAAACTTAACTGGCTTTAAGATGGAGCTTGATAAGTTTATAAGAGATCATATGACCTGGTTGCGTGTGATTCAGTGACCCAGGAAGTCTCTTCGAGTCCATGTTCTGAGCTATAATGTTATAAAAGATTTGCACAACTGTTTATATTTACATTTTAAGGGTAGACCAACTTGATAAGACCTGGCTGTTTTTCAGTTTTATTTATATATACATTAACATATGCATAACATAATATATATTTAACACCCATCCATCAGCTGTCCTTCCTTACACATTTTAAATTTATCTCCAAAGATTAAAATAATGATTAGATATTTATGCAAGAGATTAGTAGTGGATGTGTTCCTGTTTTAGCGTCTCTAAAAGATCAGATAATAAAGCCACAGCTAAAGTAAGAGCACACAATGATACATATCTTTAAAAACATGAAATGAAGCAGCATTGGGAAAGGATGCTATTTTGTTTCACAGTAACACAAACAGAGGACAGCATCTGCTTCCTTTTTCTGCTTTTTAATTACTAATCTGTTGGGGATGAAATCCACTCCACTTACATAAAGCCTGAGCAATGAGATGTTATAAAGGTGGAGTACAAAAATATGTGAGATTTCTCAAATTCACACCAAAATCATGGCGAGGGTGACAAGTTGCAAGAAAGTCACAGCAGCTAATATTTCATCTACCTTACCATCTGGAACAAGATCTGCAGCAGCTTCATGATATTTGCATGTGCTGTTGGATCAAGTGGATCAGTGTGTACGATGATTTCATGGTTCCTGCTGTGGCCCACCCCTACCATGACCTCCATGACAACAACAGGATGGCCAATATGAGCTAGTATGGTGATACTTCAATGGTATGCGGTGTGCAATGATGCAGATAACCTGGTGATTTCACTCTGGATGTACACAGACATTTAGCTATGCTTCACTGCATTTCATTGTTGCACATTAATATTTTTTAAAATTAAAACTATAATAGTTTAATCACAATGTAAGCATCATTGCTAGTTATTTTTACTCCTTAATTTTTAAAAACCTTAACTTTTTTTTTAAACATATGTTGTTCCCTTTTACATATTATATTACACACACAAACATATACATGTACACATTTCTTCTGCTTTCAGCTGTTACTTTTAGGACATGAAAAAAAGTAACAGACTGGTTCTGAAGGTGGTCTCCAAATTTTCACATGGCAATGCACACAATATTTGGAGGGTAGAATCAAATCCTTTATATGTTTCAGATCTCTGACTTTTTACTATAATAGCCAGACTACTAGATTTGGGCAGAAGTTTGTTGCATTTATGTAATTACGTGTGGTCAGAAAAACACACTAAGCCCCATCAACAATAACTGTTCCATACTGGCCAGAGAAATGGGTTAGAAAAGAAAAGAACACAAGTCTGCAAGAGACAAGAGGGCCTACAGTATGCAGCAAAGCAGCAAAAACCTAAACCAAAAAGCATTAAAAGTAGTGCTCCATCCATATCTGAAGATATTTTCCAAGATGCTTCCCACTACTGCATAAGGAAATGAGTAGACTAGCTACCCATGTTATGAAAAGCTAAATCAGACTAATGCATTGCAGTAGCTTCTGCTTTACAGACCATTATTATATAGCACTCACAAGTTTAGGAAGTATTTGCTGAAGTATCATTAAAAGTTAACCTGCAATAATATTTCAGTCATAGTTAGCACCAAGTATTACAATGCAGATTAACGTCTAATGATACTTTGCAAATATCTTTACTGTGAATCAGTGTGTTCCAGCATCCACTTCAATTGTGGATGTTCTCTAATTAGCTCTTCACAGAAACACTGGTTTTGCAAAGCAGTAGCCACTTACAATCCACTGTACACTTTAGAAATGTATGGTCCAATAATCTGCCTTCAAAGGTATGTGGACTAATGGTCTCATGTATACTCATGAACAAGGATATCAGTTTCCTTGATTTAAATATAAAGAAATTACCTTCACATGAACAATTCTGTTATTTGCAAACTGTACAAGAAAATCCCTGTAGACTACTTTTGTTATACACCTTATAGATGAACATTAATAACTACTTCTTGATCACTGGACACTTCTGTTTTGGAATCTGTCAGGGAGTTTTTATACTATATGTTTCACTAATTTTGCCTAGTTCTAGGGATGATATTTAACAAAACCTGGGCATTCTGAACACTTCAAGACCTGACTGCAAACAATATTTCAGCATCAGGCTTTTAAAAACACATTCAAAACTTAAAAAATGTGTGAACCTTAAAACCAGGGCTGGCTCCAGGCACCAGCACTTCAAGTGCGTGCCTGGGGTGGAAAGCCGTAGGGGGCAGCCTGATATTCGCCCTCAGGGTGGCAGTCAGGCTGTCTTTGGCGGCACTTCGGCGGGAGATCAGAGGCTCCCGCGGACTCGGCGGCATTTCAGCAGTGGGGACGACGAGGTGGCGGGACCTGTGAACCTCCCGCAGAAATGCTGCCGAAACCGCTGCAGCCGCAGACCTCTCGCAGGTGTGCTGCAGAACTTCCGCACTTGGGGTGGCAAAAACCTCAGAACCGCCCCTGCTTAAAACCTAATGTTATTTAAAAAAGGTGGGTCAGGCACTGCCATTTCTAGATTACTGTATGCCTCATGGATGACTTTGCAGTTTATTGAAGCACCTTTTTGCAATGTTCACTTTAACAAACTCTCTCTAGCCTTGATTCTTTCCTGTTAAGTTTCTGATTTGGATAATCAGCATTTATTGACTAACAAATATTTTCCTTAAGAGTCTCTATTCCTGCCCCTTCATCTCCTATAAAACTGTTTTCTTCCAAGTTTATATTAAATGTGATATTACCTGTATCAGATATTTTTTAAAAAATTATATATGTTCACATATATATACACTTTCAAAACACATCCCACTCATTCAGAATATGCAACTGAACGAGTAATTATTACTTCTCATTTGTATTGTGTTGGTGGCCTAAAGGTTCCAAACAGGTTGGGGCCTCATTGTTCATAACTGGTTTTCATAAAATTTAACACAAATAGAAAATGTTTCCATTAAATTATTGTTTATTAGAATTTGAATAGAGATATTTGCTTAAAAACAACAATGTATTAACCCTTGAGGGTTCAGGCAAAATCTAGTTCATCATTTAGTAGTAAGGAATTCCCTGGAAAATATTCCACCCTCTGACTTCACCACCTCAACCAAGCTTCACAATTGTCATAACTGTGTATATTATTAAATTGTTTGCTTAAAACTTATACTGTGTGTGTATATAATAAATATAAAATATAATATAATATAAGTCTCTTGTCTGGCGAAAAAAATTTCCCTGGAACCTAACCCCCCTCATTTACATTAATTCTTATGGGGAAATTGGATTCGCTTAACAATTGTTTCGCTTAGTCACATTTTTCAGGAACATAACTACAACGTTAAGTGAGGAGTTCCTGTAATTAAAAGTCATAGGAAAAAAAAACCTAGCAAAAATGTAATATGACCAAGAATTAGTAAGTCAGGAAATTTCAAAAATAAGGGCAATGTTAACTCAACCAAGTTGCACTTTTCCTATTCTTTTTTTTCCTGGTTAAATGTTAAGAATACATTACTCTGTTATAAAATGTTAGTCTACAACATAAAGCACAGAATGCAGAATAAAGTTGTTTCAAAATGCCACGGCAATTGCAACCTTAGAAATTTCCTAGATTTTGAGTTCTTGACCTTACACTCTTAACATTTAACATTCTGTTTCTGCATTTACTATACAGAAAATGAAAATTTATAGGATTAATGAGTAGCCCCCAAAAGACTAGCAGATGCAATCCATGCAGTAGCAAAAAGCAAGTATTTAAGGTAAACACAAAATTGTCATTATAGCAAGTTAATTGAAAGGTGCTGTTTCTTAAAACACAAGAATTTTTTTAACCAATTGTGCATCTTGGTACACAAATACTGTGAAGAGGGTACCCACAACAAATGACCCTGTCCATGTCTGATGACTAACTCCGTCTCCCATAAATTAAAGCTTTTGACTGCTTGTCTGTATAAAAGGAGCTTGCTTCTTGGGGAGATGTAAAAATCCAGGACACAGTTCACTTTCCACTTTCAAGCAAACAGTCTGAAATGGAAAGTTTTAGCTATCACTTCAAAGTTGCAAGGATTCTTTTTAACTAGTACTAGTAAACTGATAAAAAAAATTCCTTGCTCTGCACAAAAGTTGTCATGTCACCTGGAGAAAAACATTTCAGTATCTTGAAAAAATGAAGTCCACCACAGAATATATGAATTTATATTCACTGGCTGGTCTAATCTATAATGGAGTCATTCACAAGGGCAGATTAGGCAGTGGAATCATTAACTTTATTTTATCAGTCCAGAATCTGGAAGTTACAATTGCAGACCTGGAGGAGGTTTCCCTAGACTTGACACAATAGCAACCATCGTGATGAAAGAAAATAAAAATCAGTTTAATAAGAACAGAAATTGTCTAAGAAATATTAGATTGAGTATCCTGGAAGGAATTCAGTTAGAGAGAAGCAAAATGTGTAGCACTACCCATCCTAAGCGTTACAAAATAAGTTTTCAAAATAATACATTTTAAAGTTCTTTTTATTTGCTTTCTTGTTTCTGGGCTTTAGGATTCCCTAGGGTCACATTTTTAAACTTTTCTCTGCAACCATGAGGGCTAGATAACCTCCCCCACTATTTTTTTAAACACGAAAGCTGAGCTTCTCACCTAATCACTTGTCTCCAGAAGTCAGGACTTTAAGAAAATTTCCAAGTACTGTGAGACCCATTAGAATTGGCAACACTAATTAAAATGAGTGAAGCAAGATCCCACTACAAATGGCATTACCACAGGAGTTGCCAAATTAAAGAACAAGTTATCTCATCTCTAATCCGTCCAATCTGCTTACTGGAGGGATAATTAATGAGAAATATGAAATAAGATTCTGACAGAATTCTGGTGGACAGTTCTCATGGGGGCATTTTTGGACACTGAAATGCTACCAGTTCTAGAACTAGAAGACTTAAGTTTGAAGTAGTAATCTTGGAATTTGTTTTTATTCCTGTGCAATTTATATAGCACACAAATCTGCAGAAACATTCGACGGTTTTGCAGAAGAATTACAGATATTGGACAAATTCCATTTTCTGTTATACCTGAGTAACTCAATGGAATTACTCTGAAGTTACATAGGTGAAATTAAGAGCATAATTTAACCATATGCTCTTAATAAATTGGTTATGTTTGTCATTTGATCCAGAGCAGGTGCAAGTGTCCCATCTATATCTGTGCATGCTCCAATAAGGTACATATTGACTACAGATAAAAACTAAATGCTTTATAAATTATATGTAGCTACAGACTATTAAAACAGTAATATATAATATTTGGAAGACGATTTCCACAGTTTAGAGCTTGGACAACAAGGCTTCTGCCAACTCACAAGAATAATTTTAATAAAAGGGTATGACAAGGCCAACTCAAATTGAATCCACTCTTCAGGACAAAAATACCATTGTGAAAAGAGTGTAAAGTAGAAAAAAGCCATGAGGAAGTTATCATCTGGAAGAGAACTTCATAGCAAAGCCAATTCTCTAGGTATCATTTAAATTAAGTAACCAAAATGGAGAACAGACCATTTTCTGTTAAAATTATTAGGGCATTGAAATTACTTCCACATGAACAACTTGTTTTCTCATGTTTTTTGAGCTTCACGCTAGTAAGGCTAGTTTAATATTTTGTCTATAAATTGTCAGAGCTTTCACATCTATGCTAGTGCTACAGTACAATAATATTATAAGAATTTTAACTTCGTTCACAAAAGCAAGATTTTTAATAGTATTCCTTTACAACTGTCTGTCTTCTTGTATGTTTTTGTTCTTTATTCATACTTCAAAACAATATGAAAACAAAGAAAAAAATTAAACCTATTTCTTTATGTAGGAATGGGGAAAATCGTTTTTCCCAAGGCCTAGTGAAAGTTTTCACCTCTCAGAATTTGGTGCATCAAGACGACAGCAGACAGTATTTTTTCATCAGCAGCTCACAAACCTCTCTCAATAGGACCCATCCAGTAAGAACAGTGAGAAATCTCTTTAAGCTGAACTTGGATCACATTCTGAAATCAACATTACATTTCTGGAACATCCTAACTTGTAAAAGTCTTCCAGGACCTATTTCCTGATGCCAAATACCTGACACCAATTAGGACTACAAAAAAAAAAATTACCTAATTTACTTAGGAAAAGGTAGAAAATGAAGGATTCTACTTTCTTCGGTTGGAGAAGAAATTAATGTAAAAGCAGAAAAAAACACCTAAAGGCAAATCTTATATATAACAGTGAGGACTAACTAAAACTACCCACTCCCCCAATACTGTCCAGCCATGCCAGAGGAAAGACAGGAGGCAATGAATGTGTTTTAATTAGGCCACAATTTTATTAACGTAAAAGATATGGGGAAATCTGCCAACAAATTGTACAGTGCAGGTCATGATCATTCTCTTATTTCACATAATCCCCAACCTGATCCCAGCTATCCCGTTGCTGGGACCTTGCCACCCACCCCACCTATAAGGTTTAAGGAGATTTAAAAGGATGGGGGTTGGCTCTCCCTGTACCAGATGCAGAAGGTCTGAACGCTCGTTCCTTTCTGAAGCTCCCTTAAGGGATGCTTTTCTTTAAATCCTTTTCCAGTACATTCTAGCCAATGACCGGACCCTTCCTTAACAAGTAATGCACTACTTCTTTCATATTGCTGATGTAGAACAGTAACTACAATTTCACCTGAAGCTGATTGAGCCAGATGGCTACACAAGGAGTAGAAGAATTTATTTTAGTGATGTCTCCTTCATATTTATAAATTGGGCAGTAGGTGGTGATATGTTTTGATGGTCTGTCGTGGGGATCCTCGAATCCTGGGGAGTCTTTGATCTTCCAAAAGTGCATTAGATGTCCAAATCTATCATGGTTTGTTTGGATTTGGTTCAGAGTTGACCAAGATGTGAGTGGAAGGTTGAACCCAGGAACTTTCTGTGTGGGATCTGGCACAAGGTGCTTATTTTTAGAGTCTTGTTTAGGCCAGTCTGCTTTCCAAGCTTCCTTCTGATCATAGCCTGATTGCATGAGGCTAAATGAATGTTCCCAGAAAGGCATGTGGGACATAAGATATTGGAGGGGTAGTGGGAGTGTTGTTGAGGTCTTGGTGGATAGGAAGACATCTATTTGCCTGGATTTGCTGAGCTTCGCAGAACGTTGCAAAAGATTGGCGAATAAGTGAGGGAACGATGTTAGAACAGGTAGCCATGGTATTGGAGTTGACTTAAGGGTTCCAGTGAGTCAATGCATCACTGTATTCAGCTGGATGTCAACAAGTTGCATGTGGCTGCATCTGCTCCATACCAGTGCACAACATTCACACACTGAAAATCTACTATTAATTTTACATACTAAATTGTGATATTATAATGTAATCACCCTGTGGGGAAGGTAAAAAAAACACACGTCATTTCAGCCAATCTGTCAGTGAAGGAAAAAAGGTGCAATTAGTGTAATGCCCACAGTGGGTCATGAAGGAACTCAGGTTTTTTTTTTTTTTTTTTTTTTTTTTTTTTTTTTCAGATTTTATGGGTTGCGGGGTGTGTGCACATCCAGCTCGATAATGGTTAAAGAGGGCAGTTAAAGAGGGCTTCTCTGGGAATGCATGAGATATAAACAACTGCTTCTTTCTTACCATCAGCAGGAGAGGCAGTGCCAACATCCTCCCCCCACCTGGTCCACCCAGCCATTTCCTACTCCTACTTGTTTTGTCCAAGTAAACTTTTCTCTTCCTCCCCCTCGACTAGTAGTTGTACAGGGAGCCTTAGAGAGGCGACAGCCTCTCTTCTTCTGGCAAGCTAGACAATGACGAGCAGCATACAGTTGCAGTGAGCACACAGTAATGGAATATGGTATGGGGAAGTTTCAGATATAATATGTTTGTGGGTGGATGGTGATTTCCATCAGTTCTCTTTGTTCATCTCCACAACACAACCTGCCAGCTGAAGGCTATTTGGTGTTTTCAGATTTAGCAGAATGCTGATGTGATAGTGAGGACTGTTATCACGATATTTGACCCAGCTGGGGTAAGAGGATTCTGCCTGGCCGCATTAAAACTACCTCCCCCCTGTCTTCCAAAAGGAACTCTAGTTGAAAGTGCAAAACTTGAATTCTGTATCATGTTTTAATTAACCCAAAAGAACTATTATGCTGAACTTTGGTTCTAAGCTACGGAACACGGTTCTGCAGTTTGAGACCTGGAATTAATTGCTTATTATTTGACCATTTCCTCCTTCTGGTCCAGAACTGATCTTTAGTCCCCTGGCTGCTTCCTTGGAGACTTATGCCTTCACAGAAGTACTTCCACCAGAGTTACTAATCCTGAGTTGGATGCACTAATTGTGTGTCACAGTAACTGACAGCTGGGACTTTATTCTCAGCCTTTGTTAAAAGGCAATTACTCCCTTTAAACCAGCCTTTTGTCTCACTGAGCAGTGCACCTGCCTAGTCTATCATTTCAGCAGCCATACTCTCATACTCCCATCCTGATATGATTGTGCACTGCATACTATAGCCACACCATCCATTAGAGTCCCGGGCTTATTTTTTAGAACTCTACCTTCTGCTCCGCTAGACAGATGGTAGGGGGTAATGCTGCTGATCAAAGTTTCCCAAGGAGTTCTGTGCTTTTTCTTTATGGAACAGATGTCAATTTGGGAGGGAAAGTAAACCTTATATTCATCTCTCTTGCATAGTGAAGTATTGTGTTATTGCTACATCACAGAGCTGGTCATGAACAAGGGATTTAATAGATAGAAGATACTTTGATTGGAAATATATAATTTTTTTAAGTGAAAACATACATATTGCGCAACACACATGATATTTGCTGCAAGAGACTCAGCTCACAGTTTAAAACATTGTTGGATCTTGAAATAAACTTAAGGTTCTTAAGCCATGCCCCAAAGCATCATAGTCATCTCCCAGATGATCCATGCAGGATGAGCAGTGAGAAATCTCTTTTAGCTGCATTTGGATCACATTCTGAAATCAATACAGTAGACTCTCGATTATCCAGGAGTGGATTAACCAGGATGTCAAAAAAAGAAAAAAACAGGCGTACCTCGGAGGGCTGGCTCTGGCTTTTTTGCCGCCTCAAGCATAAAAACCACCCCCACAGCCACCATGGTGCAGGGCAGCCAGTGAACCAACGTCCCCTCCCACCCGGCGCAGGGTGGCTGGTGAACCAATCCTGCCCCCTCTCCCATATATCCTATGGATGGTGATTATTCGGGATTTTATTAACCAGGATTAATTATTTCCCTATCATCCTGGATAATCGAGAGTCTACTGTATTACGTTTCAAATTCATACAAAGGTTTTTTCAGCTTTGTGAGAGAAGGAAAACCCAAGTTTCCATTTTGAAAACAGGTGGAAAGAGAATGGCTTAAAACAATTTAGCAGAGACCACATATATTAACAGTGGCAGTAGATTTACAAATAATGTGTGCAACTTAAAACGCATATGCTATTTGCAAATGTATTGGAGCTTTTTCTGTACAAGAATTGGAAATCTAAATTTGACAAAGATTTTAAATATAATTAATTGTTATACAATATATAGGAGAGTTGCAAAGAATAAAAGCCAACAAGTAATATGACCATCATAACACATTTTAAAGAAAAACAGATTTCTATATCATTCCACCATCACATACCCCTAGCGATTTAATGTAACTGTTTACACACATCTATATTATCTTTTATGTAAGAAAAACTCCTCTGCTAGCATACACATTTCCACAAATTCATCAGTCTTGTAAATTAGATGCTCATATGATGGAATTCCTGCTATTTCAAAGTACTATATTTTACAGCTGGAGTGCATATACTCTTCCACTTTTTCAGGATTTTCTCTCTGCACAGACAGGACTAGCTACAATTTATTTTTAGAAATCATTTGTACTCCCATATATTTGAAATGTGTTACTTTTTAAACAGAACAATACATGTGCTAAAATGAATTCTTGGCTCAGAGATAGCAATGGCAGAGGTACTGTTTATGTATTCAACTACCACTGTTTGCGTAAGAGAAAATGGCACAATGTTAATTACATGGACTCTAAGGAGTTTCATATTCCATTCTACACCTCTCCTTTTTTCAGTTGTTCATACCCCTTTCAAACACCTTTGGAGCTGAAATCCGAAACATTCCATAGGTTGGTCTCAGTCCAAAGGTGAACTTTCTTGGGGAGAGAAAGTTTAAGCAAACTGACCAAAAATTGATTTTCTCATTGCAAATCACCCAAAAACAAACAAAAGAAAAACAGCTGCTGCTCTGGCCTCTCTCTCGACCATGTAGTATTTTCTAGTCCTCTTTCTTTTAAGTTTAATGTACTAATGTGCTGTCAGTGTATATCCCTGAATATATAGGATATTCAATTTAACCAAGTTTCCAAAACTACCCTAATTTTTGAAACTTTCTGACTTTGCAATCTTGCTCTTATATTATTAACTCACATTCATGCCACATTTGTACATCAGAACACCCCACAAATACAGCCATTTCTCTCAATTTCCCTCTATGTATGTGATGGGGTATTTGAGCCTCATGCTGGTGACCTAAAGGTTAAAAAACACTGGCTCCATCCTGCTCGGTACGCTTACATTGGAGGCTGGGCTCAAAAGGGAGCAACTCACCTCAGTGTAAGAAAACAGCCAAGGGAAAGAGATGGGTGCTGCAAGCTCCTGCAGAGAAGCTGACTGGACTCCATGAGGCTAAGACCAGGTCCCACTGGCAAGTCACCATCCACTCTTCACTCCTCAGATGCTAGGAATAATGGGTTGTGGCTGATAGATAGGGCCCTACCAAATTCATGGTCCATGTTGGTCAATTTCATGTTCACAGGATTTTAAAAATCATAAAATGTCATGATTTCAGCCATTTAAATCTGAAATTTCATAGCGTTGTAAAGTAGAGATCCTGACCCAAAAATTAGGTAGGTGTGTGTGTGTGTGTGTGTGTGTGTGTGTGTGTGTGTGTGTGTGTG
>ML677385.1:5317534-5493603 GCA_007922305.1 Dermatemys mawii | reverse complement strand
TGTGTGTGTGTGTGTGTGTGTGTGTGTGTGTGTGTGTGTGTGTGTGTTGGGGTCGAGGGGTCGGTCGCAAGGTTATTGTAGTGAAGGTTGTGGTACTGCTACCTTTACATCTGCGCTGCTGATGGTGGTGGTGCAGACTTCAAAGCTGGGCAGTTAGAGAGTGGTGGCTGCTGGCTGGGATCCCACCTCTAAAGCAGAGCTGCCACCAGCAGTAGCAACGCATATGTAAGGATGGCATGGTATGGTATTGCAACCCTTACTTCTGTGTTGCTGCCTGCAGTCAACAGCCACCACTCTCCGGCCACCCAACTCTAAAGGCAGCAGTGCAGAAGGAAGGGTGGCATGGTATGGTATTGCTAACCTTACTTCTGCACTGCTGCTGGTGGGGTGCTGCCTTCAGAGCTGGGCAGCTGGCCAACTGCCACCGCTTTCTGAAGGTAGCGCAGAAGTAAGGGTGGAAATGCCACAACCTCACTAAAATAACATTGCAACTCTCCCCCGCTCCCCTGGTAAATCCCTTCTGGGTTAGGACCCCCAATTTCAGAAATGCTGGTCTCCCCCATGAAATCAGTATAGCATAGGGTAAAAGCACACAAAAGACCAGATTTCACAGGATTAATGACCCACTTAAAATGTCCCCTGTTTATGACATCTAACACATGAACAACATTCAAAGTAGTGAAAACAAACACTGAACTAATGACTTTGAACCACATGAAGTGAGTACATAAAGAACTAGAGTGCAATTCCAATACAAAACACACAAAAACAAGATCATGTTAATGAGAACAGATTCAAACATTACCATTCAAGGTTAATCAGAATATAGCAGTTTCTATTTTCTGTATTGTTTAGAAAATCCATTAGTAAAATGGTATGGAGGGATATTCTCTCTGTGTGTCTTTTAAACTCAGGGATAAACACTAAAAACTCCTCTCTGGAAACAGAACTGATTGCTGCCACTTTATTTCTCACGAAAATGCACAATTTGGTAATATAGTATGCTCTGTTCAGAAAACACAATACTCTTGGTGATAAATGTAAACAGGATTAAAAGAATTGATTATAAAGTAGAAATGATGAAAGCTAAATGACTACTGTTTTTGGAAGAGACTTTCAAATTTATTAGAGCTAACATGAGGCTGTGATTAGGGAAAAATAAACTAACAACAAAACCTAACAGTAAAAGACTAAACATAGTCTCCAAAAGTATACATTTATCAGACGAACTCTGCAAAAGTGCGGTGTTAGTTTTTCTTTGAAATATTACCATTAACTACATAGGAGAAGAGATACAGGAGCAAGAACCCTTAAAGTCAACGTACTTCATATATATGCATTATTTATACATATAAATGAAAAAACTTTGAAAGCAATAAAATGGCTACAACTTACAGACCAATGTCAAATACACACAGATACTTGGTAACACTACAATATAAACACATCAAGGCTATTCACACTCTCACAAATTTGTATATGATATACTAGCAAACAGGTTAATAAAGTTCCACTGAAGTTTACAGCAATTTTTTCTATCACAGATGTACGTATAGAAACATAACACCACTTACCTTAAAGTTTGCAGATATAACACAAACTTCTTAGGTAAGTAATTAATAAACTTGCCTAGAGCTATCTGGCTTAGGACAGACACACACACTCAGACAAAGCTAGCAGCACAGACTGGCCCCAGACACACAAAAGCTGATATCGTTCTCCTGCTGAGTGAAAATTTCACTTGTAAATCGAATGATATCTGTATTCAGAATCACCCACAAAAGCTGTCCCTGAGAGGTGACCAAACTGATTGACTCAATAAGAGAGAGATTTTACTTGTAGCCTTCGGTGCAAGCAGCTGTGTAATGGCAGCTTCTGGTTTTAACTTCTAGCAAACCAGCCTTCTTTTTAGCTAGCCATATAGATGAAACATGTTCTGCTAAGATCCTCCCGTAGGCAAAGCCATCATGCCGCCCAAGGTATTCTTTAAAACAACTAATCATTAGAATAAAATCTGTGTCACACTGATGTAAAAAATAGCCATTCATGAATGTCTCCAAAAATCAGTAACTGCATTCATGTTGTGTCAATATTGCTGACATACACAATGCGCAATGCTTTGCAGTATCTACCTCATAAAAGTCAATAAAATAGTTTAATAAATGTATTTGATAAGATATCTAAAATCTGTCGGTAGAAATAAAAACCTGTTCCACTACATTAAATTGTGCCATGTTTTTCATTAACTTGTATTCTTTACTTATCTTTTTTATTAATAATGCTACATTCCTTATGACTTAAACTGGATATCAGATTCAGCCCACAAAGCTTTATATAGGCATAAAAATAGGAATATCTGCTTGAATTGGATGCAGGAATGCGCTGCATGATTCATTAGAATTAACAACATCACACTTCCAAAAGAGAGGGAGTGACATGTTTCCCTGTGTAATATAATTGACACAGTCCAATCTAAAACCACTTTATTCTTTATTTTTTAAAGTAGTATTAAATTTGATTGTATTGTTTGTATGTTCCCCAAAATGGTTGTTTCCCTCTCTTTATTGTAAACGCATCTAATAATTTTGTAATGAGTCATTTGGGGTTTTTGGAATTATTAAACTATTTCTGAAGAAATTAGTTTTGATTCTGTATGACTACAGTCAACCATACAACAGGAACTATTTTGAAAGACCCTTCTAGGAGATACACTAGTGCTTTGCAGAACTGGGTCCAAAATCAGTGCAGGATCCTCATCTTTACATAAAGAGAATGACAACCATTTCCTAACCAGGAACAAAAACCACATTAGAAAATACATCCAGTAGCTTTTCTGTTTTACACTTGTAATTTACTATCTGCAGTAAACAAGAGCTGAATTATATACTTCATCGCATGCATCTAAACTGGTCACTACAAAAACACCAATTTAAGAATTTTTTCCCTCTGAACTGTATGAAAGTTTGGACACAAAAACTTAACTGGAATAAGTGTATGCAACCTTTGCTATGCTACGTTGCTGTGGCATAGCAAAGGTTGCACACATTGTTCGTATTTTGATATTTTAGCTCACAAATGACAAATACATCTCTGTATTACTTAGCAATGAAAAACAGGTGGATTTCCACCCTCCACATTAGTGCTTCTGTTGATACCATAACACACTAATCTATAGTTTATGTTCTGAATTTAGAAAACTATTGGAGAAAAAGTAATATTAAAAACATACACAAATAATTAGTCTTGGTGGTGATCTTTAAAGAGTAGATGATTCAACAAAGAGTAGGTATAGTATGCAGTTTTGGTTCTCAGAAATTGTGACCATAATCAAAAGGCTACAGTTAGAGTTCAGACATCTCTGTGCACAGATATATATTTTATGTTGCACAGATTATCCCTGTAAATTAACAGGAATAAAAAAGCATTTTTGTTTCTGAACTCCTTCACCACTTCAGTATGTCTAAACAGCTGAGTTTCTTAACACTGCAAGAAGAGCTTTTTTAAATATAGCTTTTAAAATAGACATATATAAATGAATTAAATCATTGCAATAGCAGAACACACACTTTTCTGCTGTCCTGACTACACGAGCAACTTTATAAAGAAAGAACCCCTGCTTGATGTGTGATCTTTATTAGCTGCGAAACTAAAAAAGAAGGGATAACTTTCATTCATTTGTACAGAGATCCTTCCTCTTTTGCCTTTAGAGAAGATTTAGTTTAGAAGAAAGATTTAGCTTAAGGAAAAGATTCTAATAGAGGGAATGATAAATCACATGCTTAGTCTAAAAATAAGAACAACTCCTGAGATAGAGGGACATGTGACCAAATTTAACATACAGAAAAAGGCCAAGAAGTGGAAAGCAGTCTTTCATACAACTGACATTTTCATTTGACAGTAAGAACTCCACAACAGAACCTACAATTCTTACTCAGGAGAAGATAAAGGGTCAGAGAGTTTGTTCTGGTAGTCTCACTGACTCAAACCATTCCAAGGAGAACAAACTCTTCCTGACAGACTGTCACTGAAACACGAACATGACCTTCCCTGACGCAAAACAGCATATCAATGCATATGTATAAATCTGCCCTATTGAAATAAAAAGCTTACTTAATTTTTAAAAATTTGTTCTGTGTTGTTTCAAGATTTTAAACTTTTATTAAAATTTTTGTTTTGTATGACTTGCATTAGCATGTCTCCCCAAAAATTTAGCAATGGGCGAGGTCTTTTGTCCTTTATTCAACAAATTATAGTAAAATATTAAACTGCATACTGGTACAGTGGTGCTCTATTAAAACACTATCTTAATGTACCTTTCAACTGAACCTTTTCTGTCACTCACAGAACTACCCAGGCTTTTGAAAAGAACTTCTGAGAGTCAAGAATGCATGCTAGTCCTTTGCTACATACAAATCTTATATACAGCATTAGTTACACCATTACTAGAATGCTTGTCCAGTTTTGGACTTTAAAATGGAGCTCAAAAACCAAAAAAGTTTCAGAAAAAAGCTAAAAGAATGATCCAAGGGTGGTCCAGATTATGAGGGAACTGCCTAATGCTCCTTGTAGCACTTTAGGACCTGACCCAGCAGTTAGGTGCTCCCTGGTTAAAAATGAAAACGTCTCAGTACCACTTTTATTTATCTGTTACAAAGTTTGGCTTCCCCGTTCTACAAAAAGGTACGTAAATCGAGAAAACCTGTGATGGGGGTACCTGTGGCCTGGAAGTTCGTACTTAGGTTACCATAAGTGTTACTGGACATGTAGGCCTTCTCAGGTAAAATAGTTGTATCTAGTCCCATGTTCTGCCAACAACTATATTCAGGAATAGACATTCAGCCACCTCACTATCACATAAGCATAAGGGCCAAGATATTTAGGCTTTTTTCTCCAAGAATTTTAAAGGGTCAGCATTTTAATAATCTAATTTTACTCTATCTCCCAGGACATACGTTTTGGTATATTTTTCTGGTTACTGATGTGTCCTAACGGAGATGGAAGAAAAATACCTCCCACAAAAACAAAACAACACAATTCTCAGATGGGGAGAGAATGAGAACACAAAGCAACGTAACAGATGTTAGTCACATCACTTAATGCACTACTGGAAGGCACTCAGATAATACAGTGACCAATGTAGCCAGCTCCTCATGTTCTCCATTCCAGTGCAATATTAAACTGTATTACACTGCTCAGCCACTAACGTACCGTATTTAAATGAACTTCAGCCATTCCTGGCAGAGCATTAAAGGATCTTGTGATGGACACATCTGGTATGTAAAAGCAAGCACTGTAGGCAGTCTATATCTGGTACAGAACACCATAACATGGTGTCAGGAGCAAACTAAGAACAGAAACAGAAGGAAGAGAGCAAGAAAGGCTGCAGACAAAAGGAAGAAAGATTGCAGGATCTAACCAGCATATCTTTCTTCAAAGCACCAATAACTTCAGCTTTGTCAAACCTTCAGAATGGGCAGACTGGAAAAAATATTTTGCAAGATTTCATATCGCTACAAAGCTCCACTGGGAAACTGATGATATACGGATATCTTCTTATGTATTCTTTATACCTCAGAGAAATGTGGTTTATGAAAAAGCATGTTTTCACCAGAAAATTCAAGAACCAGGGGGGAAATGTTGAATGTTTGATAAAATCTCTGCATACAATGGCTGAAAACTGTGATTTTGGGAATGTAAAACATGAAAATATCAGAGATAGGGTGGTTATTGGGTTACCAGATAAGCCTTTCACAGCAACTACAAATGAAGAGAGATGTTACCCTAGCCAACACAGCTATATAGGTAGCAAAGCTGTCAGAATTAGCCAAACCACAGAACAAAAGACAGGAGCAACTTGAAATACCTGAAGCTAGTTTAGAATCTATAAATAGACACTTGAGTGTTAAAAGTTATTATCATAACACCCCTAACGCAAGGAGTGAGAACTCCCAGGCTAAGAGGGACAAACTCCAGCCTACATGCACAAGTTTTGGAAAAAGTCATATCCATAGAGATGATCACAACCAGCCAGAGGTGCATGGTGTAATAAATTCTTGAAATATGAACAGTTTGCAGCTGTTTGCCACAAAAAAGCAGTCAGGGAGTTGACTAATATTACAAACAATCCAGAGTCATTGTTTTTCTGATCTATCACTTGCAACGGCATAGAGCCTGCCTGGAGAGTGAAACTGAATATTCATGACAAGACTATTGACTTTAAAATTGACTCAGTAGCTGACATTTTAGAGTCATACCAGAAGAGACTTTCCTTCAACCTTCCTTCACCTTCAACCCCTCCCAGAGTTAAAACCACCTGACACAGGTCTGACTAGCCCTGGAGGTATTCTGAACTGCACAGGCCAGATTCACCACAGAAACAGCTTATAAAGACTAAAACTATGCATTCAGAGAGCACATGTTCAAAGGATCAAAGACCAACCTTTTCAGCCACAGTATGGTAGCCATGATGGGCCTACTGAGAAAGGAGAAAGAACTTGATGGAGGATTTGATTATACTGAACTTTTGAAAGGAGATTCAGTATAGATCAACTTAAGAGACAATGGTGGATCATGAAGTGTACAAGCACTTCTGTCAGAGACACAATGTAATAGATTAGTTGCAAATTTATGTGAATTCACAGGACATCACTATCTGTTCATTGTGGACTATTTTTCCAAGTATACAGAAACAACACATTTTAAAGACATAATATGTTGCCCACTTTGGTATTTGAGAACAACTAATAATGGACAATTAACCATAATTAATTGCAGCAAAATTTAACTCATTCCGAACATTACCCACAAGTGAATGAAGACGCTGAGAGAGCTGTACAGACTTCCAAGAAAATCCTACAGCAGGAAGATCCATTCTTTGCTCTTCTGATCTACAAATCAACACCAACAGAAGCTACTTGATATAGTTCAACACACTCCCTGATGGGGAAGACAATTTAGAATGACTGTTTCAATTTTGAAACAGAATCTATCTCCAAAGTGAAGAGAGTAGCCAAATCAGATTAAAAAGGCATAAAGAGCCTATAAACACTTTTACAACAGATAACAATCAGATAGCTGCTAGCTCTAGAAACTGATGACCATGTTCATGTCAAGCTGGATGGAGAAAAAGGAGGGACAACTTCAGCTATTGCAAAGAAAAAAGACTTCACTGTCTAGATCACCTGTGATCAAGACCAACAGTGGAGAGTTCAAGAGAAACTGCTGCCATTTACAGTTTGTTCCTCGGAAAGAACAATCAGCATAAAAAGGAACGTAGAGCTTAAAGGAGCAGGTGAAATGGAATGCTAAAGTGCATTACCCTTTTCAGCCACTAGGATGGCACTGTGTATAAAATACCTTAGTTAACCGAACCTCAGCCATATCAGACAGAGCATTAAAGGATCTTACGATGAGCACAACTGGCACGTATAATCAAGTCTGTATCTGGCACAGAAGAACATGAGACCTGACAGCCAATGACTTGCAGAAGTTTCATTTCAAGTACTGAGGCTACCACCTCATTTGTGCAAGTTAGTTTCAAATAAGGGCTGCATCATCATCTTCTTATGCATGAAAAGGCTTTGTTCCACTTCCTCATCTGTTAGGGTATCATTGTTCTAAGCAAATACTGAGACTTTGGTAAAAAGGTTTCAGAATACATCACTTTAAAAAGGAGTATAAATCTGCACAATTCAAATTTTGAATACTAAAATATATCTCAGATATCAACATGCTGTTCTGTGAATCAGAATATTTTTAACACTATATCCATTTATTCAATGGGTAAAATCACAAGCCAAGTCATTAATCACACGTGCAAAAATTGCATTTTTAAAACTCACAGTATGCAGTATGATAAACTATAATAGCTGTATTTCAATAAGTCTTCCTTGAGTAATTTCTTACATTTACCACTTATTAAATTAATATATTTTCTTGTTTGTAACAAAATCAGAAGTGAGCAGGATACACAAAAAAGGAGCAAATACTACACAGTGAATTTAAAATTCTATAAAAAAGTCAAGAGAAATATTTAGCTATTAAAGAAGAAAATATATTCAAATTTCTATTGTAAAAATACTTACATCTAGTAGCGTGTGAAGATGCTGATCCTGAAAAACACTGTGTAGAAAATCTAAATCTTTTTCACTGCAATCTGTAAGCGCATGAATTTCCTCCAGGCTGTCCAGTACCTGTGAGACTGCTCCTGTGGGCAAACAAGCAGAAAATAAACCAATAGTGCAAAGCCTCCTGGTAAACTGACCTTTGGAACAGGAATCTTTCACTTCATTCACTGTGACTATCTAAAACAGGATTTTTAAAAGGCTAAAACCTTTATTGAAGAACATACTGAATGAATTTAATGTTATTTAACAGTACAGTATACATCTTCATTTATTCACAAACAACAGTTTAAGAGAGCTTTAAGAATGTCTTTGTATTTTTAAAAGTCAGATACCAATAGGGATGGATGTTTAGGTGAATTACCAGAATGTTCACACTGCATTTGCTTCATCTTACAACCTACAGTTCTTCTTTAATTTTTCTATAATTAGCTGAAAATATCTGAAGAATTGATACTTTATCCAGCTGTTTATCAAGAAAAGAAGTGTCTGAACATAAACTGTGAACCGGGAAATGAGGAACAGGTGAATAATCATTGATAAATTTCTAAATCCCAATCACTTGCATTGTCATTCGATATTTCCCTCATTTCTCCTCAAAATGTTCATGTATGCTGCTTGCTTTTATAGTTTTATTTGCCAGTATACAGTAGTGAACATATAGAATGCTAAAAAAGAGTCTGAATTATTAAAATGTATATTCAATTCAAAAAGGGTTGTCACAAAATTTTTTATCTTCTTCAGTAATGTAAAAAATCAATTAGTTCAGCTTTTTTCTCCTTAAAATATCCTTGAAAAACTGGGATCATTCATATTCATAAAAACTGGGATAATTCAAGACTACTTTAAGAATTTTTGAGCTCAATAGACAAAAAGTGGGAAAAGTAGTTATATAAGGAACCTCATATCACAGCAAACGCAATTCTTAACTGAAGATTTTTCCTTACAGCTTTCCACACAAGGGAATAGTGAGAGGATTACCTTGTTCACTTTTTGAAATAAATGGAAAATATTACTTTGTAGGGTTTCCAGTAATGCCTTATCAACAATCCCTTGGATGTCTGAAAGTTCCAGACCTCCTTACCATGTCCAACAATACTTGCATCTCCCATTCATCCATCTCTCTGAACAACTGCTTTTTTTTGTTTGTTGTTTTTCGGCAGGGGAGGGGTGGAGAGGGAGCGGAAATCTACAACGCCCAAAGATTTCTCCCCCACCATAAATCTGGAAAGTGAATGATTGAGAGATATGCAGATGGCTCCTCGGACACCCCAAATCAATTGATGTGTGCTCTATTCTACTTAGGCTTTTAAATTATGCCTTCTGCCATGGTATCTAAGGGCATGTCTTCACTATCCGCCGGATCAGCAGGCAGTGATCAATCTATCGGGGAACAATTTACCGTGTCTACTGTAGTTCTCTTGCACTTCAAAGCCTGTGTTGCTGAGGACTTCAAAAAGCAGAGATGGAGGTCAGGTTGTAGGATCCATACTGCTACTTCTCAAAGAACCACAGCTACTGTAGAGTAAGTAACCATTCTTTCTTTTTTGAGAATACGTCAGTACAGATCCCACCATGTGTGGCTGAAAGCAGTATCCCTTCTGGATGATGGATTAAGATGCGCCAGTCTCAGTCAAATGATGACTGGAGAACTTCTCTCCCAAATTTGGCATAAGAACTAGTCACCATATCATGAGTGTAATACTTGTAAAAGTCAGCTTTATATGTCTCAGATACTGGCACATTTTTGAAGCAGGCTGAAGACACAGCCTATGTCCTGGTGGAATGCAGCCTGACATTCACTAGCTAACTGACAGTAGGTGAAAATACATTGTCACCAGGGCTTTGGAGCGGAGCCTGGAACTGGAGTGCGGAGCAGCAGAGCTCCAGGTTTTTGCCTGGAGCTGGAGCAGAGCCGGAGCACCACTCCAAAGCCCTGGTTGTAACCCACAGAGAAATTCTCTATGATGAGATCAGGCTTAACCTTTTGATGAGTCACATATAGCAAGAAAGCAATGAGGAGACAGTCTAAAGTAACAGAGCAAGACTCTGGGAACATCCAAAGAAAAGTAGCTTCTGGTGCCAAGGTACCACTTGATGCCAGGAGAGGACTGGAACGTTAATCATAGAATATCAGGTCTGGAAGGGGCCTCAGGAGGTCATCTAGCCAATCCCCTGTTCAAAGCAGGACCAAACCCAATTAAATCATCCCAGTCAGGGCTTTGTCAAGCTGCACCTTAAAAACCTCTAAGGGTGGAGATTCCACCACCTCCCTAGGTAACCCATTCCAGTGCTTCACCACCCTCCTCAAACAACTGATTCAGATGAAACTCCAGGACACTTTAGGGATGAACTTAGAGAGCTCTCTCATTACTATCTTGTCCCTACTAAAGAATCTGTGAGGAGATATGACTATGAGGAGCGTGGCACTTGCTGACATTCAGTGACGAGGTGACGGCCACTAGAAAGATATTTGTGGGTAGGGTGATGTAATAAAACAGTCCAACAGCAGCTTGAACAGAAGCTCTAAGAGCTTCAGGAGGAAGATGTTGAGATTCTATGTAGGAATCAGGTCTTCAACAGGTAAGCAAGTATTCAGAAGGCCCTTAAGAAATCTCAATACTGACTAATGCCATTCCTGCCACAAGGGTGTGTGAGCCCTATTGGGAGGGCTGGAAGGCCTGTCAGCAATATCAACCTTGGTCCTTGCAGGAAAGGTTTTTTACTTGAAGGTGGTGAGAACATACAGCCTGGTGATGGAGAGAACAGCTAGACCTCCCCATAGGCAGTGCTGAGGAACACAGTGCTCTTGATAGCAGGGTCTGTATGAGTACTGGCAGGTGTCTCAGTACCGATGACGATCATGTTTTCCTGGTGGCTTATCTTCTGTTATAGGTATTGATGTTGAGGGGCGCATTGCCAGAATCAACGTAGGCTCACCAGCTCTCAATGCCAGGTGGAGCCTGGTGGCTTTGTCCCCTACAGCTTTAGGTGGTCTATCTTTATGGGAGGATACTGAGATGTGCTTGGTGTGTCTGCCTCTTTGTTTGGAGCAGCCCATTTGTGTCAGAATTCAGTATCAGAGGTGTTTGTGGCACTGGTATGGTATGATTTTGTGCCAGGGTATCAGTGCTGATGTTCGTGTTTGTGCCAGGTCTTTCCTTGGCATAATCTTCTCTGCACTTGTTTTCAGAGATGCTTGTCTGTGAGATGGTGTGCTGGATGAGCCTGCCTTTTCTGCTACCTGGACCCTGGAGCTCTTCTCCTCAGGTTCTGAAGATACCTTTATAGATTGCTCCAGAAAATGAAGATTCCACTATGTGTCTTGCAATTTGTGGGTTCTCATGGAGAATGAAAGGCACGTTTAACATCTACTCGGTATGTGGGATTCTCCTAAGCAGAAGAGCTGCTGCTGTGTCCACCTTTCAATGGAATTAGCCCATTGCAGAACCGTCAGAGCTTGAAACCCAAAGGTTTTGAATCTGCCATTTTCAGAAATCCTGTATGGGAGTAGGAAGGGGTCCTTCACTGGGGATCTGAGCATCAATCTTCTGTCAAGATGCACTGATATTGTTCACAGTAGGTGCATGTCCAAGAACCAGAAGACTTCTGAGGTTTTTTTATGAAGGGTTTAAAGAAATTTAGCCAAAGCTAAGATCTAGTGTGTCAGACATGCCAGCTTGTGTCCCCCTCTGCCCTTTTATGCCCTCGTACAGGAGCATGAAGTGCCACAGAGTGCATGAGTGGCCTCAACAGACATTGTTATTAAAAAAAATATTTGATCTCGTGCACGAGATTCATGTGCATCTAAAGTAGGATCCACATTGATGCATACTCGAAGAGAAAATGATTAATATTTCTTTGAAAACTTCGAACTCTTTCTCTGGTGATACCAACTTTTCTGTTAAATAATGAGCAGACAAACATTTTACTATAGACAAGTGAATAGTGTTTCCTTCATTAACCCAGTGATATATTTTACCTTTTACATCCAGTTCAGCAACAAATTTAAGCACATGCTTAAGTCAATCCCTACTTAGTAAAGCACTTAAACACATGCTTAACTTTAAGCATATGTTTAAGCTTAATTGAATTCCACATTCTTAAGTGATTTGCTGGATTTGGGCCTGAATTGGGTAGGCAGAGGAGGATATGCAATCCTTGTACTTCTGCTGCTGGAAAAGGATATAAATATTTTAATAAAGAGGGTGATATGGAGGAGAACATTCATTTCTATTCATCCAGGTCACAAACTCTGCTTCCAACAATTTTATTTAAAAATAGTAGACCCTTCCAATCGTGCACTTGGGTGGTATCCTAATGATCATTGTGACACTCTGCCCCATATTCATCACAGTGGTATAATGATGATATGATTATGACATAATTATGATGCATCTTGTGCAAATGTATCATGTGAAGCATCTACGGAAAAGTTATGATCTAGTGAATATGATTATCCTATTTGTATGAATGTATCATTTTTATATCTAGAGTTGTGCATATTATGTATTTCTATAGCAAATGCATTTACTCCTTGATAATGCTGAAAAGTTTGTTTCCACGCAGGCTAGTCAGCACATCATGAATGGCCTAGTCAAGCGGAATGACTACCAGCAAAGACAATGGGCCATGGAAAGCCTTGTCCTCACCTGCAATGCTTTAGCCAGCCTATAAATAATGGCTGCTATGATTCAGTGACGCAGCCAAGGGCATGTGACCAGACAACATGATACTGTACTCCATTTTGGTATCTGTATTTTTCCACATACTGGGCTGAGAACCCGGCTTGGAACAAAGGGGTTCCCTCCATATGGAAAAACTATAAAAGAGGGAAGTGACATCACCAAAGGGCCTCACTTTCTACACAACTCAAAACCTGAAGATACTTCTGGAGGAACAAATAATTTGAACTGGAAAAGTGCTTGTCCCAGGCGAGAAAAAAGGAAACCCTGCCTGTGTATGAAACATCAATAAACTGCTTGCATTATCTCTCTGGGTAAGAACCTGATTCAAATCCTGTGTAGTATATTAGGCATAGATTGCATTTTTGTTTACTTGCCAAGTGATCTACTTTGCTCTGTTTGCTATCACTTATAATCATTTAAAATCTATCTTTCTGTAGTAAATAAACTTGTTTTACGTTTTATCTTAACCAGTGTATTTTTGAGTGAAGTGTTAGGAAATCTTAGCTCCATTAACACAGGCGGGTATATACTTTCCCTCATCGAGGGGGGAGTGGATTAATTAATGAGCTTACATCATACAGATCCTTGTGCAGTGCAAGACAGTATAATTGTGGATTTATACCCCCAGTAGAAGTCCAGGGCTAGGGAGCTGGGACATTGGCTGGTGCCTCCATTGTTGGTCCATGAGTGACTTAGGTAAAGCATTCAGGTGACTCAGCTGGGTGTGTGGAGCTACCTGTTGCCGTGTTGAGTGATAACAGGGCCCAGAAAGGCTGGCTGTGTGTCACCAGCAGAGCAGAGGGAGAGGCCAATCTACCTGAATACTTAGGAGGCACAGCAATTCCAAAAGCTTCCTAGCTTCACCCCAGGGTACAGTCTGTCATACTAACCTACAAGGTCGTGATCCTGTCAATGGAATTTGATGGGCAAAACCTAGTACCTGTGTGGAGCACCACTGACTTCAAAATCTTCAGTGGGGTTCTGTATGGGTGTAGGGATAAGCCAATATGGTTCTCTGGGCTGGAGAGACAAAATCTCTTTTGCAGTGAGAAGGCTGCACGAATGTTCCACCTTCAAACAGTCTTCTATATTTGTTGGTCACCAAGTTTATTGTTTTACACTGTTCTCTTAAAGTACTTTTCCCATTTACTAGTTTATGCATGTAAAAGCATCTAAACTGAATTGCAGTTCTTTACTATTTGCAAGAAATCCAAATTCAGTGTTAGCAGAGGATATTTGACATTTTTTATTTTTCAAATAATTCACTTATTTCTGAACATAAGGGGTTTCAAAACCTAATGCTTGCACTAATCCACTGCTAATCATTATATAAAAGCCTCTAGAATTACAGAAAAGCATGTAGTTTAAATATACACAAATACCCACACCCTAGACCTCAGCATGCAGCCCGAGTGGCTGGGCTGTACATCATAGGCAGAAGAAAAAGTCCTCCAAACTTAACAGTGCAGACTTAGTGGTAATACTGGCCATAACTCTTCCTCTAAAGGCAGTAGTAGATAGATTGCCAAGTGCTAAGAGTCATTTTTCTTAAAGCCAATACTTATCTGATGCTCTGGCTAGTCTCAACCCTTGAGTATTTCAGATTTAATGATATTGTGACCAAATCCTCAATGTTCTCCAGCTGTAATTTTATTTATCATATTGCACATGGCTCATTTTCTAGGCTAATAACTATAACAGACTTTGGCTGGGTAAACTGCCCAATGAATTGCATTAGAAACCTTCTAGCAATACCCCTACAAAACAGGCTTCTGCCTCATGTTTTGTCTGGCTCATTTTTCACTGAATAGCTGAGTATTTAAAATTCCCCACGATTAAAGTTCTGGTTTCTTACAAGACTACCATATGTCAATATATTTTCTCCAAGAAGAATTGACTAAAAAAAGTTAGTCAAAAATTGCTCTACAGGCAGACTTGAGAGAGAGAACAATTAGGTTTCAATCAGCCATTAAAAGAAAAAAAAACTACACTTGGACCACTAACATGCTAGAAGACAGAGGCAGGCCAAAACTATCTTTCTGCTTCACCTCATGAAGCATGCAAGTGGGTAAAAGTGCTACTTTCTCTTGATTTAACATTGTTCCCTAATAAGGTGCCATTGGGAACTCAGGCAGGTGTAGAGATCTCCTTCTCAGTGCAACATCGTGGGATTTGCTTGCACAGTAGTTTGTATGATATTGCAGGGCCTTTAACATCTTGATATTTGACATGCCTGTTTAACAGCTAACAGACATGGACCGGTAAGAACAACTCTCATGAGCAATGAAAGATGTCTGTGATTGTCGCAGGCTAGCCTGGCCCTTTAAGGGGAGTCAGGCTCAGCCTTGCCGGTTACCTAGCAGTTAGCCCCTGATATGGACTCAATTTAGGTTTGCCAGGGGTTTGGTTTTTTACTGGAACATTCCAGCTCCAGTCAGCACTGCTGACTGGGCCATTAAAAGTCCCGTTTGTGGTGCAGCAGTACTAAGGCAGGCTCCTTGCCTGTCTTGGCTCTGTGTGCCTCCAAGAAGTGGCTTGCATGCCTGGCTCCTAGGCTCCGAGGTAGCTACAGAGGCTCCACGTGCTGCCCACATTTGCCGGTAACCTGCAGAGTCCACAGCCACTTCCCAGAGCCACCTGAGGTCTGCCCAGAACTCGCACCCTGAACCACCTGCTGTGCCCCGTGCTCCAGGTCAGAACACCTCCTGCATCCTAACTCCCTCCCAGAGACTGCACCAAGTCCCCTCCTGCACCCCAAGTTCCTCATCCCCGGCCCCACCCTGGAGCCCACACCTCCAGCCAGAGCCCTCACCCCTTCCTGCACCCCAACTCCCTACCCTAGCCCAGAGTCCCCTCCCGCACCCTGAACCACTCATTTCTGGTCCCACCCCAGAGCCCGCACCTCCAGCCCAGTGTAAGTGAATGAGGGTAGGGGAGATTGAGTGATGAGGGAGGGGGGATAGAATGGGGGAGCAGAGACTAAAAGTAGGGGCTGGGCCTTGGGGCAGGGATGTTCAGTTTTGCGCAATTAGAAAGTTGGCAATCTAACTCACTTACAATTAATGATCCTAGATGTGGAAGGGTCAAGGAGAACTACATAAACAGGGAAGAGAACTGCAGTCAGAGGAGGGGACCCAGGTGAAGTCAGTCAAAAGAGAACTGGCTCTTGTAGGAGCCCTGAGACAAGGCCTGAAGAAACACCACAAATCCCAGAGGGAAGCTAACCTCAGAGTCCTCAGGTAGGGGAAGCATGGGAGAAACCTGCTGGTGAACTGGGGTGGGGAGCAAAAAGGGAGGCAGACATAGGAATCTAGCCTAGAGTTCACAACAGAATTGGAGGAGAAGATTGTTCAAGTAACTTTTGGTCTAATAATCTCTTTGGCCATTTAAAAATACAACCGCTTCTAGGGGCCTCAGAGGACCCTCGACCACTGCCGAAAGTTGCTCCCCCTCCTACAGCAAAATCTGAAATAGCACCTCTGTGCTGCTGTGGAGTGAGCGCAGGGTAGGCTTTGCAAAAACCACATAGGGCCTCCCTCCCACTACTGGAGGGCAGGGCCTCGACTCCTCCACCCTTCTGGGTCTATTTACTAGATCACAACAGGCCATCAAGGTTTATAAATTGGTTCTGATCCCAAAAAGTTTGGGACTTTTGGATGGACTAGATGATTTATCTAATGGTCCCTTCCGGCCTTAAAAATCTATGGAAAACACTCAATTCTACTGATGCACAAGCAGGAACAAAATCTAGCTTGTTGCCTCTTACCTGTGCTGATTCTGCAGTGCTAACAAATAGAAAGCAGTATCAACATACTCTTCTCATTAAAGGCAGTAGATAGATTGGCAAGCGCTAAGAGGATCCACCCCGAATCCACTTACACTGCTACACCTTTGAACTAAGAGAAATCTAGCTGGGGGACAGCTGAGTCCCCCTCTGGATCTTCAGTATCACTGTCTCCTCCTCTTCTTCATTGTAAGCCTGGCCCCTGAACTTCACAGGAGTTTGGAAAGACAGTGTGGAGTATCAGTTCACTATGTGGCATAATGAGGGAGCTTCACTCAACAGCAGCTGTGTGTGTAAGTGCACAGAGTGAGTCTACGGTGAGCAAGTGGCAGGTTCATAGTGGCCATGGGATGAGGTATCACTAATGTGTGTTACACAGCACTTAGTTGTGTAGATGCTGTTGAGAAGATGTTACGAAACGAAATAAATGACTGGGAAACTCAAGATTCAGCGTGGGGAGAGATCAAAAGAGGTAAACAGAGGGTGAGTGTATGCGAAGAATATTACATGGGGAACAGACAAAAAAGTTGAAAAGGTGGAGAGGTGAGAAATAAGGGGTGTTGAGAAGCAGCATGGGGTTGAAATTAAAAGAGAGAATGAAAAATAATGATGAAAGGTGGAAACATGGGCAGCAGGAGGCAGGGAGGGAAAAGTGAAGGAGGAAGATAAAACGGACATGTTGGGGAAGATGGAGAGAACTCAGGAGAACTTAGAAAGGGAAATAGAGAAAGATAAGCATGGAGAATGTAAGGAAAGAGATGAGGGAGGAAATGAAGGGAAAGGGAGAAGAAAATAGGTAGCAGTAGGAATACAGGAAGAGCTGAGTATAAAAATAGAAAGGAGGCATAAAGAAATTTGATGATCATAGGAACACAAATGAGAAAGTAGAGGAGAAGGGATAAAAGACATGGATAAAGAAACATGAAGAAAGGAATTAAAATAACAAAAAGAAAAATACATTTATCTTAAAGATGGTCTTAAAACTATATTAATTTAAAAAATCTTCGGCTTTCCTCCTCTCTGCCAGATCCATGCAGGGCCTCTCCATTAAGTCTTGCCAGTTCTTTTGTACACATACACCACCTAGATCAGGGTGGGCAAACTATGGTTAGGGGACAAGGAGTAGGGGGGCTTACATAGCAGGTGGAGTCCTAGGATGTGGTTAGGGGTGGGGAGTCTCTGGAGGGGGTGGTCAGGGGACAAGGAGCAGGGTGGTGGTAGATGTGTCGGGGATTTTAAGAGGGGCAGTTAGGGGGCAGGAAGCAGGAGGAGGTGGACAGGGGTGGGAGCCATGCTATTTGGGGAGGCACAGCCTTCCCTACCTGGCCCTCCATACAGTTTTATAACTCCATGTGGTCCTCGGGCCAAAACGTTTGCTCACCCCTGCCCTAGATGATGATTCACCCAGGGATAGCATGACACACAGAGGGAGTCGATCTTTTGGGTAAGAAGGTGCAGCATTTTATACGATCACTTTTCAGAGCAGTGCCACACATTAACAAGCAGCACAGCCACAAGCAGCGAAGTTATTTATGAAATGTTAATTTAAATATTCTAACAAAGTCTTACCACATCCTCTGTATGAAGCAACATCTCTTTCTTCCTATTGCAACCATAAATGAGCTCCCCCACTTCTGGCTGCTGGGAGGGCAGCCTTGCTCTTACTCCCGTTAGCCTGCTGGAGGGAAGGCCACTCTCCCTGCTGTTTGGCTGCTGGGGGAGGGATCTCTTCCAGCCTTCCTACTCAAAATATGTGGTGGTGGTGCAGTACAAAGAGATTTCTTCTCTTCCTTTCTGCATTGTGTGCGGGTGGTGCTTGGAAGCTAACAGGGATCTGGGAACTCTGAAGTAGTGTGGCAGGTCAGTTCAGGGAGGGAAAAAAAAAATCCACAATGAGAGAGCGGGCTTAGAGAAACTGGGACATAAGACCGTGAACTAAATCTTGTTAGGTGGCAAAAATAATTGGTGACCCCAAAATTTTAATACTGTGCTGACACCAACATTTTTAGCTGCAATTTGAGATTTGAAATTTGTTCCCTTTGAATTTGCTATATTTTGGTCGGAACCACTCTCTCAGTGACTCAGAGGAACTATGACTTCACGCCCTGATCCCTGAAAAACTTATTTGTTCTGACCATCATCTATTTGCAGGTTCTGGAGGCACGTGGGTTTCAGCCTCTCTCAAACTGTTCAGTTAATTCGTAACCCAAAAAAACCTCCCCATTCTTTGATATGATTCTTTAAATATATAAACATATATGGCATATAGGCAGATAAGTTTTATACATAGACACAAATGTAGCTACATATATATTACATAACATACCAACATAAAACAAAACAAAAAATTCTATCATGCAAAGTCAGTAAAAAATGTCATTTAAAAATATATGTCTAGTACTATAATAAATAACTGCTATTCAGGGGAAAATCCAGTATTTCTGATAATTAATTTGGGAATCAAGCTACAAAAGTTAGACATTTTGTTCTTTTCTTAACAACACTTAATGGCATTTTTATTTGGGTTGTAAACTAGAGTTTAGATTTTGTATTATAATAAATACTAAAGATGAAGAATACTAAATTTTTAATACTGCCTCTAAATTAATATATCACATTTTACTGGAATAAATTTTAATATTGATTGTTCAGCTTTGAAAAGATATGGACAAAGTTATACCATATGCATGGGCTGTTCTAATTTTCTTCTGCAGGCAGTATTAAAATGGAAGCATGACAAGCTAAGGAGAAAAAACCTGTGTTTTAAACATGCACAGCCACACACAGTTAAACAGAATAATATGCCTTAGAGGAAAACAAAGGGATACCTACTTTCTGCTGCTAGAAGTCCTAGTAGGAAGGCAGCATTTGGACAAACAACAACAGTATGAAGATTTCAGAACAAGCAAGTTATAAAGCTGCAACTTGGCACAGTAATTTAGCCACAAATAGTATGAACAAACTCAAGACTTTTTTTACATTTTATTTTAAATTTTGTATGCGAGACAAATGGCACTTGAAAAAAAACATTTGGGATTGGGGCAGGTAACACATTTGCACACTGTCAGGTATCTGAAACTCCTATATTTGGACACTGGATTCTTTAGTTTGTAAAAGTAGTATGCACAGAATATTGCTGTTTTGAACCATTTTGTAACGCATTCAAAATATTCTTATTGTAAATGTAGCATGGTATCATATTGCATGTTTTACGTTAAGTCTTTAGGATTCAAGTTTATTATTGAAAAATTTTGCAGTTGTAATACTGAGTCCAATTTATTTTATAAAAATTAGAGATTAAAATTATGAGGACCATTTGGAAAACAAACATTTTGTTTCCACTTTTAATGAGTAGCATTGGGCACATTGATACTATGTAATTAATGTCAATTCCATGTTAATAAAACACACTCAAATAGTTGAAAGAGGAATAAAAACATAACTAAAATAGGTCTCTTGTAAGTAGTCAAACCCAATACTAGTAATCAGAACATTATGAAAATCCCAACAAACATTTATACTGTACAGGACATCAGAAAAAAAGAAAAATTCTCAATGAGTGTAGAACACATTACACTTTCTCCTTCAACTTCTATGATTTCCTTCCCCTTTCAAAACTTTTTATGGTACATAGAAGCAAGTAAGGCAAGAAATGACAGATTTTGTAATGGTATTAATATACTTACTACTATCACTAGAATTTTTCAAACACTGATGATTAAAAAATTGTTAACTAAATAATTTGCATAATTGGTGATGATGATTTAGCATTGTTAACCACATTATATATTATATTGCACCTGATAATGATGGAGACCACTAGTATTTGAACTGCAGACTAATATCGTAGCCTAGAAACACTTACGCAATGAGTAGTTCCATAGAGTTCCATGGGACTACTCAAGTGCATAAAATTACTCACATGCATGTCTGTAGCACTGGAGCCTAAATCTAACCATTTATCCTTCTCTCCCACAGTGACAGGCTGGAAGGTTTGGCTTTCTTTCTTTTTTCCTTTCAGTTTTAATTATCTAGAGTTTAATCATCAAGAGTTCATACTCCTTTTAAATTTCGATAATTTACAATGACAAAATAGATTTTAAAAGAACAAATTTTTACCCACAATATTCTTGAGGCAAAAATCATTTTCAAATTGCATTTATAAACAGAAGCCTACATGAAGCCATTGTTATGCCATTACACAACGGATCTGAAAACAGTGATGTGGTCTTAAAATGTCAGCGTTATGAGAAACTGTTGCGTTGCTTAAGTTAAACATTTACCACAGACCTCGGAAAGTAAATAGATACTGAGGAAATACTGCAAAAAGCTGTAGGGTGCAAGTTGAACATGTATACTTGGTCAATCATGCTGCTGTACCTTCTTTGTGGTTTAAAAGCAACATCTGTAAATTGTCTTACAAGAAAATCCAGTCCTATTTGAAATGGACAAAAATAACTAATAATGAAATATGAAGTCATTAGTATGCCTCTCACCAACAGAAGCTGGTCCAGTTAAAGCTATTACTTCACCTGCCCTGTCTCTCTAATATCCTGGGGCCAACACAGCTATCACATAACTGCAAACAATGTATGAAGACACTGTGAAATGACCAATGACCCTCACAGTGCATGAACACTACAACTGAATAGCTTAAATATGTATTTATAAGACCTCCACAATAAAAGATTAAGTATGTTTTCTTTCAAAATCAATTACCTGATTTTTAAAGTTGGTGAGTACCCATTAATTTCAGTGGGTTTTGCAGTTGCTCAACAGTTCTGAAAGTTAGGCTACAAAAAGGTGTTTGGAAGTGAAAAATTTAGAGTTGACATTATCTTTATGGGCTTCTATACTTATTGTCCAAGCACATGGGCTTACTGTGGGGGCATAAACCCCGAAATTTTGAATTCAGGTATATGACTTAAGTATCCATCATCAGCAAAATCTCTTTGCAGTTCAGCTTCCAGAGCTAACAGCAGTTCAAGCAATTCCATGACCTTTCTATGGTCTGCTGCTCAACAGATGACCGAGGAAGTTAACTCAGCAGAAATAAACTGCTTCTTATTGCAGCAACAGCATGTGAAAAGAAAAACAAGGTTTTAATGTTTGTTAGTGCAAGGGTCTTTTATTTTTGGAGCACTGACTCTCACATAACATCTTGAAGGTGCTAAGTATTAGAAATATAGATGTTCCTTAACTTTGAATAAGAAAATGTGTAATTTTAGTAGCTTGCTTTATTTCTAGTAGGAGTTACTGAATGTAAATATTCACTGTTAAGGAGGCATTTTAATTTAACATGTATCCCAGAAAATCCATAAAGCCATAAATCCAAATTTTATTATTCTCCTTCAAATTAGTCAAGACTCACTTCTGCAATTTTACCTACAGAACACTGTCAGCTGATAACAGTTAGGCAAGTGGCAAGATACAGATAACCTACAAAGCTGAATGATTTTTGTATTGTTGTCTCATCCTCTCTCTTCTGCACCTCCTCCCTATATGTTTGGTTCATCCACTTCTTGCATCTGGTCATTAGAGGAGACATGCTGATGAAGGAGAGAACAAGTCATCCCAAACAGGACAGGACATTAGGGAAATGATATGTATTGATCAGTGGGCTGGCTGGATCAAGACCCAGTGCATTGTCCAGTGAGCAGGAAAGAAAGGGAGATTTAAAGTGGGGAGAAATGAGCCATATAAAACTTGCAGTGTCTCCCTTTTATTTCGGTTTGATTCACTTATATGTTTTGCTGTTGATCACTGAACAGCACCCAGTGTAATCTAGCATCTGCTGGAGAATTGCCTATTTGCTAAATACTGTGCCCTAAACTCTGAGGCTGTTACTTCACCAGTATGGGGTGGAGGTTCAAAGTGCTCCCTCACCTCTGTATTAGGGCCCACCCTCACGGAGGGGAGAGCAATGTGACAGATTGAAGAGGATGAAGCATGGAGCTGAAATAGGGTGACCAACTTTTCAAAAGGCAAAAGTGGGACACATGTAGGAGCCGTGCTCCCTGGCTCCACCTCTTCCCTCCAAAACCCTGTCTCCTGGCCAGGCCAGAAGCGAAAGCTCCCTGGGTCTCTGTGGGGAGCCCCAGACCTTCCACCTGCTCTGAGTGGGGTGCCAGGGTGCCTGAAAGCAGCCCCGAGCCCGTGTCCCCACCCCCCAAGAGTGCACTGCTCCGGACAGATGGAGGGACAGGAGCTTCCCATAGTGGCCCAGTCTCCCCGGGCAGCTCTTACTACTGCCCAGCTCCAGCCACCCCTCCCTTTCCCCTTCCAGTGGGAGAGGCTGGCACTGCTCCTAAGCCTCGGGCAGGTATGGAATGGTGCCACAGGGAAGCCAGGACAAATGCCCTCCGGGAATCATTCAACCTACTCCATCATTTATTTTTAACAACAAACTTCTCAAACCATGGGATTTTATCAAAAAGCTAAACAAACAGGCAAATGGCATTTTAAATACTAAATCTTCAACTTGGAGTTTATCATCTGAAATCCCATTATTGCAAAATGCAAAGGCATAACCATTTAGGCTGGGAATTACAGAGGAGACCAAGGGAGTGAGATGTCCACTTCCCACTGAAATTCAATGGAAGTTGGGTGCTGTCGTAGAGAAGGCCTGCCTGGAACATCCTCATGATATACATGACAAACATGCCTGCTCAGTTTCCCTCCTTCAGAGTGCCTAGAAGTAGTTCAACTAGTTGTGGGGTTTATTTATTGCAGGAGCCCCACACACATAACAAAACAAAAGTCCCACAATCATAGTCCAGATTCCCCTATCATAGTCCAGAGGGAACATGCAACATACCACCCCAGCATCTCTCACTAGATCCTGGCTCTTCAGCACAGTCCTCTCTTGTCTTTGTACCAGGACAGCCTCCCCAGCACTTCCAACTGGAATGCAACCTTGCTGTTCCCAGCAGGAACCCCACCGACTCTTTACATAGAGTATCCTTGCTACGGGAGCATCCCCTACTCCCTCAAAGGCCCTCTCAGTTCCTTTGGGTCCAGCTCTCAGAACCAAAGGTAAAAACTCCTCCACTGCTCCTGTGTCATTCTCCAGCCCTCATCTCCAGCTCTCCAAGTTCAAGCTGGCAGGCAACTCCTGCTGCTTCTCCTGCCTTCATCTCTGGTTCGGGGATGACAGTCAGCAAATCGATCTCTGCTGCTCTCCTGCCTTCAAGTGTTCTCCCAGGAACCACTTTCTTCTTCTTTTTGGGAGTCTTCCAATCCCCTGGTATCAGGCAACTCTCATCTGCCCCTGACTAATCCAGTCTGCTCATCGGGTTGCTCACACCCTCTTAAGAACAGGAACACGTGCTTTAGCCTTGGGGAGCTAGCCTTACTTCATTTACTGGGGCTAGCCACCTTGTGACAGGTGCTTAATTCCTTTAGCATCTTTTAAAAATCCCATCTTTAAGAACTGGTGTAGTCTTTACAAGCAGACTTCAAACATTTGACAACATAGAAAATATGTAATTGAAGTGCCTTTTTGAGGTGGGAGAAGGCGATCAGGTTGTTTATCTGGCCTAGTTATTTCAGAAAGCTGAATGTTGCACTATGGTTCTTTTCCTGAAAGCCTCGGGATGCTTATTCTAAGTTAATTATCTGAGTGAGGAGCTCTCTGTACTAAATAACTTAAATTAGTCAACCAGGCATCAATAAAAATATCCCTTGGGAGCAATTTCTCAGCCTTTGGGTTGCAACCTCCAAGGAGATCAACAACTGTTGTCTTGGAGCAGGAGCCTGTTCCAGCTTCTTCCCAGAGGAACTCAAACTACTGCATCAGTTCCTCCAGAAATTAATAAGAGGTTCCAAAGGATCTAACACAAAAGGGCTGATTGCACATACGTAAATATCTGAATAGATTATTCCTGAAAGAAGAAAGTTGAGAACATGTGCTTGTGACAGCATCTGCAACCCCAGACCCAAATGAGGAAGAGAGACATCCTGTTGATGCAAGCCTGAAGCTGAAAGGAGGAACCTTACTATTCCTGTTACAAAAAAAACTGCAGACATGTATGTGACCGACTTCTATGACCATGACTGAGGAAGCAGCATATCTTTCGAAATACTGCAAATAATCCTAACTGATGTCCAATCAAACACACAGGAAAGGTCTCTCTGTAAAATGATAAATCAGATCCCCTTCTGTACAATACATAAAATGTTCAAATCTGAGTGCCTCGAGTTAGGTGCACATGTCTATATTTAGGCATTTAAATGAGTAGTGTAAAGTCCCCATTTTGACTTCAGTAGAAGTTGCGAGTGCTAAAAACATCTGACAATCAACCTTTTTATGTGAGCACCTACATTTGAATATGTCAACTTTATGTAAATAAAATTAAATAATATTTTAAAAAATTACTTTTCCACTATTTTTTTCTCTGTCATACTTTACATGTGCAACCCCCTCCACCTCCTTCCTTATAGACATATTAGGACAGGGAATGAGAACTCACCCTTCCCCACCAATCCAAACCACATAATTAAATCTCTGTTGTATTTTCTAGTATGCTAAGCTTTCAAGTGGTCACATTGACACATAATGCAACATTTGAATTGCAACCATTATTTATTTGTTAAGAAAACTTGTTTAGATGGTAATTTACAGAAAGCAGAAATAATTCTATTGGTCTCATGTTTTCTAAAAGTGTATTTATACAAAACCTAAATTCTGGAACACCTTTGACATGTCAATGACCCTCTAAAAGAAGATTTTTTTTTTTTAATCCAGTTCCAGAAAAGGAGACCGACAAGCTCTTAACTATAAAAAGATACACAGTGAAAAACATTTGCAGGGAAGAACCAGCCTAATCCCACTAAAGGTACACGGCACAATTTGAGAAAGCTCTCAGACTCAAGTAATGTAAATAGATAGATATGATGTTATGCCAGCCATTGTAATGAAACACTCCCTTGTAGAACTACTACAAATTATAGTGCTGAAATACTCACACAAACTCTAATGTACATGCTGCTCCATGACACTATGGGAAATTAGCAAACAATACGGGACAAAAGCCAGTAAAGGTTTAAAACTCAATGTGAAAGGTAAATATCCTTTCAATGAAATTACCTGAGGAGGTAGGGTCTTCAGAGAAGTCTGGCAGCTCTTCAGGGGGATCCCCATAGAAGGAATTGAATTTGTGGCTTGATACTGCTGCTAGCACTGCCCCCTGAATAAACAACATGAAGTCTCAGTCATAAGCAGTAGGTGAACAAAACGGGTTTACAAACACCGTGCATCAGTCAGGACTGAAGGCCCCAAGCCCTCCCAGATTATTCTTCTCTTTGGAGTTATGAGAGAGATTTCACGCACTCCATCAATGACCTGACTGCTGCAGTGAAAAAAATCTCACAGCACAGCCAGCCATGCACCATTCTAAAGATATGGCAACCTGCCTCTCTGTGATGGATATGGTGAAAGTGCTGCATTTATTTTAAAATTATTGGGCTGCTGCTTCTTCCCCATACTCCTCAGATTAATGAAGAGCAGAAGAGAAAAAGACAAAATGCCCCAAAGCACAGCTTTCACTAGTTCATAAGTAGAGAACAATGGAAACCAAAGCCCCCGATGTAGCAGGAACTGCAAGGCTCAAAGCCCTAATTGACAAAGATAATATCACCCCCCAATGAAGCTGGTTTACATTTTTTTTTTTTTTTTTAAAAAAGAGAGCCTGAATGGACAGATCTAGTCTTGAAGCATCAGAAGAGAAGAAAGGATGTTAAAAAAACAGTACATGTGATGAGTTGATGAGGAAAGCAGGCAAGCCTGCTGGCAAGGCAATGACAGTTACCCTCAGGAACCCATTCACTTTATATGGGCAAAAAGAAACTGGCAGCTAGAGCATTAAGAGTCAACTATATTCCACCACAGAAGCTGGCATGAAACACGGGTTTAGAACTTTGAGAGTGTCTGCCTTCCTCATAAGCAGAAGAACAAACCTCAAGTGTAGGCTCTTTCACAACTGTATCTTTGGAATGTGTTAAATGTTCTCTATGGGTTTCATCTAATTCATCCTGCACAATCAGTAGTATGCTGCTGTCTAGCAATGGAGGAGCTTTTTTCAGCCTACCCTACTTTTAATCAAAAATTAGTCTAGCATATAGTGGGCTGCATCATTCCTTCTGATACTACAGACGTTTTCTTCACCAGGAAATTTTTTACGGATACTGATTAGCCTCTCCCCACAAACCTTAAAAAAGCTTATCACTTAAGTATTTCAGGACATTATACAGAAATATTGTACATACGGGCTTTAAAATAACACTCAGAATCAGAGAGAATGAGCTGATGATGATGATAAAATATTCCTTGTTTATTTTCTACTCCCTAAAATGTCTTGTAATGTTTACACTGAAATAAATTAGGCACCTTACTGTCTTACTTCGAAAAAGAAAACACTGAAGAATTTTTGGATTGTTCCACTCACTTCACATGGTAACCTACTACCGATGTGTCACTGTGGTTACCAGAATGTTTCTCAATTATGTGAGATCTCTCTCTCTGTCTCTCTCTCACACACACAAGTAATAATTTCAGTAAACAAATTACTTTAATATAATTGTGGTCCAGATATATGTAGTTTACTGCTCAAAGTAGCGGTCATATTTAAATGTATAGACATTTATTTTTTGGACTCCTTACACTACTTGGAAATGCTGGTACACATGAGATAAAAGTCAGGCTTTTAAAACAGCTAGCCTCATGATGATTAACCTCATGATGCGCACATGTTAACAATTAACAGAATTATTAATATCAAGGGATGTTCAGTGAAGAATCAACACATAACACAACTGTGAAGATGTACATTGCAAGAAAGAGAAAAAGAATGCATTGCTGTTTCTTTTTTGGTTTGCAATTGTGATTCACAGATATTGCTCACGAGAGCAAAGCCAGCTGACAGTTTTCTTAACTTGGTGGCATTCTGAGTTATGCCTTTAGAAACCTTCCAACAGCATACGAAAACATGAGACCTTTTATGTAGTTATTACTTGAAATATTACTGATAAAATATTGCTTCATCTAAGACAGTTATAGTGGGTAATTTAAAAACAGTTTGAAGTGAAAAGCAGGAAACCTGTGGTTTGTAGTTCTGTATGTTTATGAAAGTTAAAGATTTGATCCTTAACTAAATCAAGGAAGAAGGGCAGAGTTTGGCTGTGGAAATAAGGAACATTAGTTTACCCTATTTATTTTTGCAACACTCACTGTGTCAAAGGAGAATTGCAATATTGTTGGACGTCAGTGTCACGGGGGGGGGAGTCCCGTTCCCACACCCCCCACCTCCTGGGATTCACAGTGATTCTTAGCCAGCCAGTAGATCAGAAGGTTTATTTGAAATGCCAGGCACACAATCCCACTTAGAGCTGTCAGTACAAACAGGCCCCCTTGGCCCAGCTCTTCTAGGGGGCAGGGAGATGAGACCCCGAATCCAGGCTCCCTCCACTTTCCCAGCCAGCATCTAGCCCCTTTTCAAAAAACTCCAACGTCTCCCTGCCCTTTGTTCCCTTGCCAGCCCCAAGGTGTCAACTCCCCTCACCCTCCATCTCAGGTTACAGCTCCAGGTTTCCAGGTCAGAGTAGCTTAGCCTCAGGAGTCATGTCCACCCTTCCCCCTACTTGTCACATCACCCCCCCCCCTTCCAGCCTGAACTGACCGGGGTCGCTCTGACCAGCGACCTGGGGAAGTTCAGGGCTCCCTCTCCGGGACAACGCATCCGCTATCATGTTGGCACTTCCCTTCACATGGACCACGTCCATGTCATAATCCTGCAGGAGCAGACTCCACCTCAGGAGCTTGGCGTTGGCCCCTTTCATCTGGTGCAGCCAGGTCAGGGGGGAGTGGTCGGTGTACACGGTGAAGTGCCTTCCAAATAGATACGGTTGTAGTTTCTTGAGGGCCCACACCATGGCCAGGCATTTCTTCTCGATGGCCGCGTAGTTCTGCTCCCGGGGGAGCAACTTCTTGCTCAAGTACACGATGGGGTGTCTCTCCCCCTTTTCATCCTCCTGCATTAACACCGCCCCCAGCCCCACGTCTGAGGCGTCAGTGAATACCGCAAACGGCTTGTCAAAGTCCGGGTTTGCCAGAACCGGGCCGCTGACGAGAGCCTCCTTCAGCACACAGAGAGCCCTCTGCAACTGCTCGGTCCAGACCACCTTGTCTGGTTTCCCCTTCTTGCATAGCTCAGTGATGGGGGCAGCTATGGCACTAAAGTGGGGCACAAACCTTCGATAGTACCCCGCCATCCCGATGAAGGCTTGGACCTGCTTTTTGGTCTGGGGTGCGGGCCAGTCTCTGATCGCCTCCACCTTGGCTGATTCGGGCTTTAGGCGGCCGCTCCCCACCCGGTGTCCCAGGTAGGACACTTCAGCCATCCCCACCTTGCACTTCTCCACCTTTATGGTCAGCCCAGCCTTCTGGAGTCGGTCCAGCACTTGTCTAACCTGGGCCACATGGTCCTCCCAGGTCTGGCTAAAGACACAGATGTCATCAATATACGCCACGGCAAAACTCTCCATCCCCTTCAGGAGCTGGTCTACTAGGCGCTGGAAGGTGGCTGGCGCCCCTTTGAGGCCAAAAGGCAGGGTCAGGAACTCAGAGTCCCAGAGGGGTGATAAAGGCAGATTTCAGCCTGGCATCTGCATCTAGTGGCACCTGCCAGTAACCCTTTGTAAGATCCATAGTGGTAAGGAACCGCGCTCCCCCCAGCTTGTCTAGGAGCTCGTCCGGCCTGGGCATGGGGTAGGCATCAGACACAGTGATAGCATTGAGCTTTCGATAGTCCACACAAAACCGGATTGACCCATCCTTTTTGGGGACCAACACCACTGGTGAGGCCCGAGGGCTGGAAGATGGCTGGATCACCCCCAGGGCCAGCATGTCATTGACCTCCTTCTCCAGGTCCTTGGCAGTGCTCCCTGTGACTCGGAAGGGGGAGCATCTTATAGGGGGGTGTGATCCCATCTGAACCCGGTGGACAGTCAGATTAGTGCGTCCAGGCTGGTTGGAAAACAGCTACTGGTACAGTTGTAGCACCCCTCTGATCTCAGCTTGCTAGGCAGGGGTTAGCCGATCCGAGAGAGGGATTATGTCCATGGGGGAGCCCACTCCTGTCCCAGGGAATAGATCTACGAGAGGATCAGCTCCTTGCTCCTCCCAATGTCCACACACGGCCAACACCATATTCCCTCTGTCATAATGTGGCTTCATCATATTCACATGGTACACCTGGCGATGGTGCGCCCGTTTAGACAGCTCCACCTCGTAATTTACCTCATTCAGTTGCTTGACAACTTTAAAAGGGCCTTCCAAGGCGGCCTGTAGCTTGTTTTTCCTCACAGGGATGAGAACCATCACCTGGTCCCTGGTGGCATAGGCGCGGGCCCGCGCCATGCGGTCATACCAGACCTTCTGCTTCCTCTGGGCTCTGGCCAGATTTTCCCTGGCCAGGCCCATGAGTTCCGCAAGTCTCTCTCGGAAGGTCAGGACATACTCCACCACCGATTTTCGCTCGGGCGCAGCCTTCCCATCCCATTCATCTCTCATCAGGTCCAGGGGCCCCCTTACCCTCCGTCCATATAGCAGTTTGAAAGGTGAAAATCCGGTAGACTCCTGGGGCACCTCCCAGTATGCGAACAGCAGGTGAGGTAAGTACTTGTCCCAGTCCTGTGGGTGCTGGCTCATAAAGGTTTTCAGCATCATCTTTAGCGTCCCATTGAACCTCTCCACCAGCCCGTTGGACTGGGGGTGATATGTTGTGGTCCAGCGGTGTTGGACCCCACATTTCTCCCACAAGCCCTGGAGCAGGGCCGACATGAAGTTGGATCCTTGGTCTGTCAAGACTTCCTTGGGGAACCCCACTCGGCTGAAAATGGTCAGTAGCGCGTCTGCCACAGTGTCTGCTTCGATGGAGGATAAGGGCACTGCCTCAGGGTAGCGGGTGGCAAAATCCACTACCACCAAAATGTATTTCTTCCCCGACCGGGTCATCTTGCTGAGAGGCCCCACTATGTCCATAGCCACCTTCTGGAAAGGCTCCTCTATGATGGGCAAAGGCGTCAAAGCCGCTTTCCCCTTGTCCCGGGCCTTCCCCACCTGCTGGCAGGGGTCGCAGGATCGGCAGTACTGTCTGACTGCGGAAAAGACCCCAGGCCAGTAAAAGTTCTGTAGCAGCCTCTGCCCGGTGCACCGGATTCCCGAGGGATGTCATGGGCCAGGTACAGTAACTTGCGGCGATACTTCTGGGGGACCACCAGCTGTCTCCTGATCCCCCATGACTCCACTTCCCTGGGGGGGAGCCCATTCTCGGTACAGGAACCCCTTCTCCCACAGGAACCTCTCCTGGCAGCCTCTCTCCATGGTCCGTACCTCGCTAAGGCTGGCCAGGTCCCTGAACTTCTGCAAGAAGGGATCTCTCTGCAACTCAGCCTGGAACTCGGCAGCTGGGGAAGGGAAGGGGCCTGACTCCCTCGTGCTTGCTGAGCCTGAGGCCGCAGCCTCGTTGAACCCGGTCCCTGGACCCCCGCTCCCAGCTGGGGCAGGATCCTGCACCCCTGGTACGGTACCCTCTCCACAGTCAGGGTGCAGTGCCCCTCGCTGGCTCTGGCTACGGATCACGACCAGGGCGCCCGGGGGTTGGCTTGGCCAGTTCTCTAGGTCCCCCCGCATCAACACCTCCGTGGGCAAATGAGGGTGCACCCCCACATCCTTGGGGCCCTCCTTATTCCCCCAATTCAGATGTACCCTTGCCACGGGCACCGTGAAGGGGGTCCCACCCACCCCCGTCAGGGTCAGGTAGGTGTTGGGCACCATCCGATCTTGGGCCACCACTTTGGGCTGGGCCAGTGTCACCTCAGCACCCGTATCTCAGTATCCATAGACCTTCCTCCTATCCACCTCCAGGGGAACAAGGCACTCGCTTCGCAGGGACAGCCCTGCGCCCACCCTGTAAACTGAGAACCTAGAGTCCTGAGTGCCCAGCCCCTCAGAGGAGCTGCTCTGGGGCACTCCTCCTTCCTGAGCAGGTGGTAAGCTGCCCGTCCCCCTTACCTGGGCTGTCTGCCCCTCGTTGGGCTGGGTCCGTACCCAGTTAACCCTGTGGGGGTTCGGTCTGCTTAGGCTGTCCTTGAGCTTGGGGCACTAGGCCCGTATGTGGCCTCTCCGGCCACAATTATAGCAGCTCATGTCCGATGGGTCCCCTCGAGAGGGGCGGTTGGTCCTGATGCTGGACAGTCCCCTTTTGAGGGGGTTCTCCATATTCCCTCTTTGGGAGGTCCTGCGGTGACTCTCTCGCTGCATCGCGGTGGGTCTGTTCCTTTGAGACTCCTCCCGGCCACCTCTTGGCCAGCTCTTCACAAACTCGTCGGCCAGCCGTCCGGCGTGTCGCGGGTTCTCTGGCTTCTGTTCCTCCAACCACAGCCTTAGGTTGGATGGGCACCGCTTATACAGTTGCTCCAGCACAATCATTTTAACCAGGTCCTCCTTCGTCCGAGCCGCATCTGCCCATCTGCGGGCATACCCCTCCATGCGTATGGCCAGTTCTAGATATGTGCCCTCAGGGGTTTTATCCTGCCTCCGGAACCTTTCCTGGTACATCTCGGGAGTCAGCCCAAACTCGTGTAGCAGGGCCTTTTTGAACAGTTCGTAGTTCCCTTTCTCTGCTGCTTCCATTCGGCCGTACACCGCCACAGCTTTGGGGTCTAGTAAGGGTATGAGACATCAGAGTCTGTCTGCGGGGTCAACCCTGCGCACCTCACAGGCCGTCTCAAAGGCCGTCAGGAATTCATCTATATCCTCCCCTTCCTTACGCAGGGCCATGATGCCCTTATCAAAGCTCCTTCTCACAGTCTTGGATCTCCCGTCACTCACCGCAGCCGGGGCCTCACTGCTCCTCAGCCTGGCCAGCTCCATCTCATGCTGCCGCTGTTTTTCCTTCTCCTCCATCTCATGCTGCCGCTGCTTCTCTCAGTCCTCCAACTCTCTCAGTCTCATCTCTCGGTCATATCCAAAGTGCCTCCGCTCCAGGGCTGGGGAACCCAGCCAGGAGGATCCCCTGCTGGCTGCCGGGGTCTGGGTGCCCTCGGTATTTGCAGGGCTTCCCCCAACCCCGCCCCTAGGCATAGGTGAGAGGGGCATCGGGATGTCCTGGGCAGCAGTCTGCCCCCTCCCCGTCGGGTCAGGCACCGGGGCTGGAGCTCCGTCTGCCGGGCGGCTCCCCTCAGAGGCAGGGCTCGGTGCATCCACACGATCCTTCTCCTCCAGCTGCGCTATCAGCTGGTCTTTGGTCAGCCTCGCAGCTTGCACAGCTCCACCAGGTTGCTCTTAAGGTGCTTGGCGTACATCTTCCTGCTGGCCACTCGCAGGCCTGTGCTCTCCGCTTCCCACAGTTTCCAGGAGGAACCCCCTTGTGTGCCAGCCGTTCTCACCACCACTCTCCCAGGGTCAAGCTGCCACTCTTCACTCCGGGACTGCTCACTGCAGTGCCCAAGGGGACCCTGCTGCTGCAACAGACCGTCTCGCTGGTCACACACTCTCAGGGGTTAAGCGTAGCTCCTCCGCCCCCCCGAAACCGCTTCTCTCTGGATCTTCAGCGCACCTGGTTCCCGTCAAGCCCCCTTCGTTATACTGCTCCCCAATCACTTACTGCAGGAAGTGTCGTTTCCGGGGTGCAGTAGATCCCACCTCTGCCACCAGTTGTCACAGGGGGTGGGGGAGTCCCCCCACCTCCTGGGATTCACAGTGATTCTTAGCCAGCCAGTAGATCAGAAGGTTTATTTGAAATGCCAGGCACACAATCCCACTTAGAGCTGTCAGTACAAACAGGCCCCCTTGGCCCGGCCCTTCTGGGGGGCAGGGAGATAGACCCCGAATCCGGGCTCCCTCCACTTTCCCAGCCAGCGTCTAACCCCTTTTCAAAAAACTCCAACGTCTCCCTGCCCTTTGTTCCCTTGCCAGCCCCAAGGTGTCAACTCCCCTCACCCTCCATCTCAGGTTACAGCTCCAGGTCAGAGTAGCTTAGCCTCAGGAGTCATGTCCACCCTTCCCTTTACTTGTCAGTCAGCTCTAAAATGCCAAAAGGTAACAACAAACAAAAATGAGTCCTTGCTGTCTGTGAATCTTTAGAGTGGATCTCACACAGTAACAAGTATGAAAATATCTGTCTTCTCAAAACCACACTGAGACCACACCTTTTCACTTAATGTCAAGTGATATTAATGAAGAACTAATTTTTGTTTTAAGTCATGTTTTTAGAGTCTGGCTGGTTTCAAGTGGTGCTAAATGACCCTGATCAACTCGCCTCTGAGATTAAAAAAATCCCAGAAGCTCTCACAGAATGCAGAAGATATTTTAATTTATGTAATGAAGCCTAAAATTGAACAACCTAAACTTGTAAAAAAACTAAAATATAAAAATTAACACTTTACTGTCATTTTCCGAAGGGCCAGATATTGCCTTTAAAGCACAGAGCTGAACTCCAGCATCCCAGGTAGAGCGCTGAGTGGCACTGTGCCTCAGGGAGCAACAGGGTGCATGAGAGGCAATTTGCTGCTGTTTTACCCATTAAGAGACTGTAGTGTACATTCGTCTTTGAGGCTAGTCAGCTGTAGTAATTGCTACTCCCATTTGGAGTGGCTTGCAGGACATAAAAGGAAGAAGTCTCTGTGCTCAGGAGGGCTTAGGGCCTGCAACTGTGACTGGTGTTTGCATGAAGGAAAGGGAAGGTTTTTTGAAGCTTCAATACCTTCTCGTGCACCTGCACATAGCCAGCCACAGTATGACCCTATGAATAAAAAAAACACAAAAATACCCCAAAGCAAAACCCACCACACCTGGGGGGATTTAAGTAGGTGAAGGGAATTCGGCAGATTTTCTATTCAGATAGATGGCTAAGACAGGTAAACACTTGGGAGTATATACAGATTTGGAACAATTATACCAGAACAATTTTATTTGAAATAAATGGAGAGAAAGAGACATAAGGATTAAATACCTGAGCTCTTTGGTTGGCAAGGTAGTTCTGATAAAAATGGTAATTCTAAGAGGTAAATATGCTCTATATGATTGTGAGTCTCTCATAATGTCCCCAGTAGTCTGGGCAAAAGATCAAATACCAGGGTTTCAGGAAAAAATAACCCGGGATAGACAATGGTATTAAGCCACATCAATGATAGTATGGAAAAGTACCACCCTAATACAGATCTCCCAAACGCATTAAATTGAGACAAGTACAGTGGCTCTGTGAGCACAGGGTAAACAAAGCAGATGCTGTTATAGCCTCTTTTCTCCTTACTCTGTTTGGGCAGGCTAGCATCTCTATAGATGGCAACCTGAAGCATTCTTTATATTGAGCACAAAGACTGCCACTGTGCTGCCTTGAGCAGGAGTGCAGAGAGTGGGAAAGAAAGCTCTGAATTCTCTCACTTGTGCAGCATTAGGAATGATCTGGTCCCTAGAGAAAAAAAATTAACACTTTACTGTCCCAGTTTTTTAACAATTCCTTGAATTCTGAAACAAGCAGTGGTTCCAATGATTGTTTCTGGCTACAATGGTTACCCTATAATGTACTAATAACTATAAAACTAACATTTTCAGTTACTAGATGTACTACAATTCTGGCAAAATTCAGAACACACTGGAATCTTTCTGCCAAAAGGATGCCCAAATCTTTTGATGAACCTAGACCAAATTTCAGGTAAAACCCCTTCAGAGACGCCATGGATTTATGATTCTGAGTGGAAACCACACAATGTTTCAGTTGGATCTTAATATCCTTTTCCTTATTGTTGGAAACTGCTCCTATATATAACTAAAGCAGGGGTGGGCAAATTATGGCCCGCAGGACCGTCCCATCCAGCCACGGAGGCTGCCCCCGGCCCTTCCCTACTTTCCCCCCTTCCCTGGAGTCATGCCACCATGCAGGCAGCACTCTGGAGGGTGGGGATGAGCTCTCCCACGGAGCAGCGTGTTTGGCTCTGCGTGGAGCCACACATGCTGCTGTGAGCAGCATGGTAAGGGGGCTGGGCCAAGGGGTTGGATAAGGGGCAGGGGCTCCTAGGCAGCAGTCAGGAGACAGGGAGCAGGGTGGGTTGGATGGGGATGAGGTCCCAGGGTGGTGGTTAGGGGCGGAGGGTCTCTGGAGCGGGTGGTCAGGGAGCGCGGGGAGGTGGGATGTGGCATGGGAGTCCCAGGGGTTTGTCAGAGGGTGGGGGGGATGGATGGGGTCAAGGAAGTCAGGGAACAGGGAGCAAGGGGGGTTGGGTGGGAGGGTCTGTGGGGGTGGGTGGGTCAGGGGACAAGGAGAAGGAAGGGTCGGATTGGTCGGCAAGGGGCAGTTAGGGGGTATGAAGTAGGAGGGGGCTGGATAGGAGGTGGGGCCACACTGTTTGGGGTGGCACAACCTTCCCTACCTGGCCCTCCATACAATTTTGCAACCCAGATGTGGTCCTCAGGCCAGAAAGTTTGCCCACACCTGAACTAAAGGCTGAGGGAACATTCCTAGGAATACCACTTTGCAAAGAGCTATAACCTATCCAACGAAAAGCAAATAAAATCATAACTGTCCTTTACTAACTTCTTATAGTGTCCGTCCATATTTTTGACTGGTGAAGCCAGTGGAATATTTATCTTTATTGACATAACTGACCACAAAAATCAGAACAACACAGATGGAACTAAGCAGTAGGAATTAAATTCTGCCGTGGCACAGGAGTGACTCAAAAATGTACAAACTGGCTATTCTCTAAAGAAGCAAAATCAGACGGCAAAAATATTTTTCGTATTTTAGAAATTATATTCAGAACCTGTTGGGGGGAAAAAAAACGGTAGTCTCCTACCCACTAAGTCACAGAGAAGACACTTTCTCCGGCTGCAAAGAATAAAGAACAGATGGTTGCAGACTCTGGCTCAGTAAATAAGTGCTCTACCCCAAACACTTATAGTCACAACCTCAAAGGATATATAGGCATGTCGCTTCTCAGGCGCATTTAACATGCGCGATTTCCGCTTTACGAGGTCAACCAAAAAAAAAAAAAGAGAAAAACTAAAAATATAAATTTTTTTTTTAGGACGGGCGATTTCGCCCGCCATTGAAGTCAATGGGGTTTCGGCTATACGCAGTTTCTGCTTTCCGCGGAAACTACGGAACAGAACCCTTGCGTAAGACGCAACATGTCTGTATTCTAGAAATGTCTGCAGTATGCTAGACTGGTGCCAAGTGGATGCACACCATAGGAACAGCAATTATAGTGGGGATCTAATATAGACAGCAGTATTGGGGGCTATGGAGGAGGAATGTTGCTAGGCTATCATAAGCATACAGAGTGGTAACAGTGCAACCTCCTACCAATGATCACTTATGAAAAGAACACTTTGGTAAAGAAACCCTATTTCCGTGGCTTGAGATATTTGCCTCATATTTCAACTATAGAGCATCTGGTTTGAGTTTGTCCCAAAATCTCATTTAGGTCAATGAATGACAAGACAATCTAAATAAGACATCTTATATTCAAGATAATTAATCAATGATCATTAGACTACTTAAGATTCCTGACCTCATAATTCTAGATAGTTCAGACTATAAACACTCAATTTTTAAATGAAACCAAGAGACTAAAATGGAGGGGACTAGTGTCTGCAGCATGACACAGAAGCAAATTAATCCACTCTAAATATCTATTTCAACTTTAAATCTTTAATACTTTAAAAAATACACAGAACTCTTGACTCATATTAAAAGTCTCTATGGCTTGCCTATATGATGCAGCAATGTACACCAGAAGGGTGCCAATAACATAGCAGTCTAAAGTATGGTGCTCTAACTGCCCTGCGTAGATCCCACGTGTTTGAGACTATATCAACATGAACTTGGTACCTTGTAGACCATGTCAGCAGGGTCTATAAGGGGCAGTCAGAGCACAACACTTTAGAGCGCTCTACTATTTACACCTTCCTGGTTTGCCCTGTCCCACCATATGAACAAGCCCTAAGACACTTAATATGAAAGTTCTTTCACACAGAAAAGAAATCTAGTACCTAATTCTAATATTTTCAAAATTCCAAAAGAAAAATGATACAAAATTTAAGGTAATGCAATTATAGCTGTCTTAATGTCAGATTCTTTTACCTTTAGTTTCCTTCTTGCATTGAATTTCCTCAGTTGCTCTACTGTTTCTGGAAGATGAATCTTGTATGCATAGCGATCCCTCTCCTACAATAATAAAAAAAACCCACTCAAACTTCGTTCTGACAAAAGACATTAAAAATTGGCCAAGATATGTATTAGACTAAACTATCACACAGCAAGTTAGGATTTGATTACATTGATGTAAACCAGGAGTCAGCAATCTTTGGCATGCGGCCCAACAGCGTAAGCTGATTGTGGGCCGCAAGACATTTTGTTTACGTTGACCATCTGCAGGCACAGCCCCCCTCGGCTGTGGCCACGGTTTGCCATTCCCGGCCAATGGGAGCTGCGGGGAGGGAAGGGAGAGGGCAGTGCCTGCAAACAGTCAACATAAACAAAATGTCTCGTAGCCCGCCAGCAGATTACCCTGTTGGGCTGCATTCCAAAATTGCCGACCCCTAATGTAAACATTAAGGACATTTCTTATAGAAATCAGGTTGGAGTCAGGTGATATGTTGTCCCTTTCTGTGGCTGAAATCTATCATCAGTTGGTAGAATATTAATGAAACAGATTCTGTAAACTGCTGGGTAAGAGTTTTTCCTAAATAGGCAAATTACAAAAAAATTCAAGTTAAATAACATGAAACTCCCACTGTGAGATGCTTTACTTAAGCTGGATTTTATTTTTACTTCCTGTACTTCGTAAGCTTTCAAAAGCAACAAAAAGAAAACACACCATATGAAAAAAAATTATGTAATATATTCAATACCAGAGAGATTATAACTCCTAAAAGACAGAGTCTTAAAAAAACATATCTGATGCACAGTCAGAAATAATGCAATTATTGCAAGTATGTTTGCTGCTCCCCATTCTTGCCAACAACATTCTTAAACACAACACAATTTGAATACTTGAGCATCTAGGCAATTTAAAGCCATTAAATTGTATGCATTACTGAAAGGAGTGGAGAGACAATCTTATTGATCTCTTTCAGTTTTAAGATTAATTGGTTAAAATTTTAGTACACTATAGTAGCTTTAAGATGTTGGTCATTTCAACATTTAAATACACAAATAATTATATCAATATTAACCGATTATATTTAGAATGGCTTGTGTAACCACGGACTCCCTTCTTCATTCCTATTAAGTTATCAGGAATATTTGAATATATCACCATACAATATTACGCTTTAGCTTTAATGCAAGGAAAGCAGATATAGTGGGTCTGTAAAACATTTATATTAATTAAAAGATATACTCTGGAGAGTCATATGATAGACAGCATCATCTACCACAAACGACATTCACTACCACATTCCTACTAATAATCTGTGTATATCACGTGCTGTCAGTGACTCATGGGTGTATGTGTGGTTAATGAAATTTTGATTCAGGAAAGGAAGGCTGAGTTTAGCTTAGTAAGGCAGATATATAAGAAGACTGAATTAGGAAATGCCAATAGCCACTGCAGGATTATGCTTGGAACTAGCTATTACAAACTCAATTTTGCCTCTTCTCACCTGCCCAAGCCTCTCACCTGACTTTAAGTTCACAAAATATATCATCCTCAAAACGTGCAGGTTAGCACTAGGTAGGGTCAAGGTTACACTTTTCTGCCAAATTTTCAGTGGTTTGGACAATACAGCTTCTCAGTTATGACAACCTAATGACAGCAGGATTCACTAGAGTTCAAAAAGTCTAACTTTCCTTTGGCCACACTACAGAAAACAAAACACAAAATAGAAAGCAAGAGAGAAAACTTTGTTAACCAGATTCTAATTAGTATCAATGCCAAGAATCAAAATGTATTAACTTCTGAATGTGAAATACTGCTATGGATCTCCAGCTCTGGCGAATTTAGCACAGGACATCCTAGGGATTGCTGGATAGCTCTGCTTATGTTCTCCCCAAACTCACACCTTTCTTTGAAGAGACAGGCTTCAAAATGTAACTCCTATCACTAGCAAGGTTTCTCAGTGGAAAAATATCTATTTTCATACCAGAAGGCTGATAAAAAGCAGCTGATGAGCTTTCTCAGGTAACCTGTAGGGGAAGGAGGAAGAGATGGAAGATAAAGCTTCTAAAATTCACACGGGATTCTATCATCTGGACTCGAGGAGGGCCACAGGAAGAGGTGGGAATGCTTCCCAAATCATCTTCCACACAGCACTACTCTACATCCTACAGTCCTTTAGAGGCACATAAGGGGGCTCAATTCTGCAAGGTGTCGAACACTCAGGCCCCAGTCCAGTATAGCACTTGCGCACATCTAAATGTTTCTGTAACTTGATGGCTAATTTGAAGAGCAAAAAAATCAACTCCATGATTTTAAGGATATGAACTTCTGAGATGTTATGTTGTTGACTTTATTTACCTTCAACCAAGGATGATTCAGTGCCTCATAAACAGTTATTCTTTCAGCTGGGTCCAGCATAAGCATGCGGCGTACCAGATCTTTGGCACTTTCAGAGATATGGCTCCATTGCCTGGGATTCATCTGATTGTAAGTGAAGAAAAAAATTAAAGCAAGTGACAGTAGAACAGTAGAGGATACAGTTATTCTGTACAATGAGCAATTAAGGCATAACGTTATGTGACACTGGGTACTGTCAATATTTTATTACTATGAATGTACACATAAGACTTGTGCACCATTTGAAAAAATATAGATACATGCTAGCATGTGAAAACGAAAACATTATGTACAGTGCTCGATGACTATACTACCGGTAATATAGTACTGTGATACAGCATGGCCAGAGGGCAGCAGGAGAGTGTTAGAGGGAAGCTTTATTCCCTGTAGAGGGAAGCAAATTTACTAGAAGTTGGTTGGAGCACCTGGAGCCATTTAAGGCATCTGAAGCCAATTAGAGTAATTGAAGCCAGGCACATGATAAAAACCCCCTGTTTCAGTCAGTCAGTTGAAAAGGAGTTGGAGCAGTTTGGAGGAGTTGGAGCAGTGAGCAGTTTGGAGGAAAGCAGAGGAGAGTTTGAAGAAGTGCTGCGGTGAGCTAAGACAACCCAGACCATAGGTAGAGGGACACCTGGCTTGTGCAGAGAGAGGGCAGGAGGCCCCACAAGCTGAAGGGTAGGAGAGGGAAGTAGCCCAGGGGAATGAATAGCTAGTTCAAGTAGTTTACTGCTAGCCTCATGGCTCCTGGGCTGGGGCCCGGAGTAGAGGCCAGGCCCACGTCCCTCCCTCTCCACTCCCCTACTCTAGGATACTAGTGGGGCAGTTAATACCCTGTTCAGGGGCAAGAAATGGTGCCCTGAACCCCCCACAAGAAGACAAAGTGCGGGACCCATCATAACAGTGCAGGCAAATTTGCCACACGTGGTGTCAGGGGTGGGATAAACGCACTGGGGACTTAAACCAGGGTTAGCCAAAACCTTCCTGTCCCGAAGATGGATGATGTGGTCAAAGCCCTAATACAAGCCACTGCAGCCCAGCAGGAGGCTACCCGGGTCCAAGCAACTGCCCAACAGTAGGCAACTCGGCTGCAGCAAGAGACTAATCGTCTATCGATGACTCAGGCTGCCCAGGACAGAGCCCTGCTGCAGGAACTGGTGACCCAGATAAAGGCCCTTATGGAGCGGAACCACAACTGTGATGGGACCCGGACTATACGGGTCAGCCATTACCTACAGAAAATGACATGGGAGGATGATGTGGAGGCATACCTCCTGGCTTTTGAGAGAGCAGCCTTGTGGGAGGCCTGGCCCCAAGAGCAGTGGTTTGGTATCCTTGCCCCATTCCTGTGTGGGGAGGCCCAGAAGGTATACTATGATATGGCCATACAGACTGCAGCAGATTACCCCCAACTGAAGGCAGAGATCCTGGTCAGATACGGAGTAACGACGGCGCTGCGAGCCCAGAAGTTCTATGAATGGCAGTATACAGAGGACAAGGCACCCTGATCGCATTTGTTTGACCTGATCCACCTGACCCGAAAATGGCAGCTCCATCATTCTTTCAGGCCCTCAGTTCTGAAAGAATGATGGAGCTCCTGGTACTGGACCGGTATATGAGGGAGCTACCACCAGGCCTCCGGGCTTGGGTTGGCAAGAATGACTCCTCCACCTATGATGAGATGGTCTCCCTGGTGGAAAGACAGCTGGCAGCCCTTGAACTGTTCCAGACCCCAGGGGGTGAGACACAGCAAACTAGGAAGTCAGCCCCAAACTCAAGGCCCTGGATGGTTGAGAACTACAGAAGAAGCATAACTGGGAGGAGAGACACCGAGGAATGGCTTGAGACCAAGAAAGGAGCTGGGGTTTTGGGAAGAGAGAGCTGGGAGGGGCAACCAAATAGCCCCAGGTTGAGGGCAGCAACTGGAATAAGAGGTCGGTGTTACGAGTGTGGGGAATTGGGGCATATAGCAGCCCAATGGGGAAGAGCCTATGCAGTGCAATACGGGAGATCATGGGGAACAATGTGGCCTAATAGGCCTGGTAGGGGTCACAATGAGCTCATATGGGTACACAAGGTCAGTAAAAATGAATGGTATTGCGACCATAGCATTAGTAGATTCCGGGAGTGTTGTCATGCTGGTCTCGGGGAAGTTGGTGGGGCAAGACCGGTTTACCCAGGCCAAAAACACAGGGGTAATGTGTGTTCATGGCACTGTAAATTTCTACCCTACAATCCCGGTACAGATTGAGATCCAGGGGAAGACTACCAGGGTAACTGCAGGGGTTGTCCCTAGGCTCCCCTACCCGGTCTTAATTGGACTTCCCCGGGTTTGAGAGCTTACTTCCCCCAATAGAACCAGGGGAGGGTAGCAACCCCCAGGCTGAGATGGAGGCACCTACAGATAGCCTCACCCCAATTTTTGCTGAATTTGCCCCAGAGCTATTTTCATCCCCTGGAAAATCCCGAAAGTCAAGGCGGGAAAAGAGGGCAGATAAAAGACTAGGGACCAGAATTCTAGTTAAAAACCAGAAAGCTTCCCTTGTTGGTAAGCGAACCTGTTCAAGAGGCCAGGAGACAATTCAGGCCAGTGAGGACTCAGAAGCAGTTCCTAGCTCAAGTAGGGGCAATCAAAGGGGCGGAGTAAGTCCCATGGAGTTAGGGCAGATTGGTACCACATGTGAGAATTTTGGGCAGGACCAAGCCAATGACCCCGTATATGCGAATGTGAGGGAAGAGGCAGTGGAAGTAAATGGCGTACCTGTGGAAGGAAAGACCAAAGGCCCAAGGCCATATTATGTGATCAAACGTGATCTTTTGTACCGAATAGTGCAAATACGAGGGAAAGAAGTAGAGCAGCTCTTAGTCCCACGAAAACACACAAGGGCAGTACTGGAGTTAGCTCACAGTCATTTATTTAGGGACATCTAGGAGTAGACAAGACACTTGATAGAGTCCTAAGAAGATTTTATTGGCCAGGAATACGCGCAGAGGTCCAATGCTATTGTACCTCCTGCCCAGAATGTCAGTTCATAGGCTCTGACCTCACTTGAGGGCCACATTAGTACCTTTGCCTATTATTGAAGTCCCTTTTGAAAGGATAGCCATGGACCTAGGGGGCCCTCTGGAAAAATCAGCACGGGGCCACCGAAACATACTAGTCATCCTTGACTACGCCACACGGTATCCAGAAGCCATTCCTTTAAGAAACCCCACATCCAAGGCAATAGCAAAAAAACTACTTCAGGTTTTTGCCAGATTGGGCATCCTCAAGGAGATCCCGACTGACCAAGGAACCCCTTTCATGTCAAAATTAATGAAGGACTTATGTACCCTTCTCCACATCCATGCCATACGGACTTCAGTCTACCATCCTCAAACAGACGGTTTCGTTGAGCGGTTTAACCATACCATTAAAAGTCTGATCCGGAAGGTCGTAGCACAGGATGGAAAAGACTGGGATACTCTTCTACCATACCTAATGTTTGCAATACGGGAAGTCCCCCAGGCATCCACTGTTTTCTCGCCCTTTGAGCTACTATATGGACACCACCCACGTGGAATATTAGATATCGCCAAGGAAGACTGAGAAGAACAACCCAACTCTGGAAAGAACATCACTGAGCACGTGACACAGATGAGAGAGAGAATAGCTCGAGTAATCCCTATAGTATGAGAACATTTGGAAAAAGCACAAGAGACTCAGCGGACATATTACAACCGCCGGGCGAAAGTATGGAGATTTCAGCAAGGAGGACGGGTGATGGTGCTAGTGCCAACAGCAGAAAGCAAACTCCTGGCCAGCTGGCATGGGCCATATGAGATAGTGGAAGCCATTGGGGAAGTGGACTATAAGGTCAGACAACCAGGTCGCCGAAGACCAGAGCAGACCTACCACGCAAACTTACTGAAGCCCTGGCGTGACCGAGAGACGTGCCTGGTCATTCAGAGAGCTCCACCCCAGATGGACGACCCACAGGGACAGGTGAGGATATCCCCTGAGTTAGCCCCAGAACAACGAACAGAGGTCATTGATATGATCCAACGGAACCAGGACGTGTTCAGTACACAGCCAGGCCGTATGACACTGGTCCAACATCATATCATCACCCGGAGCAACGACACTGGTCCAACATCATATCATCAGGCCCGGAGCAAGAGTGACGATAAGACCATACCAGATACCAGAAGCTACAAGAGAAGAAATTAGGACAGAAATGAAGATGATGCTGGAATTCGGGGTTACTGAAGAATCCCACAGCCAGTGGTTTAGCCCTATCGTCTTAGTACCCAAGCCTGACGGCATCTTGAGGTTTTGCAACGACTTTCGGAAGTTGAATGAAGTATCCCAATTTGATGCCTATCCGATACCACATGTTGACGAGCTAGTTGATCAGATAGGCAAGGCCTGATACCTAACCACTCTGGACCTGACCAAAGGATATTGGCAAATTCCACTGGCCAAGAACGCCAAGGAGAAGACTGCTTTCTCTACACCTGATAGCCTATTCCAATACACTGTCCTCCCTTTTGGACTCCATGGGGCCCCTGCTACATTCCAACGACTTATGGACAAATTGCTGCGACCTCATGCCAGGTATGCTGCCGCCTATTTAGATGACATAGTCATCCACAGCTCTGACTGGGAAATGCACCTAGGAAAAGTAGAAGCAGCACTAGACGCCCTGCGAAAGGCCAGCCTCACTGACAACCCTCTCGAGTGCTTGATAGGACTAGCTGAGGCCAGATACCTTGGGTATGTAGTAGGAAGAGGCTCGGTAAAACTCCAATGGAACAAAGTGGAGGCCATACAAGATTGGCCTCGGCCAGTCCGTAAAAAGCAGGTCAGAGCATTTCTAGGGTTAGTAGGGTACTATCGAAGATTTAACCCCTTTTTGCCACAAGAGCAGGGCCATTGACGGACCTGATAAAGGCTCGGGGCTCCGAGATAGTAAAGTGGACTGATGCAGTGGAGGAAGCATTCGCAGATTTAAGGACAGCCCTTTGCTGCCATCCGGTACTCATTGCCCCAGACTTTTGGAAAGAATTCATCCTACAAACGGATGCCTTAGAGGTAGGGCTAGGAGCTGTCCTTTCACAGATGGTAGGGCAGGAGGAACACCCAATCTTGTACCTCATCTGGAAACTCCTCCCCAGGGAACAAAAGTATGCAGTCGTTGAAAAAGAATGTCTGGTGGTAAAATGGGCTACGGAGACTCTCCGCTACTACCTACTGGGGTGGCGGTTTTACCCTCGTGACGGACCATGCCCTGCTCCAGTGGATACACAGAAACAAGGAGAAGAATGCTAGAGTGACTAGATGGTTCCTATCCCTGCAACCCTTCCATTTTCGGGTACAGCATAGGGTCGGAAGCCAACACGGCAATGCTGATGGCCTATCATGACAGCACTCTCATCCCAAGTAGCCCAACCCCATGGTGTTGAGCAGGGGGGGGGAGGATAAGTGATACAGCATGGCCAGGGGGCAGCAGAAGATTGTTAGAGGGAAGCCTTATTCCCTGTAGAGGGAAGCAAATTTACTAGAAGTTGGTTGGAGCACCTGGAGCCATTTAAGGCATCTGAAGCCAATTAGAGTAATTGAAGCCAGGCACATGATAAAAACGCCCCGTTTCAATCGGTCAGTTGAAAAGGAGTTGGAGCAGTTTGGAGGAGTTGGAGCGGAGAGTTTGAAGAAGCGCTGTGGTGAGCTAAGAAGACCCAGACCATAGGTAAAGGGACACCTGGCTTGTGCAGAGAGAGAGCAGGAGGCCCCACAAGCTGAAGAGTAGGAGAGGGAAGTAGCCCAGGGGAAGAAATAGCTAGTTCAAGTAGTTTACTGCTATCCTCATGGCTCCTGGGCTGGGGCCCGGAGTAGAGAGTGGGCCCGGGTCCCACCCTCTTCACTCCCCTACTCTAGGATACTAGTGGGGCAGTTAATACCCTGTTCAAGGGCAAGAAATGGTGCCCTGAACGCCCCCACAAGAAGACATAAGCGCGGGACCCATCATAATAGTGCAGGCAAATTTGCCACAATACCCATTTTTCCACCTACTTTTTTTCCTGTAATGTTCCCTACTGATCAAATTCAACCTTCCCTGCACAAAGGAAAAGTAATCAGACTTTGTCTGTGGAAATGAACTGGATGAAAGGACAAGTCTGAGCTGTAGTGCACTTTACACTATACTGAAATTTTGAGTTGCTTGATCTGAAGAAGAAGGAAATCAGTGGCATTCCATGACCCCTCCCACACTGTGGGTCTTAGGAATGCAAAGGATCTTGTGGACATAGGAATGCCCATACTGGGTCAGACCAAAGGTCCATCCAGCCCAGTATCCTGTCTACTGACCGTGGCCAATGCCAGGTGCCCTGGAGTTTGGTGAACCTAACAGGTAATGATCAACTGATCTCTCTCCTACCATTCATCACCATCCTCTGACAAACAAAGGCTAGGGACCTCTTACCCATTTTGGCTAATAGCCATTAATGGACTTAACCTCCATGAATTTATTCAGTTCTCTTTTAAACCCTATTATTGTCCTAGCCTTTACAACCTCCTCAGGCAAGGAGTTCCACGGGTTGACTGTGCGCTGTGTTAAGAACTTCCTTTTATTTGTTTTAAACCTGTTGCCCATTAATTTCATTTGGTGACCCCTATTTCTTATATTATGGGAACAAGTAAATAACTTTTCCATATTCACTTTCTCCACACAACTCAAGATTTTATATACCTCTATCATAATCCCCCTTAGTCTCTTTTCCAAGATGAAAAGCCCTAGCTTCTTCTGCTCCTTCCACAAGGCCAGTGTAAGGTTTAAATGTTTCAGGAGACCTTTGGCTACTTCCTTGCAAGGGTAGAGTTTCATCCAGAATTGAGAGCACAGATGATATGGAAATCATTGAGACAAACAAATGTACACTTTGATGCCACTTTTAGAGTCAGTTTCAGAGTAGAACCACACTTAGCAAGCAACAACTTAAAAGGTGATGTATAGTATAATCACACGTTTCAAGTGTGACCAGCTTTGTGCCTTCAGCTGTTCAAGGAGAGATGATTACCAATATAGGCACACTCAATTAAGCATCTTACTGTTGTTATAAAGTATTTTTAATACAAAGACTACTACATATTATAGGACCATCAAGCTTTAGCAAGATTTGGGGAAATATTCTTACCACTTTGCTAATGTACTAAAGGTGTGATTTCGATATATGCAAAGAAGAAGAAATGAAATGAAAGGGCTTTAGCTCCTTTCTCATAATGACTCCATGATGTTAGAAAGTGTTATGAAACAGGTCTGTCCTCATACACTGTAGTTTGTTATCAGTTACAAGTAGCTCCTTAGTAAGTAATCATTTCTTTCATAGCTTACTATACAGTATAATACGACAAAAGTATGATATAATTTGTAACTAAGATAACCACAAAAATTTTAACTAAATTAATGAGCTCATTCTTTAGCTATTACATTTTGCATTTAGAACTACAAACAAATGTGAGAAATTTTATAAAATGGAGGAGTAGATATAAGAGTTTATGTATATATCAGTCATACAGATAACAGAACATACAGTACATACTGAGACCCTAATGAGAAAAACACTTATGCATGTAAGTGGTCTCTCTGAATTCACTGTAAGATCAGGGTCCAATTTTGATGTTACTTTAGCTGCTTAATCTAGATAAATGATGTGGTAATCTGAATGCCAGAGACTTAAATACATACACCACAGAAAAATGGATCAGTAATGATATAATTATCTTTATTTGCACAGAGAGCTGTTTGTCTTGTGGAATTTTGCAAATTTCAGTCAGGTTATTTAGCAGCCAAAATATAGAAAGCAACTTCCAGAAATTTTTACAGCAACGTTTTACCTCAGTGAAAAAGTATGCACACTGTCACTTACCTTATATTTTCCTTTAATAATGCCTTCAAATAATCTTTCCTTGGTTCCATAAAAAGGCAAACAACCACTTAGTAGAATAAAAAGGATCACTCCACAACCCCAAACATCTACAGGCTTCCCATAGGGTTCTCTTTTTACTACTTCTGGGGCCATAAAATGAGGTGTTCCTACACGTCCTAAATGGAAATACAAACAAAACTGAGTAAAGTGATGTGTTTCAAACAAAAAATAAAAGTCAATAGGAAAGAAATTAATCTGCAATAAACTGAAAAAAAGTTTTAATGGAAAGTTTTATTCACAGATTAAACTATTTTTTTTTAAGACAATATTTTCCTTTTTTATATTTAGTATTTGTGAAATGTGTCAGGATGGAATAGTCACTAATTTCTCCGTTCTTTGGTTTACCTTTCAATAAATTGGGCAAAATATTTACCTATCTTTCAAAGATGTCATGTAACTAAAAATTATTAAAAAAAGCTCAGATCCTTGGGTGAAATGTACTGTATAAAAAGTGACAGCCCTGGAGAGCAAAGCTCTTTATTTATCCACAGAACAGGTACAACGGAAGACTGTTTCTCCCTAAATACTTTACCAAAGTTTCTTAATTTTGATTTCTAGGAGTCACTTCTGGAACTGAGATGGCTGTTCAGGCCTCATGTCGTTGGCCTTTTCACTGAAAGGTATCAAACAGTGCCTAATGTTTTTGTGGTGTGGGCATTGTCCTTGAAGAATTATACTGACAACACAAACTCATATCAGATGCTAATGTTTTGGGGGCAGATTTTGAACTAGTGATTAAACAGAGAACCACCCAAACAATTATTTCTATGATCAATGTCTTTGAATTTGCAAGGGAATAAAAACAAGCTTTTTTCTTAAGATTACTTTTGCTCAATTACTGACATGTTAAACTGAAAAAATGTAATAAAATGCATTTTATCGCCCTCTATACATTCATCCCCAAATGGTCCCTTTTGAAAGGAACTACAGAAGAACTGCAAATGTAATTAACCAGCAATAGCAGCTTTGTCCGTACTATGTGAGCAGCTTTACGACTTCACAAGCACTGATGGTAACATCTGGGGAAAATCACGAGTCTGGCTAACAGCTGCTACCACCACCACTGGATCTATCATCATTTATACACCCAGATTCCACAATGGTAGTGCTCAAAAGCCTGAGTCAGGCCTATAGTGCTGGGTATTGTACAAACTCAGATGAAAAGATGCCCTCTGCCCTACAGGGATTACAACTTAAAAGACTCAGCTGCTATCACTGTTTAATGCTACGACTACTCAAAGTTGCCTTGCAGAAAGACGTCTGTTGGACTGCTTTTTCCTGGGTACCACAAGACGACAAAACACCGAGGGCCACATCGAGGTTAATAATTGTATGGAGGGCTGGATAGGGTAGGGAAGCCTGGCCCTGCCCCCATCCCACTTCCCTCAGAACCCTCAACCCATCCAATCTCCCCTGCTCCCTGTCCCATGACCGCCCCCTCCCAAGACCCCCTGGCCCCTAATCAGCCCCCTCCACGGGACCGCACCCCCATCTAAGCTCTCCTGCTCTTTGTTCCCTGACTGCCCCCTCCTGAGACCCCCACCCTAACTGTCCCTCCAGAACTCCACCCCCCGACAGATCCCCTTGCCCCTTATCCAAGGCCCCGGCCCATCCCTGACCCCCTTACCATGCCGCTCAGGTCCGCTGGAGTGAGACATGCTGCCCCACCGGAGCTCGCAGCCCCGTCCCCTTACCACGCTGCTCAGAGTCAGGAGCTCAGGCCTCGCTGGAGCCAGCCCTGCTGCTACAGCGCTGCCTTGGAGCTGGTGATGCGGCGCACTGGGGCTGCGGGGGGGCAGAGGGGGAGGCGAGGGAGGGGCTGGAGCAGGCTCCCCGGCCGGCGGCTCAGGGGCCGGTCAGGAAGGGCTGGCGGGCCAAATATGGCCAGCCAGCTGTAGTTTCCCCCGCCCCCCCGGATGTAGAGGATATCAATGCTAGTAGTAACACTGCTTATAGCTTAATGGTAAAGCTACTTGGATGAGGAGGTTACTTACCTATAACTGGAGGTTCTTCAAGATTTGTGGTCCCTATCTATAAGCCACTGAGAATTTTATGCATGCACACCATGTGTCGGGAGCTGGAGAATTTAAAAGTAGTATTCACTGATCTGTGCATGCTCCCTGACTCATGGTTTCGTCCAAGGTGATAAAGTGTGGGTCAGACTTTCTGCACTGCAACTTCCTTCACCACCATAAATCCAACAGATCCGCAACAGAGGGGAAGGAGGGCAGGAAGTGGAAAACAGATAGAAGAACCTCTAGTTAGAGTGAGTAACTTCCTCCTCTTCTTCAAGCCTCCGACTTTGTGCCTCTGTTTGTTGATGTAGTCAACAGTTGTGGTGTGTCCGACATGATGAGAACATGGGGCCCAGGAGGAATAGGCTAGTCTAGGCCATGACTAAAGGACTCTTGGCTACGTGAGTTATGAGTTCTTGTGGAGTCTGGAACCTGTCCCTTGGTTGGTAGGCTAGTGATCTGACTGAGTTGATGGTGGCCCCTATAAAATCTAGGCACTAACTGGGTTTTTTCTGGTAGGTTTTTGACATGAATACTGACTCTGAGCAGAAAAAGGAGGCCAAGCAACATGGAAGTTCAAAGATACAGCCTGATTTTTTAAACTCATTTTGTTTTAGGTTAAATCAAGTCAATTCATTTGTATATTCTCAATATCAAACCTCATCTTTTACGTTTCTTTAATTATGACCTCATAAAAATATGCAACAGTATCTTGCAATTACAAGAAAGTACTAGTATACATTCTTTCAGCATTTTTTCCACTTAACCAAACAATATATTTAAGTTTATTAGTGGTTAATGCTCAAACATCCTCAACAAAAAAATCCCAAAGCTATTTACACATTCTGATTAATATACTAAGCACTACAAAAAAAAAAAAAAAAGACCAAAACCTGAAATTATTATTTAGAAACATTTTGAGTATGAACTTGAAACTGATGTACTAATCAGCTTCCTTATTTTTTCTTAAGTGTTACAATACTTGTGTAACAGTTTCTAAATGGCCCCACTTCTCTTCTCAATGATAGTTAGCATGTACAAAAATACAGTTACTGCATAACAAACTAGACAAATACAAAACAAATGTAAAACTTTATAGCTGTCAGAACCGCAGCTACAACCGTGATATGCAAAGCTTTTTTTTTTTTTTTTTAAAAAAAGCGTAGTACCCACCCATTTTGCTAATATTAATTTCAGCATTAAAAAGTAACCTCAAATGAAGTTATGAGCTTTCAGCATAGGCAGTAGTAGACAAGTAGTCAAACTTATTGGGTTTTATTCCCTATCCTGTTTTCATTGACCTGCTATATGGCACTGGACAAAGTCATAATGCTTAATGTCTCAGTTTCCTCATCATCACAATGGTCACATCAGTAATTCCCTATTATACAGGGATATTGTGAATTATTTCGTTCAGCACTTTGAGGTAACTGGATGAAAGATGTTAGGCAAGTACTATGTATTTACATAAAATAGAAAGAAAAGGGGTTTTCATTGAAATGGGAGCTACATAAACTAATTGTAGAACTTGACAAAAAGACTGCATCCCCCAGCAGCTCATGCCATTGTTGACTTGACAAGGAACCTGGCAAAGAGCAGCCAGGAGAAAGTCTCCAGTGCATATAACAAATTTCTGTATTTGTTTCAGCAAATTGTTTTGGTTGAAGAGCCTTGAAGAATCTAGGGACCCTATACCTGTTTTAGGATTACATACTTCACCCTGTACTTCAGAACACACACAAAACAAATGGCAACCTGATTGACTAGGACATTTAAGCTGGAAGGCAGGAAAAAAATAACATGAATTTTAGCAACTCTATGTAATAGAATTAAAATTGTGTGTGTAGGGCAACTTGCATTTCCCCTGTGAGGCTACAACTGCTCTTGTCCTCATTAGAAGAGGAAATGAAACTAATGAGGTTATGTTTCAAAAGTTAGAACTTCCACATTGCCTCTCAGTTTTGTTCCTATGTCAGCAAAGCAGATTTTAAAAAACTGTATACCATGCAAAACACCTTCTAAAGTTGAAAAACTTTAAAAAGGTTATGTGCTGAATGCCCTAAAAAGGGTAAAGGACACTTCAATACACTCAAGAAATTTGCTAACTTCTGTTTTTTAAGTCAGTGTGATGCTATTCTCTCCCCATATTTAAAATGTTGCAGCTCCTTTTCTGGTGATGTCACACCAATATGTAAACTAATAGCCCTGGAGAAAGAAGGTTGCCTACGTAGTAAACAAGTCCCTTTCCAAATATCGTACCTTTAAATAAAATAATTTCTGGTTTTATATACTTCAATATAGAAGGATTTTTTCCCCAAGAAAACAATCTTCACATTATGGTACCTCCAGTTTCCTCTCTAAATGAAACTGTCTCTTAGGCCCTCAGGAGTCCTTATTCCTTTGTAGACACCAGATAACACCCCTTTCTTCCTTCTGCTACACAAGAAACTCTTTTCATCCAATAACCAGGCTGAGCCCTCCCTCCATTTTTTCCCAACAGAACCAATGTAAGTGTGAGAAAAACATGGTATTTTATTTATTATTCCTCACATCCAGGAAAAAACATAAGAAAATGTTTTTTATTTTAATTTTTAAAAACAATTATAAAAACGAAGAATGTAAGGCGTTCTCAGTGCCTCGGTATATAAATAACCCAGTAATTTTAAAGGTTAGTTGTGCTATACACAAGTTATTTGATACAGTGGAGCCCTGGTATAATGCGCCCCAATATAAGGCGAACCCAGATATAGCGTGATTATACCGGGGCTCCCAAGTCCTTGTTCTCTGTCCCCAGCAGGTGCGGGGGCCGCGGCTTCTCTCCCCTGCTGGGCAGCCCGGAGAGAAGCTGCGGCGGCCCCTGCCAGGAACAGAGAACTCAGGACTGCAGGTGCAGGGCCATGGCTTCTCTCCCCTGCTGGGCAGCCCGGAGAGAAGCTGCGGCGGCCCCTGCCAGGAACAGAGAACTCAGGACTGCAGGTGCAGGGCCACGGCTTCTCTCCCCTGCTGGGCAGCCCGGAGAGAAGCCGCAGCCCCCGCCTGCCCGGGACTGAGACCCCGCTATAATGCAACCCCGCATTTAGCGCGATGGGAGCTTCTGGATTCCATTTGTCGCGTTATAGTTGGGCTCCACTGTAGTTAATGCAAGCAAGTCTAGGGAGACCACTTTATTCAGACAAAAGGATGAAACTGCAATTTGGATTGCTGTTAAAAAGGACACTAAACTAGCAAACACACCACTCTGGAACTTTAGTACTAAGATCAAAGTGAGGAAATTCAGAATTATGGCTTCCCTGTAACGTCCATGATAGTAGAGCACAGATTATATAGTTTTTAATCAGTGTTCCATGACAGCTGGCAGCATTATATACCCTACCACTAAGATAATATTTGGGGGCCTGGATGATCTGTAAGACTATAATGGGTAACATAGCTTTGTGCTTCTAGGTCACACTCTAATTTGATCTAGGTCAAATCAGATCAGTAACTGAAGGACATTACAATCTGAAGACTCTTCAGTGGCATGTGCTGAATACGATGGCAGTCTGTCCAATCTCCTGTTGACAAATATCCACATCACAAAATGATCTTATGTTGTCTGTTTCAGCAAAGAATGCAAAGTCTGAATAGAAATGGAGACTTATGCCCTCTCACCATTAAAGGGGACCCTTCCAGATCAGTCAGTTCTGATGCACATTGCAGTGTAGTGTGAGGAAGCTTGCACAATTGATAAATTTGCATTGTGTGTTCTGTGGATAAAAGAGCTTCAGTCTCCAGTGTTGCCAATCTTAAAACCATTCACAAGTGCTAAAGATAAATGTTGACTTACCTTTGATCATTTAGTTTCTATGACTCTTTCCATATTATTCCAGACAACAGGGTTATGCTTTCCACAAGAAGAGTATATATAGAGACCCAATCAGATTTTGTCATCCCTAAGGCAGGGGACTGATGACCAAGATATCAGTAGGAGATTCTTTCAACACCAGTAGTGTCTGAACGATGTATAAGGAAACAACTGGAACAAATAATTTTTAGGGAAAAAATGTGAGGTACTAACAAACATCACCATCCGACCTCTCATAAGAGAGTAAAATGTTTTTACATTAAGAGTTCCAAAAAAGTGGGATGTCTAGAATAATGTGGACGGAATAAAGGAATCACATAAACTAGATCAGACAGGTCAAATTTTACTACCTCCAATTCCTTTCCACATTATTCCAGACAATAGAAACTTTTAAAGCAGGTGTGAGGGAAAGGACTAGATAATGAAAAAAATACTATTCAATTTCAGTAGAAACTACTGCTTGAAGAAACCTTATTTTGAAAGATGTATAACTGGACGTCTAGATTGTAGGGTCCAGAAAATGTATAAAAGCAAAGATCACATGGTATCCAGATAAGTTACAACAATTGATGCATGGGCCTTCTTTGTTCACGAAACTACTATAGAGGAAGTAGACTGATCCTTAATTAGTTCATGAACAGACTTTTGTTTAGCCACAAAGGTCTGCAATATGCACTCTGAAATCTACCTAGACGCAGAAATGTGCTTTTGGCAACTTGTATCTTTGGAATAAAACGAAGTCTGTCAGCGTCAAAGCACTGTCAAGATAAATTTTTATTTTCCTCCTAAAATCTAGTTTATGTAGGCTTCTCACCATACAGTGGGTTAACACACTATCTAGGTGAAAAGAAGAAAACTTTGGGGATAAATGAAAGAATTGTGCATTTACAATACTAACTTGTCCTTAGAAAATGTACGGAACAGCGTGTCACATAATTTGAACATTATAATGTAGAGCAAATGGCTACTAAAAATCTAGCCTGTATGGAAATAAAATAAAATATGCTGAAACTTTTAGCAAGTTAATTTAGAGCATTTAGCCCCAACAAGAATATAATTATATATGGATGGGAAACCATCAATATTCAGGACTTCTCAGACTGTCCCAAAAGTCACAGTTTGATCTTCAGGGAACTATACGATAGTCTCTTACTCAGCCATTTTGGTCAGAATTCTAGAATGCTGGCTGGTGAAGCATCAAGAGAACTGACTTTTTGCATATTATCTTATGCAGAGAACACTTCATATTCTCTAGTAAGATGAAGCTGATTTTTTTTGATCTATGAGGATATTACATAGAAACTTTCTTTGGTAACTAATATTTAGCAGTTATGCCTTGAGCAAAATCAGTTCTGGACTGGGATGGCACAATAGGCCTTGAAGATTGTTTCCTAGTAACAAAGTGAATGGAATTGTTATTCATATGAACATGGAATTCAAGACCTCTGTAGCCAGTGCAGAACTACCAATATGTTTATCTTCTTTGCTCTTCTCTATTTTTATTAATGGTACTAGCTCAACTTCGGAGAAAATACATAAGCTAAGTGAAAAAAAAATAATCAGTGGTGGACACAGTGCTTCTTTTTTGTCATACTTTTACCCCATAACCTCACTGGAAGACCTGGGGACTTGACAGACAAGATGTGTTGCTATCTGTTCTACAGTTAGTGCTGCTGAAAACATTCAGAATTGAAAGTAATTTAAGACACAACTCCAAAGAATTGATAATCCTAATACTGAACACCTTTCCTAGAAAAGAAGCAGAGATCACAGGGGTGTGAGTTTACATCCATGTAATCACTAACTTACTATGTTCCACCAGCCTCCCCTATCACATTGTAACCATGCAGATATGTTGAACTGTTCCCAACATATTGATGGACATATTTTCCTAGGAAAATAGCCTGCTGTTCACAAAGTATGACAATACATATGTATTCTCTACACATAGAAAATTCCATCTTGATTTACTGCGAATTCAGAACACAGTATACTTTGCTTCTTCCTAATGGCAGTAAAGGGAACATACTGGTATTTCCACATATTTATTTTTGGCCTAGTGCGAAATGATCTATGACTTATGTCCCAAAGATTTTGTACTGGGTCCTTAATGGTCAGACTCTTAGAAATAATATCTGGTGACTTGAGAGTTGAATAAATTGCATAGCTGTGTTTCTAAAAATTCTTGAGTGAATCTTTTTGTTAATTATCTCCAGTGCGCACTTGTCCAGTGTTAACGTCTTTGCAGGCTTTTATGTTAATGACCCTTTGTCAGCTTGAAAGGATGTATTAGTGGACGAGGCGCCTTCAAACAAAGCAAAAAGGACTAACTTAAAAAGTGGAAGAATTTCTGAGTGAAAGCATGGCCTGATCTCAAGTACCTGGAAAATCCTGTACAGTGGTAGTTTCTTTTTGGCAACAATATAGATTCAAGGCCTCACTAAAGTAAAAATTATTCCTTCAAAGGCAAGCTTAATAGATTTTGAGGCAGTAACTGCTCTCTCCAATTGTGTTCTCCGGGAATTGTGTGAAATTTGGGCTTGTCAGATACAGACATGCCATTGTAAAAAATATAGAGAAAACAGGCACATTCCCATGAAAATAAAGAAAAAATAAATCTGAAGAACTCAAACATATATATATATATATATATATATATATATAAAAAAAGAGAAATCACTGCAAAAATACCGATCTACTTGTAAACTGAGGGGCTTTTGAACAACAGCTTGTCTACATGTGGAAATTTACTGACAGAACTATACCAGTATAATTATACTGCTCTACTTATTCTGGTATACAGTGTAGTTTACACCACTACTGTTACAGTGGTTTATTTTATACCACTTTCAAAGTGACAAAGTAAAGTGGGGCTGGCTCTACATTGCCACTTTCAAGTGCTAAAACTTATGGCATTCACGGGTGTGAAAAAACACCTTCCTGATTGACAAAAGTTTGAGTGCTGAAAAGTGCCAGTATAGACAGCGCTTTATCACCGGAAACCACGCTCCCAGCAATAAACCAACTACTGCTCGTTCAGAGGTTGTTTTTTCTCCCCCAATCACTGGGGGAGAGCTCTCCTGGCTATAAAGCGCATCTATACTGCTTATGTCGCAGCACTGCCATGGCCATGCTGTAACGTGGGCAGTGTAGACTTACCAGGAAAAAGGCACTCTTATTCCAGAATAAGAATGGCCATCTGGAGAGTTATACTGGTATAATTATAGCAGTACCATAAACCCAGCATAGTTCTGTCAGTACATTTCCCCATATAGACAAGCATACAGTATATATGGTACTAGTTTCTTCTGCTCCCCTATGGACCTGTGAATATCAGGGAACATCTAGCATCTGCAGCAATTCTGCTACTGCACATTTTTAAGGTTTACTGAAGACTACTACAGGCCAGGAACACAGACTTTCTAAAATCTGAAGAAGCAAGAAAGTGTGGGGATTGTACTGCCTAAGTCAAGAATTCTTCAAAAAATTTTGTCTGAAAAAAATCAGCACATATATAGCATACTGCACCTGAGGAGAACTATAATTTTTAACTGTTTATGTGAAGCAGAGTTAGTTTTTGAACTCAAGAAACAAACTTTCTATTTCAAAATCACATCTGTGACTGTGAACAGTTGAAACTGATGATATGCTGCTTAGAAATCCCCTGGTCTTCTATAAAGTCTGTAGCTCCCATAATTCACAGAGGAGATTCCTGACAGATGAGGAGTGATGAAACTTTTTTTAAAGTTACAAAACAGAACTTATTTACAGTACATAAAACTAGAATAAATAGAGCTTACTGTTGAGTGCTGACAGCATACTAAGCTCTGAACAAATACATAGGTAGATAATCTGCTCCCAGGAGTTTACAGACAGTACAGTTCAGATCCATATGATATATAGTGGATGATGTAAGGTCGAAGGGAAGAGTTCTTTCAGAAGTCATACTTCCAAAATTTTGTGAAAAAAGTATGCTTTACGAAAAGATTTCTGGAGGAGGAAGAGGATGTTTGCCAGACATGAGGAATGGTGTTCAAAGAATAAGGAACAGGATGAAAGAGGGCATGAAGATGAGAAGAGAAAGATAAGGAATCTTAAGGAGGGACACTTTGGAGGAAGGAGTAGTACAAATAAGACCTGATACTATACATAAGTGGAGTGAAGTTTTGTAGGGTCTTGGAAGGCGAAGAAGAAGAAGAATAGGAGGAGCAGATTTGAATTTGAAGCTTATGGTGAGGGGATGCCAGCAAAAAGGCTAGATGTGGCAAACTGTGACCAAGACATAGAAGAAGATTTTCACACTGGAGATTAAGAACAACAGATTTTAGAGAGGCTTCAAAACAGCCACCAACAGGATTTAAAAACAACAGTAGCAGAGGGAGAAGGATTGATAGAAGATGAACATATCACAGAGGCTGAGTGCCTCAGTCATGGGTGGATAATGGAATTGTATATGCTGACAGAAAGGGAGGGGCAAAAGAACCTTTGGGAGAAATATAGTCTGTGTTAGGAGCTTGGGATAATAGTTGGACATTCAGGAGAAAGCATCTGAAGGAGTCAGGCATGTAAGACCAGCAGCACTGTAATAACTGAAACAAAAGGAGCGGATAAAGTCACACAACGACAGAGGAGGAAAAGGAAAGAATCAAAACTAGAGGCTCAAGAAACATCATTGAAAAAGGGGAAGAAGCAGAGATGCAGAAGAAGCTGCTGGAAAAAATGAAAACCAAGAGCACAAAGACATAAAAAGCTCATGAAAAAAGCAAATGGAGCAGAAGGAATAATTATCGTATTCAAAAACAATGGCTCAGAAGGACAAGGACAGAGAAGAGGATCTCAAACACACCCAGAAGAGGCTGAAGGTTGTTGGTTTCAGTGTAGTGTACAGAAGCCAGATTGCAACAGATGCATTCAAGCATTGGAGAAGAGAAAGTTGAAGCAGCACTTCAAGAAGCGTGGAGGTGAAGTGCAACTGCTCCTCTGTTGTAGAAAGAAAACCTAACGAAATCCTTGGCACCAATCCCTACCCTGGCAATGAAGTCATCAGAAAACTGATTGGGTCTTCATCTGTGCAGGCTGAATATCGCATAACCCTATTGTCTGGAACAATATGGAAGGTAGCTAAAGGAAATAAAATTCACAGAAAAATGTAAGCATTCTGTCAGTAAATATATATGTATCAAGAAATAGACTTGTATGCATACTACAGCATTACAATTTATAAAGATTGACAGGTTATAAATCATGTGACCACAGTATGTGACAGGAAAGTGTAGGTGTTATAACACCTAGGCACAAAGAGCATCATTAATGTTGCTATAGTAACCCTTAATTCAATTTCCTTGGATTTCAGTCTTAATGTCAGAATTGTTTCTTAGTGTGTGTCAACTGCGATGAAAGGACATACTGATATGGAGGAATTTGATTTTTTCAGTTGTAACAATCAAAACTATTAAACTTGTAATTTTTAAGGGAATTTCTCTTTATAGTTATAGAATAAAATATAGGTACACTACTAATGAATTAACAATTTAGACTGATCAAGTATGTGTTTATAAAGTTCATAAAACCTTTAGTGAATGAGTTGCATACTAAAATGTTTGCAGAATTTTTTTATTTGTAGGGCATGTTCCCCTTGGAAATGTACATTTTTAATGCTATAACACTATACACACACCACATACACTCAGTAGCTCAAGATTTTGAAGACAAACAAAATAAAATTCTTACCTCCAGCTACTAGTCCAGACTCCCCTAACTGAATAGCTACCCCAAAACCACCAAGCTTTACAGGTGCTGAATTCTCCTTTGAAGCGAGTAGCACACAGTGTGGCTGAAAAGAGAAAACCCAGCAGACATGATTATATTATAATTATATTACATTATAATAATTTGGTATTACCAAAAGAATCCAGCTTGCTTGAAGAACTGAAAATATCTTTGTAATGTATCAAAAAGAAGCTTAAGTTTTTGTCTGTTGAATGGAGTCCACTTTGGCATCTCTTTACTTCTTCATTTCAAACTTTTATTTTGGTTTCCCTCTGGTCTTGCATTAACACAGCAAGGCCTCATTAGGGCTAGTCGGTACTCAGAGAGAACACAGCCTGAAGTCACAACAATACGAAGAATAAGAACATCATGAAAGTCTGCCAACTTTTCCAACAGGATGTGGGCTCAGTTCTCCAGCAAAAACATCCCATCTCTGTGAGGCCTTATGTTTCACATAAACAACATACAACCTTCTTTTGGAGCTCAAGCCCATCCCAACATAACCAGCACAAATTTCAACCTGCAAAAGGGAAGCAAGCAGCCTATATGAGATAACTAGCAACCAGTGACTTTGAGAGGAAAAATAAAACAACTCAGGTGTTGATACAGATTTCCTGTATGGCATTTGTGCTTTTACTCTTCCACAATTCATACCAATAGTAATACTGAGATGGAAAATACCAGAATTAATAGTATTCTGCAACTATTTTGGGGCAAGAGGTTAGGGAATCTTTGTGTATCAGTGCAAAATTATATGTATATAGGCTATTTATTAAAAAAATTAATTGTGCTTAATTTCAGTTTACATTTACAGGAGATAATGCTGCCCTCCTCTTATTTAAAAGGTCACCAGAAAGTGAGAACAAGCATTTGCATGGCACTTTTGTAGCTGGCACTGAAGGCATTTACGTGCCAGAAATGCTAAACATTCCTATTTCCCTTCATGCTTCAGCCACCATTCCAGACGACATGCTTTCATGCTCAGGATGTTCATTAAAAGAAATAATGCATTTATTAAATCTGTTACTGAACTTCTTGGGGAAGAATTTGTATGTCATTTGCTCAATTTTACCCATATTCTGCCATATATTTCATGTCACAGCAGTCAAGCAATCAAGCACATTGTTCATTTTAAAAACTCTTTCACTGCAGATTTGACAAAATGTAAAGAAGGTACCAATGTGAGATTTCTAAAGATAGCTACAGCACTCAACCCAATGTTTAAGAATCTGAAGTGCCTTCCAAAATCGCAGAGGCACGAGGTGTGGAGCATGCTTTTAGAAGTCTTAAAAGAGCAACACACTGATGTGGAAACTACAGAATTCAAGCCAACAAAAAAGAAAATCAACCTTCTGCTGGTGACATCTGACTCAGATAATGAAAATGAACAGGTGTCAGTCTGCACTCTATGGATTGTTTTCAAGCAGGACCCATCATCAGCATGGACTCAAGTCCACTGGAACAGTAGTTGAAGCATGACAGGACCTATGAATCTTTAGCGAACCTGGCACGTGAATATTTTGTGACGTTGGCTACAACAGTGCCATGAAAATTCCTGTTCTTGCTTTCAGGTGATGTTGTAAACAAGAAGTGAGCAGAATTATCTCCTGCAAATGTAAACAAACTTGTTTGCCCGAGCAACTGGCTGAACAAGAAGTAGGACTGAGTGGACTTGCAGGTTCTAAAATTTTACATTGTTTTATTTTTGAATGCAGGTTTTTCGTACAGAATTCTACATTTGTATGTTCAACTTTCATGATAAAGAGATTGCACTACAATACATGTATTAGGTGAATTGAAAAATATGATTTCTTTTGTTTTTTTACAGTGCAAATTGTAATAAAAATAAATATAAAGTGAGCACTGTACACTTTGTATTCTGTATTTTAATTGAAATGAATATATTTAAAAATGTAGAAAACATCCAAAATATTTAAATAAATGATTTTCTATTACTGTTTAACAGTGCAATGAATCGTGATTATTTTTTTAAATTGCTTGACAGCATATTTTATCTATCTATATAAAAACCTGCTATGGAACAGCAGCCAGTATTTAATACATCTATCTAAGTTTACTCCTGGGGGAATTCTGTGCCACTGAACTATGTGCATAGAATTAATGTTCTGTGCAGACTTTTCTCCCCCTGCCCCAGAAATGGGCTATAGACCTGCTGGCCACCACTAGGGAGCCACTGGACCAAGCAGAGCCCAGCTCCCCAACAGAAGAAACTGCTGGTGGGAGGGGGAGGAAGCTGGAGGGTTCCTAGAAGCTGCAGTTCCCCGCCCTCATGGAAGGAGGCAGCATGCAGGAAACTGTACAATCCCGGAACCCAGGATTAGACTGTTTCTCCTTCAGGATCTCTGGGCTTTGAGAGGGTAGGTGATGTGAGTGTGTGGGCTGGGGGGCAGCCCTGCAGCTGAGCTCTGAAGGGTAAGAAGTGTGGGTGGCTTGCCCCCTCTCTGGGCTCTGGGATGGAGGGGGCAGAGAAACAGGAACTGGTTTGTCATAGGGGTTTCTTTAACGCTCTATTTCTGGGGGAACTTCTCTGTGTGTCTGTATTGTTATAGACATAATTGCTGACAAGTATTTTGAAATACACTACCTAAATAATTGAAAGTGATGTGACTACAGAGTGTTATTTTGACAAATAAAATATGCAGAATTTTAAAATATTGTGGGCAGAATTTTTAATTTTTTGGTTCAAAATTCCCCCAGGAGCACAAATTGCTCCACATGCACAATGAACCATTGGAACATTTTTTGCGTTTTCTCACAACTGTCAAATCAATCACATTAAGGTTAGCATGTTTAAATGGATCAATGTCAAAACTACATACTGCTTATGATTTTACTGAGAAATTGAAAAACTGAAAGCTATTGATGAGCAACGTCTCTATCCCTCCCTAGCGCATTGGGTGATTGTGGGGTTTCCAGGAATGTATAGCCATATGTACTAGAACTTACTCTCTAGTACAGAGCTTCTAAAAAAGAATCAAACTTGTATAATAAATAACTGACAAGCTTAATTAACGTTTGTGCCACTGCCATTAATCTGCTTAAACTTCTGGCACACATGGAACAGATTTGTTGAATAAGAGGACAGTTTGTTACACAGTCATTTTTATTGCTCCAGCTGCATTTTAATAAACTAACTATGGAGTATCTATCAGTCAGCATTTACGGTTACAAAGAACTTGATCTCTTGAATCTGGAAGAGTTACTACACAATCGCCCTGAGGCTGAACACACTATGGATGAGTGCAACTATGGAAGAATCTACTTTAACCTGAAACCCATAAGGACTAATTACATGGACACTGTTCGATACTGGATGCTCTCTTTGATTAAGTCAATTTCTACTACATTAAAATATTATGTTTAATTCAGGATCGTATTAAAGAAAGGACATGGTAGAAATCACCTTCTTCCATATCCCAGTAATCAATAATAATTCTCAAAGGAGTATCACCCTACATTCCCCAATCCCTTTCTATATCATATATGATTAAAACACATGTACAAATGTGCTCCTAATGCTCTACCATGGTTTAGTTGTTAAGTAGGAGTATAAACTATATTTCAGCTTATTCACAACCACCTTCCTGTGCAACTAAAAAAACTCATTAAACCAAATGAGGCTCTAAGCTACCTTTGTGGTTTCCCAGTTCTGGAATCAGTGAAGGCCACAAAACATCTTAGAGCAGCTTCAGAGATGTTCTAAGTTGTACCTGGCTGCCCATGGTCCCAAGAGGGCCGCACTCGCAGCTGGGGAATTGCTGGAGTGCAGCAATACTGTAGACATGCCCTCTTATTCCTGGCTACAAAAAAACCCCCATCTGTTGGAAGAATCTCCAGATAGCTTGTTACATGACCATTTCAGCTTTATGGCTCTGGAGCAGCAAAAAGGTGCCATATTGGCACAGAACCTGACACACTCTCTCATAAATCCCAGGAATTGTTTTATATAAAAGTCAAACTCTTAAGAAAAAAATAGTAGCCCCTGAAAAGAAGATATAGCTTCCCAATTCCTAAAAAGATGTAGCTTACTAACTAATTTCAATTCCTAATTGAAAGCTGAAGATTCCAGAGCCGCTCTTGACTCCCACCCAATCAAATTATGGATGTGGCATTGTAGTTTTTGATTATCAGAATTTTGGAAGCAGATCTATCCAAGTCAACAGCACCTTAATTATTTTTCCAAAAGGAAGCCATCAAAAGTTTCTAGACAAAAAGTCAAAATGTCCAGTTACTCTTGTATTGAGCCTTGGACAAAACAATACACACAGAAAAACTGATTAAGATTCAGCAAAACACAAAACTACTATTTAAGACCAAAACTCAAATTTTATAAGCTGTAAAAACCTAAAAACAAACAAACAAACAAACAAACACTTTGCCAGAAACATCACCACAGCAACACGGGAAGTTTATCTAGCTGACAGGGCTGATTCTTATCACAGAGAAGCTTTTTCTATAGCTTTCTAATAAGACATGCACATTATCTTCCTCTTTCCTTTTGAAGTGTTTTAGAAAACAGTCAGCAGAAGAGGCCCGTAAAGTGATCAGAATGTGAGTATTTCTCTTTTAATTAAAGATCTGCTAAATCAAATTTCAGATGAAATATAGATTTTGGGGGGTAATGGTCAGGGAGAAATTATCTCAAATTCCATCTTACAGTAAACTTTCATCTATGTATTAACTTTGAAAATGGAAACTGTAATTGAATCTGGGATACAATTTTAACAGTGCACATGGCAACAACATAATATAGAAGAAAAAATCTGAATATTGCTCTAATCACATGCATAAAGATGTATACTTGAGAGATTTGGAATAACTGAATGGAAGATGTAAAATATTTTTGTATAACATGTTCTGTTCTTATGACAATAGTAAGTAATATACTGAAAATGACTTCACACTATGTAAATAATCTTATACAGATTGTCATCTTATTATTATATGTCTATAATATTGTCATATTGCATTACTTAGGCCACAAACTATTGTAAAAGAAGTAAGTTTGATCAAATAGAGAGCATATTTACTGACACTGTACTTTTCAAGACCATCTTCCACTTTGCTAATTTAAGTGCTATTCATGGGGGGAAGGAGGGAACCTTGATACTATGATTTATATAGTTAGTTTTTAAGTGAATATTAAGGAAGTTATATAAGTATTGCAATTGAAGCTCTTTTCATCTGCCAGGACAAATACTATCACAGACATCAAATCAGACATAATTTACTTAAACTTTGAGGCTTGTAACTAAACGTTTTAAGTTCCTGAATGGTTAGTAGTGCCTTTATAACCTGTTGTTCTGTTAGAGTTATAAGAGTAAAAACAGGTCTAAATTGTGAGTTTATCAAAACGAAAGATCTAGCTTAAAAAAAACCACCTCTAAACTCAATGAAGCTGTCATTTACTCTATGTAACCCAGTATTTTAATTTCCATATTTTGACAGATGCTGTTTATGCAACCCCCCACCAAAACAAAAGAACCCATTAGCATTTAAATAAATTAATGTTAAGAGAGACTTAACAGACTAAATGTTATTAGCAAAATATGCAGAATACTGAATACATATACAAATCAAGTATGAAAGTGAAGAAGTTAGTTAATTACTTATTTGATCAAAAGTACATCATTCTATTATTTTCATTGCTGTTTTCCCCCTTCAGAAAAACACTTATTAAAAACATCTTTTTTAACTTTAATGTGAAGCCATTGGTAAGCCTCTGTCTTCTCGTATTATGTGGTTTTCATTTTGCTGGGGGGCAGGAAGTTAGAGATCAGCACAACATGGAACAAATAATTTTTTATTTTGTGGTGTATATTTATAAGTATAATTTCTTATCTCTCCCTCACAGAAAGTGTTTTCCAAACAACAAAGAAAAAAAGTTATATTTTAAAAAGTAATTGCAACATAATTATGCATGAATTTTTGCATGAGTTTTGTTTCAGCATCTGCTTTTGCACATTCACTGGAAGTGTGAAAAGAAGAGGTTATAACATACAAGTGCCTCAATAGTTTTGAAAGGTAGTTGAAAGTTCTTTTTGCACAACTGACGGTACTTAATACATTACAGATAGTTGTATTTGCTACTATTGTTGCTGCCTTTAAACATCTATAAATAATTGGATATAAGACTGTGCCTATGACAAAGTAAGTTAACATACAAAATTAATATCACAGTGAACAACTCTTAAGTATTTCCCTTTGCATCCTTACAGGACAGAGTAAGAAAGCTCCAATAGACTATGGCGACAACTTCATCAGAGTTCTTGAACTCTTCTCCAAACAATGAAGACTTCTGGAGTTACCAAACTGAGCTACCCAGAAACCTCTCTTCAGAAACCCTAAATTCTACAGTCTGTTCCATAAAAGAAGGCTCACTCTCTATTGTTCTCATCATTTTTTACTCCATTATTTTTGTCATTGGATTGGTTGGCAATATTATAGCCTTGTTTGCTTTTTTGTACATTAATCACAAAAGAAATTCTATCCAGATTTACCTGCTTAACGTAGCCATTTCAGACCTTCTACTGATCTTCTGCCTCCCCTTCCGTATACTACATCATATTAACAAAAACACATGGATGTTGGGATTGATTTTCTGCAAGATTGTAGGAACCCTATTTTATATGAACATGTACATTAGCATCATACTGCTGGGATTAATTAGCATGGATCGTTATGTAAAAATCAACAAGTCTATACGACGTCCAAAAATGTTAACACCTACACGAAGCAGATATATCTGCTGCACATTGTGGACAATTGCAGTAATAGGAGCCATAATGACAGTTGCTCAGTCTGCTAAGAGGGAAGAATACAATTCAACTATGTGCTTCCATTACAGAGATAAACAGAATGCAAAAATGGAAGCAATTTTAAACTATATTCTTGTTATAATCTTTTGGATAGTTTTCTTGCTACTAATACTTTCATATGTTAAAATTGCAAAGAACCTTCTGAAAATTTCCAAGAAAAGAGCAGATTTTCCCAATGCCGGAAAGTATAGCACCACAGCAAGGAATTCCTTCATTGTACTTATTATTTTCACCCTGTGTTTTGTTCCATATCACATATTCCGATTTGTCTACATTACCTCACAATTACAACACATATCTTGTTACTGGAAGGAGATAATTCACAAATGCAATGAGATTATGCTTCTATTTTCAGCTTTCAACAGCTGTTTAGATCCAGTTATGTACTTCCTAATGTCCAGCAGTGTTCGTAAAACTGTATTCCGACTTATATGTAGACGACTTCATGGTGACTCAAGTGTGAGTGATAGTACTTCAGAAATGAAACCTACGCAAACTCGTCATGATACTGCGACTACCATTACCCCCCATTCAAGCTTTTTAAAGAAGAAATCCCTCATCTGATTTCTTAAATATAATGGACAACTGCTTCCCCAAAAGACAAGAAGATAATCTATTAGATAATCTAGATAATTGACACTGGATGTACATGTGTACACGAATGTACAACAATACAGAGCTGGTAATACTGCCTCAAGAAAAGTGCTCCCCCCCCCTTCCTTTTTAGAAGTATGGGAGCTCATACTTCAACTGATTAAACAAACTAAATATGATTTTTGGTGAGAAAGAGCTTAACTTCCTTATTATTACAAATCAATATGAACTTTGAAACCTTCATTTAGAGATTCATTTAAGACAGGATTAATCTAGAGCTCTTTTTTAAGGGGCAAATTTTCAAAATGTGACCTTGATGCGTGTGCAAGAAGCTTTACACACACAAAATACTTGGTATGCATTTATTAGCACTACTAGCTATGTACATATGATAGAGATTTACTTGTGCTAAATTAATTCTATCTGTATCTAATTGAAATCAACTATGAAACTGATGTATTACAGATTTTATAAATCCGCCTTTGACAAATATATTTTAGCAGGTTTCAAAAATAGATCAGCATCTTAACTACATTTATTAAATTAACTCTTTCAGCAAAATGTATCAATCTATTATAAATGTGGCTTACATAGAAGGTAAAAAACAAGACAATTATTAGTTTATTGATTGGAAAAAGGTGCTTTATATTTTGCTTATTAAGCAAAATTAGAATATTCAATTACTGATTTTGAAATCCTCTAACAAGTCTTCCAGAACCTTCATTATTTTAAATACCAATCTTAACTCAGGGGAAAAAAAAGTGAAAATACAGGAAAGTAGGCAATTCACATTCTGAGGCTGCAGCAGAAAGGGATGAGAGGGATTGTCCAAGATTTGTTTCAAAATTCTATTGACAAATCTAGTAATTTCAAAACGTACATGTATGCCAAAATCTCAACAAGGATGAGAAATTCAGAGCGAAAGACAGTTACAAAAACTGTAAACACAAAATTAAGCTATTATGGATGTAGGAGAATTTGAAATGAGCAGTGTTTTGTGAGTTCTGGTCTCTGTTCAATCCCAATCACCTAGGTTTTGAAGTTAGTATCTACTTGTATCTTTTCAAAGACATTTATTTCAAACATAACAACACTACGGCAGACACCATGTCTTTTTTACATGACTAAAGTATTACACTCACCAATGATACTGTGCAAATAATAAAATATTAAATGTGGACTGCATATTGTATACCCCAATTCAAGATTAAAACTGAGCGGATTTATGAAGTTAATGTGTGCAAGCCAAGTAAAATTTTTAACAAAGTTAAACTAGCCTTGATGACTAAGGTAGCGGAAGGAGGGGGCCAGACTAAGAGTGAGGGAGCTAGACTAAGAATGGAACTTGAATCTCTAATGTGATAGGCCACAATGATGGCCAGGCCTGAATTTTGTTTTAAACTCTAAAATAAAGGGTTTAATCCTGTAAAATTTGAATAACTTTATTCAAGTGAGTAATTGTACTGAAGTTGATGAAAATACTCATGTTACTGCTCACTACTTCTTTGCAAGACTGAGTCCTAAGGCATCATGTTGCATATCTAAACTTGCATGTTTTCAATACTGGGGAAAATCCTGGTTCTAGTCAATGGCAAAACTCCTATTGACCTCAATAGAACCAAGATTTCACACACTATTTCTTTTACATTTTGGACATTATTTTAGTGTAATTTTTCTGTGAATCTATTATTGTTCAGGTTTGGTGCAGCTGGATATAAATATGTTCATTTAAACCACAATTACTGGTTTATTTCAAAGCTGTGAGTATCTTTTGTAGCTTCTTTAGAAATAATGTGATTCCTGTAATTTTATTTTAAGTTTTACTTAGTCTCAACATTTGCGTTTTTCTTAAATGTTTTAACATACAAATAATATTTAAGATTGATTTTTAGCATAGTTCCTGAAGGATTCTTATAGAAATTTCTAATCTGCCTTTCAGAATTTATAAAAATAATGTCAAAGCTAGCAGACAATCATAGCTCGCAGTTAAGTCTTTGTCCATAAACCAGCAGGTCGCATGGTCTCCTTGCTCTGTTTCCACACACGAGCCCACAAGAAACTACATCCTTCTCTCCAGAACATTCACAAATCAAACATTTTTATTTCTTTTCTGACCAGAACTAGCCAACAGAAACTACAAATGAAATGAAAAGCAAAAATAAAATGCTTAAAAAAATAAAATGTTTTAAATAATTTAAATGTTTTAAATAAAATAAAATGTTCAGTTAAGTACAGGTTGAAAGTAGGCTGAATATCCCTACTCACCAGGCACGGAGGGAACTGAACAAAGAAACAAGAGAAGACATTCAATTTAATTTTATTTTATAATATAGTAATTTAAATCCAAAAACCTCATTTAAAGGTCACCATTTATAGAAAGTGTGTTATCATAATGATACATTCTGGGATATCTTCAGTGAATCAAATAGTAGCATGAGAATTCACAAAAGTTTCAATTTGTTCTGAATATCACCTTTGGGATAAGCCAAAATCAAGAGGAAAAGTGCTCTTGATTATAGGAAAACCTGCTTTACATTTGTGTTTGTAAAGCCACCATCACTAATTTTGTTATTGTAATATTGTTTTGTAAAAAAGCAAGTAATCACTCTGCAATCAGGACAACATGCAAAATATTCAGTTTTGAAGCTAAAAGAGCAAGATTTGAGCCAATCAGATGTAATGGTGGATTTTTCTGTTTTAATAATTTGTGTGTGATTTACTTGTGAAAGATGCTGCTCTGGAGACTGACATTGAGTATATATAGGACAGATACAAAACAGGCAGCAAAAATTAAAATTTTCCATATTGTCCTACCAAATTATAATGCTACCCTAGAGTTATCACCTTTCTGTGGTGGGGGGTAATTCAATTTTTACACAGCCACTATGTTAAGATTGCCAAAAGTTACAGTAAGTGCCATTTTATTTGCAAATTTTGTGATGTACAAATTTGTATCCTGGGATCTGATCTGAGACCATGAATGTATTTCAGTTAGACCATTAAATATAGAGCTGTGTGAAAAGCTGATTTTTGGTTTGCTGGAAGTTCTGAAAATTTTGAATTTTTTTAAAAAGATTAATCCAAAATCAATTTGAAATTTATTTTTCAGTGAACCAAAAGTCTAAAGAAATTTTTGAGGAATTGAATGCAACGTTTTGTTCAAACCCAAACTAAGTGTTTTGTTTCTGAGCTTTTAAAAATGTTTTTGTATTGTAATTTAAAACAAATTTCAAAAAGTCATTTTGAATACAAAAATCAAAATGCTTAGTTTAAAGAAAATGTTAACTTTTTTTTTTTCAGTTTTGTCCTGACTTGGCAAAGTAGACAACTTTGCAGATTTGGGTTTAGGCAAACATTTCATTTTCGATCAAAAAAAGTTATGGCCAAAAAAGTCACCCTGTTCTAATTAAAAAGCCTTCTGATGATAATGATGTTGGCCAATGTTGACCTTGGCTGGATTTTAACCAGTGATCTTGTTAAATTTTTTTCTACCATGGTGTACTGATAAATCTTGGAAACTTTAAAGTAAAGATAAAACCACAAATGTGTACTTATTTCTAGATAAATATTAGTGTTTTCTGGTATCGCTTTTAAATAAATTTCCAATTGTTTTGTTTCTTCATTTCATTGTTAAAAAATTACATTTATACAACCTTTTTCATTCTAGGGGACCCCAAAGTACTTTACATGCTAGTACATTTACACACAGAGTATGAAATGGAAGGTAGCAACTTCTAAACAAAGAGAGACAAGTTGACATTTTTAGGCAGGAAGTGTCTATCTTATTCCATTAAATCAAAAGAGAATTTCAGGTAGACTATAAGCTTCAATTTTTTCTCTTCTGGGATTGAGTTATATCAGTTTGGACAGTATAATACCATGCCCTGAAAATCAACCTTGTGGAACAACAACAGATCCTGAAATAACATTGCTGCAAATGTGGCCAGGCCAAGCCAGTGCACTTGCACCTGTCAGTGTGGACAGACTGCGGCGCTTTCCCTAGTGCACTCTCCAAAGGCTGATTTAACCAAAAGCGCTTTACAGCTACAACTGTAGCCAAGCCCACAGAAAGGATGCATGTGTTGCACAGAATGGGGAAGCTCCTCAGAGAGGACACTACAGTTTCACCAGGCCAAAATAAATTTCTTGCATATTCCCTGCAGCGGTAGTGGGAACAATGTGCCTCTGTTACCTGCCAGCCCTATCTCCACCCCTCACATAAATCCCTGAACCAACTGAGGGCTCACCACACAGTCTGGGCAAGGGATGAAAGAACCACAAATATAACAGGGCCCCTTCTTGTTTTGCAGTTATCATAAACTGATACCTCTGAAGGCAGCATGAAGAATTTCACTAGAATAATTTTGAAACTATTTAGTGTTAATGACCTGAATCCTAAACAAGGCCAAGAACAAATTTTAAAGGTAAAATCTTTGGGCCAGATTTTCAAATGTTTGAGGAAAATTATTTTACCTGTATTGTGTATTCCAGATACATGGACAGCACTGGACAGTGAACAACCTGCTTTATTTTCCTGTTCATAACAACTACATAGCAGGCTATGAAAATATGCCTACAATACGTACGCACTCCCGTGGACAGTAAAAATGCAACACACTTTTCTGGGATGTGCCCATTACTTTTGCATACAGTTATACTAATCAATATTTTAACTTTTACTATTGAATTATAAAACTCAGCCAAAGCCACTGGAAATTGTAAAATTATTAAGAGGCATCAACAGAGCAAAGTTTACACATTTCTGGTCCCAAATGAGCAAAATATTTAGTCCCAGACCTCACTGTATCCTCAGTCGACAAAGCATTTGACTTCAACAGGACTTAAATAGGCAGCCAAGTACTTTGCTGAAATGCCACTTCTAACATCATCACATACTAGACCTAGTCAGGAATTTTTTGATGTACATTTTTTTTGGTCAGGAAATGTTAGATATTTTCATCACCAAGATTTTCTTGGGGGCAGGGAGTGGAGAGGGAGACACACACACAGAAACAGGTTCAAAGAATATTTTTTTTGAAATTTCAGAAATCTTTGTGGAATGGCAAAACGGTTTCTTGCCCAGTTCTGATTCATATACATAATATAACAAACCTGCAATTTTACTACTGATTTTTTTTTTTAAACTAAAGCATTAATAGTCACAAGATACCACACTAACTCATACACATGCTATCCAACTGTTCTTTTGGAAGCATAATCAGAATTGTAGCTCCACAATAGTTAATCCATATTTGTGAGGGAATAATATTAGTGGCACTATATTTACAAAATCTCCTAAACTATAATCAATTTAAAACACGTTAAAATTCTTTGCCCATTTTGCATATGTTATACATCAGTAGTTCTCAAACTGGGCTCTGCGGACCACTGGGAGTCCGCAAGGGTAGTCCAGTGGTTCTGAGAGCCATGTACGGAGCCCCTGATCCTGCTGATCAACTCCTTCCCCTCCATACTAGTGCCTCCTGCACACTGCGGAACAGCCGTTCAGTGGGGTGCAGGAGGTGCTGGGAGGGAGGAGAAGGAGCAGGGACAGGGTGTACTCAGAGGAGGAGGTGGGGATGAGGAGGGGCATGGATGGAGGGGGAGAAGAGGTAGATGGGGACAAGGCCCAGGTTTAAGTGGAGTTTGAGCATCCCCAGAAAAATAAGAAGCTGGCTTGGGGGTTTGAGAAAAATTGTAAATCAAAATGGGGTTTGCTAAAGTTTGAGAACCACTGTTATACATAATAATATTGCATAATAGGTAACAATAGAGTATCAAGCCAAAGGCTCTCTTTCCACTCTGAATTTCTCTGGTTTTGTGGATTTCGGTGAAGGTATTTACTGTTGGGAGTATTTTTAATTTTTTTTTTAATTCTAGTAATAAAATTATCTACACAATATGAATGCAGTTAAGTAACATCAGTATTACATGTAATATAATTTGTGATTGTCTCAAACTTATAACAATTTGTATCCCAGAGTCCCACCTGACTGCTCTCTATCTGGAAGCAACCTATGAATCTTCCTCCTTTGCCATTCCTGCTGCCATTAGTGTTTCAGAAAAATCAGAGGGATTGTGCTCAGATTTCAATTTCCATATTCAGAGCAATTCTGTAAGTGTTTTGGTTTCTTTTCATGTTCCACTTGTTTGAAAATGGAAGCCATAAATACAAATACTTGTGCTTCTTGTCTACTTTTCCTTTTTCATCACCACTGTTCATTTCCCAAATGTTACTATACCTTGATTTTGGTGATGGTGGTGGTAATAAAGCAGTAAACATTTTAACATAATACTTACAGAAACATCTGTTGGAATGTTATGAGCTAATATGAATAAATCAGACCAACTCTTCTGCAACCTATATAAATGCATATTTAAAAAAATGTAGATGCATATTTTCTACTTGGTAGATAATATAACACATAGCAAGGAGCTTTTCTAATTATATTCATACCCATCTATAGCATTAATGAACACCACACAGAATATCAATTCAGTTAATTTTTAAATGTCAACAGCAAGTAAAAAATATGTGAAGGACTCAATCTGTATTAAGGAATAAAAATTTGAAACAAATGGACAAATAAGATTTTTCTCCTTACAAAAATGCCTTTACAGAAAGAAATCTACTAAATTTCAGCACAGAATTCATTTTATTACAGCACATAAACCATCTAAAAAGATGTTTTTTATGCTGACAAATCTATAGTGCCACCACTGAGCACAGTTAGAATATATAAATCACAAAATCAAATGGGAATAGGGGCAGAATATTTTCTCCCAGTGAACACAATGTTTTGAATGGCTAACCAGCTGCAGAGAAGAAAAACATTATGATCAAAGTTACAATGAATGCATCATTTAACAACTTGGTGCCGAGAAAGTTTGGAGTATCTGTGCAAGTAGTACTCCACACTGGTACTAGTACTACGCATTAGAAGGTGGTGTCAGGAAATGCTGATTCTTGGTTTTTGATTCTTAAAGATTTAAGGAACACTCAACTCCACTGCTCCTTGTCATTCTCTCTCAATGCGATTTCCAGTACTGTAAATTAATGATTGATTCCTTAATTCCGTATTTGCTTAATTTGAGCTATGATCACTTTCCGCCAATAAAAAAAACCAAGAGCATGGTCATAGGCTCATTTACACTATTGAAAGCTGTAGTCCAGCCTCTGGAGTGTTTGATGTTTAATGGCACTGTGTTTAAACATGGCATGGAGAAGGGGGAAGGAAGAGGACACCAAAAACTGTTCATTTAAAGAAGAGTAGACTGATGGTTACTGTTTTATTTTGCCACAACATCCAAAGTCTTGACCAGTATGTTCAAGTTGTACAGAGACTGCAGTGGTTGTTAAATGTGGGAATGTCAAACGGCACCATGAAACAAAGCATATGGATTTTAACTGCAAATATCCACCGGGCTCCCATTTAAGATCAGAAAAGATCACTTAATTAAAAGATGAATATTTTCAGAGCACAAATATTTCAAAAGCTACTTGCATTCAGGAAAATGCAACTGAAGCTTCACTGAGATGTGTGAAGGTAATGGCAAAACACAGGAAACCTTTTACAGATGTGGACATTATTAAGCAGTGTATGACTACTACACCTCAAACCCTTTTTGAGAAGAAAGATGTTGACACCTTCAGACTTTTTTTGATAGAGAGAAATTTATGGAGGATTTGTTGTTCCTTATACCACATAACAATCCCATGACAGGTGAGGATTTGTTTAATTCTGTTCAAACTTTTTGCCTAATGAAGGTCTAGACATGACTCAGATTTAGTCAATTACAACAGATAGCCCTCCTGCCATGATTGGTATTGAATCCCAATTTGATTTTCTATCACTGCAATCCACCAAACTGCACTTTGTGAAAAGCTTAACCATGAGTAAGTTAATATAATGCCAATGGTGATAAAACTTGTCAACTTCCTTGGGTCCAAGTCAGCACTGCAACGCAGCTCAAAAGCTCTCTTTTGGAAGTATTTGCCAATTATGATGACTTGGTGGCTCATAATGACATCCGCTAGCTGAACAGAGGGCAAATACTAAGAAGTCTGTGGGAAATTTGAGTTCATGTGGAAGAACAGCTACATAAAAACCCAAGGAAAAAGGCAGAAGAGCCCTGGAGAGGGCTGCAATGGGAGAAAGCAGTGAACAAAAGCTGAGAGTAAGGGCTAGGCTGACTGGGGAAAGCAGCCCCAGCTGGGCCACGCTCCAATCAGGCCACACCTGGCCCTGTTATAAGGGGCCAGGGAGGAGCTAGGGAGGACAGTCTCCTTCTGGCTCGGGAGGGAGATGGACCTAGCTGCCTGAAAGCACAAAGGGTACTGAGGGTGAAGCAGTGCTGGCTGGGGAACGGGCAGGCTGAGCTGGGGTGCTCAGGCCTGGTGTCCTCCCAGGCTGCAGCCTGATAGAAAGGCCTGAAAGGGTATGGGTCTGTAGGGAAAGGCAACAAGTCCAAAAACCCCTTGCCTACGATGACTGGCTTTTACACTGCAGTCTGCCCCAGGGAGCAGGGGCTAGATGATGACTGGCTGTAGCCCTAGACTGAGGCAAGGTGGGGATGGAGGATTGTGGGTTCTCCAGGGAGTGAAGACCCAGAGAGTGTGGGGGTATTGTCAGGGGACAGCATCCCAGGTAAAAGACCATTTCTCAACTAACCACCCCAGTCTTGTTCTTGGTGCATGTTCCCAACATGCATGTTCTCAGCTCCCCACTGGACAGTGAGAGTGAAGGACTCTCTCAGGAATCCCTTGGTCAAACGACCCCATATATGGATTACTAACTCTACTCCTTTCCCTCAGAGACTCACCTAATTTCAAGGCAATGCGAGTAACCATGGGTATTTTAAAGCATTTAGAAGTATCAAGCTTTAAACAGAAAGCTGGTCTTAACCTCAACTATAGCAGACCTGTACACTAAATTCTGAGAACTGATGAGTAAGAAATACACACAGACACCTTTTTCTGAGTTTAAGAAACATCCCCTTTTCTCCACACAAATGAGTAGAAAGCAGTTTTCAGATAGCGGGTTGGCTTAAAAGGAAATGCTTCAAACAGAAACATCTGGTCTTTGAGGTGGAAGGTGCTTCCAGTTTTCATAGGTAAGTTTAATTGTTAATTCCTTTTTTTCATCTGAACATACAAAAAACCCAAGAATTAGACATTAAACTGTGGGTTAACGACTTCAATAGCGACTCTGGATATACTTCACTTTAACAGTAGAATTCAGCTTAATTTCTTTAAAAATCCAGATAACAGTAACAAGATGCTAAATGGGAACAGTTACGCAAAAGTTAGTTTCATTTGAGAGTTACCTGGGCTTTTTGCACGGCATCATTTTTAAACAAGACTTTTGAACCTTTTTGTTTTTCTGACACAGTATACCTAGCTTTCTGTATCTTCTTTTTGTACATTTTCATGTTTATGCAAAATCTTCTCCACACTGTAGCTAATAACTCTTTTTTATAACAGTTTTAAAATACAAATATTTAATTTTATAACTTTGGGTTGTATATGAAGTTTTTCCATGAATTTATAAATTAAATAAAATCTCATTAGGGATCTAGTTCATTAACAAGTAAGTTGTGCATGAAGGAGAATGTAGCTATTTCCAACTCTTTCCATTTCCCTCACACTAGCAAGCTGAAACACCAGTTTAAACGGCAGAAAGACATGCTCATATGCATTAGATTCCTTATTTGCAGCCTGTAAACACAAAACAAAAACTAAATTAAACTGGCCAAAATTTAAACTTGTGGAATGATTGCTGAAAAATCTGATCAAGTTTGATAATATTTCATAATCAGACCAGACTGAATGTGAGATAGTTATAGCTGTCAGGACCAGGGCTCAGAACAGAATAATAAAGAGTTTTTTCTTTCATCACAAACTAAATCCATGTGGCCAGCATTTTACTGTTATAGTTTACCTCCAGTACTTATTTGCGTGGAGGCAAGGGAGTGCTACACTGCATTTCCGCAATCAAAAGACTACTTTACATGTATTTAGCATCTTTGATTTGACAATCTCAAAATGTTCTAGAAGCAGACTATTGTCATGTTGTAATTCAGGACACTGAGGTATGAAAAGACTGAAGTGCTAGTCCACAAACCATAAATTACTGTCAGAATTTGGATGAAAATCTAGGTTTCCTAAGTGTGAGTTACTGGACTCAGGATTTATGATCTAAGACCTTGGACATTTAATGTTATACTACTTTTGTAGTATCCCTGGATCCGTATGCCAAAATTTCATGTCAACTCAAAAAAACTGCGATTGCACCATCTTGCTGTGTCAAGATGATAATTTCCAGGAGGTTAACTGCTGGGTATAAATATTAAACAGACTTAAGGAAGGAAAAGAAATTGTGAGCAAAATTATGAGATTAGTAAATATGACAGCCATTAAATACAGATTACAGAAGAAAATAACTCCTTCAATTGTTTTTCAGTTCAGTGAGCATTTATTCAAGAAAAACTGGGATTAATGAAAAATTCAACATGTCTTCTTCAACCATCATCAGCTTCCACAGTAGCTCTGCCAATTGTCTATTCTTTCCTATTTGCTACAGGCAGTTTTGGAAACACACTCTCTGGGTGGATATTTTCAAAGCACATATCTACAAAAAGAACACAGAACATCTACCTGACAAATCTTGTTATTGCAAATTTATTTGTATGCATTACGATGCCTTTTCTCGCTGCCTACTTTGCAGATGGCTACAGGTGGGAGTATGATTCTGTGCTATGTAAAATAGTAAACTACTTCGGAACTCTGGTTATGCATTCTAGTATGTATGTCAGCATTACAATTTTATGTTGGACTGCTATAAGTCAGCATGCAACACTGACGAAAAATAATGATCACACGCAATATTCTACATCAGTTAATGAAAAATTCTTCTATAAAAGTCTACTAGAAAAGTTTCGTCAGCCAAAATTTGCTAAATACTTGTGCATCAGTATATGGATCATTGTACTGGGCGTAACTGTACCAGTAATAGTGTATGATCTTCATGTACATGAACATGATCATGAACAAGTTAACAGATGCTACCACTGGAAGACAGAATATGGCGAACTCACTTCAAAGATAACAATTCTTATTGCTACTGCATGTTTTTTTTTATTTTTTATAACAGTATTATTCTCATACTATTCCCTTGTCAATCACCTGAGTAAAATACAGAAAAATACTTGCATTAGAAAGAAACATCTAATTTACAGTACAGTCAAAAGAAACATTTTTGTCATACTGCTTATATTAACTGTCTGCTTTCTTCCATATCATATTTTCAGGCCAATTTTTTATGCACTGCTTGCTAGTGAAGACTGCCAGATGATGAACTATTTAGTGGAAGCAAAAAACTACCTTACTTGTCTTGCAGGTGCCAAAAGTAGTTTAGATCCTGTTGTAACTCTTTTATTAGATAAAAGATTTAAGAAGAGTCTGTACAATCTCTTTAGAAAATCTTCATCACAAGTTCTCAATCATACAGCTACTATTGAAGAGACTAAACAAATGTGAAGAAGGAATAAGTAAAAAATCTTAACTGGACATACTTTAGGATGAAACCTTTTTGCCAAACAAGCTACCTATAACAGAAGAATTCTTTCCATCCATAATGGAAATGAAATTTATACATAAAAGATGAAGTTATAAAGTTTAAAAAAACCTGCTTATGAAGATTAGACCTGTTAATTCATGTTTGCAACTTTGCTGTTGCTTGATGAACCTCTATACTTCTTACAATGAACTGTGCACTATGATTTTGCTTACACAAAATGAAAAAGGGATTACATTTTATGTTTGAACTATATACATTGGTTAATTCCAGTCCCTGGAGAAACCAAAGATAAGGAAAGTGAAGAGAGCAAACAATAGATCGAAGGTAATAACCTGGCTCTCCTGTATCGTCACATAAATATGCCAAGTTTCAGACACCGGTCTCCCTTTGTTAAATTACAAGGACAAAAATAAACAACCCCCCGCAAACAAACTAGACCTGGGTAGTTTTTATGGTATAATTAAATCAAGTGTCTGAGAAACAGAAATGTACACGAAGAGAGGTAGTCAGGAATTTGGAATTAACAGTTTTGGGTTTTTTTTCTCAGCAGTACTGGGGAGGAAGGTGGTTTCCTTGTCTATTGGGAGGAGTCCTTTACATGAATTAAGCAATGAAACTGAGAGGAAGTGTGAGGGGAGATTAGTCTAATATATGAGTTTTTAGAATAAAGAAGCATTCTTCCTACTCTTTACTCAAACTTTGTCCATTACTCTAGGAATGGTATTTTCTGAACCATATGAGGCCCCATCCTGGCCTCAGCGGGAGGAGGCTTAGAACAGGGTTGTATTAAAAGTCTGGGTTTTCATAGGGTTGATCAACTTCTGGCCTATTCTTGCCTCAGACAGGGAGCATGGGATGAAATTACAGTTACATCCACAAGGTTGACAATGGTTTGATGGTGGTTACTGACTTATGGGGGTCAGAGACCCACAGAAATAGGAGGAAATCTGGAAGATGGAATGAGGGACATATTGTTTTAGATGTTTTCTGTAGTTCTGGAAATCCTCATGTAGGATCCTATTAATAGCAGTTGCGTTCCTTGAATTACCATTTGAAGCCATAGTTCTGTTTTTGAGACAACGGATTTATTGTAAAATGCTGTGCATACCCACCTACTGTTACATAAATAGTTAATAATGAATGTTAGGGCTTGACTACACTGGCACTTTATAGTGCTCTAATTTGCTGGCTCAGTGGTGTGAAAAATCCCCCCAATGAGCGCAGCAAGTCTGAGTGCTTTAAAATGCTTGGAGCTAATCCCCTGGTGGAGGTGGATTACCAGGAGCGCTGGAAGAGCGTGGCCACACTCACATTTCAAAGTGCTGCTGCGGGAGCATTCCTACAGCAGCACTTTGAAATTTCCAGTGTAGCCAAGTCCTTAGTCTCGCTTCAAAAGCTGGTCTTACTACAAAGATTAATCTAAATATTTAATTTATACAAGAACGATCATAACCAAAGAGATGATTTATATAAATATATAACAAAAAGACTGCATAAAATAAATATATGTACAATATTCTGACATATCCTAATGCAGGGGTTGGCAACCTGTGGCACGTGTGCCAAAGGCGGCACGCGAGCTGCTTTTCAGTGGCACATTGCTGCCAGCTGGTCACGGGTGCCGGCCCTGCTCAGCCCGCTGCCTGCTTGGATGGATGGAATCCCAGGCCGGCAGGGGGCTGAGTGGGGCCAGTGGCCGGGATCCCGGCTGGCAGGAGACAGTATCCGGAACCCAAGACCGGCAGCGGCGCACCCTCTTCTGTCCTGGGGAGCGCGGCACAGACACTGCGTATCCAGCAGGAGCCAATCCCCCTCCCGCCAGATCAAGTCCTGGGGTACTTCCGCCTCGGGCCAGGAGGGGGCGCAGGTTGATGTAGCAAGCTAGGGCCATGGGAGGACAGAACATCACTGGTGTCTGCCACCTCCTGCACAGGAAGGGGCTTGTGTGCAGCGGGGCGAGCGGCTCTTTGCTGCCACCGCCCAAGCCCTCCCCCAAGCCACCTGGGCAGGGGACGATGTGGTCACCAGAGGTCGGGCACCTCTGAGCGATGCCCCTATGCCACGGGGGGAGCTCATTGGGGGACTGCCGCTGGGTTCCCCACTCGCTCGCTCCACCCACCGCCCCTATAGGTAGGCATCGGTGTGGTGCCCGGGGACAGTGGGGGGTGGGGGTGAGGGATAGTGGTACAGACTGTGCAGAGTTACAGCGGCGCAGAGCCGTGTGTGGGGAAAGCGGCGATTCCCCCCCTCAGCCACCGCCAAAATCGGGGGAGGGCCCGCCAGAACGCCCGTCCTTTCAGCCACACTTCAGGTCCAGTCTTTCGGGGCCTGGGGAAACCTGCTTCCCTTGCTCCTCAATTGCATCCCCAGGTCCTCCTGTACACAAGAGGAGCAGTGTCCCATCCCCAAAAACCTACCACTCACTCCCCCCCGAATCCTTTTTCCCTCTGCACTTCCTCCACTAATTCACTGTAGGTAACACAAACCCACTGCAAAATACAAAAACATAGCCTCTAACATGGTCAGCATTATCTGAATGTATATTCATTGTTACTGTACAAAACGAAGAGTGGCTACTTTTAACTACAATACAATATCATCTCTTTCAAAAAGAATATCCTTGGATACACTAGAAATGCTACATGCATAATTTTTTCAAGGGTGCTGACAAACTCATTTGTGCTCTAGCCCAGTGGTACGTGTGTCCTGGGTATATGCAAAGGTCTTCCCAGAGGAAAACAACTCAGGAAATTATTTGCCTAGTTTTACAACAGGCTACATAAAATGCACTAACAAAGTCAGTAGAAACTAAAATTTCATACAGACAACTTGTTTATACTGCTCTATATGCTATACACTGAAATGTAAGAACAATATTTATATTCCAAATTATTTATTTTATGTGGTTAAAAATGAGAAAGTAAGTAATTTTTCAGTAATAGTGCACTGTGACTCTTGTATTTTATGTCTGATTTTGTAAGCAAGTACTTTTTAAGTGAGGTGAAACTTGGGGTACACAAGACAAGTCAGATTCCTGAAAGGGGTACAGTATTCTGGAAAGGTTGAGAGCCACTGCTCTAGACTATTACATAAATTTTACTGCCAACTTCACACAGTATCACAGCCAATGCAATAAAAATTACGTAACGTTTCCTGATAGTTCAGATAAGTTACAGAAAAAAAGTCCTGGTTTGAAATCCTGGTTAAACTGAAATCAATGGCTTCAGTCGGGTCAGGATTTCAGTCAAGGGCACCAGAACACAATTTAAGTGAAAAAGTTATGCAAATTTAAAATAATTAAATCAACAATGCACAGAATGACACACAGAATGAAAATTGTTTCAGGACTTTCTTAAATGTGCTTATATTGCAAAAAGGGACTACTGTTAGATTTGCTGAAGACAGTGGGTTTGCACATATTTACCAGAGAGAAGAACTTCTTCAGAGAACCTTTATAATCACCACCACCATCTCCACTTCCATAACTGCACTGATGATTGGGGCACCATTACTGATAAGCAATCAATCGTCTCCACCCCTGATGTTTGTGTGTCAGTGCTTGAGTCTCCACAAAGTCCATTTACGTCCACTCTTATGTTGTCAATCCATCTCTTCTTCTGTCTACCTCGTCTTCTCTTCCCTTGTACTGTCCCTTGGAGGATGATCTTGGATAGGCCAGATGATCTTGTTACACGGCCGTACCGCTTCAGCTTGCACTTCTTCACAGTCATCAGGAGGTCTTCATATGACCCAGTGCATTGGGTGACAATGTGGTGGACCTCTTCATTAGTGACGCGACCAAAGTAGGAGATGCCCAGGATTTTACAAAAGTATCTAATCTCTACTACCTGTATTTTCCATTCAAGTTGTGCTGTATGGGAACTTTTCTGTAAATTCTGCTGTAATTTTGGCAAGAACTGTGCAAACAGCAGCAACAGTGGCAAAGCTAAAGCCAATTTGGAGGAATAAGAACATCTCTCAGGAATCCAAACTGAAACTGCTGCATGCACTGGTCATCTCCATTTTTCTATGTGCGCGCGTGAGACACATTGACCCTCATGCAGAGCCTTTATAATAGTGGTGTATAAACCAGAAAAATATTCAGTTAGATTTCAAGTCCCAAGATCCCAGACTCAGATTGCAGGCCATGCAGTACAAAAAGTCCACAACATATTAATTACACTTTAAATATGTGGTTTAAAAAAAATTACACACACATGCTCTTCCTCTTCTCCCTCCATCTGCTGTCCCTTTCCCTTTGAGTTCCTGCTCACTATCAATCACTCAGTATCGCTTCCCTCAAAAGCAGTCTTTATTGCTAATATGACTACAAAATGCAGATAAGTTCTTAAAATAGAGCGTGTAAAAATATATTGTGAGATTCCATGTTTGCGGCAATGGCGTCCAGATCTAGCTTGCGTGTATACACACAAACAAGAGGTGGGGGGAAGGAGTGTTTTAATTCACCAAAAACTAAAGAAAACATTGTGTACTTTTTAGAATAAGGGGAATATAGTGAAAACAGGATACAGAACATATATGTATTGTTTTGTAAATAAGAAATTGCGCTATTTGAACTGTTTGGCTATTAATTCTAATCTAGATTACTGTTTGCATTTTTAACGGTAAACCATTAAAAGCTTTTGTATTAAAACAAGAAATTAACATCTATTCTTAAAGAGGTTAAAAATCAGATAGTTTAAGAACAAATTTGCTTAAATATTACCAATATCTTTGTTTTAATATTTAAAATACTTTGTTTTAATAATTTAAATATTTAATAAATTAATTTTATAATTTATAATATATGTTCACTTTTGCATTTCTCTCATTTTGGAAAATGGAAATATAGAAGGCTGTCATTTTTTTATATGCAGTGTTGGTTCCAGGGTATTACAGAGACAAGGTGGGTGAGGTTGTATCTTTTATTGTACCAGCTTCACTGGTGAGACACACAAGCTTTGGAGCTTACACAGAGTTCTTCTTCTGATCCTTTGCAGATGAGGACTAAGGCCCCCAGGACACACCCTAACACACTTAAAACTGCCTTCATCACACAAGGACCCTTCACAGAGAGACAGAGAGCATGATGGAACAAGCCACCTAAATACCCTGAGAGAACCTGGTTCAATACAGGAAAAAAACCCTCCAGCAACACACCCCAGCTTGCTACCTACCATCCCATCCTGGAACCCATATGGGAGTATCATTAAACAATTACAAACCATACTTAATTGGGACCACATCCTGAAAGCAGTCTTTCCTTACCCCCCTTTTCTGGCTTTCAAACACCCTCAGCCTCGACAAACTCATCACCAGGAGCAAGCTCCACACACACCAAGTCCCACTAAGTCAAAGCTGCACCAGACATTGCCATAACAGATGCAAAACCTGCAGACATATCTCCACTGCTACACTGATCAGTACACTCCCGACCAATGCCTCTTCTTCCCTTTCCCTCCCCATCCAAACACCTTTCAAGATCCCTGGGTCTTACACTTGCCAATCAGTATAGTGTGTCTCTTTAAGTGCACTAAATGCCCCAACAATGTGGGTGAAACCAGATAATCACTATGCTCGCAAGTGAACTCACAAAGAAAAAAGATAAAAGACAAAAACACCGTATTACTTGTGACTGAACATTTTTCACAAAACAATCACTCCATATCTAGAGAGACAAAGTGGGTGAGTCAGCATCTTTTATTGGACTAAATTCTGGATTTAGACTGAGCTCTTCTAAAAGATATTACTTCACCCACTTTGCCTCTCTAAAATCCTAAGACCAACCTTGCATACTACTCCATATCTGACCCATCAGTCCTCATTCTCAAGGGATACCTCACACCACCTTCAAAACACGCACAAAATCATGGTCTAAGACAGACACAAATTTGTGGCTTATTACAATAATCTGTAACCCACAAGCCTCCCTTTTTTCTCGTAGGACTGGAGAGGTGTTAATGGGCCACTTCACCTTGAATGGTCACTTACAGCATAAATTAGCCACTTATTCTAAACCATCCGTTCCACCTTATATTTTGTTGTGATAATTGGAGTACCGGAAGACAAGATCCGTATAGCATGAAAGCTTGTCTCTTCCACCAACATAAACTGGTCCAATAAAAAAAATATCACCTCACCAACCATATGTCTGCAATATAATGGATTTTTTAATATATATTTTTTTAAATGCAGAAGGTCTCTGCTGTAGAAAACATTATTAGAATAGAATATCTGACAGAAATGGACTTATTTTGTTACAGGGTCAAGTACAGATGATTATTGGTTGGTGTGGTAGACCATACAACTCAAGACTTCTCCATTTGTTTATGACACCAGTCTCAATTGTGTGAGAGAGACCAAAGGATGGAGGAAGGGATTGGGAAGGAGAAGTGACAGGTCATGTGATTTCAGAGTAGGGGTCTATGTACTTCAAAGAACTCATCCTTTGAGAGAGAAATCTGTGTCTGAATTGCATGACAGAAATCAAACAAAATTACAGATACACAAAGCTGGGCCAGGCATGCACCTTACTAGCCACAACATATTCGTGTCACAACATCGCACAGAATGAGCCTGCTCTGAGAAGGAATCAGGGTTGTGCAACATAGGACCCTACCCACATTCACTGCAGAAGTTCGAAGGTGTGCAGTAAATAAGGCAGGGGACTGCAGGATGAGAAAAGATGGTCTCATAGTTAAGGCAGTTGAATGTCTCTCTGGAGAAATAGATTTTATCCCTGTCTCTGCCACAATGCCTGTGTGATCCTGGGCAAGTAACAAACTTTTCAGAGATAGTCTATCTTCCTCATTTTATGGGTGCCCATAAAAGACCATGGGGCTGTACGCTCACTGCAGCAACTAAATCACTGGGAGGCTGTACTTTGAACATACATCGGACCTCTGCTAGAACGCGGGGTTTAGGATCCATGCACGGTACCACGTTAATGCGGGGACTATCTTATAGTGGGGACCGCGTTACCATGGATCCCAATTAAAGTAATTAAATTTGGGAGCCATGGCCGCGACTGCGTTATATGTGAATTCACGCTATAGCAACGCATGTTCTAGTGGAGATCTGGTGTATAAAGTGCTATAAAATGGTAAGTACTCAGAAAATGTTAGGTCTTCACCATCTAAAATTAGGTACCCAAAGTTAGCAGACACTTCTGACAATTTTAGCCTTAATCTCTATGCCTCTGCTGCCCATCTGCAAAATGGGAGAGTAATACCCCTTCTTTTCAGAGGGGTTATGTGAGAATACATTAGTCTTTATGAAGATACTACTGAAAGACATATGAGGAAATACTGTCTTCAGAATAGGGATAATGTGCAGCAAAAAAGGCCTAAGACACTCAACCATGGAAAAAATACAAAATACTGAGTGGCTGTTTATTTAGTGAGCTCCATTCAACCTGTACACTGAATGAGGCAGGGGGCCTTATGGAAAAAAATATTATATAATCATGTAATTAAATACTGCATCACCAAGCAAATGCACAAGGGAGCAAACTGCAGTTGCATTAGGAACTTCAATTCTGGCATTTTCTACTCGGAGTGCTAGAAGTTGCAACTTTAACATTATTTTAACATAGTTTGTGTGTAATTTAATATGTATACACACACACATTTAGTGGACAGATTACATTTTTGATCTGGAAATTTAATAATCTTTGGGGAAAAAAGTCTCACATAGTAGCAGGTACCAGAACCACTCATCCCCAGATAAAACAAAAAGGTTCCTTTGAAGTCAGAATATTGGAAGGAGTCTGATGTGAGAGTCTGCTGATAGGATTCTCAGAAATTTAAAAGGAAAGATCTTATTAAAGAGCAAAAATGAATAACAACTCTGAGCAGGTCACAAGTTCACTTATGCTGAAAAGGATAAGGCTTCTCCAGAACTAGCATTACTGATACAGACAGGTCATTCAGTTAAACACAAAACTAATAGTAAAAGATACTTTAATTTTCCTCTCTTCTTACCAAGAGTAAGAACACAAAAGGAAACAAATCATCATGCCACATGTTATAAATAAAAATGAATAGGCAAAATGAAGATGCAGAAAGAGTGTATGGATCATTCACAGTAAAATATGGCTGGCATATCAATTAGCTTGGACTAACATTTTAGCAGAATCACCATTACTTTTCCAAGTAGTGATGCCCTGTTATTTCAACATACATGCAGAAGTCTATTTTCTCACAAACTTCACACTATTTTCCCTGAACACGACAAATATCTGTAAAGTAGCAGTAAATCAACATTGTGAATTATACTTCAGCAGATTTATCTGTTTCACTGGCCATTTTTTGGATTTTTGCATAGTTTAAACACAAACCTTTTTAACTCTGGGTTACATTAAATTTGTTTTCATTATACAGAGTGTTGATTTTAGTAAAGACCAAATTCATCAGACAAAACATCAATTGTTTGCTGATTTGGGTGTCACCCAAGACACTCAGAAAATCTAACTGTACACTATTATTTTATTTAACACATGTGCATGCCTCCACATGCACCAGCGCTGTGCCCACATACATTCTTTGAAGGGGTCAACAAACATGTGGACAAGGGGCATCCAGTGGACATAGTGTACTTAGATTTCCAGAAAGCTTTTGACAAGGTCCCTCACCAAAGGCTCTTACGTAAATTAAACTGTCACGGGATAAGAAGGAAGATCCTTTCATGGATTGAGAACTGGTTAAAAGACAGGGAACAAAGGGTAGGAATAAATGGTAAATTTTCAGAATGGAGAGGGGTAACTTTATGGTGTTCCCCAAAAGGGTAAGTCCTAGGATCAATCCTATTCAACTTATTCATAAATGATTTCTACACTAGAAAATTAGGTTGGTATAACTACTTTGCTCGGGGGTGTGAAAAATGCCCCTTGGTGGCATAGCTAAACTGACCTAAGTCCTCATGTAGACTTTTTTCCATTTAAAAAGTAAACGATCTTGTTCACACATCCAAAGTGACTATGCTCCTTTTTTTGGGCGCAAATCCTACATACCAGAAATAAAATAGGACACAATTTAGCTTTAAGAATAGCTTTTAAAAAAATCTGTTTCTTTCTTTCTTTCAGTATCACTCCTAGTGTATTGGTGTAAAAATACAGAAATCCTCACTGTGAAAATAAGATAGCCTGATGCAAAGCATTGAAGTCATCCTCACTGGAGAGATGAATTTACTGTTACCAGTGAAGCCTAAAAAGCAACAGAGAAACTCCTCCAACATCCAAGTTCATTCTATCCATTTTATTGCAGCTTCTTTGGCAGAAAGAGGATCAGCGTGGAGACATCTGCAGAACAACCAACTGGTCTGTGAGCTAAACATTCCCAAACCACAGAATCATTTGACTGGAAGGGATCTTGAGAGGTCATCTAGTCCAGTCCCCTGCACTCATGGCAAGCCTAAGCATTATAATAAACTCTATGTTCTAATCTTTTGCAGATGAATCCCTCAGAAAAAACAGGTGTTCCACATGGGGGTCATTCCACATGGGGGTCATTCATAAGAAACAAACAGATCTGGGTAATAGCCCATCATATTTTGCTCATTATTTCTTCCCCTTATCCTCCCTTTTCCTTCCTTCACTCCTCAGTTCTCCTCATCAGTACAGAATGGAGGTGTTAATGAAGTGAAACAATCAAACATTTCTTAGCTGAGAATTTTTTTTATGACTTACCACCACCAGTAAATCAAACTAGGCTCAATATCTGAAAAGCTACATAGTTCTACAAAGATGCAGCTATTTTATTTTTCTGTGATGACTCTCAAAGCTGCTTATCTTAACAGTTTGCATGTTACACAAAGGGTAAAAAAAAATGTACAGTTCCTGAATTGATGTGTTATCTACAAAGGTTTCGAAAGAAGTTTCTGTCAGGAAGCAGAATGTGATGGCTTACAGTTCTATGTTCACATCAAAGTGCTTGAACTGCCCCTTGTCTCAGTATGGATGGAAACAACCTATTAGGGAAGACTGGTGGAAATATCCATCTTAAAAATGAAATTCGCAAAAAAGTTTTCCCGTTAAAAATTTCTCACTAACACAACCTTGTCAATTGCTATGTCAATAGCAACCAATAAGTTATTATTTACCATTAATGACCAGAATCTTTTATCAGAACCATGCCCTGTGTGGCTAGGCAATAGGAACTAACCAAACCTCACTCCAGAAGATTAGTTTAATGAACATGGAAATCATGGAATTTTGATTATATATATAAATTGTTTTTAAAATGAAAAATTCTACTTCTCCAAATAACGTATGCACATGTAAAGGATCTATTGTTAATTGGGGAAATGTTCAGAAGAGTATTTTAAATTAGTTGACTAGCTTAAAAAAAAGCTAATATAACAGACATTTCATTTAAGCACAAACATCTCTGGAGATTTAGGTTTTGCTGAACATGATCATTAAGCTGTCAAAACGATGAAGTCATTAAATCTTCTACCTATTTCAGTTTAATTTATACAATTTAGTAAATTTCAAATTTTCTTTAATAGAAAATTCACAAGCAGAAATTGTATGAATATTTAGCACTCGGAAGTCATATAATGACTTTCAAATTAAATTACAGTCACATACATATATAACATGTGAATAAAGAATTATTAAACATTTTTATGCTGATAAAATCAAGAGATTTTCCTTAAAGTATCAACATTGCTAGCACCAATTATGTTTCTCCTGAATACAAACTCCCATTTTACCCTAAATTATTGAGAGCTTTCAAAGTAGGCAGGATATGTTTATTGTGGAAATGAGAAAAGACTTACCTTCACATCCCTGTGAATTATGTTATTATCATGACAGTAACGCAGAGCTTCCAGTATCTGTCTCATGTAATGACTGTAAAACAAAATACATCTAAGGCTATATAACAAACAAGTGAAACAACACTATATAAATACTGTGCATTCAGTTCTAAGTCTCCCACCTACAAAATTATCATTACCTTTAAGCTTACCTTTAAAGTCCATAATTATAAATATGCCAAGTGTTAGAGTGGAAAGTATGTATTCATAAAAATGAATAATAAAAATAAATTGTGAACACAAATGTTTCTAATCATTTTAAAATTTGAGGAGTATTCTGACCATTAATGAGTATTTTTTTAGGAAAAAACCCACCCACACAGTTAAAAATGTAATTTATAATAAAATAAGCATATACTAACAAAATAGAGTATAATATTATTACTATTAACGTTCACTTTCTTTTTTCCTAATATTCAATTATTTCCACTCATCCAATAAAAAAAAACAGACTCACTGGTATAGGAATGAACACACTGCATACCAATACATGCAAATCACAAATACACAAAGAATTAAATACATAAATTAAATACACAAACACAAAGAATAGACAAAATTAAATTTAACCACAATGGACACAGCATGCTAGCTTGATTTTCTACTAGAATCGTCAATAGTCAAATTGATAAACTACTTGGCAGCATTCTGAGGTAAAAATTCAAGTTAATAAAATACATTAACTAAACTCTATCACTAGAGACAACATAGAGTATACCAGGGAAGTTGTATTAGTGCAGGGTTTCTCAAACTGGGGGTTGCGACCCCCATGGTGGTCGCCGAGCGCTTCCAGGGGGGTCGCGAGCTCCTGCCGCCGCTTAAAAGCCGCCGAATGAATTACTTCCACATTTGGCGGGTTTTCGGCTGACATGCTGAGCTATTTCGGGAGCGCTCGGCATGTCCGCCAAAAAGCCGCTAAATGCGGCAGTAATTTATTCGGCGGCTTTTCGGCAGACATACAAGGGTCTGCTGCGGCAGCCGAGGAAGAAAAAATGGGTCATGGTTCTCAAAAGTTTGAGAACCACTGTATTAGTGCATGATGAAACAACGAAAAGTATGTAGTGCTTCTTTTTCCCCACTTCGTACATCTCAGATAAGGTCAAAACAGAGGCCTTCACACTACTACCTAATCCAGGGGGGCAAACGTTTAGGCCTGAGGACCACATCTGGGTATGGAAATTTTGTGAGCACTCATGGCTTGCCTTACAAATTGTAAGGCAGGCCATGAATGCTCACAAAATTGCGGCTGGGGTGTTGGAGGGAGTGAGAGCTCTAGCTGGGGCTGTGGGCTCCAGGATAGGGCCAGAAATGAGGCGTTCACAGTGCGGGAGGGGGCTTTGGGTTGAGGCGTTGCGGGGCTGCAGATGAAGGGTTTGGAGAGTAGGAGGATTCTCCGGGCTGGGACCGAGGGGTTTGGAGAATGCAGGGCGGGAGGGGGATCAGGTCTGAGACGGAGCACAGAGTGGGGTTCTGGCTAGGGGATGAAGGGTCTGGAGTGCAGGAGTTGCTCCGGGCTGGTACTGAGGACTTTGGAGGGTGGGAGGGGGATCAAGGCTGGGGCAGGGTGAAGACTCACCCTACTGCACCCCAAAACCCTCATCTCCAGCCCCACCCCAGAGCCCGCAGTCCCAGCCCGAGCCCTCACCCCCTCGTGCACCTCAACTCCCTGCCCCAGCCTGGAGCCCCTTCCTGCAGTCTGAATCCCTCATTTCTGGCCCCATCCTGGAGCCCGCACCTGCAGTTAGAGCCTTTCAACCCCTCCCGCACCCTGTTAAACAAGTGAAAAAACTTTTGGATCTTCCCACTGTATTTGAGAGCGCAATATGGTAATAGGATCCTCTTGCAGACAAAGTGAAAATTATCAGCTTCCATGCATTTCACATGAGCAGAGACATCACATACACTGAGGTAATAAATTCTAAAATTTACATCCACTTAGCAATGAACTGTTTTTATTTAAAAGTTTCCCACACTCCTTTGCAAATTGCACACGGTATTTGTACCAAGCAGGAGATTTATATCACATACTTATTTCACTGGAGTCTATACTAAATGACAAAGTAAAGCAAGCAGCCAAGTAAGGAGAAATATTTTGAACGTTAGTCTCTGAAACTGAGTCAATTAAAAATTTAGGGTTGGATAGTTAAAACTGTAAAATAAGCTAAGCAAGCTATTATTTTACTGCATGACCATTGCAACACAGAATATGCACGACTGTCAGAATCAATTTTACACAAAATTTGATAAGTCAAAAGTATTATGACAGAGATGAGGTTATGTTAAAATGACTTAGTTGACAGCACTCCTACAGAAAAGAAGGGATAGTTACAGCCTCAAGAAGTCTACATTAAGAAGTAAACAATACTTTTTATTTATAGATATCCAGTGGATGACCACAGGATTCATTACAAGTTCTGATCCTGGCAAAGTCTGATTATCCCTCCTGTTTAGCACTTTGACCACTCACGGAACCCAATATATCATGCACATTTAAAGGGCATATTAATGAAAAGACACCATTTTATAAAATAATATTTTAGGGAAACAACACATCTTTCCAATACTTGTCAATCAATTCACTTTATTATAATATGGTGGGGATTTAGAGCCACCTTTTGGCAGACCTTATGTTCACACAACCATATACCCTGTTTTCCAAAGGACAGTATTCCAAAGCAGCAACAGCAAATAATTCACTGAGAAGCATCAGATTACACAAGTAGCTAAAAGGTTGTTACAAGGAGGATGGAGAAAAAGTGTTTTTCTTAACCTCTGATAGGACAAGAAGCAATGGCCTTAAATTGCAGCAAAGGAGATTTAGGTTGGACATTAGGAAAGCTTCCTAACTGCCAGGATGGTCAAGCACTGGAATAAATTGCCTAGGGAGGTTGTGGAATCTCTCTCATTGGGGATTTTTAAGAGCACGTTAGACACACACCTATCAGGGATGGTCTAGAATGATAATACTTAGTCCTGCCTTAAGTGCAGTGGACTGGACTAAATGATCAATAGAGATCAAGGAGAATTTCAATGTAAAGGTTTATTTTGCATGTGCGCGCACACAGTCTTCAGTATACATAACAGAATTTCTTTGGTGTCTACAGTTTTAGAACATGGGTGCATATCCACAGCAGACTCTGCTGTTAGGTTTTCTGCTCAGTCTACAGAGGTTTTGGCTATGCAGTGAATTATGAAGTATGTTTCTTTTACAAATTTATGTATATATGTGTAATACTGTGTGTACATTTAAGAATCCAAAAGACTGAACAGAGATTTTATGAAGCCACAATGTCTAGAAAAATGAGCTCAGAACTTACGAGTTCCACTCCCAGCTCCCACTGGTTTGCCTTATCACTCAAACAGATTTTTACAAAAATCTATGCCCACTGTTTCAGTTACCACCTTTTGCTGACAACTCATCTGTTCATCTCCCCTCCTGAAATTGGTCCCTCTGGTCCAATCTCATATCACTTCCTTTCTCATTTATATTTTTTTTGGACATCACACCATTTTCTCAAGTTAAAAGTCAAACTGAGCATCTTGTCTCCTTTTAAAACATCTCCTGCTTCTATTTTCACTTTCTCTTTTTTTACAACTTCATCACCCTCCTGGTCAAGCTCTGGGTCATTTTCAACTCTATTCATCTCCTTCGTTTCTCATATCGAGACTTGTGCCCAACACAAGTGCATAAGTTTCTCCTCCTATAGCTCCCAAATTTGCTACTTTATCACTGTCACTGCTAAAACTCTTGCATGTTATCATTTCTCACTTAGAAAACTATAACCTTCTCCTTTCCAGCCTCCTCGTCTCTTACTGTATAGCTCAAATACATTCAATTTTAAAAGTTATTTTTCTTTCCCAACATTCTGATCATGTCAGCCTCCTTGGAGTCCTTCTGCTGGCTTCTTCTCTTAGTCTACATCAAGTTTAAACTCCACTGCAGAGGATTCTATGATTCTAATCAGTTTCTTTCTGTAGCCCCTTCCAGGCCATAGACCTTTATAGCCTTTACCTGAAAGGGAAATATCAATTTTTGCATGATTCAAAGGCCTTACTGGCAGAGCTGATTGCAAAAAGAAACTGACTAGAATTATTGCTTTGTCTTTGCAGTTAACTTTCAGTATAAAGAACTTGATATAGATAAAAACTGACTAATACTAGTCAGTGTAAATCTGCTTGAAGCTCTTTTCACAGAAAGTTGCAAACAGAAGCAACTTATGTTGCTTATCATTTTGCCTACTTGGTGCCTCAGGCTACCTTGCCTATGCTTAAAACAAGGCCTTTCCCTACAAGTTTGATTCATTAAGTGACACTCTTACCCCACTCTGAAATAATACCAAGCAGAGTGTCAAGTGCTGCTGATTTTGGACCAAGTAAAAGCAGAGTCCTTACCCACTGTGGTCTTTAAAGATTCTAAGGGCTTGTCTACAATTAAAACACTAGAGCGGCACAGCTGTGCCACTAATGCTCCAGTTCAGACCTATGCTGACAGGAAGGGGTCTCCCGTTGGTGCAGGTAATCCACCTCCCCGAGAGGTGGTGGATTTTTCTGTTGATCTACAGATGTGTACATGGGGACCTGGGTCATTTTAACTACACCACTCGGGGCTGCAGATTTTTCACACCCTGAGCGACATAGTTATGCCAACCTAAATTTCTACTACAGACCAGGCCTAAGAAAGGAATTTAGGCCCAACAGCCTGGCTAAATTATAATCTGAACAACGGCTCCTTTGTATTCCAAATTCTATTATTTCAACTGAATACAATATATTTTAAAATTCATTTCTTGTTCTGAACTGTTGCATAATGTTACTGTGTGCTGTTAAGTAATTGCTGAAACCATCCCAGTGGCTCCATAGTTAAGTCTGTATTATGTATTACACAAAGCAGAGTTTAAATCTCTTAAATTACTGTTAAACCTCACACAGATCATTGCCAGACTTGCATGAATTTAAATGACGATAAACATCTGTATTCTAGATCATTTTCATACTATATTCATTTGTAGCTTGCTTAGAATTCTCACCACGAATAATTTATTTTGGAATTCTTTTTTTCCTACAAATCTAATGTTTTTGGGTCCGCATGGCAAAATTTCAACTTACATATTTCTAATTTTCCGCATTAGTTAATCCTGTAAAACACATCAGCATCATAGGATTTTTTTGGGAAAAGTGTAAAGTTTAAACAAAGATATGACAGTATCTGACATACTTTTTTTCAGATATTAACGAACCAGAGGGAGAACGTTTCTCTGCTATGGGCCTCCTGACACAGAAGAAAGGAGCAGGAGTCAATGATCCTTGAAGCCGACTAAACTCAGCATGGGCTACAGGGAGCAGAACATGCCAGGGTGAACACATAAGCAGGCATTTTGCTTTACCTGACAGATCTACTATGGCTTGTTACAGGGGAATCTTGGTGGTGAGAACCATAGCAGATCTATTGGAGTGGAAAAGGCAGTAAAGTGTTCAGTGCTACAGCAGGAAAAAACCTCAATGCTCTTTAGCCACCTCCAGGGGATCCCCTCTACTTTTTGCTGCTGCACATAGCCCTTGCCTGTGCCTTGCTCCCTCACAGCTCCATGCTTCCTCATTCTCACCTCCACTCCCTCCTCAGCCCTATTCTCTATCGCTTCTCCACGCATGGAACCGTTACAGTTTGCAATAAAGGAATCCCGGTGTTGCAAGTTATTGCCGTTTAATTCAGTGGAGAAGCCAAAAAAGCATTAGGCCGAGGCACAGAGTGAAGAAGCAGTCAGAGATGTGGCTCATTTTCAGAACAGTGGCAGGAAACCAGGGTTTAAACTGAAACCTCTGGCAGCTCAGGTTGTTCAGGACTGTTTTTTAAAATACTTTGCCAAAATGGGGCATCTGGCAGGTGAGAGTTCTACAGGTACCCAAGAGGAGTCTGTGGAAGTAAGTAAATTTTAAAACGAACATTCAATTGAATATTAGCAATATGGGATTTCTTTGTCCATTAACAACTTTGAGTTCACTTTCATTTTAGACTACCATGCAACTACAAAAGTTAAAAAATTAAATAGGTTAGAAACACAGTTAGAGGGATAAGCTTGACTCTACTAAAAGTTGCTGAGTGTGCCAGCAGTAAAATGAAATGTTTAGTCCCAGCAGGCCCATTAGCCACCAAATCCCACCCAGTGTGACACCCATACAAAAGCAAAGTCTTAAATATTGACTTTGAAATAGCACATTATTCAACAATCACCTCAACCATTGAGAAGCACAGCTCATGTATGAGGGACCGCTTTTATACATAGTTTCTTTTAAAACGCTCTACTATAGATCTCCTTATAACAGTGGTTCTCAAACTTTTGTACTGGTGACCCCTTTCACACAGCAAAGCTCTGAGTGAGACTCCCCCTTACAAATTAAACATACATTTTTTATATTTAACACTATTATAAATGTTGGAGGTGAAACAGTGTTTGGGGGTGGAGGCTGACAGTTTATGACCCCCACATAATAACCCCATGACCACCTAGAGGGCCATGACCCCTAGTTTGAGAACCCCCACGCTATAAGAATCTGTGCAAACAGATTTATTTATAGCATTTCTATTTTTAATCACAAATTAGGGTAACTGAAATTACTTATTCCACCCCCTCCTCTTTACCTCAAGGGATTAGTTAAACATTAGAGTACATACCTGGCTACGGCTTCACTGTACACAAAACCAGCATCTGCTCTCTTTACAATTTCAAAACACAGATCTGCTCCATCCATACTGTGGGTAGAAAATATGAAAAATGTTCTTGTAAGAAAATAGGCTGCCAAGTCAAACTACAGTAAAATATTTCAGAAATATGTTCCATTTGTATAATAATCATATCAAAAGTGCTTTAGATGTATGTACAATTCATAATTAAACAAAACTCATTTACCAACTATATCCAAACTGTCATGTCAACTAAAAATTCCCCAGCCCAAAACATGCTCACTCTCACTCCTACCCCAACCGCATTAAAAGTCTGGGAAAGTAGTGAGCCTTTACAGCAGCGGTGCCCAAACTTTTTGCAGACAGGCCACACAAACCTAAGAATGAACTTGTGTGGGCCAAACAGATTCTACATATTTTAATAAGATTTAAAGTCATCTGTATTGATTTATATTTTAAGTCCAGCTTGTTTTGGATGTATTTAGATAGAAACAGCCTATGTACAGTATTGTCTATTTATACATTTATGTAAACTAGAATGATGTAAACATGATGACAAACCGCTAATGAATCAGCCATTAGTATATAATGTTGAAGCAGGCTGTTGGCCTTCTGAAGTGCTCTCATGGGCTGTAGGGTCCCCCCCCGACCCCGCTTTACAACATACCCTAATGTTAACAGATTCAGGCTCAGTCAGACCTAAGGGGAGAAACTAATTCTAGAACCAACATCTTGCCAACAAAAGCATCCTACCAGCTGGTCCCTGATGGCCAAAGGACTTGTCTGCTCAGGCAATCCAGCTGATCTCATCTGCCATAGTTAGATGCAGTCTCTCCAACACACAGGCCCCAGACCATAGAAGGACTTTATATGTTAGAAATCAACAATCTGAATAACACTGAGAAATGAACTAGAAAGCCAGCACAATTCTGGAGCACTGATGCTATAGTATTCAACATGCGGGAAGTTCCTTTAAAAGGGCAGGTGTCCACATTTTGTGCTAGCTTAAGCTAAGTGATCTTCAAAGTTTACCCCCAATGTAGGGTGCTTTACAGTAATTCATTTGGAAATAGAGGCATGGATAACTATGGCAAAATCCATGTCCAGGAGAAATGGCTGCAATCCCCTAATCCAGGGCAAATGGAAAAAGCCCTCTTGGTCACAAATGCTATCTGGAGCTGGATCGACAGCTGGAGGGCCCAACACTTATAGACTTTAAGATAAGATGGGACAATCATGATTATCTAAATCTGACCTCCTATACATTGCTGGCCACAAACCTCACCCATCTACTGCTGAAATAACCCTCTAACCTCTGGCTGAATTACTAAAGTACTCAAATCGTGGTTTAAAGACTTCAAGTTACAGAAAATCCACCATTTACATTAGTTTAACCTCACAAGTGACCTGTGACCCAAGCTGCAGAGGGAGGCGAAAACCCCCCACGGTCTCTGCCAATCTGACCCGAGGGAAAATTCCTTCGCTGCTCCAAATATGGCAATGAATTATACTCTAAGCATGTGGCAAAGCCCACCAGTCAGACACCTGTGAAAGAATTATCTGTAACAACTCAGAGCTTTCCCCATCTAGCATTCCATTGGAGCTGTATGCTGCTAACAGTCGCAGGTCAGCTGCATACCATTGTAGGCAACCTCATCATACCATCCCCTCCACAAACTTATCAACTGAAGCCAGTTAGGTTTTTTTCCTCAATTGCTCCTCCTAGAAGGCTGTTCGAGAACTTCACTCCACAAATGGTTAGAAACCTTCACCTAATTTCAAGCCCAAACTTGCTGATGGCCAGTTTATAGCTATTTTTTCTTGTGTCCTTACTGGTGCTTAATTTAAATAATTTCATCTTCTCTGGTATTTATCCTGCTGATGTATTTATAGAGCAATCATATCTCCACTCAGCTTTCTTTTGGTTAGGCTAAACAAACCAAGCTCTTTGAGTCTCCTCACATAAAGAGGGTTTTCCATTCCTGGGGTCATCTAGTAGTTCTTCTCTGCATCTGTTCCAGTTTGAATTAATTTTTCTTAAACATGGCAGACCACAAATGCACACAGTATTCCAGCTGTCAAGAATCAGAGGGGTAGCCGTGTTAGTCTGGAATTGCAGAAGTGACAAAGAGTCCTGTGGCACCTTAAAGACTAACTAAAGTTTTAGAGCATAAGCTTTCGTGGGCTAGTACCCACTTCGTCGGATGCATGCAGAAGAAGTATCCAGGGACAGGTATAAATAGGTAGGCAAGAACCAGGTGGGAGATAACAGGGTTAGTCCAATGAGGCTGAACCAGCTTGTTATCTCTAATCAGGGAGGGTGAGATGTTCCTCTAGCAGCTGAACTGGAGGTGTGAATAGCGAGAGAAGAGAAGCTGCTTTTGTAGTTAGCTAGCCACTCGTAATCTTTGTTCAATCCTTGATTGATAGTATCAAATTTGCAAATGAATTGCAGCTCTGCAGTCTCTCTTTGTAGTCTGGACTTGAAGTTTTTTTGCTGCAAAATGCTGACCTTTAAATCTTCTATAGTGTGTCCAGCGAGGTTGAAGTGCTCTCCTACAGGTTTTTGTATATTGCCATTCCTGATATCTGATTTGTGTCCATTTATCCTTTTTCGTAGGGACTGTCCAGTTTGGCTGATGTACATAGCAGAGGGACATTGCTGGCACATAATGGCGTATATTACATTGGTAGATGTGCAGGTGAATGAACCAGTGATGGTGTGGCTGATCTGGTTTGGTCCTGTGATGGTGTTGCTGGTGTAGATGTGTGGGCAGAGTTGGCGTCGAGGTTTGTTGCATGGATTGGTTCCTGAGTTAGAGTTATTATGGCGCAGTGTGCTGCTGCTGGTGAGAATATGCTTGAGGTTAGCAGGCTGAATATGCTTGAGGTTGGCAGGTTGCTCCAACCCCTCAGACAGAGATCAACACCTACAAGATCTCCACCAAGCTTTCTCAAAACTACAATACCCGCACAAGGAAATAAGGACGCAGATCAACAGAGCCAGACGTGTACCCAGAAGCCTGCTGCTGCAAGACAAGCCCAAGAAAGAAAACAACAGAACACCACTGGCCATCACCTACAGTTCTCAATTAAAGCCTCTCCAACGCATCATCAGGGATCTACAACCCATCCTGGACAACAATCCCTCACTTTCACAGGCCTTGGGAGGCAGGCCAGTCCTGGCCTACAGACAACCTGCCAACCTCAAGCATATTCTCACTAGTAACAGCACACTGCGCCATAATAACTCTAACTCAGGAACCAATCCATGCAACAAACCTCGACGCCAACTCTGCCCACACATCTACACCAGCAACACCATCACAGGACCAAACCAGATCAGCCACACCATCACTGGTTCATTCACCTGCACATCTACCAATGTAATATACGCCATTATGTGCCAGCAATGTCCCTCTGCTATGTACATCAGCCAAACTGGACAGTCCCTACGAAAAAGGATAAATGGACACAAATCAGATATCAGGAATGGCAATATACAAAAACCTGTAGGAGAGCACTTCAACCTCGCTGGACACACTATAGAAGATTTAAAGGTCAGCATTTTGCAGCAAAAAAACTTCAAGTCCAGACTACAAAGAGAGACTGCAGAGCTGCAATTCATTTGCAAATTTGATACTAACAATCAAGGATTGAACAAAGATTACGAGTGGCTAGCTAACTACAAAAGCAGCTTCTCTTCTCTCGCTATTCACACCTCCAATTCAGCTGCTAGAGGAACATCTCACCCTCCCTGATTAGAGATGATAAGCTGGTTCAGCCTCATTGGACTAACCCTGTTATCTCCCACCTGGTTCTTGCCTACCTATTTATACTTGTCCCTGGATACTTCTACTGCATGCATCCGACGAAGTGGGTACTAGCCCACGAAAGCTTATGCTCTAAAACTTTAGTTAGTCTTTAAGGTGCCACAGGACTCTTTGTCATTCCAGTATTCTAGCTGAGGTCTCACCAGTACCTTGTACAATGGTACTAATATTTCCCTGTTTCTACTGGAAATATCTCTATCCTAGGACTACATTAGCCTTTTCCACATGTTAAATAAGATTGGTCCTAAGACCGATCCCTGAGGAACTCCACTAATAGCCTCCCTCCAGCCTGATAGTTCACCTTTCAGTATGACCACTTGTAATCTCACTTGTAACCAGTTCCTTATCCACCTTTCAATTCACATATTAATCCCCATCTTCTCCAATGATCCTTGTTGCTGGGCTTGCAATCAGGAGTGCTGGAATAATTTTTTTTAGTGGGTGTGCTGAGAACCATTTAATCAAACTGTAAACCATGTAATATAATGAAAATCACTTCAAGCCAGGGGGTGGAGCAGCACCTGCAGCATTCGTAGTTCCAGCACCCATATCTGCAATTTCGTTTGCCAGTTTCTATAATATTCTTGGATGGAGATTATGCATGGCCCCCTAGATTAGAAACCTATTTAACAAATGGAAGGCCCACATCACAACTCTTCACTGAAGGGGCAGATACCATATCTGCCAGAACTCTCCCTTTTCCCCCTATCATCAACTTTATTTTATCAAGTGTGACAAAGCTCCAAGTCTGTTCTTGTGGGTCCTGCGCTTCCTGGCAGATTTAGGGGCCTCAGAAACTCATCTAGGCCCCAGAGTGACCTCCCTTTCTCAGTATAATTGGCAAGAGTCACCACCTAGTGAGTTACCTTCATCACAGGCCAGTATGGAAGACGGAAAAGGGGGGAGCCCGGGCCCACCCTCTACTCCGGACTCCAGCCCAGGGACCCTAATAGTATCAGCTAAGACAGTTGACCTTTTATCCACAAAACACAATACAATTCCCTGGGCTACTTCCCCACAGCAGTCCCCGCTTCTTCAAACTCCACTTCACCCTTACCTCAGGGCCTCCTTCCTTCTGTATATGTTGTTCACCACTCAGTCTCACCAACAGCATAACTTCCTTCCACAGCTCCTGACACCCACAGCCCACCTGACTAACTGGGAGGCTTTTATCTGGTTTCAGCCAGTCCCTGATTGGCTTCAGGTGTCCCAATTAGGCTAGCTGTTTCTGCTCCTTTCTAGAAGGTTCTTAATTGGCCCCAGGTGTCTTGATTGGTCTGGAGTAGCCTTTGTTTGGCTATCCAGGGAACAAGGACCTGTACATCCTGAGGCTGATATACCTGCCTTCCAGCACTCTCCTATATCCTTCTGGTCTGACTCCGTCACACAAGATTTAGGTTCAGCCATCTAGCTCTCATTCAAGCCTCAATCTTGGCCACACGTGGGAAGCTAAGTAATGACAGTATGAGTCAAATTAAATGACGAAATATAACAGTGTTCTTAAAATACTACTGGTAGTGCAACCCATACCAAATCTGCGCCTCCCTTACTGCTTTATATATATGCTGAACAAGAGGTGTGAAAAAGACAGAATCTTATGGTACCATACACAACAGGGCCCACAAAGCAAACATCCAGTTACACAATATTATCCTACAAGTCCTTTCAAAGAAGAAAAAATGAAGCTATACAAGTGTAACTGTATTTACAGCAGGACTGCAGTTGTATGCAAGGCAATCTCATCCAGATACTGTAGTCCATGGAGGGAATTCTATTCAAAATGAATTTTAAATAGAAACTTTCAGCCATATATTCCAAAAAGGCAACAGTCTCTCCAGCTAGTATTCTCAGATATGATGTAGAAGTTAAACAGATAGTTTAGCACCCCTATACACTCTCTGAGGTACAGTTGTAAACAATGGCAGTGCACACTGCATTGACGACTCTGTTCACTGGTTCCTTGGGGTTTTTTTCTACCTAACTGCCCATCGAGACACAAGGTGGATGAGGTAATATTTTTTATTGAACCAACTTCTGTTGGAGAGAGAGAGAGAGGTTTTCGAGTCACAAAGAGCTCTTCTTCAGGTATTTAGATATTCTCTAATATCCTGGGACTGACATGGATACAACTAATTGCCTATAATCTCTAAGCCCTGGTCTACACTATAAACTTATGTTGGTGTAAGTACGTTGCTCAGGCATGTGGAAAATCCTCACTCCTAAGTGACAGTTATACCAACTTAACCCCTGGGGTAGACCGAGTTATGTCGATGGGAGGGCTTCTCTTGTGGACATAGCTACACCTTCTCGGTGAGGTGGAATACCTATGCTAACAGGAGAAGCTCTCCTGTTGGTCTAAGTAGTGTCTTCACTAAGTGCTACAGCAACCCTTTTGCAGTGCTGTAAGTGTACACAACCCTAAGGTAATCTAATTTTCAATGAGACATAGTAAGTCACTTGTGGATTCATAGATGATATTGCTTTTATAAACATCAGACTATATCATAGAAATCTTAGAATATCAGGGATGGAAGGGACCTCATGAGATCATCTAGTCCAAGCTTCCATTTGTCAGCAGTACAATATTCTCCAGAACTAAGGAGACTGACTGAGATTTATATCCAAGTGTACATCCATTGCTTAGCAGCATGTCTACAAAGTTTACACATCCAAACTTTAACAGACCAAGAGAGAAGCAAGTATCAGCATTGAAGACCCATTATGGAAAGAGACCTGTAAGCAGTTTTCCTTACTATCATTTAAACTACTGGCTCACTGATCTGAAAGTCAGCCTCTCCCCGATGCAGTGCCTCTGCAGTTGTGATCAGGAGATGCCTTGTCTTTGAAAAGAGGGGCTGACGTGTTAGGATGGTTGACAGTGGAGGAAGTATGATTATTCAAGCACCTCCAACTGAGCACAACTGTATCAGCACTGCATCAGGGGAGAGGCAGACTTTCAGGCATCCAGATTTCCAAGCCAGCCAGAAACTAAAAGGCATCCAGTTGAGATCACAGTACTATGCTTTCAATACAAAGCTCCATTTAAGTGCACAGATGTAACCTACACCAACTTCAGCTTCTAGGATGAACCCAGATGTACAGTGTGCTGTAAGTGGACAAAAGTATGGATATCGGTAAAAAGTCTGCAACCAAAGGAAACTTACACACAACTTACCAAAAAAAAATCCTATTGGCCACAGCTGCTATTTGATCATCCAGTAGCAACATCAGAGTTAACTAGCCCTACAAATTGTAAAACTGTATTAGGGTATTTCTAGTTGTTTCCCCTATACGGCAATATTACATCAGTCTTGTCAGTCTTCATTTGCCCTTGTGCAAACTCCAATCTTTTACACAGAGAGAGTCACACATGGCACTCTGTACTGCAATGTCATAGCAAGATATGATAGAGATGATGTAAAGCTGGGTGTCAGCTCTCCTGAGACACTTCCGCCAATGTCTCCTTCTAACCCTCCCTCAGGTCTGTGTTGAGCTAGATAAGTGACAAGGTAGAACCCTGAAGGGTCTTTGGCATGACATTCTTCAGAATAATTACCCTCAGACCTTTCGTGACGGAGTAGAGAAGCCACACAAGAGTGATTCTATCCAGCCCTGCTAAGAATAGCAGATGAATCAAAATCCAATAGTATCAAAGATAGATGTCAAAGAGCAATGGCATCAGAGCTAAAAGAACCACTAGGGACACTTTTCCCTCATGTCTGACTAAGATGAGATAATAGACTAGTGCCCATAGTGTAGATAACTGAATACCACCACCAGTTTCCATCCTACAGCCATTCCTAAAATCTTCTTTACTGAGGTCAGGGAAATCTGAAGATTCCCTATACTACCAGAGTTGTCCAGTCACAACTCTCTAAAAAATAAACTTTCCCCAAGAAGAGGCATCAGACACAGTGACAGCAAAATTGATAACATCAAGTAACAGGTTCTTTACAATAATATGTACATATATAATACATTGTGTCCTCAAAAGCTCTTCTTCGATCTTTAAGACTGTACTACTCCAAAAATAAATGTGCTCACTTTAATATTCTTCCTATAGATAAATGGCAGTTTCCAAAAGTGAGAAGAAAATCTCCCTTATTTTTGAAAATCGAAGTCAATTTGAAACTGTCTTGATATTGTTAAAATGGGCTACAGCATCTGAGCAGCACTGCTTTCTACATTTTATTCAATCAGTTCAACTACATCAATCTCACTAGCATGACCATACTGTGTATTTCTTCCTCACTGAGACTTTAACTGTTCAGCTTTCCATGAAAAAAGCCTACTAAATTTTAAAGTTAAAAATTTATGATGAAAGTCTTTGTTACTGTGGAGTCTGAGAGATGGAATCTTGGTCTCTGCTATGGCAAACCCCAGAAAATTCAATGTGTTTAAACAGTAAACCAATCATTATAGCAACATCTCAGTCTGTACTTCAACTAAAAGACAATTTTTGCAAAAACTAGAGGGATTCACTACATGAAAGTTGTATTTTACAAGAGTATTAAGGATTTGAGCTATTGGAAAAATAGAGATGCAAGAAGTCTTACCCCCCATTTTTTTCAGGTTGGGATAGACCATGTCAACATCATGGCAGAACACCTTGCCGGCCAAGCATGGAATACTGTCTAAAAAGTCAGAAAATAACCAACATATGCTACGTGCCATTACAATGTATATATATATTTTTTTTGGTTAAGACAGTATCTAGCACCAGCTAGAGTCCTAGACACACACTGATGATGTGGAGAGAAGGGTGTCATTGTAGTTGAAAGGCAACACTCCCTTGTATATTCCCAGCACCCAAATGTTTAAGGGCATGAGATGATGCTTATATAGGGAGTAGAAAATACTCTGTAGCAGGATTTTGAGTAACATCGTGTTTTATGTAACATTTCAACATGTGCTGCGTCTTTATATTTGCAAATGTACTAATGAAATACTTAAGACAGACTGATGAGTCAACACGTTGAAGTCAGAGCTTGAGAAACACTGCTCTAGGGTACTGAACAATTTTAGGGTCTATTCACAAATTGCTCCTAGTTGTTCTACTGAGTTCATTACGCTTAAATTTTAAGGCTCTGTTTGCACTGCATTTTCTGTTAGGCAGCTGTTTTTATATACAGTAGACTCTCGATTATCCAGGATTGAGTTAACCAGGATGTGGATTAACCAGGATGCCAAAAAAAAGAAAATACGTGTAATTCGCAGGGCCGGCTCTGGCTTTGTTGCCGCCCCAAGCACAAAAACAAAACAAAAAACACACCCCACCAGGGCACAGGGCAGCCAGTGAACCAACACCCCTTCCTTCCTGCACAAGGTGGCTGGTGAACCAACCCCTCACCCCATATTTCCTATGGATGGTGATTATCCGGGATTTTATTAACCAGGATTTTTTCCCTATCATCCTGGATAATCGAGAGTTTACTGTACATATTGTGACACTATGCCTTCATATTCTTCACAGAGATATTGTTATGATATGATTATGGCATAACTATGATATATTTTATACAAAGAGGGTTGTCAAGCCCCATTATTGGAAGCTTTTAAAAACAAGTTGGACTAATACCTGTCAGGGATGGTCTAGGTTTACTTTGTTCTTCTGCAGCACAAAGGGCTGGGCTTGATGACTTCTCGAGGTCCCTTCCAGCCTTATACTTCTATGATTCTAAGTCTTAATCACGACAAGCTTTAGAATTTTGTTGGGATTGCTTCACAAGCTTAACTCGTTTCCATTTAGAAGGCACCGTAAACTCCTTTCTCAATCTTATTCAACCACCATAATACAACCACTCCAAAAATATAGTCAGACCCCCAGGACAATCTTCACCCAAGGAGGTAACTTCCTGCATGGCCTAGTGAAGCATTTTTCAAACTGGGGGTCCTGCCCCAAAAGGGGATCACAAGGTTATTGTAGGGGGGGTGTAAGATCACAACAACAGGATTACCATACATACACGTTTTCCTAGTCACCAGCTCTTTTTTGGCCCTTGCTCATCCTGTTTCCTTGCCTTCAGAGCTGGGTAGCTGGATGCCCAGATCTGAAGGCAGCGCCGCCACCAGCAGCAGCACAGAAGTAAGGGTGGCATGGCATCATTACTTAGTTCTGCAGGCATCTTCACAGATATAATGAAAGCTATGTCCAGCACCACCGGAGGGAGGGGACATCATCACAGCCTCAAATATTTTCAAAGGGTGGGGACCCAGAAAAATAAGTTTGAGAACTCCTGGTCTATGCTCTTTGCCCCCCCTTTGAGAGGAGTACTGTTCCCAACCACTGTCCGTCACGTGTTTTATTTGTTCCAATTGTTATTTGACATTTGAACACAGCACAGTGGGTGTGAGTTTGTAATTTTAAAATCTACCCTTGTGTTTTGTTAAAGGTTTATGTTTTTAAGTATTTTTATATTTTTTAAAAAAGTATACTGGACCCTTGCTAGGACGCGGGGTTTGGGATCCATGTGCAGTACCACATTAACGTGGGCGCCGCGTTACCATGGATTCCAATTAAAGTAATTAAATTTAGGATCCATGTCCGCGACCCTAGTGTAAGTAAATTCGCACTATATAGACGTGCGCTGTAGCGGGGGTCTGGTGTACTTAGATCACATTACTACAAACATCTCAGCTGACAGAAAAAAATAGATAGATTAGAATGCAGAGTTACAATCTCTCAATTTTTATCACAAATATTACAAAAACTCCCATTTTTCTTTAAGCCCCAGTTTCTAAAGTCATGCAAACACAGGCGAATCTTAGCTTTCATTCTTTAAAAAGTGTGTTTCTAGAATTTGGGGTTCCATAGAAAATAAAGAAAGGAAACCTGCTGTACCTTAAGGGCACAAAAAGAGGAAGCAAATAAAAAGAACCCAAAATTTGTTTTTTTAATTTCTCATGGTTCTGAGTGTGTATCTTAATTTTTTAACCCTTGAGGTTGACAATATTGTGCTGAGTGTTTTCTCCCCACTTTAGATTATGAATTATACTGGTGTGATGGCAATCCGCATGAAAATCACCCTCCACAACTGCATGCCCTCTACCTCTCCTGTCCTTCCCCTCCCCACCCGCTATTACACAAAATTGTGTCTCATTCCCACCCAATTAAAGGAAATTTTGGTGAGCTCGTCTACTGACTATTCTGCTGAGAATTTGTAGCAAGGAACATGAGTTATTAAATCTTTACTGCACAGGTGGTCAAAGGTTCAGACAAGAAATGGCAATGGCAATGTGTTGACCTGATCAATCAATGATGGCAGCACATTCCCTCAACCTACCCAGGTAGGCAAAGTGGCCACAAAGAAACACCGGGTTTTTTTCTCTCACTTTATTCATGCCTATGCATTGTAATCCTTCCAGATTGCACAGCTACGCAAGCAAATAATTATCATGTTCTTAAATACCATTTAGTATATGGGTCTCCCAAAGATTTAGTGGGTCCCATGCCCTACCTTGGGTAACAACTAACCTGCATCACAGCAATAGTTTGATCTCTATCTCTGCACAAAAACACACACCCCCACAACCAAACATAGGGCTTATCTACAATTGAAACGCTAGAGGCACAGCTGCAGTGGGGTTGCTGTGGTGCTTCAGTGCAGACTCTCACTTAAGCAACGGAAGGAGTTCTCCTGTTGGTGTAATTCAGCGGTGGCCAACCTGTGGCTCTGAAGTCACATGCAGTGCTTCAGAAGTTAATATGTGGCTCCTTGTATAGGCACCGACTCCTGGGCTGGTGCTACAGGTACCAATTTTCCAATGTGCTGGGGGTGCTTACTGCTTAATCTCTGGCTCTGCCACAGGCCCTGCCCCCACTCCACCCCTTCCACCCCCTCTCCTGAGTCTCCCGTACCCTCGCTCCTACCACTCCAATCCTCCTGCATGCCAGGAAACAGCTGATCGGGAGGGAAGGGAAGGTGCTCATCCGTGGGGCTGCTGGTGGGTGGGAGGCACTGGGAGCAGGGAGAAGCTAACAGGGAGCTCCTGACATATTACTGTGGCTCTTCGGCAACATACATTGGTAAATTCTGGCTCCTTCTCTGGCTCAGAATGGCCGCCTCTGGTGTAATTAATCCACCTCTACAACAGTTGGTAGTTAGGTAAATGGTGGAATTCCTCCATTAACCTAGTATCAGAGAGGTAGCTGTGTTAGTCTGGATCTGCAAAAGCGACAGAGTCTTGTAGCACCTTATAGACTAACAGATTTTAGGGATCATGAGCTTTCGTGGGCTAAGACTCACTTCATCACATGAATGTTGTGGAAATCTCCAGAGGCAGGTATAAACAGCAGGCAAGAAAGCAAGGTAAATTCAATCGGGGGGTGGGGGGGAAGTGAAGCCCACTTCCGGCAGGTGATCTGGAGGTGTGAACACCCAGAGAGGAGAAACTGCTTTTGAAATTGGCAAGCCATTCACAGTCAAAATTAAGGGCATGGTTACACTTACAGGTTTATAGCGGTATTGCTTATAGCTGTCCTCATATACAGCTATAGGGATAGCGCTATAGTGTGTCCACACTGATACCTGCCAGCGGTATAGCGTGGCCACATTTCCGGCACTTGCAGTGGCACAGGAGTGGTGCATTATGGACAGCTATCCCAGCATTCAGCTGGGTGCAACATGCTTTTCAAACGAGGGGGGTGAGGGGGAACGTGTTGTGTGTATGCGGAGGGAGAGAGTTCATCCTTCTGAGAGCCTGTCAGTAAGTGTCCTTCCACAGAGAAGACTAGCAGCTTTGTATTTCAGACAGGCTCCCTCCCTAAACATTTGCATTGCTTACACTGCTTTACAGCCAAAATGCTTCTGAAATGAATGTAGTCAAACTTTACTAATTCTGGGTCACTGAGAACGAAAATGATGCTTAAAATTGTTGATTGGCTCTAGTTTTCAAGATATGCTATTGGGTCAGTATATACGACCCTTGACATGGGAATGGCGGAGGATAAGTGAGTTATAAAGGGAAGGGATCTCAATTTAAACCAGAAATGACTAAAATACATCTTTGACTAGATCCATGAATAAATCTATGACTGGGTTTGGACAGTACTTGCTTTTTAGGCAAAACAACGAATGATGCAATCTGAAGCTGATATTGCGTCATACATGATATGAATTGCATCATGTTATTCCTAGAAGTCATGGATGATGCAATCATAACGAAGCTTACTTCACTCTGCTGAACAAACTGCCCTATATCAGCTCTAGAAATCATACAGTGTCGTGCTCTCTTATTTGTCACTGTTTGATTTTGCGAAGGGACACATTTCTGTTGAGCCAAAGTGAGCAGAGATGCCTCGTACTTGTGTGAACAGTGCAGATAACTTCTGCTATGTTTGTGGTGAAGTGACTTTTGCATCACAAAAGCGCAGTATAACCACTATGGTTAAGAAAGCCTAATCACCTTTATTTTGGCTGCAAAATTGGAGATCAGGACAAGAGGTGGGTCCCACACATACGCTGCAACACTTGTGCAACAAATGTTCGCCAGTGGTTGAACAGGAAAAGGAAATCTATGCCTTTTGCAGTGCCAATGATTTGGAGAGAGCCAACAGATCATACCAGCTATTGTTACTTCTGTATGGTGCCTCCAGTTGGGAAAGGTGTGTCAAAGAAGAAAAAGTGGACTGTGCATTATCCAAACATTCCATCAGCTATACTCCACATACCCCACGGAGAAGGACTGCCGGTTCCTGATGCACCAGAATCATTCTCACTTGAGTCAGACGAGGAAGAGGATGAAACTTCTGGTCCTGAACCATCAATGTCACAGGACCCACATTTTCTCCCATCCTCCTCCTCTGAACCACACCTCATAACACGAGCTGAACTGAATGACCTTGTCAGGGATTTGGAACTACCCAAGAGTAAGGCAGAGCTGTTGGGCTCCAGATTACAGCAGTGGAATCTCCTGGCAGGTGATGTTCCATGTTCCGTGACCGTCAAAAGGATCTTGTCCCATTCTTCTTCATGGAAGGTGATCTTGTAGTCTGCAACAACATCGATGGTGTGATGGCAGCCCTCAACATCGTTCACGATCCAGATGAGTGGAGACTCTTCACTGATTCATCGAAGACGAGTCTTAAAGCTGTTTTGCTGCATAATGGCAATGTTTTGCCATCAACTCCAGTTGGTCATGCAGTCCATATGAAGGAAACCTATGACAACATGAAACAACTTTTGAGGTGCATCAACTATGACCAACATCAGTGGCAGCTTTGTGGCAATTTGAAGGTTGTTGCTCTCTTGCTTGGTCTGCAGACTGGATACACAAAGTACTGTTGTTTTCTCTGCGAATGGGATAGTCGTGCAAGAGATTCCCACTACATCAAGAAAGATTGGCCACTCCGACAGTCATTGGAGCCTGGGAGGAAAAGTGTTCAGCATCCACCACTTGTTGAATCAAGGAAGATTTGGTTACCACCCTTACACATCAAGCTGGGTCTGATGAAGAACTTTGTCAAGGCCATTGACAAAACACAAGCAGCTTTCGAGTACCTCCGTGGAAAATTTCCAAGGTTAAGTGAAGCTAAGATAAAGGAAGGTGTCTTTGTTGGTTCTCAGATTCGTGAACTTCTTGGAGATGATGCATTTGACCAAGCACTGCATGACAAGGAAAAGACGGCATGGAAAGCCTTCCAGTCAGTGGCAATACATTTTCTCGGAAACAACAAGGCAGACAACTACAGGTTGTTGGTGGAAAACCTCCTCAAGGCATACAAAAGCCTTGGTTGCAACATGTCACTAAAGATACATTTTTTGCACTCTCATCTAGATTTTTTTCCACCGAACTGCGGAGCAGTGAGCGACGAGCACGGCGAGCGATTTCACCAGGACATTGCAACAATGGAGAAACGCTATCAGGGCAAATGGAGCCCATCAGTGCTTGCAGACTATCGCTGGACAGTGACAAGAGATGCTCCATTTAATAAATACAAAGGACAAGCCAAGAAGCGCCGAGTAGACACTGAATAGGACTAAACTATGTACATAATAGTTTTTTGCCTTTTGTTTCATAATACATTTTATTTATATAACCCTTTTGCTAACTTTTAAAGTGTTACATAAACAGGACAAGTGAACTATTATCATTTAAAGCAACCATAAACACATGAAAAGACCTAGATTTACAAATTTATGATTAAAACTCTACTATCTACACAATATACATAGACATAAAATGTAAAAACTTAAATATCTTAGAAACAGTAGCCAGTTGTTTTGTCATATTTGAATTCAGCACATCAAAATACATAATAAATATCCCATTTTATCTCTGAAGCAGACGACTTCTAAAAAATTGTAGACCAGTGTTATCTGCCGAGTTAAGAGAGAAACTCTGAAAACATACTTCCGCATTCCTCCTGCCGGAGTTCAAAACAAAGGGAAGAGACATCAATTGCCTTAAATGGCTCGGGGCGTCCCCAGAGATCACTTGTTGTGCTGTGTTAATACTCATTCACATTTGAGATAAGACGGAACAATAGCTGTTAATCCTCTGGGAAGAGAGGATTACCAGCAGCGGTATAACTGTGGGTTTATAGCAGTCTACATGTCTCACCAGTCTGGACGGGTAGTAAGTTATAGCGCTCCTGAAGGCTTTATAGCGCTATAAAGTGCCAGTGTAACCAAGGCCTAAGCCCAGACTTGATGGTGTTGAATTTGCAGATGAACTGGAGCTCAGCAGTTTCTCTTTGGGCTTGTCTTCACTAGAGCCGGGAGAGATCGATCTTATGGCGATCAATTTATCGCGTCTCATCAAGACGCGATAAATCGATCGCCAGCGGCACCCCCGTCAACTCTGTAACTCCAGCTCGCCAAAAGGCGCAAGCTGGAGTCGACGGGGGAGCGCACTGCCGACCGCCGCCGCCATGAGGACGGCAAGTAAGTCGGCTGTAGATACGCCGATTTCAGCTACGTTATTAACATAGCTGAAATTGCGTCTCTACAGTCGATCCCCTGCGCTAGTGAAGACCAGCCCTTTGAAGTCTGGTCTTGAAGTTTTTTTGCTGCAGGATGGCTGTTTTGAGGTCTGCTATTGTATGTCCAGGTAGGCTGAAGTGCTCTCCTACAGGCTTTTGTATATTGCCATTCCTAATGTCTGATTTGTGTCCATTTATCCTTTTACATAGAGATTGTCCAATTTGGCCGATGTACATAGCAGAGGGACACTGCTGGCACATGATGGCGTACATTATATTGGTAGAAGTGCAGGTGAATGAACCAATGATGGTGTGGCTGATCTGGTTAGGTCCTGTGATGGTGTTGCTGGTGTAGATATGTGGGCAGAGTTGGCATCGAGGTTTGTTGCATGGATTGGTTCCTGAGTTAGAGTTGCTATGGTGCAGTGTGGAAGCTCATGATCCCTAAAATCTGTTAGTCTATAAGGTGCTACAAGACTCTCTGTCACTCAGTAGTGTGGATTTTTCACACTCCCTGAGCAAGGTAGCTTTTGAATTAGATCTGGCCCTAGAAACTTGTTGAAAAATGCCTATTCTGGCAGCAGCTTGTATCTCCATCTGCCTCAAATGATCCTAAATTTGGGTCACAGTAACACCACTCTGCACTCCCACAAGGCATAACAAATTTCAAGAAAACCCATGCAAGCTTGCAGATTTTGGAGCACTTAGAATCCTTGTCCTTTGAACAGGAAGTAGAGAGGGATGATAGAGGGAAAAGCTCTCTGCATATCCATCTGTAGCATAGGAGGCTCAGAAAGGTGCGAAGTGTCTCACTCATCTCTATATGATGTTGTCAGCTGAAAGAGAACACGTCATGGTGAATACAACCTGAAACAACATCTCTAAGCCATGTGAACCTTTCTATTCATCTCAGTGGGTATTCCTAACACCCTCCTAAGTAAGTGCCTTACAGCCCATAACATGCATGAAATATACCCAATCTCAGCTCTGCACCCATAGGCCCATGACTGCTCCAGAGCCTACTTTCACTGGTGGCAAAGAGTGGGCCTCAGACCTTCCCAAAAGGGCAAGAGCCCAAGAACTCTGTTCCCATGAGTGGGCTATGGAAGGTCCAAGCCCTGTAGATGAGCAATGCTCCCCTGCTGCTGGCACACACAGGGGAGGCAGCAAGAGGGCCTCAGCCCCTCAGAGGGGCAAGCCTCCCATTGCAGTTCATATGAGTAAAAAAGGAAGGGAGGCTGAGTCCCCTCTAGAGTGGCAAATGAGCTGCCCAGATCTCCGCACACATACAGAAAGGGAGCATGCGGGGCTGATAGGTGTCCTTGAACCTACTTTCCCTCACTTTCCACTCAGTCCCATGTTTCTTTTTTCCCAGTGTCTCATCTCTCCTCTCCCCTTAACTCCATGCCTCCCCCTAACCTGAGCCCCCAATGCGTCTACTCTCTCAATACTCATCCCCATTTACCCCCCTTCTCACAACCCTCTCTCTCTCTCACTGGAGCCCCTAAACCTCTAGTCCCCCACTCCTCTGCCCTCTCATACTGATTCCCCACCAAGGAAGCACTTACATATCTATTTTTTTCCACTGAAATACTTTACATTTCTCCCACCTCCACCAAATCAAATTGCCACTCACGACTCACAAACTGTAGCAACTTCCAGTCACCGAGTCCAAAACTCCTTTTATCTTGGGGGGGGGGGGGGGGGGAGGATACGATTAATCTCTACTAATTGATAGCTGAGTTCACAGCCATCAATCTCAACCAGTTCTATGATTCATCCAGTAATTAGTATCTCTCAGTTCAACAGGAAAAGGCAGCTATAGGAAACTGTTTCTTGACAGAGCGGGGCATGTAAGTTGGGAACCCCTTGGTCAAATGTCCCCATATTTGGATCATTAATGCCACCATGTGCCCCCCATAAGACTCACCAAAATTTCAAAGTATTCCGGATAACCATTTCAATTTTAGTGGCTGCTGTGCCACTATAATTTTCATGTAGGTAGGTGCTGTAAAATGTCTGCAACAAGTTTCAGATGACTATATTACCCATTCCCCCAGTTGTAGAGTCTCTCTAGAACTGTGGTCACAGTCTTATCATCCATCAGTGAAGACAAAAGTAGCACTCCATAAAAGGAGAGTCAAACGATGCATGAGCACATTCAATGATTTTGGGGTTTACCGACATCAAGAACTCGAGTTTACTGTAAACTCTTCAGGGTAGTTGCACTCTTACTGTGTTTGAGGGTAGCATCTTAAAATGGGCATAATATGGGATGTAAATTCCTGTTTCACTTCTAAAAGTAGTTGTCCCTTTGGAGTAAAATGTCAATGTTAGTTTTTATGTCCTTTGACTTTTCTATGCAATTTTCATTTGGTTTCCTCTCTAAGTTTTTAAAATGAAATCTTTGAAATTGGGCTCTCACTGAAATTTTTCCTTGACAGTCCAAACTATCATTGTTGGTAGAGATTTCAAAATATAGTATATAGCTACACAAAATTTGGTAAAGATGTGTATCCGGAGTAGAGCTACTGTGACTTTTTTGGGGGAAGAGAGGATTTGTTTTAGGGTCATTTTCAGCAGTCAATTGTTGTAGCTGAAAGTATGTACCAATGACAGTGAACAGAAACTATATGTTCTGTTTATGTGAAGCTGTGTGTACACTTTGTTCTGGTATTTAAATTTTATGTATAATTTGATGTATTTGCTGCTGCTGTTGCATAAGAATTCACGTGCTGTTTATGGGCAGCAGATGACAAAGTTTTGTGTCTAAGTTCTGTGTACAACAGAGGAAGCTTTTATATATAGCTTCTGACACAAATGTTCATGTGCAGCAACTACCCGTGTACAAACTCTTCTCTTTCAGCTGCTGCATTTACAGCTACCTGACAGATCAGCCCTCTCCACCTTTGCTCAGTGTCAAGCCACCACTTAAGAATTTTTTTTTTAATGCAGGAAATTACAACGAACAAAAATTCACAGTGAAGCCATTAGGTTTGCTACACACACAATATAGCTAATGCAAACCACAAAAGCAAGGAAAAGTTAGGTCACATGTGACGGGCTCCCCCATGGTGTGCTACCTGGAACTGGGGTACCACTGAGCACTCTGACCTAGTAGGCTGGGCTCCCTCTTTCACTGTGCTGCTGTGGCAAATGCTCTTGGTCTTATATTTCCACCAACATACACACAGGTAGGGACACACCTAGCTGTAGTTACATGCAGACTCTCTGATCAGCTACTTCGTACATTAGAGAGGCTACAGCCAAAACCACCATCAGCTTCTCAGCCTGGAACCCCCTCTGGAGTATAAACCCAGAATTATATCGTCCTGTGCTGCGCAGGGAACTGTACAACATAAGCTCATAGAGTTTGCCTCCCCACAACACTGTGGAGAGGAACACGCAAAAGCCTTCGCCCCCTGAGCTATGTCGCATGTATTTCACTCAAAGTCACTCAAAGAAGACTACCTAGTAAATAAAACAAAATACAAATTAAGTTTAAGACACTAGAAAGATAGGATATGAGTAAGAATTCTCACCCTGATGGATCATACGAGCAGGCTGCAGATTCTTAAGGGACAATCTGTACTTTCTTTACAGCTTGGAATCCCCACATCTTTGACACACAGGCTAGAAATTCCTTTAGCCTGGGTTCAGCACTTCCCCAGTTCAATCTTTGTTCCTCATGTGTTTCCAGGAGTCTTCTTATGGGGGTGGGTGGGTGAAGAATGACAGATGAAGTCATTTCCCACCTTATATAGCTTTAGCATATGGCATGAAACCTTTGTTTCACAACTTGGTTCCCAGATTGGTTTGTGGAAAAATACTGACATCCCAAGAATGGAGTCCAAAGACAATGGACCGTGGAATAGCTTAACCTTCCTGTGGGCATTTTGGCCAGCCTGTTAGCAATGGCTGCTATTACACAGTCCATTGTCTTTGCTGATGGGCCATCAGTCCTGTCTGGCTTCTTCACTATTGTACCTGAAAGGCTGGCTGTGGGTGTTTTCCAGAGTAAGCCCATCTGAAACACAGACCCTTAGTCAATATTCATAACTTCAGATACAAAAATGATACATGTATATAAACATGGTACAAAATATATCATAATTATGCCATAATTATATCATAATAATGTCACTGTGAAGACTATTGGGTCCAATGTCAAACCAAACAGTAAACTGCCTCGTTTCCTCTACCCACTGGCACACACACCTTACCTTTACCACAACTACCATATACTGCATACCATACATCACAATCTTAACTTGCTATGGATGCCAACCTTCCATTACCCCCTTTTAGCAAACTATTCCCCTCCCCCCAGCACAAACACATTAGATCCTAAACATCCACAAAAAATGGTGTTAGGTTTGGATACTTTAGTAAAGAGTATATGGAAAAGGGAAGCTAGAGGGAAGGGCAGAGTTACAGTTACAGCACATGCAATGTACAGTAGTTGTGATGATAGTAAGGAATGTCTGTGGCTGAACGATAGGGTATATATTTTTAGGTGATTTCATTTTTCATTTCCTTCCATTCTGGATTTGAGTCAGCTATGTTATGTGTGTAACAAACCTAACTACTTCACAGTGAAGATTTTTGTATATTAATATTAAATAGTAATAAGATTATGTAATTAAAAAGCTAATTAAGAGTGTTTTACCATAATTCTGAGCAACTGGAATGGTAAAAATAGATGTAAAGACTTGTTTCCATTTCCATTTTTTTAAAATCCCTATTAATTACCACAATGAGTGTCCCTCAGGTGTACATAATCATTTTATAATAGTGTAATTAAGTCCCTTAGCCCATGCTTTGGGACTTTTATGGAATAAATAAAGCACCACAATCAGTACTGTGTATAATTTATTGCTTAGAAAGAAAAAATATTTTGCAGTCAACATACCATAATTTAACAGACATGGCTTTAAAAAACCAAAATCTCAGGCAATGATTTTAAGCCCCATCTTTACTGTCCTCCCACCTTCTGATTCTTGTCTTCAGTGATAACCCTACCACATACAAAGGTGATTCCATTAGCACATATGTGAAATCCAGTTCTAGATATTGGCGGGGGCATCAATACATATTGAAATTATGTGGCTTGATAGATTGTAAGCAGGGTAGGCCAGTAGCGGCCTAAACCATGAACATGGATCAATAGAATGCAGGGAGACAAAGAAAAGCAGCAGATGGCAAGAGCATGTGTGTGTGCAGTGGAGTGGTAAGAGAGAATATGAAATCCCCATTGTTCTAGGTATGCAGGATGGGGAGAAGACATGAACCTGGAAGGATTCAGAGGAGACAGAGCAAGCAAAGGCATTATTTTACTGTGTGTACATGTGTTTTTCCCCTCTTGAACATCATCCCAAAAGCCTGAAAACCATAACTCCTGTCTTTACCAGGTCCTTGGTCAGACTAAGGAGGGACACTACCATTTGGAACAGAGGATAAACTCTACAGGTTTTGATAAACGTGTAGAAGATGCTCAATTTAGCATTCTTCAGAGGTGATTTTTCTACCATTTGTAACTGAATTCCCCCCTCCAAATTAGTTATCAGACTTAACACATGAGAACTAATTATAACCCAAATGTATATGGGGGTTCAGTCATTTAAAAAACGTTATTGTTGAGCAAGATGATTGTAAACTGCTGAAAAAATTTATTTCTTAGCTCTCCCATAAGTCAATATTGGCAAACTGATTATTTTCAAACTAAAAAACCAAAATACATATTTTCATACAAGGTGAAACAGTATTATAATTTAACAGAAGTATCTAAAGTGCCTCAGTAAACTTTTATTTCCTTTTTAAAACCAGTAACGTAAAAACAAAAAAATTGATACAAAAAATTTTCAAATCATTTGTAAGACCCTCATACAGTTGCATTTAACAGAAATGTATTTGTATATTTGAAAACTGAATACTCCTATACCTCTCCAGATTCCTGAGTAACATCTCTTCTAACCAGTAGGTGGAGGTAGACACACATTAATGAATGAATTGCAAGTTTTGTCACCTTCATCCGACCCTGAACTTTCCCACTTTGAAAAAGTATTTCCCAGAATTAGGTAACAGCATTTTACAAACTTACCTTCATTATGTTAGCAAAACTTTCCCTCACATGTCAAGAGAGGGCAGAAAAAGAAGGGTCTCAGCAGTTACTGAAAGTTTGCAGGAATTCATTTTAGGTAAGTACATATTAGTTTATGCTTCATTTCTTTGCTTTTTGGGATTCTATATACATTAGTGACATTACACATTTAAATTAATAGTCTAATATGTGATGACAAACCAAAAAAAACAATTACTTTAATAATGGTGAAATCTGTGTGATGCTAATATCATGCCTTTATTACGCGTTTTGTTTTCTAGGGTCATTTGCAAGTTGGAGGCTAAGACCAGTCTTCTCTGCCCATTTAACTCTACATTGAGAATACAAAGAAAAGTAAAGCTACATTTTCATGTACAGTAACTCCTTGTTTAACATAGTTATGTTCTTGAAAAATGCAACTTTAAGCGAAACTATGTTAAGCAAATCCAATTTCCACATAAGAATTAATGCAATAAGGGGGGCTTAGGTGGCAGGGAAAATTTTTTTTACCAAACAAAAGTCATTATATACATATACAGTATAAGTGTGAAGTCCTGAAAGCGTTTGAGCACAACTAATTCAAAGTCTCTGAAAAAAATTAGAAAATTTGCTGTATATAGTGACATGGATTATAGTCATTATTTTGATAAGAAATGGCCAATATTTTTAAACTGGAGCACCAAAATTAAAGTCAAACTCCTAAATTCATACCCTGATACCTAAACACATGGCCTAATTTTTCGAGCCCATCTACTTGTGAAGTCAATGGGAGCTACAGGTTGTAGCAGGGTGCTGTTGTAGAGGCACCTAATTAGCCCCTGCTCAGCCAGCCCCAATCAGGAGAGATAGATTGGGGCTGCGGAGAGCCCGATGCCTGGCCTGTGGATTGGCTACACTTGCTGGCTTACGGCAGCAGTTCTCAAAGTGGGGATTGCGACCCCTCGGGGGTCGCCTGGTGCCTCCCGAGGGGTCGCAAGCCCCTGCGGCTGCTGAATTGATTATTTCTGTATTCAGCGGCTTTTCGGCGGACATACCGAGCTCACAGTTGGGAGCGCTTGTTATGTCTCTTTAAAAGCCACGGAATGCGAAAATAATCAATTCGACGGCTTTTCGGCGGACACACAAGGGTCACACCGAGAAGCCGCAGCTAAAAAATGGGTCACGGTTCTCACAAGTTTGAGAACCGCTGGCTTAAGGGCTGGAAGGAGCCAGAAGGTGGGGGGAATGGCTAGGGTAAGGTCAGTCTCTTGGCTGAGGGCTGCTGTGGTTGCAAAAGGAGCCAAGTAAGCTGACATGTCTGTATATAGCTTAACACTGGTGGGGGGCACTGCTTCTGTAATAAAGACACAGGTGGTGCACAGTTGAAGCCTCTCAGAGCTTTATTTGGGCAGCCAGTGGGCTGCAGGAAGAGGGGCAGCCAGCAGACCCTGTTACAAGGTACTCAGTGTTTTAGAAAATTAGGCCACTTATATACAGGTGCCATCTATGCACTGAAGAGACAAACCTTAGATGTCTAGGTTTGAAAAATGTTGTCCAATTGCTTTTTTCCAGGTACAATTGAAAAAAAAACAAAACGTAGAAACAGCCTGCTGTAAAGTGAATTTGGATCAATTTTTGGATGATCATTTAACAGAATAATTTTATTGCATACCACTCAAGAAAGCATTGCAAACAAACATAATTAACTTTTATACTTACAACATGCTGCTTTTAAAAGAAAATGTCACCAAAAACTGAAGCACTTTAAATGTACTCACTAAGAATTGAGAAACCTCAATTTAAATCTACAACCAAAATTAAAAATCAGAATGATTTAGATTATAATGTTTTATGCTTAACATATGTCATTACTAGAGCTGAGCAAGTAATACATTTTTCAGTTTGCAGGCCAAATCAAACCAATTTAAAAAATGGTTTTGTTTCACCTGAACAATTTTTTCTTTTTGTTGAGTCGTTTAATTTCCAGTTGTTTTACTCTATTTATTTTTTTAAATAAATTCAGCTAAACTTCAAAAAATGTTTCAAAATGAAAAGCAGAAACATTTTGTTTTGTAAATGTTGAAAAGATGTTTTGACTTTTAAAAAATTATTATTTTTTTTAAAGCCAAAACTATTTATTGAATTCTACATGAATTCACAAATAATTTTGGTTGCCCTGTAACTGCAATTTCGGCAAAGAAACTATTCACTTGAAATATGTTGCCCAACTCTAGTTATTACTCAAATACCCATGATAAAAAGCAAAAACGAAACTTACAATTCGAAAACCATATAAAGCATTCCATCTGAACTGTATGTCTCCAATAATTCAACAATATGAGGATGCTTCAGCATGTGACAGATACTGGCTTCCCTCTTCAGATCTGTGGAAGATAATGAAAAGTGTTATATTAGCTGCTTTGATCACAAACTGATAGCACACAACCAAGAAGTTTAAGATCAATTAGTAAAGAAAAAAAGACATTTTTTGAGAAGGTTGACATCTGACATTATTTCCAAAATAGTCATTAGTTTTGTAACCGAAACTGGCAAAAGATCAATGAGTCACTTTCTCCTCTCTGAAAGTGTGTTTTTCTGGAAAGAGGTAATAATTTTTCTGAAACATTAGTAAAGGCACGAAATTGGATCTGTTAGTTGGAAAACACAACAGCAGCAAAAAGTAAATCATTCCTAAATTCTTATGTGAGGTTATTTCCTTTTCTGAAGTATAGAATTAACTGATTATTTAAAAAAGCTACACATCATATTTTGAAAAATTGATTTGCTTTACTACATACTAAGGCCTCGTCTACACTAGGGGTGGGGAAGTTTCTATCTAACTTATGCAACTTCAGCTACGTGAATAACGTAGATGAAGTCGATCTACTTACCGCAGCATCTTCCCTGTGATAAGTTGACTGCTGCCGTTCCCCCATCGACTCCGCCTCTGCCTCTCATGGTGGTAGAGTACAGGAATCGACAGGAGAGTGCTCGGAGGTCAATTTATCACATCTAGACAAGACGCGATAAATCGACACCCGCTGGACTGACTGCTGTCTGCCAATCTGGCAGGTAGTGTAGACATACCTTAAGGGTATGTCCATGCTACCCGCTGGACATCTTGTCTAGATGCGATAAATCGATCCCCGACCGTGTGCCCTGTCAATTCCAGAATTCCATCTCCACAAGAGGAGGAAGCGGAGTCGACGAGGGGAGCGGCAGCAGTCCACTCATCGCCATGAGGATGGCCAAGTAAGTTGACCTAAGATACTTTGACTTCAGCTATGCTATTCGCATAGCTGAAGTTGCATATCTTAGGTCAACCCCTATATCCAGTGTAGACCAGCCCTAAGATTCATTAGTTTTGTAATACCAAGCTACGCATGTGTAACCCATGCTACTGTCACTGTTCCTTTAAATGGTAGTAGTCAGGTTTATTGCCAGAAGACTACAGCAGCTATCCATTGACTTCAGCCAGTTTGGGCTAGCAAGGGGGTGGGAGTGCAAGGCGTGGGGAAGGTAGATAGTCAAACCCTTGGAGCATGTTCAGTAAGATATTTCCAAGGGTGGCGGCTAATTCCACTCCCAAGTTTATTTAAAAAAAAAAGTGGGGGGGACATCAAACTTTGATTAGTTCAGATCTGGCTCTGTTTCTCTAGGTCAGATTGAAGGGGAAAGGAGAACACTGCCCTGCGGGCTGATGCTCACAGGCCTGCTTTCACTAATTGCAGCAAGAAGATATTTCTCCTTCTGGCTACCAGCCTATTCAAAGAACTGGGCGTTTGGTCCTTTTTCAGCTCAGGACAGTGTGGTGACATAAATGGCAAATCAGTGGTACATGTGTTAAATGCATAGGATTTGTGGCCTATGTACCTTTTGGTACTGAAGAAATCTGTAGGTTTGATACTATTATTTTTCTTTGCATATTATTTGCTGTATTGCTGTAATAAGATCACGTTTAGATTTATGAGGAGCCTGTTTATAAGATGACATTTTGAGAGTTAGCAGTCTCTTTTTCTTTTCTTTTCTTTTTTTTTTTTTTTAAAAGTCTGTGAAGCTTTACCACATTGTTGTTTTTATTCCAAATTGGGGCAACTCAGGGTACAGGCATCCATGCTGGTCCAACTTTGCATATTTTTCTTATGTATTATCATCCACAGGTGGTTGCTCTGCTGTCAAAACAGACAGACTGCCTATTCCTGCAGTAAAATGGAATTACAGTGGGTACTTATGTAGTCAAAATAGTATAGCAGAGGCCATTCAAAATCAATCTCGCCAATCATTAGCACAGACTGAAGTGTTCTCCTACTGGTTTTTGAATGTTATGATTCCTGATGTCAGATTTGTGTCCATTTATTCTTTTGTGTAGAGATTGTCCGGTTTAGCCAATATACATAGCAAAGGGGCATTGCTGGCATATGATGGCATATATCACACTGCTAGATATGAAGGTGAACGAGCCCCTGACGGCGTGGCTGATGTGATTAGGTCCTATGATGGTGTCACTTGAATAGATATGTGGACAGAGTTGGCACAGGGCTTTGTTGCCAGGATAGGTTCCTGGGTTGGTGTTTCTGTTGTGTGGTTGCTGTTGGATAAATGGACACAAATCTGACATCAGGAATCATAACATACAAAAACCAGTAGGAGAATACTTCACTCTCTCTGGCCACTCAGTAACTGACCTCAAAGTGGCAATTCTTCAACAAAAAAATTTCAAAAACGGACTCCAATGAGAAACTGCTGAACTGGAATTAATTTGCAAACTGGATACCATCAAATTAGGCTTGAATAAAGACTGGGAGTGGGTGGGTCATTATACACCGAAATCTATTTCCCCATGTTAATTTTCCTCTACTCTTACTCATCTTCTTGTCAACTGATGGCCCATCCTGATTATCACTACAAAAAGTTTTTTTTCCTCCTGCTGATAATAGCTCACCTTAAGTAATTAGCCTCCTAGAGTTGGTATGGCAACCCCCATCTTTTCATGTTCTCTGTATTTATATATATTTTTCTTGCCCCTGAATAGGGTATTAACTGCCCCACTAGTATCCTGGAGGAGGGGGAGTGGAGAGGGAGGGACCCGGGCCCATCCTCTACTCCAGGTCCCAGCCCAGGGGCCCTGAGGAGAGCGGTAAACCACCTGAATTAGCTATTCCTTCCCCTGGGCTACTTCCCTCTTCTACCCTTCAGTTTGTGGGGCTTCCTGACCGCTCTCTACACAGGTCAGGTGTCTCTTTACCTAGGGTCTGGGTGGTTTTGGTTCCAAACTCTCCTACAACTGCTCCAACTCCTCCAAACTGCTCCAACTCCTATCCTCCTCCCCTGTCTGCCTGAAGCAGGGGGTTTTATTAGGTTCTTAGCAGGGCCTTAATTGATTGCAGGTGTTCCAATCAACCTGCAACCTTCCCTAGGCCACAGGGAGCCATGCCTCAATTAGCTCTGAGCTTACATATCTCCTCTCAAACACTCTACCGCAGCTCCCTGACCCTCCTCTATCACAATATATATAATCTTCCTACTATATGTTCCACTCTATACATCTGATGAAGTGGGTTTTAGCCCATTAAAGCTTATACCCAAATAAATTTGTTAGTCTTGTGACAAAGCTCCAAGTCTGTTCTTGTGGGTCCTGCGCTTCCTGGCAGATTTAGGGGCCTCAGAAACTCATCTAGGCCCCAGAGTGACCTCCCTTTCTCAGTATAATTGGCAAGAGTCACCGCCTAGTAAGTTACCTTCATCACAGGCCAGTATGGAAGATGGAAAAGGGGGGAGCCCGGGCCCGCCCTCTACTCCGGACTCCAGCCCAGGGACCCTAATAGTATCAGCTAAGATGGCTGACCTTTTAGGCACAAAACACAATACAATTCCCTGGGCTACTTCCCCACAGCAGTCCCCGCTTCTTCAAACTCCACTTCACCCTTACCTCAAGGCCTCCTTCCTTCAGTATGATATGTTGTCCACCACTCAGTCTCACCAACAGCATAACTTCCTTCCACAGCTCCTGACACCCACACCCACCTGACTAACTGGGAGGTTTTTATCTGGTTTCAGCGAGTCCTTGATTGGCTACAGGTGTCCCAATTAGGCTAGCTGTTTCTACTCCTTTCTAGAAGGTTCTTAATTGGCCCCAGGTGTCTTGATTGGCCTGGAGTAGCCTTTGTTTGGCTATCCAGGGAACAGGGACCTGCACATCCTCAGACTAATATACCTGCCTTCCAGCACTCTCCTATATCCTTCTGGTCTGACTCCGTCACAGTCTGTATACACAAAAAGAACAAGGAGTTCAGCCTGGCGGGCTGGGCCTATTTGTTTACCTGCCACGTCCACATATTCAGCTGATCACAGCTCCCACTAGCTGCGGTTCGCCGCTCCAGGCCATTGGGGGCTGCAGGAAGTGGCACAGGGCAAGGGATATGCTGACGGCTGTTTCCCACAGCCTCCATTGGCCTGGAAGAGCAAACTGTGGCCAGTGGAAGCTGCGATCAGCCAAACAAGCAGACACAGTAAATGAACTGTCCCGGCCCACCAGGGCCTGGGTGTGTTGGTTTTTTTTTTTTTCAGAGAGTGGAGCATGGAGCCTTTTTTTTTCTTTACTATACCTGCAACAATTGAGGGGCAGGAAAGTAAGTGGTTTAGATAAGATGACAGCACAACTGGAAGTGGTTTTACACAGCAGATGATCTGACAGCGCACAGACTGAAGCATATCAAAGATCAAGAAATTACAGATATAAAAACAAAAAACACAGATCTAAAAGCTTCTACTTGACCAACGAACACACACAAGCTGGTAGGAAGACTTCAATGGCAGATAGCTGAGTTGCAGATCACAGTATTTATCAGTGATGTAACTATAAGCTCACAATTTCAGATGAAGTAATAGATAATTCCCTTCTGAGAATAAAAATATCGACAAATTTTAAGAGTGCTAGCCTTTTCACTATTAACACAGAATTAGCAATCGGGAAAACCCCCATACTTGTATCTCTTTTCCTACCTTTAACTTGAATGAATTAAGCCAGAAGAGGAATAAACATATTCAAGTCCCTCTTCTCAGCAAAAAGTTCTGCGTTTTTCTTATCAGAGCAGTTCTTAAATTTTCAATATATAATTGAGATTAAAAAAAGTGCTTTGAAACATTTGTTTTTCTTAAAAACCCAGTGTCCACATGACTCATATATACTTTAAAAAACCTGCCAGAACTAGAGCAAGCATCTTAAAAAGAGATGGTAGAGACTGGAAGCCGCTTCCAAATCCCAGAAAACTACAATGTATTTTATTCATTTAAAATAAAGTAGAAAAACTTGTTCACCATTTTATAAAGTGGACTTTAAGTAGAAGTCATATACTTCATGAAATCTTAAAACAAATCGAACATTATTTCAATTACATTTTTATAAACAGAATACACAAACAACTTTTACAGGTTTCTTGGATATTTGATCATACCTGTGAACATGTTAATTTACTGAATTCAATATAGTAACAAATACATTCTATAAAATATTTTTTGCTAGAATTAATCACAGCATGTTATTAAGTTTATGTAAATCTGAAAAAACCCCATACATTATACCTACAGCTTTCGCTTTGCGGGTGCAACATAAATCATGTTATTCAGGGAATATATCACTGAACACAGTGTTTTTTTTTTTTTTTAAAAAAAAAATCCAGAGAATTAAATATACTCTTATCTCTAGCCACTTTTCTACATTCTCATAGGTCCAGATAACTTAGAATAGACTCATGGCATAAAAACAGAACATTTATTCTACCTCTCTAAATAATTAACATATGCTAAGACCATCCACTTACTAGGTCACCAAGATTTCGTAGAAGAACATTCTCTCTCTGCACTCCCCATAAGTCATTCAAACCTATGACTTTTCACCAAAAAATTGTTATAGGATGAAGTAACTCCTCACTTGACATTGTCCCGGTTAACATTATTTCATTGTCACACTGCTGATCAGTTAGAGAACATGCTTGTTTAAAGTTGCGTAATGCTCCATTATAATGTTGTTTGGCAGCTGCCTACTTTATCCCCTGCTTTTAAAAAGAGCAGCCCACTAGAGCTAGCTGGTGGGGGCTTGGAACCACGGTGGACCGGCAGCCCCCCTATCAGCTGCCCTAAGTTCCCTGTGTGGCATCCACCCAACAGGCTATCAATTGCTGGGCAAATCAGCTGTCTCTCCCCCTCTGCTGTGTGCTACTCCTGCCCTCTGTCTCCTGCTTGCTGTGCAGGACAAGGGAGGGGCGAAGGGAGACACGACAGGGCTCAGGACAGAGGGAGCTTGCTCGGACCAGCTGCTGTCTTAAGTCTGGCAAAAAAAATTTCCCTGGAACCTAACTGCCCCCCCTTTACATCAATTTTTATGAGGAAATTGGATTCTCTTAACATCGTTTCTCTCAAAGCAGCATTTTTTTAGGAACATAACCTCAAAGTTAAGCAAGGAGTTACTGTATTAAATGCACTACAGGGCTATAATTTCACCAGACGTGGTTGTGATTTCAAACTATGGATTTGCCTAATCAAGAAAAATAGAACTCACAGGTGGGACTACTGTACCCTAATCCTGCAAAGCCCTTAAATATGTGCCTAACTTTGAGCATGTGAATGGCCCTGTTTAAGTCAACAGAACTAACATGCTCAAAGTTAGTCATCTGTGTAAATATTTTGCTGGATTGGAGCCATAGTTCCAAAATTTTAAAGTGTCTTCCTTTAAAAAAAAATTAAAGATGGTAGAATAAAGGCCCCGGAGAAGGAACTTTACTGTTTATCCACAGAACAGAAACAGCACAGATAACAGATTAACAGTGTACACTACCATAGCAAAAAGCTAATATATTCCAGAAAGAGGGCCACAAGAGTATCATCACTAATTTTAACTTGGATTAAAATAATTTTATTAGATCTCATAGACTCAAAGGTTAGAAGGTACCATTATGATCATCTAGTCTGACCTCCTGCACAATGCAGGTCACAGAATTTTACCCACCCATTCCTGCAATAGACCTCTCACCTATATCTGATTTTGAAGTCCTCTTTGCTACTGTAGGTTTAAGTCAAATTGGTTCAGCTACTCAGGTCAAGATGACTGACTACTGAGGACTGAATTCTGCAGTCCCTATTCTGGGAAAACTATTGCTGTTTTGTAAAAGGTTTGAAAGATTTGGCCCTAAACAGTGAAATTTACATAAATTAAATTTCCCATAGCAGAAATCATCAGCAAAGCTGTTAAATTTCACTTGAACCTGTATTTAATTACAAGTACTTCTCACTTCATTATTTTAATCATTTTCTTTACTTCGGAATTTTTTGTTTTCTGTAGCATCACTTCTGTCTCAACATAACCAAGGAAAAATGTAGTTTTTAGTCTTAGCCCTAAACCCTAAGACCCTAAACTTGACAGGAAAAAACCTGGAAGCTGAAAAAGTAACTGAAATGCAAAATTTCTCAGACAGAACTGAAGTAGCACTTCAGCATGATTTGCCTTACCTGTAAAGTTCATTTCTGCAACAGCCTCACCTGTCTGGAACTAGTGGTCTACTCCTTACTCCACTCTGCATGCAAGTAGATGAACTGTTCCATCAAGATCAGCATCATACCGCCTCAAACTCCCTAGGTGATACCTTAACAATTCACTATACCCACAAAACTTGTAATAGGTATATATAAATAACTGAAATTGTTCCGACTGTTGTCTCTCCAGACAGGTAAAGCTTCTCACAGATATAAAGTACTCTTTCTGATCAAAGCTCCCCTAGTCTGAAACTTGTGTGCTCTGCAAGGCTAACAGCAAATCCTGAGTGGGTCCATGACAACTGGCTGGAATTAATTCATTTTGCCTGGACTACTGAACCCAGGACAGTCTATCCACAGACAGCATCTGAAGAAGTGCTGTCACCTGTTTTGTAGTGCTTTGAAGAGTTTGTATGGAGAGTTAAGTGGGTGTTCAAAGGACAGATGCTGATTCCTTTTCTACCAAGGAATCGCGTAGCAGACCGAGATCTGAATCCTGAAGAACAGTCAACTTGGTCCAAGTTGTATACTTCAGTAATACAGGCCTGATTCCAGTGCCAGAACACAACCAAAAGCCTACTTTTCCTGGAGTATACCACTTTGGCCTGCAAAACAGCTGAAAGCAAGCTGTAGGAATCCAGGACTCAAAAAAGTCAAAATTTTAAATTTTGTTTCTGCTTTTGCATATTTTTGTTTTGCAATTACCACAAGAAAAGTAAACACAAAGGCGTACACTTTTTTAAAAAACTTCACATTATAAGATGATGTTTGAAAAGTAGATATGCATGTCTTGATTTAGGTCTTTGTCACTTCAGTAACAAAACTGCTGCAATTTATACTTTATTAGGAGTTTCAAGATTCCATGTTGTGAACAAACATTGCTTTAACTAGATAAGTATTATTTTAGCTTATCTAGACCAGGGTTTCTCAAACTTCATTGCAACGCAACCTCCATCTAACAAAAATTACTACAGGACCCCAGGAAGAGAGACCAAAGTCTTAGCTCTCTCACCGTGGGTGGTGGGGCTTTGACTTTGGCTTCAGCTCCAGGCCCCAGCAAATTTAACAACAGCCCAGGCGACCCCATTAAAACAGGGCTGGCACCCACTTTAGGTTTGAGAATTGCTGATTTAGGCAATATTGTTGGACTGTACTGTTAAAGTAACTCAAACTCTCACTGTTTTAACAAGCCCATTTTTCTTTTTGACTCCTTTACTAGCAATATTCTCATACCCTTGAAATTAACACTTCTTTCTATAATGGTTTTGTCCTCTTCTGTCTTGCAAAAATACTGTTTTAGTAATACAAACACTAATATAGCTCGACCTTGTTTATTTCATTGACATCAGTGTCAGAGCAGCCGTAGAAATAGTGTTTAGCGTTGTCTACATTGGTTGGTTGCTTGCCTGGATAATAACTTTAGAATGTTATAATTCTGCATAAGCAGTGGTGTATTTTTCTGGGTGCATGTGCACAAGACAGACAGACAAGAATGAGATTTAATACCTCCCCACCAGAGACAGTGCAATCCACTTAATAGGGATGTCTCCCATAAAAGCAACTTAAATTCTATGAATCTTGGGTGACCTGAAAAGAACTGGTTTTTGTTTAATCATTCATGTACTTTTTGTGTTCTTGTGATTTTTAAGGCAGGCTAGAGGGGTCAATTACCCTATTAGGTGACAACCAGGAGAGGAATTAAGACCAGGAGAGAAGCCATCATTAAAAGCAGCTCACTTGTGCAGGAAAAGGGGCCTATATAAACCAGGAGGTTGACAACAGAGGAGGCAGCTGGGAAAGGCTGCAGTCACTCCCCCTGGGAAGAGGGAAGAGTGTTTGGAGACTGCAGCTGCTCCCTCACAGGAAGGAGTGGTGAAGCTGGCAAACCCAAAGATGGAAGGGAGAGACAGATGGTTAGGACAGGGCTCAGGGAAACGCAGCAAGGTACAGTGCAGAACAGACCTTGGACTGCTGACTAGAGGGTCCACATGCTAGAACCTAGCATAGAGGGTATACCTGGGTTCCCCAACCAGCCAGGGGAAAAGTGGCATTGGTAGGGCAAAGAGTAAGAAGACTGCCTGAGCCAGTTTCTAACAAAAGACTTTCCTATCCCCGGAAAGGGGAACCACAATAGTGACCTAGATGGAGGGCTGAGACACGAGGAGGCTGCAGTAGCCCTTGGGGTGAGAGAGGGGCTTCAGACAAAGAGGCAAAGGGACAGTGTGCAACTGCAGAAATGGGTGCCATACCTGCAGAAAATAGAGCATCACATCACAGGGAGTGGGAGGGGATTTGCTTCACTGAGATTTGCTTCCCAGGCTAGTCTGACAAACGTCATTTTGTGCATTCTTAGAGCAGTGCACAAGGCCCCCACTTAGCCCTGGTCTACACTACGGCGAGGATCAATCTAAGATACGCAACTTCAGCTACACTATTCTCTTGGCTGAAGTCAATGTACTTAGATCGACTTACTGTGGCATCTTTATGGCGGTGAGTCGACTGCTGCCGCTCCCCATCACATCTATCTGCACCTCTTCCGGTGGTGGAGTACAGGAGTCGAAGGATGCCCTGCTGGAGCATAGACCTGTCCTTAGGAATCCAAATGTAAGGTGGTGATTGGGGAGTGTAGGGAGGGGAAGTCTATGCACAAAAGAGACTGTGCACCTGCATTCTGAACTTCACTGATGGGTATATTTTATTAAAAGTAAACCAAGAAGCAGCTAATAATTCACACCTTCAGCACTAAAATAATTACTGCTTTGTAAAACCACAATGTTGAAAGGGAAATATAATTAGCTGACTTTTTGTTTTAAAAAGGATCTTAATCTCCTCTCCCCGAGAGCTAAAAAAGAGATGTGCTTCTCTGCGCTAACCACCACTGTGTTAGAGGATGTCATTTTAACATAATCAGATCCCCTTTACCAGGTGAAAATGAGGTTTACTCTTGCAGTGTAGACATGATCCACATCTCTATCATAGTTCCGAACTATTCTACAGGCTTGCTGAAGTTCAGAGCTACAACATGGTTCTCTCCCTGTCTATACTGCACAACCAACACTAAATTTTAACATATCAGAGGACTACCATGCTGTAACTGGGCTTCCCAACATGAAGATAACTACAATATAGATGGGACTGTAAATCACCACATTTATCAGCTACTCACCATTCTTTAGCAGAAAAAGTTTTATCTTGAAATATAGTTTGTTATTGCATTGTGTCTTCTGCTTTCTTCAAGCCAAGTCAGGAAAACAGTAACAATATCAGAATCTACTTAAAAACTTTCATTTTACCACAAAAAATTCCATTCAAGTGGCACTTAGGCTATCATACGACATCATAGGAATAAAAAAGCATGACATTGCAAAAACTCATTTTTCAATAAATACAATACCCTAATTAGATTATGGCCATAAGCAAGAAAGAGAGGAGTATTTTTCCGAAACAATTCATTTAAATGAAATCTTGCAAAAATAAATATGCCACATGTCTAAGAATCTACATTCTTGACAATTGTAGACAATTAAAATGGCCTGTCATAAATTTTTCAAAAGAGGCAGTTCACAATGAAAAAAACTGACAACCTCTACTGGTTTTGCTGCCAAATACATTTCTCCTACTGCTCGATTTCATTGCTTTTTGTAACTGCCAGCTCTCCATTAGCTTGCTATTGAGAGTACTGATAACATTCATATACTAAAAATTTCACCACAAACAGAGGTCTATTAAAATCAATGAAACCACATTAACAATTTCTAGTTTGGAAAAAGGCTTTAAGTTGCTACAGAGCCAGCAGTTAGTACAAAAAACAACAACAGTAAGAGCTTTAATCTCACATGGTTATAAAGTCAAAAGTCAGGAAATGCCAAATTTATGTTGCATACACAGCCTTACCTTTCTCCCCTTGTAAACACTGATACTCATATTACATGATGAGATACATTTCCTCCCCTCCCCCAACCAAGTAACCTTAGAGATTATAGAACCCAGCACTAACTAACTGACCCCCTGATTCAGGTCTGGTTTCTTTGGTGCAAACAATGCTTACAGAAATGAGTGTTGAAAACTAAGGCACACAGAGCTTTGATAATGAAGCAGAGCAGGCCAACTGCTTCTCCAGTGCCTTCTCTACTGAAAATCACGAGAAAAGGATCCTAAAGCAGAAGGGAAGGACCGAGGATAATAAAATACTGATAAGGACCACACATCTCCAAGGACACTAGTTATTATGTAAGCAACCTATCTTTCTTCTTTGAGTGCTGATCCTTATGTATACTGCACTATGGGTGACTAACAAGCAGTTCTAATTGAAGAAGGTGCGAGGACCAATGCAACATTGATGACCAAAGGACCGCTGAGTTAAAGGATGCATCAGTTGTGGAAGCTTGCACTAGGCTAGGGCATAATGCAGGGGTGGGCAAACCTTTTGGCCCGAGGGCCACATTGGCACTGCGAAACTGTATGGAGGGTAGCCTTGCTCCGCCCCTTTTTGAGCCCCTTCCACTTCCCGCCCCCCAACTGCCTCATGGTGGGCCGTGAACGCTCACAAAATTAACAATTCAGAGATATTCAAATAAACTATTTAATAAAAGATACATTTTACTGGAAATAAACATAAAACCTTACTTATTATTATAAATATATCATCATAACAACGTATTACAATAATTAAACCAAACTTAACCGCTTTTTTCTCCCTCTTAAATTAATGTGAACGCAGATGGTCACACTTTTTTACAATGGCATCAAAGTCTGGTGTCATTCTTGGGGAAATCCGCAATGCTGAGCTGAGATGCTGATCAGTTAACTGGGATCTGTAGGAGATTCGTTGCAATTCAGCAGGGAAAATGTTTGTTCACACACATAAGTGGAGCCAAACAAAACAAGGATTTTCTGTGCCATTTTGCAGATATGTGGGAACTTTGTTTCACTCAAGGAGGCATAAAACTCGTCCAATTTTTCTGAATTGTACTTTTCCTTCAAGGTGGAATCAATCACACTGGAGATCAATGCTCTCCCGTTATAATTCTTATGGGGCTTTCTTGTAGTTAAATGACAGTGGGCATGACACCAGCTCCAGTGTCTTCTCTATCTTCTCAAAGTCAGAGAATCGACGAGAAAATTCTCCGTTCAAGTCACTCAAAATTTTGCTGTACTTTTCTCTCTGCTCTGGTGACACTTCCAAGTATTTCAGCGTTGGAAAGTGAACACACACTTTGTCCTTCATTTGTTCTGAAAACAAGACTAACTTGGCTTTGAAGGTTGTCACACTAGAATACAATTTGTGTACAAACACATTCTTTCCTTGCAGGTTTACATTAAGTTCATTTAAATGTGCCAAGATATCCACACCAAAAGCAAGATCACACACCCAGTTTGAATTCTCTAACAGTAACATTAAAGAAGAACGAACAGTTCTTTGTGACAAACTAATGTTCTCAAATTTGTTTTGGTATTCCGGGCACAGCATGCCAGAAACATCAACCATGCATTCTTTCAAAAACTCCCTTTCAGAAAAAGGCTTATTTTGTTTAGCGATTTTAAAAGCCAAAACGTAACTTGCCTTTGTAGTGGCTTCCTGAATTGCAGACTGTCGCAAATAAATATTTTGCTGAGTTTTTAAGTTTGTGGCGAGTTGTTCAGTTTCAGGCTGATGACTTGTAGATCATTTGACCAGTTCAGATGAAAATATGAGAACACTTTAGGAATACACTTTGGGTGAGTCTTAGTACTACCATGTCCCTATGGAACAGCATATGGGGTGGGGGGGTCAGCCATAATGCGCTTGAAGCTCATTCACTTTTCTGGTAGGATTGATAGCTACCAGGAAGACTGTCTTTAGAATGAGGTGGTAAAGGGACCATTTAAGAGAGGTTAAAATGGAGGCTCCCTGGGCGTCAGGAGGACTAAACAAAGGCCCCAGGAAGTAATAGAGTTTCTGATTGCTGGATAAGTGCACTTCTCAAGTCCCTTGAGAAACTTCTATATCGTAGGATGAGATGACCAAAACTGACTGTATAGGTGGATGGCAAGCTGAGATTGCCCATAGGTGGGCCTTATTATAGCTGAACAAAACTCTGCCCTGTTTTAAGAGCAATAAAGTAGTTGAGGATTTTTGGCATTGATGACTAGACCATGCTGGGACACCCATATCGAGAACCTTTTTCATTCAGTTGAGTACATAATGCCGGTAAATATTCTCTTGGTTTGAACCAAGATTTCCCAGACTCGTAAAGAGCAGTCCTATCTGTGGTACTTAACCAGCCAACAGTCAATACATGCAGTGACTCTAGGTCTGGATGGAGTATCTGAGCTATGGTGCTGTGAGATCAGGTCCGGAGGGTCAGTGAGCTTGATAGGAGGTTGAATGGATATTTGTAACAAGTCTGTCAACCAAAACTACCAATATTTGGTAATGAGAAAGATGGTGATTCTGGATCTCCTGATTTTGGAGATTCCCCTGAGTATCAGGGTAAATGGGAGGAAGCAAGCCTCTGTTCCACTGTAGCAAGAAGGAATCTAGTAGCAATCTGGAGGTTAGCCCTCTCCTAGAGGATAAGTTCTGACATTTGGCATTTGCCTTGGGGGCAAACAAATCTATGAGGAGGGATCCCCAGTTGCAGAGCACTAATCCTATGACAGACATCTACAAGGACCATTTGTGGCTGGTTACTGACTGCCTGCTCAGGAAATCCACTGGATTGCTGCTGACTCCCACAAGTGAATAGTTATTGGGTCACTGCATTCAGTTGGCATCATGATCAGAAGTTGACGGCTGACAAACAAATGAGGAACCCTCATATTTATGTAGTTATGTTGCCTGAAGATTCTCATTACTGAGTTCTAGAGAACAGACAGTAATGCCACATAGGCAAGTCTAATAGCTCTGAGCTCAAGGACATCATCATCATGCCATCTAGACACCATGTCCCTTGAAACTGCAGGTGGCCCAAATGGGTCCCTTAGTCTGTCCCTGGTGCAGTCCAGGACAAAATCTTCAACAGGGAAAGGCCTAAAAAGCATTCCCCATTCCATGCATTTGTGGGATCCAAGCACCAAGCAAACTCTGTGATTAAATGCTGGTGCACTCAAACTTTCCTGTCTATTCAATGACTCACTGAGGAATAGACCAAACCAAGTCAGAGACACTTCAGTGCGGATGAAGTCTGGCAAACAGCCTCAGATACACGCATGCCAAAGTGACCTACCACTGCAAGACAGGTCTATTAAATTGCAGTCAAATTTTATACAAGTTGGAGAATGAATGATTTTAACAACTGGAACCTGTCCTCCAGCAGGTACATCTTTTCTAATCTGGAGTGAATCATGGTTCCTATGAACTCTATTGTGTATGATGGGGTGAGCAATGATTTTTCATAGTTCGCCACCAGGGCCCAGCTGAGTGACTAAGAGTAACGAGCACTCCAGCCTCTTCACTGTCTACTGCTGTGATTTGCCTCTGGTCAGCCCAACATCCACACAGGGGTGGATGTGAATACCCTCTCTCAGGTGGGCCAGTGCCACTGTTGGGCATTTTGTAAATAAACATCCTTGATGCCGTGGAGAGTCCAAAAGGCTCTAAAGAAGTCCAAAAGTAGTATGCATCTTGCAAGTCAAGAGCCATGAACTAATCTTGAGCCTGAAGACATTGAATGACAGAGGCAAAAATTACCAGCAGAAGCATTTTCAAGCAGAGATCCCTGTCACATCTTGCCCTTGTTGTTAAGTTGGTGAAATGTATGCATTTCTGGGAGACAGAAGTTTCTCCCAGACAGCGAATGCGGGATGTGTGGCCATCAGAGACTAGCATCGGTTCACAGGAGCGAACCTTTTTAAATCCTGCTGAGCCCAGAATGACTACAGTTAAGCCTCTCCCTCCTCTTGAGAGATAAGGATGGGAGATAATGGTAAAGGTAAACTGTAGAAACTGTTCCCTAACAGGGAATTAAGGAGAGAATGAGTCTTCTGCTTTCGTCTCTTTCCTTTATTTTTTTTTGGGGGGGGGGGGGGGGGGGGGAGAGAAAAACCTCTAAGAGGAACTAATGAAACTATGTAACTATGTACAGACTAACTAAACCAGGAGTCTCAAACACATGTCTGGTTCTTATCTGCGTCCTGCCACACTCCCTGAGCGCTCCCTGCCCTCGCATTTACCTCAAGCGGCTCCAGCCCAGCACGTACAGAAGGCAGGGCAGGCACCCAGCTGCTCCAAGAAGCACCTGGAATCACGTCACTGTGGGGGAGGGGGAAGGAGGGAGAGAAGAGGCACAGGTCTCGCTTTTATACACCGCCCCCCTCAGTTCCAATTGGCAGGGACCTGGGGACCACAGCCAATGGGAGCTTTGGGGGAGGTATCTGGAGGAGCAGCCATGGCAACACTCAGAGCCTTGTGCCTCCTCTCCAGCAGGTTCCAGTCGCTTCCGGGGGCCCCACCAAACCCCTCCTGCACTCCAACCCCCTGCTGCATCCCAACCCTCTGCCCTGAGCCCCTTGCCGCACCCTGCAACGGCCATACCACCCACCCCTCTTGCACTTCCTGCCTTGATCCCCCTGCCACACCCTGCACCCCAACTCCCTGCTGCACCCATCACACTTCCTGCACCCCACACCTCAACTCCCTGCCCTGAGCCCCCAGAACACCCTGCACCCCTCATACACCCCCTGGGGGCAGGGAGGGGGCAGAGTTGCGGTGCGGGTTTGGGGAAGAGGTTGGAACTGGGACAGGGAAGGGGCAAGGCCCCATGGAGAGGGAGGAATGAGGGTTGAGCTGGGGCAGCGGGGTAGTGGTGTCAGTAATGCGCCTCTTGGGCTAATATACTAGTCCTCATGTGGCCCTCATGGTCATTTGAGTTTGAGACCCCTGAACTAAACAATGTAACTAAGTATAGACTAAAAAGAAGTTCCTATGTAACTTGTAACTTCCCCCCCCAGAACCTATCAAAGAGCACTTCCGTAGAGCTCTGTCTGCAGCCAAGGGCGTCTGAGAAGGAATGGAGGGGACGGTCAGGAAGCACACACTATACGAGGTGCCAATGGCTGCACGAAACGTCTCCTGTGCACGTCCTTCCTCTGACCGAGTACTGCTGCGAGAAATCTCTGATCTCCAGCGCAGGGGCGCACTGACGCCTAGAGTGGAGCACCGTCAGGGACACCACTTGAAGATGAATCAAATTTATTTTGGCATCAGAATTTTTCTGGACAAAATCTGTTTATAAATATTTTGTTATGGTAGGATTTCTGGCCCAAACCCCAAATACACACACTTCTACCCAGATTTTTGAATCAGTTTATGGCTTTTTCCTGTGCTCCCCCTTTAAAAATTACCTAACAGGCTAAACTTCTGTGTCAGATTTATATCACAAAATGATGGTGCCATACTGACACATCACAACACTACTACTACTACTACTACAACATAAAAACCTAAATGAGAGGATGTTTCACAAGCACCCGCATTTTTTAAATGGTCACTATATAGGACAGACATTAAAAATGAAGTTAAGGAATATACAAAAACTTGCTTCAAAGTAGATGAAGCGATGTAATTTTTATTTTTTATTTTTTTTTTAAAAAAAAGAACGCTCTTCTATGATACCAGATGAGGTCAAGAGACTTGGGTCTTCTTATTCCGGCTCTGATAGTGACCCGCTGTGTTGCTTTGGATGCATTACTTAACCTCTCTGAACCAAAATTTCTGTTTTATAGATGGAGATCATTGCGATGTTCACTGAGATCTACATATAAAGAGAGACGTATAAGCGCTAAGTATTAACAACAAAAGCATACTCTCCAGTTCAGCTCTAAATTGCAAACTTCCTTCTCACTCAGCTCTTTCCTGTAAGAGGTACAACATATAAAACCAACCTACAACATTCAGCTGTCAAACTTCCTCCAAAAAAACAAGTCTTGTCTTCTGATTACTAAGTGATTTTTTTAAAAATTCCATTAAAAACATCCATACTAGATTGCAAATAGACTTAATTATAAATATTTTCCTGCTCACACTGACAATCTATTCATTATTGTCACATATTCATAAGCACATATTTAGGTATCAGGAACCCAGGTACATGTATCCCACCTCTTACACAGAGCACTCAACGGATTAGGAGCACACGTGCCAGCTTCCAATTGTTCTGGGGGGTGCTTAACTCCCGCCCAGCTCCAGGCACTGCCCCACTCCACCCCTTCCTCCACTTCACTTCCCCACCCCACCTCTTTCTGCCCCTCCCCTGAGTTCACCCTATCCCCGCTCCTCCCCCTCACTCCCAGTGCCTCCTGCATGCTGCGGAACAGCTGATTGCAGTCACCAGGAGATGCTTGGAGGGAGGGGGAGTTGTCGTCCAGCAGGGCCACCTGTGCGCAGGAGGTCCTGGGAGTGCGGGGGGGTGGGAGGAAGTTTGGCTGCCGGTGGGTGCTAAGCAACTGCTAATTTTTTTCCATGGGCTGGAAATCCAGAGTTGGCACCTACGATTAGGAGTCCAAAAGTGTCCCTATTAAGTGTCTCAATACAAACATTGCCAAGCACTCAGAATATGTGACATACGAAGAGGATGCAGTTTTTCATATAATTTAAATTTTGGTAATAATAGAGTTGTAAAAAGCCAGTTTTCCCTTTTGAAACGGATTCATTTTGGCACTTAAAATGCTAGTCTATAACCCAGAGGTGGCCAAATTGCTGCTTACGAGCCACATGCAGCTCTAATACAGTTAATGTGTGGTTTCCAGACACCCGCACCCCAATTCTCTGTGTTCCAGATTGTGGTGGAGAGCTTGGGGCTTCTGCCTTGCGGTGTGATGCTGGGGCTAGGGGCTTCTGCCTACTGGGGATGGAAGCCCTGAGCTCTTGCAGGTGTCTCCCATAGGGAGGGAAGCCATGAGTTCCTCCCTTCCCCACAGGGTAGAAGCCCCCAATCCCACTGCTCTGCTCTCCAGCAGGTGCGCACCATCTTTTGAACGTCTAAAAATTGTTGTATGTGGCTCAAAGAGTCAGTAAGTTTGGCCACCCATCCAGAAATCCTGAATACCTGGTGGCGCTTAGGTGAGATGTAACAATCAAATTAACAGTTAAATTCTCTGTCTAGCATAGGCTTGTAAGTGAACAATTACCAGCTTGCTCTTTTGTTTACTTTTAACATGTTTTAACATTCCTTTACTTCCTGTAAGGAAGCCAAACGTGTCAACTTAATTCCCAACAACACTCACGCTTAAGCAGAGTGAATAGTTTTTTTAATCTAGAATTTTCTGAAAATTTAATGCTCCAATACTGAGATTAAGACAATTTAAATCTATACCATACATCTTTATTCAAATCTCATATGATTAAGCTCCTTTGGTTTTCCATTTAAATCAACTGTTACTGAAAAAAATCCCAGGTTTTAGTTTTAGGTTTTTTTAGTTTTCCCACGGCCCCCCCGATTTTCACTACTTTTGTATCATTCAGATATATAAAAAACAACTTGTTTAATTAGGAAAATACAATACATTGCATGGGATATGTGTGTTATGATAATACATTTATCTGTGTGCATATGCAAAGCTGCTTGTTGAAACAAGGCTATATATTAGTCTAGAAGATACACAAAAACAGACAGACAGGAATGTAAGCTCTGAAGTGCGTGTGTATCTGAACCTACTGATTAATAATCTCACGCGCACCATGTACACATTTCAAGCTGTTAGCAGATAACAGTTTAAAGATCTGGCACACTAAAATGGGGAAGAAAACAAAAATCTGTATCAGAATACATTTCAGAATACAACGAAGTATTAGAAAGTTTTAAAAAGAAAAACAGGAGAAAAGAATGAAGTTGAGTGTATGTGCTGAAAATGATGTGGTCCAATTATTAAATGTAAATATTTATAGCCTAATAGTTCTAATTCCACAACAGTAAACTGCTGATTTAAATTATAAGTTTTATTTGGGGTTTAGAGATGTATTGTTTTCTTAAACTCAGAGTTTTAAGCTCTGTTTTAGTTCTGAAGCAAACCACATTGAATTCCACTAATCAACGCATTAATCTTCCTGTCCACCAAAATAAACCTGCTATTACCCAGAAAAATTAATAATATTTTTTTCCACTGCCGTTCACCTGTTTTTGTTGTTGTAATAAACACTGATAAATTTCTGGGAAGAATTAAATAAAGTAAAAACTGAAAATGAAGGGCCATACACATTAAAATGTAGGCATTTTTCATAACCCATTCTTTCTTTTTACTGATACTGAATTTAAATGTTCAATGCTGTATTACATGCGCTTGACTGGTGGAGGCCAATTTGAAGTTAATATTTTGACAGGATGGTGTATTAGAACAGTGGTTTTCAACATGTGCTTTGTGGTCCACTGGGGGGCCACAGACTATGAAGAATTTCAAAGGGGTTGGCACCTCCATTCAAAGTGTTTTAGGGGCCCACAAATGAAAAAAAGTTTGAAAAATCACTGCATTAGAGAGTTACTGCTAAAGAACAGTGAAGAATCTTAAAACAAAATGACAGAGCCTAGGGCATACAGCTCATTAGGATCCATAGAACCACAAGGCATATGTCTTAGATTTGTTTATTTAATGCCAAGCCTCTTCCCACCATCAGGATTAAAATAAGGCCAACATTAATTTGCACCTGGTATTAGTTTAGTCAAAACTATTTCTTAACCCATCTTGTAGGAATTCATTATATGTAAACAGTTTCTCCTTGTGACAGTCTGTATCTTGGGGGAACACCGTACACCCTCATGTTCATCCTTATAATATGATGGTATAATAGGCAATGCAAAGTTTTTCATGTCGGGTATCTCAGAAGGCTCATGATGCACTGAGCATTGTTATAGTAGTGTTACAGTAATATTATAGGTTGTAATTTCACATATCTAGTTATGAGGCTGAAAACGTGTACTCATGGCGTAAAACAAGCCCAGGCAAAAACTCTCGAAGAGCAGAGGGGTAGTTCACACCTCATCAGGGCATGTATGGGACAAACCCACACCAGTCTCACAGGAACAAAGGACACTGGCCTAGGCAGTAACAAAGGATCTGTTGAACTGTCGAGTGCGTCACCCCCGTTCCTTTGGTCAGTTTGGGACTGCGATGAGGTAATGCTCACCTAAGTTTAAAGGGGAGGGGGGAGGGCAAAGCCAAGAGGGAAGAAAGAACATGATAAAAGGGAGAGACATTAGTCATGCGCTCTCTCTCTCTTCCACCTACATCTACAGACATCACCAGCAAGCGACTGAAGTGCTGATCAAAAGGGAGAGTCTCGCTGAAGAGCAACCAGCCAGCCTGTTGTGAGAAGCATCCAAGTCTGTAAGGGCACTGAAAGTGTTAAGAGCAGCGTAGAATGCGTTTTTCTTTTATTTCATTTGACCAAATCTGACTTGTGCTTTGACTTACAATCACTTAAAATCGATCTTTGTGGTTAGTAAATTTGTTTGTTTATTCTACCTGAAGCCGTGTGTTTGGTTTGAAGCGTGTCAGATTCCCCTTGGGATAACAAGCCTGGTACATATCAATTTCTTTGTTAAATTGACTAACTTGCATAAGCTTGTAGTGTCCAGTGGGCATAACTGGACACTGCAAGACAGAGGTTCCTAGGGTTGTGTCTGGGGCCGGAGATATTGGCTAGTGTCATTCAGTTGCACAATCCAAGCAGTTTTACATGCCAGAGGCTGTGCGTGAACATTCCACGAGTGGGGGTTCTCACAGCAGAGCAGGATAAGACTGGCTCTCAGAGTCAAGGAGTAGAGTCACCTAGCAGATCACCATTCCAGATAATACCAGGGGAACGTCATACTCCTAAATATAATTTTTCCCCTTTGTTCAAAGACTGTGCCTATGTGTTGTTTCATAAGAGTAAACTAATTTGAAATTCATAAATAAAAGATTCCTTAAGTTTTTAGAAGGTGCAAGGAGGCTGAACAAGACTTAAGGAAGTAGTATTGCACGCCATAACAAACTGTCAGCAGCCACTCTAAGGTTCAGATAAAAACAACAAGCACAGTATTTACAATACCAAATGAAAGGGATGAGAATAGAATTGGAGTACAAAACAGTCATAAGACTATTATTTTTAAACAAACAAAGAAGCAATTGCTGTTTTATATGAGTGTGTTAAGCTGGAACAGTTATTCCATAAAGCAGTTAGATGAATATGCAAAAATCAAACAACGTCCCAGAGCCTGGATTAGTGGAACCTGACATGATGAGGATGTGCCTGCATTAATTCTTCTGTGTAGCTGTAAAAACATGACATACGACTCAAAGCAATACATATTTTTAAGCAGGTAAAAGAGGAAACGTATATTGCCTTTTAAACATGAAATAAGGATCTCCCCACTATCTAGTTCTTTCAATGGATTAAACACTTAGGAAGAAATACTCATGCGATTTTCAGTTAATTCTTTTCCTGATATTTACCAGCAGCTACATAATGATTTGTCCTATGTGATAAATAAATAACAGATACTCTTTGCAAGCTTAACTATAAAATATTACCTGCCACTAAAAAAACATTAGGGTTAACAAACTGAATAGTTATAAAATGATATTTTTCTTAACATATTTTTAAATTGGTCAGGCTATGTGGAAAGACTTAAAATCCATCTAATAGATTATATGAATGTAATTAAGAGCGTTTCCCAGGTGTGCAGTTAAACAGTTATTGGATTACTATATTTAATTAGATATCTTTACATTAGCTAAGTGTGAGAAGCAACCCCAAATATTCTTTACCAAATGTATCAACTCTCCCCATATTCACAGATGGAAAGTGATGACAAATGAATCTTTGTGTATTATACATTTTTAACTGATACTAGTATAAATTTAAAGCTGTAATTAAATGTGACAAAAAGGAATTTCATCCTAGATATCACAACCAATGATTATTTAGTGAACAAGAGCTGGCATACTACGTACCGTGTACAGATCATGACTTTAGAAGAAAAAAATCAAAGCAGAACTAAAATACACAGTATTTGATTCGTTTTTTCTCCCCTATCTATATTCAAACTGAAATGGAATTGAACATAAAATATTTCATGGGCTGTAGTTTACGCCTTGTAAGACACATAAAATGAAGCTTCATTGACTATTCTGCGAGATCTGTTTTGACACAAAGAAATGACGACTTCCTTCACCCATTACCTCATAGTACTAGCCATATCAATCATAAGAGGAGCCAGCTGTACTAAAAATGGATTAAACAATCCTTTTGGTATGGTCATTTTATTAAAGAGGCATGGTAGCATTGCTATATTAAAGTTGAGTTCCGTTTTTCCACTCACAGCAAGGCTTCAATCTTATTTTTGTATGAAGAATACACTTTTTTCTCAAAATTTATAGCATATAATTTCAGTAAACTGTTGAACTTTCTGGGGATTTTCAACTAACCCTGCTGGTTAATTCAGAAGTAAAATTAAAAAATTAGACCTTTAAGGATGCTCTCATTTTTCCTCTCACAAATATGCAACACAACACACTTAACTTGTGCGTAAACTGTATATCAACTATGAATATTTGCTAATATTGCTGAGATTGCAATGAAGGTTTTGCATTACACTGTGATAGAGATTAATGTTAGTTTGCTTCCTCATCTGATGAAGGCACAAGGAAAAAATTCCTGACCAAGGAATTCCTGACTATCAGTGTTCTTAAAGCTAAAAAAAAAACAGTTTCAATAAGAATATTTTTAGAATTCTTTGTCTGGGTTTACACTAAGGGGTTTCCTTGCAAAGGTGGAGGAGCAAGACACCAATTTTTATAACTCCAAGTCTATTGTGAGAGCTATAAACTACGTATTACTACTCTTCCTAATTTTCTGAAAACAAAAACATCCTCACATTCTTTTACACAACCAGGGTGCTCTCAAACAAATATCTTACAAAGTCTGTTATCACGAAATAAATGTGTTAATACCAAATGGATATCTTATAGAAAAGAAACGTGTCTTATTCCCTGCTTAGACACTCGGACTAGTTTGCCTACCTTTTGGCAAACAGTTTCTAATCTTAGAATTTACCATTTGCTGTATTTTTCCAATCTGCAGTTAAAGATTCCTATCAAATATTTTATACAAAGCACTGCTCATAAGTCACATAAGTGGAGCAGCAATAAGGACAACTGTTTGGAGAGGTAAATTATTTGTTCATTAACTGGAGGTCTTCCAGATATTTTGTCCTTGTGGGAGCTTCACTACCTGTTTTCCTTCCCCTCTACTTCTGGCCAGATTTTGTGATTAAGGAGAAATTCGAACAGTGGTGAGTCTACCCTTCCCTATATGCCTTTGCATCAGAGCATGTGAATGCATAAGATGCAGGTGCAGACTCCAAAGACAGTACTACTTTGGGCAACCAGATGTCCCAATTTTATAGGGACAGTCACGATTTTTGGATCTTTTTCTTATATAGGCTCCTATTATCCCCCACCCCGGTCCCGATTTTTCACATTTGCTCTCTGGTCACCCTAGTACTACTAAAAGTCTCCAGTCAAAAGCACATGAGCATACGTACAACTAAAGTGAAGCACCGATAAGGACAAAACAACTTGAACTCCAGTTACTATATCAGTAATCTCTCCTTTTGTTTTAATATTCTATGCTATTGTTTTATACTGTTTAAAAGATGTGCTCCACTTATGAGACTTCTGAGGAGACAGAACTAGTATGGACTGAAGAACAGCCACACCAAAGGCTGCATCTGTCCTGGAAGCATGAACAATAGCACAGTGCTGGGGAAAAGTGTCGCTTTACAAATGTCCATAATGGATATGTTTTAAAGAAGGCAATAGATGTGGATTGTGCCCTAGTGGAATGGGCAGGCCCCCTACCTGGAGGTTGTATCCTAGAGGCTTGGTAATATGCTAAACGTACCAGGACAGACCCATTTCAATAGTCTTTGGATAGACACAGGGACTCCCTTCATCCTGTCTACAAAAGAGACAAAAAATCTAGGCGAGGCTGTGAAGGGCTAAGTGCTTTGAAGGTAGAATGCAAGAGCTCTTCTCGCGTCCAAAGTGTGAGGACTAGCTTCTTCCCTTGAAGTGTGAGTTTGAGATAGAAGACTGACAACTGAATTTCTTGACTGATGAGGAAGTCCAATGAGACTTAGCGCAGGAAGCGAAGATTGGGATGTACAGTCACCTTGTTTCAGAAAAATACCATCTAGGATGTATCTGCCACGATGGCTCCCAACTCCTCTATGAATGAGGTTTTGAAGGACAAACGAAAACAAGAACAACTTCCTATTGGTGAAGGGTGATATCATCCCAGGGACAAACTGAGTCCTGGATGGGGAGATGGGCACGGAGGCAGCAGGAGCCAGGTGCAGAGGAGCACTACGGAAGGCAGCGGGGAGCCAGGTGGTGAGCATGGGGAACGGAGCCTAAAGCCCTGTGGCTGGAGCCTACCACTTGCCACCTCAGGGCTGAAGCCCAGCCCATCGTCCTTGGGAAGATGGCAAACTCACTGGCTGCCTGCTCCTCCAGCTTATGTTTCCAGAGAAGGGCCACTTCTTTGTTCCTCTTCCCCACCAACAACTATCCAGAAGGCTGCAGCCACAGAAAAGCCCCTGATGGCCGCATGCAGCCACAGTGGCCGTATCTGAGAAACTCTGCTCTAATATGCGAGTGAGGTGTGACTCAGAGGGAGATAATGCCTGCTGTGTGCACCAGGAATGGAATCGCTTTTGCAGGCAAGTCTTGCTCATGGAGGGTTTCTTACCATTCAATAGCACATTCTGTACTCCAAAAGAACAATCCATTTACATGCTTGAGAGCTATTGAGGAGCCAGGCCTGGAGTTGTAACATGGAAAGACTGGAGTGAGCTTTGTCCCCAATTCTTGGGTCAGTAGGTCTGCTGTCAGAGTCAGGTGAAGCACTAGCCCCAGAGACAGGTGAATCAGGCCTAGAACCCATGTCAGGCTAGTGCTGAGGATGATTATTGCTTTCTCTCGTTTTACTTTGTTCAGGACATAGGCGCCGACTCTGTGTGTGCTCCAGGGCTGGAGCGCCCAGGGGGAAAAACTGGTGGGTGCAGACCACCCACCAGCAGTTCCCCACATCGACCCCCTACCCCAGCTCACCTCTGCTCTGCCTCCTCCGAGTGCGCTGCCAGGTCCTGATTCTCCCCCGTCCCTCCCAGCGCTTGCGGCGCAAAACAGCTGTTTCACATGGCTGGGAGGGAGGGGGAAAAAGGGAAAACGTAGTGCAGTCAAGGGAGGCAGCGGAGCCGGGGCATTTGGGGAAGGAGTGGACTTGGGGCGGTGCTGGGGGGCACGAGCAACCACTAGCGTAAGGGGAAGTTGGCGCCTGTGGTTCAGGAACTTAAGGTGCAACTATGTTGCAAGACAAGCATATAAAAGAGTTTGAGAACAAAGGGTAAAGAATGTGTCTTTTGAAGAGTTGCAGGCTGAATCCCTTCCCTCAATCAGAAGCACCAATATTTTGTGTTGCACAGTGTTGCGAAGAGATCTTTTCCCAGGAAGCCCAGGGTGAGATGCATCTTCTGTAGGATAGGACACCTGAGTAGACAATATCCTATAAATCTGGTAGACATACTAGTGAGATGTAAATTTGGTGTATTGTGCACGAGTTCCATAGTTCTAATACTTCTGCACACAAGGATTGGGATATCATTCCTCCCTAACGGTTTATATAATATCTAGTCACTCTGTCTGTCATAACTATGACTGAGTGACCCTTGATCTTGGGTGGAAAGTTGTTACATGTGTACCAAGCTGCTCTGAGCTTGAATAGATGGATGTGAAGAGCAGACTCCTGACGAGTCCATTTGCTTTGTACTATGTGGTCTTGGAGAGGAGCTCCCCACCTTACTAGGGAGAAGTCTGTGGTGATGATCTTTGTGGAGCATGGATGCAAGAATTGGACTTCCATGCAAACCTTGTGGAGACCCTTCCACCAAATGAGAAAGTCTAGAACTCTGAGGGATACACACCCACTTGGACAGCTTATGGCTGTTGGGAGTGTAGAAGATTCTGAAACAGACTTGGAGGAATCAGGTATGCAGTCTGGCATGAGGTGTTATAAGCATTCAGGCTGCCAATGATCTAGAAACTGCAGGCAGACCTTTGTTGTGGTTTGAGGGCCCAACTGGTGCGTGGAGATGAGGCTAGACATAGCAACAAACTCGTCCATGCGTAAATAAACCCTGGTGGCTGTGAAGTGCAAAGGTGGCCCCTGTGAAGTTGATGGACAGGTGTCAGAATAGATGTTTCTGCATTGAGTTGCAGCCTCAGAGAGTGGAAGAGACTTAGGGGCTTGCTGGTTGCTGAGCGTATGTCAGGAAAGGAACAACACTGAGAAGCCGGTCATCAGAAAGGGGAAGAGCACTATTCCCATCTGCTGCAGATGGGCTATGATGACTGAAAGGACCTATGTCAAGACTTTTGGGGCAATCAAAAGGCCAAAGGGAAGCACAGGTGAACCACAGGAACACTATGAGCTATGTGGTTTATTATATGAAAATATTCATCCCAAAGACCTTAAATCAGTCCCCTGGATCTACTGATGGTATTAGCCAGGACTGACCTCCATCTTCTTTTCTTCTTGGGTATCAGGAAGTACATGGAGTAGAACTCGTTCCCAATGAAGGGGTTGGGGGCAGGGAAGAGAGAACTAGTTGAACTGTCCCAATGAACAGGATGGATTATACCTAGTGCATTAGCAGACCTCGATAAGAAGGAATCCTGAGAAGGGAAGGAGGGGAGGGATAAAAGAAGTGAATGGCATAGCCTGATGTATTGACTGCTAGTATCCATCTGTCTGATGCGATGTGCACCCGAAATACAAAAAAGCAGGAACTCCCAAAAGCACAGAGCATGTGCCATAAATAAATAAAAACAAACTAAAACAAAAATTGTAAGAACAAAACAAAGTTAGCTAGCTAAAACTTTGAAACTAATAAACACGGCAAAACTCCTTCTCTAGCTGCAGGTGGTTGAGAAGGAACTGTAGTGGCAATGGATCTGCCCTTCCCTATATGCCTTCAGATCAGAGAATGGGGATGATAGGACACTGTGAACACAGCTATAAGAAATGTCCAATCTAAGAAGTGTTCGTGGGGCACACACTCCTAAAATGGAGCATCCATAGGGACAACTACTTAAAGAAGTTAAACAGTGCATTCCACAGTCTGTGTAAACACACTAGGAGGTAATAAACATGATTTTATGAATATCAGGATGCAAGCCATAGCCAAATTTCACAAACTGTTGGATATTTATTACTGGCAAATGATCCTCCTCGGTCTTCCTAGTGGAAACAATCACACAAAAGGAAATTAAGAATTAATCTCTTTACTGCTAGTAGCTGCTCAGCTACTGATAGCCGCTCTCTGGGAAAAGAAAAATAGTCCAGCCACAGAGGAATGGATCAAAAAGATAAGGAAGGTAGTTGTTATGGAAAAATTGACTAAGTACCCAGCAATACAGACAGAGGACAAATACTCGCTATCTTTTATTCAGTACTCAAAGTACCTTCATCTGCAAAAACCAGAGCACACTTGTCTAATTTTTTTTAAATAGGCACACAGTATAGACTTGCCTCATCTGTTAAATGGGTAATTAGAAACTTCATTATTCTAACACCTATGACTTGTCATTTCTAGAGATTTTATTAAAATTGAGTGCTCACTTTGTGATGTGGTAATATAGTAACATCTGGTTAAATAGTGATCTGATGACTGTATTCCTGTATAATGTCTCTTTAAACAAAAGCTCACTGCTTTAATACTTCCTAAATAAATATCTAGTTAGAGGTAGGTGAGAAAGCTAAAAACAATCCCTTGTTTTATGATTAAGGAGATGTTATCTTCCTTGGCACTTGGTGGCTCTCCCCGGTTGACAAAGCAGAAATTTCCTAAGAATTTCCTTAACTGGAATATTTCATATAATTAAATTAGCAACTAAAAATCAGCATGTAAGCCATCACCCTCCACGCACGGCCATGAAAATAATTTTAAGTATCTCATATAATTCAGTAAAGATGGAGGCACATATGCAATACTTTAACATTATAAGAGTGTTATTAATAGCCAGTTTTGCATCAATATTGAGGCCTATCCCTTGCACTTCTTTCTTCGGAAGAGGGCTCTGCAGCTTCCAGAAATGAAGAGAGCTTAAGAGTCTGCCTGCTAGAATCTTTTCCATCATACATAGGGCAATATGGTTTGGGCAAAGTTATCAAGTCCTGGAGCTAGAAGGGAAGTTGACAGAGGTTGACAAACAATGAGGTTCCAGCTGAAGCTTAACATGGAAAAAATTCCTTTAATGGACAGGACTTCCAGTAACCTTCTCAGTCCCCAGGAGCCTCAGAGGGTAGGATGGTGGATGCTCAGCAGGCTCTAGAAAAGAGACCTTTTAGGAGCTTCAGGTAATGTTCTCCAAGTACTGCTCACTTATGTGCTTCTTCACACAGAAAGCCCTGACTTTATTGGCAACAGGCAAATCAGAAGCCAACATCAAAGATGACATGAACTCAATGGGCCTGAATCAAGCAGCCAAGGTAAGCAGCAAAAGCACTGAAATGAGTTACCTAGGGAGGTGGGGGAATCTCCTTCCTTAGAGGTTTTTAAGGTCAGGCTTCACAAAGCTCTGGCTGGGATGATTTAGTTGGGGATTGGTCCTGCTTTGAGCAGGGGGTTGGACTAGATGATCTCCTGAGGTCCCTTCCAACCCTGACATTCTAGGATTCTAAAAGTTATACCAAGCAGGACAACAGTCTACCACTTACTCAGTTTCTTCTTTAGAAGAGTTAACAAACGTTGGGAGGCAGGGAGGAGACCTAGCAGCAGCAGAAAAAAAAATGCAGCAGTTCCTGGCATGTTCCCTTACATGTTCTGAACGTATGTCAGGGCATCCCATCTATGGGGATTAGTGGAGGAAATTCTCAAAGGAGAACTATACTCAACTATAAACAAAATATGAAAGCATATTGTTCTCCTCCCTAATCTCTCCAGAATTGTAAATGCTTGGGAATTGACTGAAGTTAAACCCATGTTCTGATCTTCTGTAAACTCCCAGGTGAAGGGGGGAAACTAGAACTTGAATTCAAGTCTCAGCCCTTAAATCTACTCACCACATATAAAGTGACATTTCACTTAAATAAAAGCCTCCACCCAGTCTGCATAACTAAGTCCTTGTCTACACTGCCACTTACAGCACTGAAACTTTCTTTGCTCGGGGTGTGGAAACCCACCCCTCCCAAGCAATGCAAGTCTCAGTGCTGTGAAGTGGCAGTGTAGACAATACACCTCTCCCCCTGCTGATAGTTATTCTGCCTCATGGAGGTGGCTTTATTACAGCACTGGGAGCTCTCTCTATAGCCATGTTAAAGCACAGCCACCGCAGCAGCACTTTAACATCAGCTGTGTAGACATACCCTAAGTTCCTTATCCCTCAGGAATATACATCCAGTGAATTTCCTTGCCAAACGCATGCAGTCTACTCTGTATAACATTCTATGGCACTTTTGCATTAATTCACAGGTTTAATGGTACAGGTATTCCAGTAAATTGTTTAGTCACCATTAGAGTTAAGTTGTAATCCAAACTTGCAAAGAACGATGAATTTTTATAGCAAGTCAAACAATGGTAATGGACATTATGATTCAATTTGTAAATTAACAAGTCATTTTTATTACACAAGCTTCTTTGCATAGAACATACCTTCTTGATCTGTGTATCATTATTGTGAATGAAGTAATGAATAAGAAGTTTATGACAATGTTCCTCAGTAATGCTATTTAGCATTTGTGAATTCGTTAATGGCCATTTTATCAAGAACAATTGCACATTTAAACCTAAATTGTAACTGCTATTTTTAAAGATAGAAAAATTCTCTGGAGTAGTAACTACATATATTTTATTATAATGCGTGGTTTAAGGAATATAAGATATTGAATAGTAATTTCCTGCATAGTACTTTACCACATTATTTTCAGAATGCACAATATTCTGGCATTCACAATTACTAGTTAAGGATCATCATATAATTACGTTACGAACTATAACTTCAGACAGCTGAAGTGTGCCATCTAAAGTTAGGAAATCTGCAAGAATGATTTGTTAATATTGTATGATGGAACTCCAGAGGCAGCTTCACTAATAATTACACAGTTTCACTACATAACTAGTGTAATTAGGAATTTGGCTAAGTGATTTTAGCCACTAAAGCAGATACCCTTATCCCATTCCTGCACCAATACAGAAACCAACCAGAGGCATATAAAGTCAATAGCAGAAATAATCTTCTCAAAACTGCTGAGCTGCATCTGGACAGACAGCTATTGGGATTCACAAAGCCAGGATTAGGCATGTAGGCTCCCTATACAATGAATGGGGAGTGTGTTGCCTTGGAATGGAATTGAAAGGAGCCAGCATGGGAGGTGCCAGATACAGTAGGTGAGCTCTGATCACACTTTCTGGATTGGGCCCAACAGGCAAGTTAGAGAGAGAAACACCTATCTTCCTCTGGTTTGTGCAAGGACATAGGCATCTGGACACCTAGAGTGAGGCAACAGTGCACATGCTCAGAGGCACAAACACATATGCCTAGGGATTTTTTACTGAAAAAATTCAGATGCTGAGCAAGTTTTAGGAGCCTACAGGATTCAGCAGCAAATGAGAAGGGCTTTGGGAATCCCGTTGGGCCTGATTCTGGGATTTAAGCACCTAACGGGCACCTAAATCCTTCTGTGAATCTTGCCCGTAGCCACCTCAAGACAAAATATCAATACCTCTCTGAATTAGCTAGCAACATTTGATGTTCTTTAACAAAGTATCAAAAATAAGTTGCTGTCCATTTTAACTTAATTTTTAATTTATATTTAATGCTATAAAGAATATTCACATCATGAGGCTTCCTTTCTAGAAACTAAGCGCATAGCCTCCACAACATTATCTCTAACAGCAGAGGGAATGGAATCCTTTCCCCCTAAGGTTTCATGCGCTTCTGTGATGCTATAATAGTTCAAAACATTTAAGATTTAAATTAATTTTTTTTTGTACAGGGAATATTTGATGCTAAGAGTTAAAAGGTTTTTGTTCCACAAAACAAAGTACAGAGAGAAAAATTACAATGAAAGTAGTCCTTGTATGCCATTTTAAATATATGCTCATCACTATTTCTTATGTGTCGTGAAGAAAGCTGAACTGTGCTACTGACCTGAAAACCACTTCCACTTAAACTTTCTTGTCACTTGTACAAACCAGGACTTAGTGAGGGTTTGTTCCTTTTTAAATAAAACTGCCTCTCAGTGGCTAGGCATGAGGAATGAAAGATCCACAATGGTCAGTCAACAAGGCTATTACAATATATGCAGAAAAACCACTGGCAGTATGACTAGGCTAAGAAAAAAGTGACTTTTTAAATCAAGGTAGTTAATGCAATGGGAGAGATTCTCAGTTCCTGATTGCTCCATGGGAGTCAAAGGGGATCGAAAGCTGCCATAATAGGACGTCCACAAAAGAAGGGGAAATCCTTGCTAAAGCAGGTTTTACATCACACCCCCACACATTCACAGCAAAGAGAACAGGTCAATGCTGAGGTAGACATGGTTGTAGTCCCTCAGGTTCAAGCAATCCATAGTCAGCAGAAAGGACCCCAGGGGACTGCTGTATATGGCACAGATCAGAACAACTCTCAGCTATTTCTAGGACTGGGGAAGCACAAGCAATTTTTTGCTAACTTTGTCACCCTATCCCCACCCTCACATGCAGTGCTAGCCCAATTTAGTTCATCGAGACAAGAGTGATCTAACTCAATATTCTTACAAAATTACCACCAAAAATGTGCCCAAGTTTTGTTTTGCCAAACATGTTTAGATATAAAATTTCAAAGGCTCCACTCACCTGCACTCAAAACTGAAGAAACAGGTATTTGAACATACTAAGTGTATGTATGCTTTAACATCTGTGCAGCACTTCCAAACCCTGCATTCACAAAAGTGTTAGAATTTACACAGATACATTCTAACACTAGCATACAAGCAAGAGACTACTGAAAGCGTGCACCATATGAGAATTTTTAATACAAGAAGCTGTTGGCACTTGGATCAAGTGCTACACCTTTTCTTTAGCTCTCAGAGCACTGCAAACCAACTCAGCAGCCACTTACCAACCTATTTTAGGAAATCCTTTTCCAACTCTGTTACGCAAATCATCAGACGGATATTAATATCTTTACAAAACACAATTTACAGTATCAGCAGATAATCTATTCACAATACCACATAATAAAGAGGTGTGAATGCTTAAAGAGTGATGCAAGGGTCCAGTAAAACTGCTTTAGAAATTTAAGTGACAGGTTTACATGTTATCTAAAGTACTACAATACTAAGGGAAACTATTATAGGTGCTATTGAACACAAATGAAGAGAGACATTTCAGATAATGGTGCTGATCTATAACCATTCTGTGTTTTTTAAACAATTTAGAAGATTTTCAAGGGGATGTGCACAGTGTTTTTTATTATTATTATTATTATTAAATGAGGACAAAAGTTATTCAGCTTTCAAAAAACAAACTGATTTTTTTTCAAGACTATCATCACTTCAAGGCAGTTGATGACTTAGGGCCCTAACAAATTCACAGTCCATTTGGGTCAATTTCAGTCACAGGATTCTAAAAATCATAAATTTCATGATTTCAGCTATTTAAATCTGAAATTTCACAGTGTTGAAATTGTAGGGGTCCTGACTCGAAAAAGGAGTTGGTGGGGGTAAGGTTACTGTAAGGGGTGGGTTGTGATACTGCTATCCTTATGTCTGCACTGCTGCTTACAGGGGGTCACATGGTTATTTTAGGGGGATCCCGGTATTGCCACCCATACTTCTGCAGTGCCTTCAGAGCTGGGCAGCTGGAGAGCGGCAGCTGTTGGCTGGGAGCCCCGCTCTGAAGGCAGCACCCCACCAGCAGCAGCACAGAAGTAAAGATGGCATGGTATGGTATTTCCACCCTTACTTCTGTGCTGCTGTTGATGGGGCGTTGCTTTCAGAGCTGGATGCCTGGCCAATAGACACTGCTCTCCAGCCACCCAGCTCTGAAGGCAGTGCAGAAATAAGAGTAGTAATTCCACGACCTCCCTAAAATAACCCTGTGATCCCCCTGCAACTCACTTTTGGGTCAGGATTTGGGCTGCCAATTAATCACAGTTAACTCACACGATTAACTCAAAAAAATTAATCCCGATTAAAAAAATTAATTGCAATTAGTAGACATTTTAATTGTACTGTTAAACAACAGAATACCAATGGATATGTATTATTTACTTATTGAAATTTTTATAAATTAAAAGTAATAAATTTCAGTTAAATAACAAAAAACCTACATTTGTAAATTTCATTTTCACAACAAAGATTGCACTATTGTACTTCTGAGGCAAATTGAAAAATACTATATCTTTTGCTTATTTTTACAGTGCAAATATTTGTAATAAAAATAATACACAATGATTTCAATTGCAACATGGAAGAGTGTGTGTGTGCGCAAATTCAATTTGTGACTAAACTCTTTGAGGGAGAATTGTATGTCCCCTACTCTGTTTTACCTGCATTCTGCCATGCATTTCAAACTATATCAGTCTGGAATGACCCAGCCCACATTGTTCATTTTAAGGACACTTTCACTGCAGATTTCACAAAATGCAAAGAAAATACCAATGTGAGATTTCTAAAGATAGCTACAGCACTCGACCCAATGTTGAAGAATCTGAAGTGCCTCCCAAAATCGCGGAGGGACGAGGTGTGGAGCATGCTTTCAGAAGTCTTAGAAGAGCAACACTCCGATGTGGAAACTACCAAACCTGAGCCACCAAAAAAAATCAACTTTCTGCTGGTGACATCTGACTCGATAATGAAAATGAACAGGCGTCGGTCCGCACGCTATGTTATTGAGCAGAACCCATCATCAGCATGGACACATGTCTAGGGTTACCATATTTCACCAACCAAAAAAAAAGATGGGGGGGTACCCTAGCCCTGCCCACTCCCTGCCCCCCTCAGAATCCCAACTCCTCCCCCCTTGCTCCTTGACTGCAACCAGGATCCCACACCCTACCTAAGACTCCCTGCTCCTTGTCCCCTGACTGCCCCCCACCTCCTCTCCGAACCTCCATCCATCCCCGCCCCCACACTCCCTATCCCTTGACTGCCTGCTCCAGAAATTCCCTGCCCCTTCTCTAACCCCTTTGCCCACCCCCCACCCACCATGCAGCTCAAAACAGCGTGTCAGGCTCCGAGCTCAGCCCAACACGCTGCCGCACTCCCCAGCTCAAGGCTCCCAGCCCCCACAGGGAACTGCGGAGCCTTGTGGTCTGGGCAGCAGGGGAGAGGCACAGCCCCGCCAGCAGCACTGAGAATGCAGGGGTGTGGGGGAGATGGGACATGCTGCTACAGCTGCCGGAAGCTGCGGGAGAGGGTGAGTCGAGAGGCTCTGGCTGCGGGAGCCCAACGCCACGCTCTGCACCAGGGGCGAAATCTTGGACTTTCTGAGACTTTTACGAATTCCCCCCCGACGCTATTCTTAGCCAAAAAGGCTGGACATGTCCGAGAGAGTCCAGAGGAATGGTAACCCTACGCATGTCCCCTGAAATGGTGGTTGAAGCATGAAAGGACATATGAATCTTTAATGCATCCGGCACGTAAATATCTTGAGAAACAGGCTATGAGTGCCTGAGAAGGCCTGTTCTTACTTTCAAGTGATACTGTCAACAAGAAGAATTATCTCCTGCAAATGTAATCAAACTTATTTGTCTGAGTGACTGGCTCAAGTAGGACCGAGTGGATTTGCGGGCTCTAAAATTTTACTGTGTTTTATTTTTGAATGCAGGTTTTTTTGTATACAAATTCTACGTTTGTAAGTTCAACTTTCATGATAGAGAGATTGCACTACAGCACTTTTATTATGTGACTAGAAAAATACCATTTCTTTTGTTTTTTTACAGTGCCAATACTTATAATCAAAAATAAATATAAAGTAAGCACCATACATTTGTAATCTGTGTTGTAATTGAAATCAATATATTTGAAAATGTAAAAAATATCCAAAAATATTTAAATAAAATGGTATTTTATTATTTAAGAGTGCGATTAATCACACTTATTTTTTTAAATTGCTTGACAGCCCTAGTCAGGATCTTCATTTTGAGAAATGCTGGACTCCCACGTGAAATCTGTACAGTACAGGGCAGAAGTGACCAAACTTACTGACCCCTCCAAACCACACAGAACAATTTTCAGAAGTTCAAAAGCTGAGGCGCACCTGCTGGGGCTTCAGCTCTACTCCTGCAGAAGCCCTCAGATGTCCCTTCTCACTGGTCAGAAGTACTGAGACTCCTTTGCCCACTGGGCAGAAGCCCCTCCCCCACTGCAAGGCAGAGCTCCCAAGCTGAGTTGGGGAGGTGGAGAATGGACAGGATGTGAGGGGCTCCGGGAGCTGCACTTTAACGGAAAAAAAGCTGCATGTGGCTTGTGAGCCATAGTTGGGCCACCCCTGTTATAATCTGATGATATAGCCACCATCAGTTTGGGGTGAGTTTACCCTGTTTCTCAGCGATCTGTCCTGAACTTGGTACTCTCAGCTGTGAATACCCACTGAGACATAGTGACAGGCTCTCAGCTGGCACACTCAAGGGAGCCTGTCTGCAGGCTGTGATCGGCCTGAAAATTTAAAACAAGGAAGAAGTCGCTCTCCAGCCAGCTGTAGCCTAGAGCAGTGGTCTTCAAAGTGGCGTGCGCTCACCCCTGGGGGTGCATGAGACGATCCCGTTGAACTCGGCAGCGGTCTGTTTTTATACCGCTGAAATGTCACCGCAGAAAGCGGAAGCTTTCTATTCGGCAGCATTTCAGCGGACATACCCCAGGGGGCCGCGAGTGGATGCCGTGGCTTGGAAGGGGCCGCGGCCAAAAACATTTGAGGACCGCTGGCCTAGAGAATGGAGGGGAAAAGAATAATTCTTTAAAAACAAAGACGATTAAAATTAACAAACGTAAGTATTGTGCACAGCTACTGTACCAGATTCAAACTGCTTATATTTTGATTTGTGAAACAAATTTCCCAAACTATCAAAATTACTTGCCCTCGGTAGTAAGGTGGTGGGGCAGGAACCAGGGGATAGAGGGGTTGTGTCTCACACCAGCAGGGTGAGGTCACACTAGCCAGGGGCTAACAGTGATTGAGTACCTGCACTTAAAAATTCAGGACTACACCTTTGGTCCTCAGTAACAACTAATTCCGTGGCAAATAAGATTTTAAAATAACTCATTTGAGATATCCAAGCACACAAAAAAAATATTAGTTTTGCAATGAACACATTCCCCCACCTCACATTCACATTTCAATATGGTTACTTATTTTCGTTGTAACTTTTTTTCCTTCCAAAATCTCTTTTGGCTGTGAGACAGGATGAGAAACACCTGCATAAGCACTACACTCATTCATATTATGCATAGATAAGTGCTGAACTGGCTAATCAAAATATGTCTTTACACAGCAACAGCCTTGCTCTTAAGACATTTTGAACAAAAGCTGTATATATGTTTCCCACTTAAGAATTATACTGAATCAGTTATTTTTAAAGAGTTTAGAAAAATCCCTGCATTTTACCTTTAAAATTCCAGCCCCAGTAAACTACTGTCCATAAAATAAGGGGTAAACGCACGTCAATAGACAGGTGCAAAAGTAGAAACCAAAACACAGAAGCAAGACCATTCTACCACCTGAGCCAATACAATTACAATTCAAACTAAGATGATTCATAGAACATTTTCAATACAATTTTCAACAGGTATACTTTAGAGACTGTATCAAACCTGTTTTAATTAATAAAAGAGCAAATTATTTTTAAGAACATGCACCCTATGAACAGAAAATAAAGGGCTAGATTATCACCCTCCTATTACATAGGTTCATCAAGTTTGTTTTTATGTTGCACTCTTAGGCCATCAAGCCTTTGTGGCTGTGCAGGAATGGACCAAATGGTGAATGATTGGTACGGCCAACTTTCAGAGAGATCACCAGCTTGCAATCTAGCCCAAGGCAATGTGCTGCATGTTGTGCTGTCCATGTAGCAGCCTGGGAAGGAGACACTGACTGAGGATGTCTACACTGCACTGTAAGCCCAAGGTTAGTAGGACTTGAGTCAGCTAACCCATGTTAGGGAACCTTGGGCTTGAATATCTACACAGTATTTAAACCCTACATTAAGACTTTTCTAACCTGGGCTTGTACCTAGAGCTCTGGCATCCACACTGCAGTGCACAGATTTGAGTCAAAGTAACCATAACCCAGAGTCCCTTGAGCTCCCTGAAATGTGGCTACTTTAGCCCTAAGATCATGGTGCACTGTGGGAAAACTTTACTGCCCACCCCGCATGTTACCACAAAGATGCTCACTTTGCAAAAGGCTTGGCTCTCTGTCCATTGCAACTCAGGAGGCTCTCTGATAGTGTGCTTGTAGATCAGTGATGAGAACAGAATGGGTTAACGCTGACCTCAGCTGCTGCCTTTTGCCATGAGGGGAGTGCGGCAGCTTCTGTTTTCAATAGAGTGGATTACAAATTGTTGGGACAGAGAGTACTAAGGAAATCGTTCCATGGGATTCAGGAATATTCCGGCTGACTCTCAGGCTGAGTCAAGCAGAGCTACAGCTACACTGCAAAGCAATAAGGCTTGGACCCTGGGCCCTGGCTGGACTCAAGCTTGGACACTCCAGCCCTACAGAGTCCTGGGAACCTGTTCTGGGTTAATGCAATTACAGTACACAAGCAAGACAGGTTAGTCTTGAGCCCAGATTCAAGCATGGGCTTACACTACAGTGTAGATATACCCTACGTGTCAATTTCTCACCTCTGAGCCTTCTCAGCTCTGGAATGCCCCTAAACTGTGATTGACCAATGTATTGTAGCACTTTATATGCCCCTCAGCACACAAACAAGTGTAGCTAGACCACCAAGAACATATCGGAGGTGTGGCGTCAAACCTACATCCACTCACAATCTCTTGCATGGGCTGGGGACGTAGTATCCCATATAGTCTGCTTCCCCCACAGCATGCAGAAAGCAACAGAACAGTGCACTAGCACAAAGCTATTATCTTACACTCCCTCAACTATTGTGTGACAGTGCTCAAATGAACACTGTGGAAACAGTTCAACAGAAAGACCACTATACCAATTATATAAATAAAAATGGGTTAAGTTGGGTTATAGTCTACACTTATATACTGCCCAGCCATATGATGTTGGAACAACAAATGAGGGGAGGAGGGTTATTTAAATTTATTCAGAAAAGCATGGGTAATGTTAACTGGTACAAGACACAATTATTTCTATGAAAGAATGGAATGAGTTAAAGTTAGGAATAATTTATTCTCTAGAAGTTGGTTTCTACATATCTTATGATCCAACATTTGCTTCCAATTTTGCTGAAACATCAGAAATTGCACATCTAATATGGGCCACTTTCATTATGACATTGCCATTTAAACTAATCCTTTAAAAATGTTCTTGTTACACTGAATTTGTATCAGAGCTCCATGGTGAAATCTGAATATGTCCCACCATTGCTATGGTAGAAACTGAGGTACATGTTAGATAAACAGGCTAAATTAATGGAGGATAGGTCCATCAATCGCTATTAGCCGAAATGGTCCGGATTCAACTTTATGCTCTGGGTGTCCCTAACCCACTGATTCTAGATGCTGTAATTGGATGACAGTGGATGGATAACTTGATGATTGCCCTGTCTGTTCATTCCCTCTAAAGAATCTGGCATTGGACACTGTCAGAAGATAGGATACTGGGCTAGATAGACCTTTGGTCTGACTCAATACGGGCATTCTTATGATCAGTATATAACTACCAGCATTTTAAGCTCTGTGCTTCAAAGTGTTGCATAAATGTGTATTCGCATCAACTGCGGTCTGGAAATGGATGACCTGTCTTTTCAATGCCAGACTCTTGCACTGACTACATGCTCAAGAATGCTCTCACACAGTGGGCAGCTGGAGCTATACCTACGTTAATACTTCCACTGGTAGCACTGAACTGGTGGCATCAACATTGAGAAATCTGGATATGGGGGTTTATGTGTGTGGAATCTGACTGTAGACCCAGCCTTAGACTAAGATCTTTTACTGCAGTGATAAGAAAAATAAGAAAGCGATAAGAATAAAAAAAGCTCACATAGGCCTTTGTTCCCTACAAATTCCTTATGTATGTCTACAACAAAATGAAAAGAAAATCCTGACTCAAGATGGCTCAAACAGAAGTGATAACTATCTTGTCAAATTCCAGATACATAGTTGTTTCTGATACAGAAATAAAGAATTATTGTATAAAACTGCTCGGGTGCAATAAACCTTATTTATCTTTTAAATCAAATGCAATGAAAAGCAAATCACCAGTAAATCTGTCGTGACTTTTTAATACAGTTTGTTCTCAAGAAAAGACTTAGGTAATATTGTATTATATTGTAAAAAATCCTTTCAAAAACAGAAGGAAAAGAATAGAAGAAATCTTTTCATAATTAGGCCGCCTTATACACAAATACCTCTGCAAAGATAACTTCTGACTCACCACACCATACCAAAAACAAAAGGCTAAATTACTAAGTGGTGAATCTTTAAGAACTAATCAACACCTTTCACATAAGCTATACGGACAATTAAATAGCTTGATTTATTCAATTCCAACCAGAAAGGCAGCAAAAAAAGCTACTGTAAGGTAATTTATCTGAGGGAAAACAGAACAACAACAAGGAAACAACGAAAATCAGTTTCTGAATCACTTGTCTTGAAATCTGATCAAATGAAGAAGGAAATGAGAAATATGGGTGACCTTGACATAAAAAAACGCAAATAACTGAGGCCAACCTGTATGTTTTCTTTTAATGAAATGGTTACTGGACTTTCTTGATCTAAACATCCAATTATCTCAGTATATTTAGTAAGATATAGCTCTCATTAAAGATTTCTGATACTGAAAGGTCAGCACTAGAGCTGGGTGGAAAATTCCAACAATTGTTTTCTAAATGTGCAGATTCATCAAAATTGAAAAGTTTCAGAGACCGTTTGATTTCAGCAAAGTTCCAACAGAACCCTGACAATTTGTTTGATTATTGTGTCTTGGGTGCTGATCTTTCCATATAAGGAACTTCTATCAGAAATCATGATATTTTATTACATATATTCAAGATGGAAGGTATCCACTTTATTAAAAGAAAACATAAGAGTTGGTCATCAGTCATTTTCCCTTTCATTTAATCTGATCCTTAATTTACCTTCAAACCAGAGAATCTGCTGACAGTCCTCATGGCTAATCTGTGATGGGAGATGTTGATCTGGTAATGTGAATTATTGTATTTTAATTGTGTGGTTTGGGTCTTCCTGGGCATCTTGCTCCTCACACCTCCTTTTCTAGGATTTTAAATACAGTCATGAGGAGTAGTAATTTGTACACATATCACACATTTGTGCACCTATTTTGGATTGTCACATGAAAAGGTTACATCACTACTTTATTTCCCTTTGAGAGGAATTGACAAATGAGAACATAAAATTTACACTGAACATTATAAGAAAAAAATTAAGTGATCTGCAGGTATAAATTAAGGGATCGTATAGTTATTGGTACATAAATGTCTGGGAAAGTATGGCAATGTTTCCATCGCTTGTCCCATTACATACATACAAAATAATTCTCTTTCTGCAAGTTCTTTATATTATCTAAATTGACCTAGGAACAGAACAGAACAAGAAAATGAGAGAAAAGTATCTAAACTGTTTCTAACCTTCTGATTTAGGCCATATCTACACATACAGTCCTGCAGTGGTGCAGCTGTACTAATACGCCTGGGCCGCTGCAGCACATCTGGCAAAGCAGCTCTATGCTGACGGGGCACACTATTGCCTATGTTGTAATTTATGTCGCTTGGGGGTGGAATATTCACACCCTTGAGCAACGTAAATTTTGCCGACATATACAGTAGTGTAGACAGACAATTTTAAAAGAATCTGGCCAATGACTGTGGTGGTGTTTCTTACACAAACTTCCAAAGCTTACACAAGGACCACATTTTTATCTTCTGGGTCATATGTAGCACAAAAACATGGCATGGAAAACTATAGCCTTTCCCCCTCATTCTTTTTATGTGGACTATTACGTGCACAATTCATCACGAAAATGTTTTGATGTCACTTTAAGCAGCAGCTTATTTCATTTTACATTCTTTCCCCCTTCACACAAATACAAGCACCTTTATAGCAGTTTTTTTCCCTTTCATTTCAGCAAGGTTGGTTTCCCACTATTACTTTTTTCAGGGAACCATTTTTAAATAGAAATTCTTTCCATTAAATGGGAAAGGATACTTCAAATGAGAAGAAATGCAGGAATAAGCACAAGGCAAAATAAAACTAAATTCAACAAAAAAATTGAACAAGGAGGTAGTGAAGAAAAAAAAAGCAGACATTTTTCACTGGATCCTTACTCATCCAAAACAAGAAAGCAATGAAAGAAAAGTGCAATCAGTTTAAAATGGAAAGGAGGAAAAGAACATTCTGTGAGGAGGTTTGACAGAAGCAGCAGCCCTACGCCACATTATACATCATCCCATGATGCACTTTACTTCAATATCACATCTCTCAAACAGTGGCAGTGGATTAATTTTAAACCTAATTACATCTGTATTTGTTTTGCATTTTAGTCTATTCATGATATGGAAGCTGGTAGACAACGAAGGTAGGAAAGATGAGCTGGTAACTAGAGATCTTAGGACTACAGTTTATTATGAGAACATTACATAAAGTAAGTTAGGCAGTTTCAGTGTAGTACTTTGGAGACAGTACTTCACACTTCAGGGTTACTAAATTTGTGCCAGGGCTAGGCTTGGTAGTTCATAGCCCCAACACCTCTGGGCTTTCTGCATCAGTTATGAATGTAAAAAAATTGCTTGAGCCCAAGTGCCTCTTATTAAAAATTAAGCATTGACCACAAGGATCATGTAGTCCAGTGGCTCTCAATCTTTCCAGATCACTGTACCCCTTTCAGGAGTCTGATTTGTTTTGCATACCCCAAGTTTAACCTCACTTAAGACCACTTGCTTACAAAATCAGACATAAAAACACAAGTGTCACAGCACACTAATACTGAAAAATGGCTTCCTTTCTCATTTTTACCATATAATTATAAAATAAATCAACTGGAATATAAATATTGCACTTACATTTCAGTGTATGGTATATAGAGCAGTATAAACAAGTCATTCTCTGTACGAAGCTTTAATTTGTATTCACTTTGTTAGTGAGTTTTATGTAGCCTATTGTAAAACTAGGCAAATATCTGGATGATCTGATGTATTCCTGGAAGACCTCTGTGTACCTCTGGTTGAGAACCTCTGATCTAGTCAGCCCCTGCCAAGATTAGGGTTGCCAACTTTCTAACTGCTGATAACCAGACACTCTACCCAACCCTGTGCCCTGCTCCTTCCCCCAGGGCACGCCCCCAGAACTACCCCAGCCCCACTTACTCTGTCCTTCCAACATTTACTCCCTCCTGTCCCAGAACTCACCTGCTGCCTGCAGAGCTGGGCTGGGAGGAGCTGATATGGAGCCATCCTACCCAATCGGGGCAAGGTGAGTCAGAGGGAGGGGACTGTCCGTGGAGGGAGGGGCTGAGGCAGATGCAATCGGGGTACAGCGGGATGGTGAGTGGAGTTGGTCCCCAGAGCAAGGGGCTGAGGCAGGGAAATCAGGGCAGAGAAAAGGCGGACAAGATTACCCCCGTCCCTGCACACACACATCTACCTGTCTGTTGGAGAGGCTGGAGCCAGCCAGCAACTTTCCTGCAGGGGGACGGAGTCTAAGGCAATCCTAACCACTCAAATTGCCAAGGTGTACCTGGTGCTTGTACAGCAGAGCTTACTACTTCATTCCAGCCTGTGATAAACCTGACAGGGAGAACAGTCACAGATCCTTAATGAGATAGTCAATAAAAGGGGAAAGAGACACACGAGCCCTTCCTTTTGCCTCTGGCTTTGTTCATCCCACTCTCTCTCAAGCCTAAAGGGGCATCGGGCACTGCAAACACCTCAAAAGGGGAAGAGTGAAGGATAATCTTGCCAAACAAATAAAATACAGTCCAGGAACAATGCTAGGAATTAGACAGATATATTGAGCCAAACTGTTAGTCAGGCCTGGTCTACACTACAATTAGGTCAATGTCAGGCAGCTTACATGGACCTAATGCTACTTACATCAGCTGTTGCCTGTCTTTTTAATTTCAGTGCTCCCTGATGAAGCCCTGAAATTGACAATAAAGCCATACAGTTATAGCCCAGCTGCCTTAGGCTGTGCCCATCCAGCTCCCCACTTCCAGCAGGGAGGCAAGAAGCTTGGGGGTGGCTGGGCTCCTGGCGGGGAGCCGCACGGAGCTGAGATCCCGGCTCTTAGCCTCCCACATTGCCCCTCTTCAATTGGTGGAAGTGCTCTACTGAAGATGTGCACCACTGACAGTAGGAGAGTAGGGTGGACATCAGCCACTGCAATAAACACTGTGGTGGCTGTAGGTCGACCTAATGTAGGTCAACCTAAGACTGTGGTGTGAGGCTGAATGGATTAAAGCAGTGGTTTGTTAGCGAGGGCCATGTGATGTTCCTGGATCTTTGTGGCATTGTTTAGTTGAAGGTTTGGAGTGGTTAAACTAAGACTACAATAAGGACATTGGCAAGTTTGTCTATACTTTGTTACTAATTCATAAAACTTCACTAGTTAGAATGGAAAGAGCAATGTTTATGCTGCACAAATTTCATCTTCCGACCTGGTATAAATTCATCAACTGAGCTATTTGAAAACAACTTCTGGATTGAAACTGCCATATTGACAGAATCCAAAACCAAAGCAAAAGAACATGCAAATAGACAGGTTAGGGGCCTAAATATCAAAGCAGCATTACAGTTTTAAAAGATATGCTTCTTGTAGAAACCCAGAGTTCCTGCCATGGAAAAAAAAGCAGAGGAATAGCAGATGCTTTGTAAAAATAACTGGTATGGTTTATATTTGCAAGTGAAGTAGAAGGCAAACATAATTTGAAATCCTATGCATAACATTTTGTCAGGGATTGTGCAATCTCTGCTTTTTTCCCATCTTACATAAGATGGAAAACTAATACTATTTACAGCAGCCAATCAATTGCTGATTTAAACTTTAAGGAAATTTTAAAAAGCCAGTCTCCACTGTAGACAAACTTATCCTTGGTTCCTTGTTTTCAGAGATCATTCTATGTCCCTCACAAAAGATCGCAATTTACAAAGCACAAGTCAAATATTTTTGTTATAACTACTGAGATGATATCTAAATGCCTGTCTTACCTAAACCAACAATACTTTTTTGTAGCAAAGAGGCATTTCTGCTAGAGTTAAGGTTAAGACCTGCTCTCTCTTTAAAGCTTAACTGTTTAAAGTGCACTAAAATCTATTTCAAAACAATCCATGGAACCAAATTTTATGTGCCTCGGGGCTCCAGATAAGATCAGTGATCCAAATTTGGGGTCACTTAGCCAAGGGAGTTCCCAAGACACAACTGCTACAGAAAAAACAACCTTTTTCTAAAGTTGACACATTCTGGTAACTTTTTTGCATACAGACAAAGCTCAGCCAGGATTCACAGCATCTCACCAAGGTCATGGTTAAGGGTTACATCAGAGTGCATAGCACCTACCAGCCCTTTGCAGAAAACCAAATTAAATTATTATTTTTTAAAGAAGAGTTTGCTTCTCTAGTTAGGTGCATGCCAAGCAGTTATAGGCTCACACACCTAATCATGAGCCTAATGGATTACACTGCATATATGCAGAGAGAAAACTAATCTTGAAAGCCACCTCTGCATCAGAGAACGTGGCTAGCACCACAGGTGAGGTATGGTCACTGAATCCAAGCACCATACAGGCACTATATCCCAATCCAACCCAGGGTGGAGATCTGAATTTAAAGTGAGGAAAAAAGGGGCATCTTGCTCTAACCTGACATTGATGGGTGGGTTTTTTGGGGGAGGATGTAATCAAACTATTTTTATAAAACAAATTTAAATTATTCGAATGCTTGCTGACAGGGGAAGTGAGACGTGGAGAGAGACTGGAAAGGAGGTATGGGGGTGAGTAGCAGGGGAACTAGAGGAAGATGGGGCAGAGCAGCTTCTCGAGTGCCAGTCTGTTGTATTGTATGTGTATGGTAGGATCTGGGAACCCGATTCCTTTAGGAGCTCTCTGAGCCCTTCTCCCTGCCCCCCCACCCCCATGTGAACTGGGAACTGGGGTCCTTGCCCTCAGTTGGTTTCTGAGTCCTGCTCCCTGTGAGCGTGCCAGGATCTGGGGTGCCACTGGCCATCTATGGTCCGACCTCCCACATTTCACCTTGTCATGTTATCTGGGTTCTTGGGGGGGTCCCCTGCCTTTCTAGGGTGTACAAAGCCCCTCTCCATATATCACTATATGAACTGGGATGTGGAGTGCCCTGTCTTCTCAAAGGAGGTCTGAGCCAAAATCCCCTATGTCACGTTACAAAAATTATCTGGAATCATATAGATCATTGGTGCAAGTAAGGTCCTGTAGGGGCACCAAATCTTAGGTAAAGGAGGTCATATAAGGTATCTACAACCAGGTTATGGTCTACTGATTATGATTATGCTATCTGTATGTGTGTATCTTGTTTGTAGCTAGAGTTATGAAGATTGGCTGTATAGTGTCTGTATTTCAAACTTATGCTTGCTTTTGGGTGAAATCTCAGACAAAGTTACTGTTAGCTCCGCCTGGCCTTCCTGATGGCCCATCAAGTTCCAATCAAGCTAACAATGAACTTCGTAGATGCCTGTCCACACCCGAGCTTCCCCAGGAATGTGGCCTGGCTGCTCAGGTGCTGAATCTTGAAGAGTCATGTAACTGGACCACATGGCTCTGAAACTCCGTTTTACAACTGGACTCTGATTAGCAAGAAGGAGGCAGTCTCCACCCACAAGAGGAAGTCTATATAAACCTGGGAGAAACATATCCATTTTGTCTTTAATCTCCAGTCTGGCTCCTACTTCTGGATGGGACTTTGCTACAAAAGGGGCGGTCTGGCCAAAGGATTGATGACCCATTCCTCCAGGGAATGTATTCCAGAGACTCTGATTTGAACCTGCAGTTATTCTACAACTGATGCAAGCCATTACTGCATTTCCTTTAACCATTCCTAACCCTCACCTATATCTTTTTCCTTGTATAGTAAACCTTTAGATTTTAGATTCTAAAGGATTGGCTACAGTGTGATTTATGGGTGAGATCTGATTTGTGTATTGACCTGGGTCTGGGGCCTGATTCTTTGGAATCGGGGAGAACCGTTTCCTTTATTTGGGGTATTGCTTTTCATAACCATTTGTCCCCAGGACAGGTGGCTGCTGGTGGTGATACTGGGAAGCTGGAGTATCTAAGGGAATTGCTTGTGTGACTTGTGGCTAGCCAGTGGGGCGAAACCAAAGTCTTTTCTGTTCGGCTGGTTTGGTTTGCCTTTAGGGTAGAGAAACCCCAGCTTTGGGCTGTAATTGCCCCTTTTGGAAGCAATTTGTCCTGATCTGACACTCTCAGTGGGTCACACCAGGAACAGCACCGTCACACCCTACCTCATCTGCCCACCCATGTGAGCCACGATCCTCTGGATAGGGAACTTTGAACTGGCATGTTAAGAGCATGTACCAACAGCAGACTACTGAGGCTCAGAACTGGTATGCTTGACACATACCTAAAAGGGGGGTGTTGGCTCAGATATAAAATATGTATGAACTTGGACTGAGGCTGAGATGGAAATAGGAGACAGACTTGTTGAAAGTCTCTGGGAAAGTATAAAAAGGGGTAAAAAACCAAGGGTGATAACATGGTAGGGGTCTGCTACAAACCACCTAACAGAAGGAGGAGGTGAATGAGGCTCTTTATAAACAACTAACAAAATCATCCAAAGCACAGGACTTGGTGGTAATGGGGGACTTCAACTACCCAGACATCAGTTGGGAAAACAACACAGCAGAGCACATATTATCCAACAAGTTCTTGGAACGTATCACAGACAATTTTTTATTTCAGAAGCTAGAGAAAACTACTAGCGGAGAGGCGGTTCTAGATTGATTTTGATAAACAGGAAGGAACTGGTTTAGAATTTGAAGGCAGCTTGGGTGAAAGTGATTCATGAAAGACTGAGTTCATGATTCTAGTCAAAAAACAATCGTTTCAAACCAACCTAATCATTTTCTTTGGCAGCGTAATGAGCTTTGTGGATAAGGAGAAGTAGTAGATGTGTTATATTCTGACTTTACTAAGGGCTTGACTACATTTGCCAAGTCAGAGCGCACTAAAGCTGCCCAGTGTCAGAGCTGTAACTCATGACGCGTCCACACTAGTAAGGCACATAGGGCACTCTGACCCCGCGGCTAGAGCGCTCCTGGTAACCACTTCGGCTAGAGGAACAATGTTTGATGTGCCATCGCCCTGGTCTGTTAATGTGCTCTGATTGGGCCTGTCAGCAAGCATTCACATAAATTATTTTTATAAAACAAATTTAAATTGATTACATCCTCTCCCAAAAAAACCACCCATCAATGTCAGGTTGGAGCAAGATGTGACCCACAATGCCTGTTCAAGCCACACTGGTCATCAGTTTGAACTCTACTGCCCTGCCTTCAGGTGATCAACTGGCAGACCCGCCCTTTAAATTACCTGGGAATTTTGAAAATCCCCTTCCTGTTTGCTCAGCAAGGCGTGGAGTGCTCTCAGCACATCTTTCCAGGTGACCATGTCTCCACGCACCAGGCGATCCCCAGGATGGAGCAATGACTAACTGTTGGACCTCATCAGTGTTCGGGGGGAGGAAGCTGTGCAGTCCCAGCTGCACTCCAGCTGTAGGAATTACAATACCTACAGGCAGATATCAAGGGACAGAAAGGGGCCATGCCCAGGACACAGTGCATTGCAGGGTTATAGTGAAGGAGCTGCGGGATGCCTACCACATAACCCATGACGCAAACGGCCGCTCGGGTGCTGCCCCCGTGACCTGCTGTTTCTACAAAGAGCAGGACGCTATCCTCGGAAGCGAGCTCTTCTCAAGCCAGGAGGAAGATAGCCAGTTGCGGTGGCCGATGCTTGGCAAAGGACAAACACCAGAGGAGATTCCACATAGTGGCTTTTTTCCCCAGAAAGGAAATTTTTCAGTGCAGGTTCTCGGGGCAAGGAGGGTTTGGGCTGCATGCCTGGGGATCTGCTGCAACTGGGGGAGGGGCTCCCCTCCCCCAACCTGCTGCAGAAGGGGTGTCCCTCCCCCAACCCCAACTCACCTTGCGGCCCAGACACAGCCGCAGACAGATTGTGCCCAGGCACAGCCAGGGTAGCACAGACCTAGCCTCAGCCTGATCTGAACCAGGCATAGCCTCCAAGCACAACCAGGGCGGTGTGGCCCATGCCGGACCAGGTGCAGCGGGCGCAACGCAGTTTGATCCCAGAGCTGGGGCTGGGGCAGCGTGGAGCAGCCCAGACCCAGAGGCGGCCCGGGCAGAGCTCCCCCCAGGCCAGACCTGCTGGGGCCGGCTATCCTGAAGCCCAAGGCCCAGAGCTCTGCAGCAGGGACAGGTGCTGCTGCTGCTGCAAGGAGAAAGCACTGCGGGGGGGTCTCCTCTTTCCCCTTTGTATGCCCGGAGTACTCTCCTGCACCCCAAACCCCTCATCCCTAGCCCTACCTCCACCCCAGAACTCATACTCCCAGCCAGAGCCATCACACCCCTGAACCCCAACCCGCTGCCCCAGCCCTGAGCCTCTCATCCCCGGCCCCACCCCAGAACCCACAGCCCCAGCCGGAGCCCTCACCCCCCTGCACCCCAACCCTCTACCCCAGGCCTGAGCCTCCCTCCCTCAAGAATTCCTCGGCCCTACCCCCACCACATGAATTTTGTTACATGTACCAATACAAAGGTGATGTGTCACACATCATCTCCATACTGGTGCACATAACAAAATTCATTCCACACACGAGTGGAAAAAATTAGAGGGAACAGTGGATTAGGCCCTTGAAAAGAAAAAAAAAATCTGTACAATATACATGCGCAGTAAGTGTGCAACACTGCCTTTCAAACATAGAAAATTTTGTAGACAGTGTGTGTTACGATGGTGTCAGTCAGCATTCAGAGTAAGGAAGCGAAATAATGTGCATACACTGATTTATCCCGGCAACTGGATAAAGAAACCATTAGCATACACTTTAAAATCCTTAGCCTAAAAGATTTTGCTGTTGCACAATTGCTGAAACAGAGAACCTTTGAATTTAAAACTGTGTGCAAGGCATGCAACTGGAAAGAAAAGAGAAGGAAGCACACTAGAGAAAGCATGATGAGAGAAAAAAGAAAAAGAAAGGGGTAATACAAGTTTCACGAGGCATAAAAGTATCAGAAATAAGGACAACACTGTTCATATTTCTGTTTAACAATTTAGAACATTACTATTAACAATTATCTCAAATTACATGGATTATTTTGGTATTTTAATTAGATTTTTAAAGACTTCGCTAGTTTAATAGAGAATCACTAATTTTTCACATTTTCTAGAACATTCTATTATGGAAATACAGGATAACCTCATTTATATTGATATTTAAAAATATTCAAACTGTTTACATCTTCTCATATGCATTGCAAACAAAGTGACAGCAATACTACAGTAGTGTGTTATCATGAACAATACCCAGTGTTGACCCAGAAGACCATGCAGCCACTTGAACAGTAACAAGGTATCAATAGACTGTATTAGAGCTGATGAATTACAACATTACAGAGACTGATAAAACACAATACACAAGATTGTGAACACTAATGTTTAGTGCCAATAGAATTCAATCTGTAGTGAATTTATTAGGTGTCAGACACCATTACAAGGCATTAAATGAAATTCTTCTTTCTATTATAAAACCATTGTAAACACTTGCATAGCCACCAAGTAATTTTTTATATCCACGTGCTTAAGTGCCACACACAGGGAGTGTACTTTTGGAAAGAACATAGCAGTAAATAGGTTTTTTCTTACAAGCCAGCAGTCACTCAGGCAATATGCCACAGCAATTTATAATAGTAACAACTGCTATTCAGAGAAAGAATTTTTTCAAAGCTTGATTGGTTTTGTTAGAGCAAAGACATTTGCATTGCTACAGTAAGAGCGTCTGTGTGTGTTCGTTCTTTCTTTATGACTATAATTCTCCTGTAAAAATTCACTCCAAGCTGAAGCCTCTTTAGTAAGTACAACAGTAAGTTCACAATTTGTTGTCTTTTCTTTTAGTAAACAGTTTTTAAATGAACAATCTGTTTACAATACTACAGTGTTTCATCTTAACTTTCTCAATAGAGAATATTAAGACCATATTCTCCAGGAGTTTGCATGTGAACTTTGGTACACCATTATACTCCTGGGGGAATTCTGCACCAAAAAAATTAAAAATCTGCATATTTTATTTGTCAAAATAACACAATATCACTCCAGTTTCAGTTATTTTGGTAATTTATTTATTGTCGATTGTAATGTAATGTCAACAATACAGACAAAAACAAACAACAATTCCCTGAGGAGTAGATAGTTAAAGAATCCCTTACAACAAATTAATTCCAGTTGGGAGGAGCTGGAGAGGGCTGCGTGGGGCCCCCCCAGAGCCCAGCCTCAATGCCCACACCCCCACCCCGGGCCCAGACACCTGTACCCACAAGAGCCTTTCCTCCCCCCTCAGCTTAACTGTTCCACCATGGGACACGATGTGTACAACCCTCCCCTTCCACACCCTTTGTCAGAGCTCGATCTCCCATGCCCTCTCCCATCCCTGGGAGAATGAAGATCAAGCCAGACAGCAAGAGCATGCAGCCTCTGGGCTGGGTGTTCCACTCAATGTGAGCTAGGCTCTGCAGAGTCCAGAGGTCCCTAATTGCGTCCAGCAGCTCTGCAGCCCCAATTATGCAAGGAAACATGGAATTCTGCACAAATTCTGCATTGCACAGTGGTGCAAAATTTCCCCAGGTGTAATTAGCCCTAGAATCTCAGTAACCTTTGTGACCAATGGTACTGCTACTAGAAAGGATGCTGAATGGAAAGAAAAAAGAGCATATGAAACTCATTAACCTTCCCAGCACAACATTTAGATCTCAAGGAGGGGGACGCTACTCTCACAGGTTCTTTAAGATATCTACCTACCACATGGTGTGAAAATGTGGAATATCCATAACTGGAGGGTAAAGAGTTGAAATGGCTGTGAGAGGAACACTCAGGGAGCCACAGAGAGTCCAGAGTTCTTTAATAATAGACGGTAGCCCGATACGCTGGGTATCTGAGCTAGAAACAAGTAACTGGCATGCTTAGATAGCACTGGTCTACAATTTTTTAGAAGTCATCTGCTTCAGAGATAAAATGGGATATTTATTATGTATTTTGATGTGCTGAATTCAAATATGACAATTAAAACAACTGATTGGCTACTGTTTCTAAGATATTTAAGTTTTTACATTTTATGTCTATGTATATTGTGTAGATAGTAGAGTTTTAATCAAATTGTAAACCTAGGTCTTTTCATGTGCTTATGGTTGCTTTACATGGTAATATTTCACCTGCCCTGTTTATGTAACACTTTAAAAATCAGCAAAAGGGTTATATAAATAAAATGTATTATGAAGCAAAAGGCAAAAAACTATTATGTACATAGTTTAGTCCTATTCAGTGTCTACTCGGCGCTTCTTGGCTTGTCTCTTGTATTCATTAAATGGAGCATCTCTTGTCACTGTCCAGCGATAGTCTGCAAGCACTGATGGGCTCCATTTGCCCTGATAGCGTTTCTCCATTGTTGCAATGTCCTGGTGAAATCGCTCGCCGTGCTCGTCGCTCACTGCTCCGCAGTTCGGTGGAAAAAAATCTAGATGAGAGTGCAAAAAATGTATCTTTAGTGACATGTTGCAACCAAGGCTTTTGTATGCCTTGAGGAGGTTTTCCACCAACAACCTGTAGTTGTCTGCCTTGTTGTTTCCGAGAAAATGTATTGCCACTGACTGGAAGGCTTTCCATGCCGTCTTTTCCTTGCCACGCAGTGCATGATCAAAATGCATCATCTCAAAGAAGTTCACGAATCTGAGAACCAACAAAGACACCTTCCTTTATCTTAGCTTCACTTAACCTTGGAAATTTTCCACGGAGGTACTTGAAAGCTGCTTGTGTTTTGTCAATGGCCTTGACAAAGTTCTTCATCAGACCCAGCTTGATGTGTAAGGGTGGTAATCAAATCTTCCTTGATTCAACAAGTGGTGGATGCTGAACACTTCCTCCCAGGCTCCAATGACTGTCGGAGTGGCCAATCTTTCTTGATGTAGTGGGAATCTCTTGCACGACTATCCCATTCGCAGAGAAAACAACAGTACTTTGTGTATCCAGTCTGCAGACCAAGCAAGAGAGCAACAACCTTCAAATTGCCACAAAGCTGCCACTGATGTTGGTCATAGTTGATGCACCTCAAAAGTTGTTTCATGTTGTCATAGGTTTCCTTCATATGGACTGCATGACCAACTGGAATTGATGGCAAAACATTGCAATTATGCAGCAAAACAGCTTTAAGATTTGTCTTCAATGAATCAATGAAGAGTCTCCACTCATCTGGATCGTGAACGATGTTGAGGACTGCCATCACACCATCGATGTTGTTGCAGACTACAAGATCACTTTCCATGAAGAAGAATGGGACAAGATCCTTTTGACGGTCACGGAACATGGAAACCCTAACATCACCTGCCAGGAGATTCCACTGCTGTAGTCTGGAGCCCAACAGCTCTGCCTTACACTTGGGTAGTTCCAAATCCCTGACAAGGTCATTCAGTTCAGCTCGTGTTATGAGGTGTGGTTCAGAGGAGGAGGATGGGAGAAAATGTGGGTCCTGTGACATTGATGGTTCAGGACCAGAAGTTTCATCCTCTTCCTCGTCTGACTCAAGTGAGAATGATTCTGGTGCATCAGGAACCGGCAGTCCTTCTCCGTGGGGTATGGGGCATATAGCTGATGGAATGTTTGGATAATGCACAGTCCACTTTTTCTTCTTTGACATACCTTTCCCAACTGGAGGCACCATACAGAAGTAACAATTACTGGTATGATCTGTTGGCTCTCTCCAAATCATTGGCACTGCAAAAGGCATAGATTTCCTTTTCCTGTTCAACCACTGGCGAAGATTTGTTGCACAAGTGTTGCAGCATATGTGTGGGGCCCACCTCTTGTCCTGATCTCCAATTTTGCAGCCAAAATAAAGGTGATAGGCTTTCTTAACCATAGTGGTTATACTGTGCTTTTGTGATGCAAAAGTCACTTCACCACAAACATAGCAGAAGTTATCTGCACTGTTCACACAAGTACGAGGCAGCTCTGCTCACTTTGGTTAAACAGAAATGTGTCCCTTTGCAAAATCAAACACTGACAAATAAGAGAGCACGACACTGTATGATTTCTAGAGCTGATATAGGGCAATTTGTTCAGCAGAGTGATGTAAGCTTCGTTATGATTGCATCATCCATGACTTCTAGGAATAACATGATGCAATGCATATCATGTATGACACAATACCAGCTTCAGATTGCATCATTCATTGTTTTGCCTAAAAAGCAAGTACTGTCCAAACCCAGTCAGAGATTTATTCATAGATCCAGTTAAAGATGTATTTTAGTCATTTCTGGTTTAAATTGAGATCCCTTCCCTTTATAACTCACTTATCCTCCGCCATTCCCATGTCAAGGGTCGTATATACTGACCCAATAGCATATCTTGAAAACTAGAGCCAAACAACAATTTTAAGCATCATTTTCATTCTCAGTGACCCAGAATTAGTAAAGTTTGACTACATTTATTTCAGAAGCATTCTGGCTGTAGAGCAGTGTAGTGAGCCACTTTGCAGAATAAGTCTGCCTTGGAGACGGGGAGAGAGAGAGAGAGAAAGAGAGAGACAGAGACCTTTGTATTGTGGACAAGAATATTGTGACATCAGTAGAAAGAACTTGTTCAACTGAGGTAAATTTGCCAGGATCCATAGCATGAGGTTAAGGGAGTGTGAATCCATAAGGCGGATCTTACTTTCTTTTTGACATATTATATCTGGCTGTAGAGGCAATGGAAAGAATCTTTAGATCTGAGACCCACAACTGCTTCTGCTATGCTAGAGTTTTTATGATGAGCCTGGGTGATTCCTGCCTGAGCTTCCTGAGAACGTGCAGGATTAATGGAATTATAGGGTAAACACACCTCAGGCCCTGAAACCAGGCTATCATATATGCATTGGACATAATTCCCTCACTGCGTCTTCCTCTGGAACAAAGTTTTTGCCACCAGAGAAAACTGTGGAAATGTCAAAGAGATCTATGGTTGGATGACCCCACACCTGAGAAATTCACTGTCCATTTGGTCATTTCTGAAGCGTCTGTGGAGGTGATCTTCTAGCACATCCTGTAAGGTGTACTGCTTTCAATTCCATGGAGGATACAAAAGTTCTACAGACATATAGCTTCTTTACATAGAAGGATGGAACTTGCTCCCCTCATTTGTTTGAATAAAACATGGCTTTTGTATTGTCCCTCATGATTTGACTTGCCAGAAGCAGGAAGAAACCATGCACGCCCAATAGCTCTTAGCTCCATAACATCTAGGTGAAGTAGTGTTTTCTGAGGCCCGGACTACACTATTTGCATAGCTGAAGTCGAAGTACCTTAGTTCGACTTACCTGGCTGTCCCCATGATGGCGGGTTGACTGCAGCGGTTTCCCTGTCTACTCCGCTCACTCCTCTTGAGGAGCTGGAGTTCCAGAGTTGACGGGAGCACTTTCGGGGATCGATTTATCACATTTGGTGAGATGCGATAAATCAATCCCCGATACACTGAACACCACCCACCAATCCAGTGGGTAGTGTAGCCCTACCCTGAGAATTCCACATACCTTTTGTTTCAAGGTTGTTCAAATGGGTTTCCCAACTAAATGTGAAAGCCTCTATCACAGGGGTGAGCAAACGTTTTGGCCAGAGGGCCACATTGGGGTTAAAAATTGTGCAGAGGGCTGGGTAGGGAAGCCTGACCCTGCCCTTATCCAAACCCCACCCACTTCCCACCCCCTGACTGCCCCCCTCAGAACCCTCGACCCATCCAACCCCTCCCTGCTCCTTGTCCCCTGATCGCCCACTCCGGAGACCCGCCCCACTCTAACTGCCGTCCCAGAACCCTACCCCCTATCTAAGCCCCCCTGTTCTTTGTTCTCTGACTGCCCTGTCCCAAGATCCCCCAACCCTAACCACCACCACCCCCCCCGGGACCCTACCGCTCATCTAATCCCCTCCGTTTGTTCCTGACTACCACCTCCTGAGATCCCCCCACCCTAACCACCACCCCCTGGGACCCTACC
>ML677385.1:5290115-5317434 GCA_007922305.1 Dermatemys mawii | reverse complement strand
ATCCTGAGATCCCCCCATCCTATCCACCACCCCCTGGGACCCCACCCCCTCATCTAAGCCCCCTTGCTTTGTTCCCTGACTGCCCCCTCCCAATATCCCACCACTCTAACCACTCCCTCCGGGACCCCATCACCTTACACCCCCCCCACTTACCTTAATCAGCTAGGTGCTCCTCAATCCGGGCCCCCGGCCAGGTAGCGCAGGGCCCCGCAACTCCTCGCGCTCAACCCGGCTCCCGGCTAGGGAGCACGGGACCCGCGGCTCCATGTAGTCCCCGGCCCGGGCACGCAGGGCCCGGCAGCTACCCGCGCTCCACCCAGCCCCATGCCAGGGAGCGCGGGGCAGGCCTGGCCTCCCGTGGCTCCTGCGCTCCATCCGGCCCCCGGCCGGGAAGCGCAGGGCCAAGCGGCTCCCCGTGCCTAACCCGGCCCCCGGCCCGGGATTGTGGGGCAAGCCTGGCTGGGAGTGCAGGGACCCGCGGCGGGCCGGGAGCATGGGGCCTCTGGCCCCACGCCCCGGCCCCAGCTCGCAGGCCAGATGAAAATGGCCGGCGGGTCACATGTGGCCCGCGGGCCATAGTTTGCCAACCTCTGCTCTATCACCAACATCATTCATGACCATGATGGAAGGAATGGTATTCCCTTGTAGGTTTCCAGAGGGTCTTCCCACTAATTTAACAACAACAGGATTTTTGGGAGGAATATCAGAGACACACTCAGGTGATGCCTGCTTGGCTGATATACAGACTTCAATTTCTTTGCATGCACTGAAGATGAAGTCTGGTATGCTGAGTTACATATATGCAGGAGGCCATGTATCCTAGACGTCTGAGAAAAGTCCTCACTAATGGTCTTGGGGTGAGCTTGTAGGTGGGTGGGCACATCTAGTATGGCTTGAAATCTTTATTGTGATACAGAGGAGTGCATAATGTCTAGAAACCTCTAGAATTTTTTCCTGCACTACATGCACTTCTAATGTGTGGCATGTGACACAGAAGTTCCTGAAATGTTTTGAAATCATTAGGCTGAGTAGGAGTAGAGTGCATAACTGGTTCATCAAGTGAGAAAGAGGAGATTGTGGCTGGCATCAAGTGTGCCACTGTTTGAAGTTGTTCTTCCCAGCGTACAACGAGTTTGTGCCAGCTGTACCTCTTGTGCAACTCTACAAGTTTTTATAGTGAAGGGAGATGTAACTCTAAAGAGAGCAGGAGGAGACAGTTTCCTCATTAGCTGCACTCCCACACCCTGGGTTCAGTACAGACAAGTTTGGACATTATAGGCATAAAGGACTTGGCGGGGGAGGGGTTTACAGGGGTGGATATAAAGTGGAGTGCTCTCCCTGAGATTCCACAGGTAAATGCCTAAGCTGAGAGCTCTTTGATTCCTCATCTGACCAGTAGGGGTTATATACATGGGAATGAGGAGAATGGGTCCATGATACCTCCCCTACTATGATCAGAATGGGAGAAAGAAGGGGAAAAAAAGAATTTCTCCTCTAATGGTGGGGTTACTCTTCACAGAATTATAGAAATGCAGGGCTGGAAGGGACTTCAAGAGGCCATCTAGTCTTCTTCCTGCATCAAAGCAGGAAATCCTAATAGCATCTTCAATCTCCCCTACAACTGTAGCTGAAGAGGTGTACATTAACAACACTGTTGTACATTAACAGCACTGATTATCCATATCATACCGTTGCACTCATAGCTGAAGATAGTAATGGTGATTTAGGATGCGCAATCACAACAAGATCACTTGATACCAAACACAAGTTTGGTGTAAGAAAGTCAGTGTGAGGAGTATCTGTATCGTAGGGGTCAGCACTGGAGTCTTGGGTACCAGGGACACTGGCACTGTGTATACAAATACTAGTACCAAGAACTCAGTACTGGGTGACATGCAGACCTCTGCCTGAAATAGTACCACATATGTTCAGAAATCAGGTTTTTCCAGGGTGTCAGATGAACCCAATTTGGGCTCTGACCTAACCTTTGTCTGAGTAGTCTGAAGAAAGCAAAGCCTCATTTTACTACTTCCTAGTAAAGGTAACCTAGGCCTGTGCTTACTGTGAGCATGGTGTTCCTTCCAACTCCTTTCAGATGACTGAGTGGAGGAAGACAGCTACATTGTCAGTCTCAGTATATGAAGGTTTCTTTGAAGAGAGAACTCAGGAGCTGGGAACTGAGTAACTCACAGGAATAATGACAGAGGAAGCTGGTTCAGGCCTGGTAGGCCACTTCCTCTGGTCCCGAGGAGGTTCTTACTGAGAGCTCCAGTAGAAAAAGGTTAAGATTGGCCTCTCTCACCTTCTGCATCCTCTTGGAAAAGAAGTGACAGACTGAGCAACTACAAGGGACAGGCCCAGTTCTGAAAGGAAGAAGGCACCGTGAGTGCCCTTCACTGAACAGAACAGCTACATTAAGGAAGGGGATATTCTGAACTCCAGGTTTCAGCCAAAGCAGCAAAATCCCGGTACCAGGAAGTCTCTAAAAATAATACCTCTTTATTAGTGTATTCCCCACACTAGCATAAAAAGGAGAACACTACTGACTATATCACTACATACACACACAACCACCAGAAAAGTTGTACAGTGTGCAGAGACGCAGACACTGCAGATGTTCCATTTTACAGCCACAGGCAGTAAGAAGGAACAGCGGGATAGCTGGGCTTGCTCCACCCTTTATGTCCTTGAATGTGTGCGGAGGGTAGGGTGGTGGTGCACAAGAGCATCCAGGGACACGGTCATCCAATAGAATCTAATCTCATGCACATAAGCATCAGAAGTGGAGTACACGTGGACAATCATTTAAATAACAGCATCATCTTCCTTGGTTGTGTGAAGAAACTGAACTACTCATCCACCCAAAATAAAAGTTATATCATTTTCAAATTCAATTCAGAAAAGCCTTAGTGGGTAAGGTAAGAATTTTGTTTTTAAAAATTCTGTATGGGTTGGTGGCAATCTTATGTATAAACATCAGTTTGGTATTACTTTTGCCCCTTTTATGCTGAGGTTTTTTCAGCAAAGACAAGTTAATGGCTCATAAGAAATTACTTCCTAAATCCAGACTGCTGAAAAGAATACAGGAACTCCTCACTTAAAGTCACCCCAGTTAACATTGTTTCATTGGTATGTTGTTGATCAGTTAGGGAACATGCTTGTTTAAAGTTGTGCAATGCTTCCTTCTAATGTTGTTTAGAAGCCACCTGCTTTGTCCACTGCCTGCAGGAAGAGCAGCCCGGTGAAGCTAGCTGGTAGGGGCTTGGAACCAGGTAGACCGAGAGCCCCCCAGCAGCTCCACCTATCAGCTCCCTGCTCCCCTAAGTTCTCCGGGCAGCAGCAGCCCAGCAGGTTATCAATTGCTGGCAGTTCATCCCACCATTGCCATGTGCTGCTCCTGACCTCTGCCTTGGAGCTTCTCCCCGAGCCTCCTGCTTGCTGTGTAGGGGGGCAGAGGGCAAGAGGGGGTCTAATGTCAGGGTGCCCCCCTTCCCACTACTCCTGCACCCTGCTTACCCCATCTTCCACAGAGTGGGCAGGGGGGACACAACAGTCCCAGAGGGAGCTTCTTAGCAGCAGCTGAGGTGGATCTCAGCTTGCTGATTTAATTAACAAGGCAGTGTACTTAAAACAGGGATCAACGTACTTAAAGAAGAAATGCACATCTCTCTCTCTCTCTCTCTCTCACACACACACACACACACACACACACACACACAGTGTGTGTCTCTGTCTGCTATGCTGTCTCCCTTCCCTTCATTCCTTCTGCCTTGTAGAGTGTGAGGCTACATTAACAACGAGTTAACCCTTGAAGGCTCAGCCAACTGCTAGTTCATTATTTAGCAGTAAAGCATTCCCTGGGAAATATCCCACCCTCTGACTTCACTACCTCCACCAAGCTTCGCAATCATCATTGCTGCAATCATCATTGCTGTGTACCAGTATTAAATTGATTGTTTACAACTATAATATAATAAATGTAATGTAATGTAATGTATTGTATTATATATTATAATATTTTTGTCTGGTGAAAAAAATTTCCCTGGAACCTAAGCCCCCCATTTACATTAATTCTTATGAGGAAATTGGATTCGCTTAACATCATTTCGCTTAAAGTCACATTTTTCAGGAACAAATTACAACATTAAGTGAGGAATTCCTATATACAGATGGACATGTTTTTATTAGTTTATTTCCTTTCTTACATCTTCTCCTGCTAAACAAAAGTGCTTCCTCTCCAAAAGGATTCTAGGCAGGACTCAAGAGGTCAGACAACTTCTTTCCTAGTACATAGACCTATGACCAGATAACCATGAAAACTACTAAAACTGAGAGGAATTAGCAGGATGCACTCATTTCCAAGTTTCAGATGCAGGAAGTCTGGTTCAGACTTATGTGGAACATTGAACAACAGGGTCTTCGAAGTTAGCAATTAGGTACTGAAGTCAGTCTCAGAAAAAACAACTGCTTTACAAGTAAACAGCAAGAATTTACTTAAAAGTCCTCCCTTACCTTCTGTACTTAATCCAGGACTTGAGGTGAATTTTGCTACATCGACAATCTTGACAGCAAACTGTTGCCCAGTTTCTCTGTTGATACATCGCCGCACAACACTGAATGGACCCCTAAAAAACAAACAACAAAAGCCATCAGATTTTCTGCATTAAAAGAATTACAAACTATTCCGTTCTCCTTTGTGTGTTTAGCTGTACAGTTCCTATTTCTTAACATATGCAAGGTTACATTTTTGGACCTATAATACCGTGCGGAAGGTGCGGACTTCTCAACCACGCTGCCCACCACAAAATGCAATCGCTACTCAAGTTTAATATAAACAGCATTTTACAAACTTGATATTTTCATTTTTAAATGTTCATAAACAGTTTATTTCATACCGTTTGCTCGTAAAAGATAAAACTAATAGAACCTGTGCAAATTATCATAATATTGCTAAAATATAAGTGTAATTTGTTATGATACAAAATACTGTAAGAAAAACACTGCAATACACCTTTATATTACACAGATTTAGTATTACCACATTTAATTTTAGAAAATTTTGTGAAATATATATTCTAATAGGCTCAAATCCTGCAGTCCATACTCATTCTATTGATTTCAGTGGGAATCTGCCTGAGTAAAAAAAAGTGTATGAATTCTGACTCAGGAACCCAGGCTATGACTGACTAGAAGTACTGTTTAATATAAAGAGAAAGAATAAAAAATGCATTCAATTCTATTATTTTTAAATGCCTATTAAGAAACACTGAGAAAGGATCGTTTAAAATAGTCAGATCTACCAAAAATGTAAGTTAATCTTTCCACATATGTCACCAGCCAACGAATTTTAAACCAATATAGGAGATATGGGAAATTTCCATTACTACTCTATATTTAAAACTCCAGGGTAACAGAAATAAATCTCAAATTTTCTTTGATCTTTATTCCTTGATGAGCCATCACGGAATTAAAGAAGCTACATATAATAATAGATTTATTAGATTATCTAGTTTATACACCTAACAATACTACACTTAATCCTGCAAAAATGGTTTGCAGTTCAAAATAGCTGTATGTGCCATAATTTTTTCCAAATCTAAGTCCAGATCTCTAAGAAATGCCACAATATACAGATGAGTGACAAGGTGAATGAGGTAATATCTTTTATTGGATCAACTTCCATTGGTGAGAGAGAATCTTTTCAACTATATAGAGCTTTGCGTGGCTCAAAAACTTGTCTCTCTCACCAACAGAAGTTGCTCCAGCAAACAATACCGCGCCCACCTTTTCTGTCTAATATCCTGGAACTGACATGGCTGCAAATAAACACAATAATATTTCCTCACTTCTACACAGATCTCTTTGAAAATTGATCCTTAAGTGTCATAACCCAACACACACATTTTTGGAAGTCACCTGTTAATATTAGGATTTAACTTTAACATTCTGAGCACTAACATGCTATGCAACAAAACAACTTTAATTTGTAATATTTTCAAATAAATTGCATTCCACAATGCTTTAATGTTAGATAAACCAACTACTGCTATTTAACTAGGTAAGTTACTAAATACAGACATGAGAGAACATGTTTTCAGATAAGATTATGGGAACCTAGGAAGGCAGTACTCAAAGGTGTGTGTATGTATATATATATATATATATATATATTATTTTTGTTGTTATTGCTTCCTTAACAAGGATAACAAAGGGCAACTTGTAAAATTAAATTGGCACGCACTGGAGAAAACTAGGCTAACATAGCAGTTGACAAGGAAACTCACATTCAAGAAAGATAAGGGAAGTAATTTAAAGCATATGGATGGAAGTCATGCATGGAACATTCATGTTTTTCTGTTGATTGGAATAAAAGGCAGAGTGCTTAGTTTAAACTAAAGGATGAGTTTTCCCTTCTAGACAGCAAACTGCAAGTCAGGTTATTGACCTCTGACTCCTGAGACTACAAAGTGACAGCCTTTCTAGTTTTCAACAGAGACTTTTTAGGAGCAAGGGTGAAGAAAATAAGAGAAAAATAGTTTCAGTTTAAATATATTTATTTACTAACCATTTTAATTTTAGTTTGATGTTCCTGTACATACAGGGTGATTTTTGGAACTGAATTATTCTTTTAACGCTGATTCCATTTTTGAATCCAGATTACTACTGTCAGAGTCTGAAAATTACATTTTATCGATTTTACCCGTTCTTAGTGTCTTTTATTTCAAACAGTAATAGTATCCTAAAAAAGAAAGGAAGGAGAGTGTAGAGTCTAATTTGAAGCCTACTAAATATTGTAACAGGAATCAGATACTCTTAGTCTTGGACAAATTAAACACATAAAAAGGATAACTAAACCATAAATATTATCCTCTAGTGAAAAAAACCCTCCAAATTGCAGTGTCTGCTGGATAAATAGCTAGAGATACAAAACAGTGTGACTGCCTCTTTTTTAAATCAATTACAAGCTAATGTCTTGATCCTGCAAACACATGCATGTGTTTTACCTTACACATGTAAGGTCCACTTAGTGTAAGACCCACTTAGTGTAATGTAAAGTCAAGCATGTTCAAAAGTGTTTGCATGATCAAAGCTCAAACAGGTAATTTTTTTCTCACTAATACCCAATATCAAATATTCCATATTTGGAATGTCCTATTACTTTTCAATATTTATTAAGGGAACATTTTAACCACAATCAACATGGATATTTTTTAAAAATTAGTAAATGAAAAAGCCTAAGTACACAGGGGCAAAAATATTTCACTCATAGATCCTTAAACAGAAATTGTACCAATGCAGTTGACCAGCAAGACACACTCCTTAATTAATACATTACGGAACTTAAGTTTAAACAGTCCTGTATCCTTTATTAGTGAAACCTTTAGTAACTAAATATGCTACTCTGGAACTGTCTTTTTTTCACAATTGACAACTAGAGCTAATTTATGTATCAAGGTACAGGAACTACTTTCTCAGCTGTAGTCAGCTTTTTTCCAGAAGGCTAAATACACCTATAGCATTATTCCAGAAAAGAAAGCACTTGAATGGCTGTTCTCAAACCTGTGGAAGCAGTGGCCCTATTTCTCGTCCCCGCGGCCCACCCCAACCCCTGTGTGTCCGCCAAAATGCCGCCGAATGGAACGCTTCCAGTTTTGGCAGCATTTTGACGGACATGCTGTGCGCTTCACAGTGTCTGCCGAAAAAGGAAACTTTCACTAAGGTGGCTTTTCAGGCGGACACTTTGAAACACACGGTATGTCCACTGAAATGCTGTGAAAAGCAAAAGTATTCAACTCGGCGGCACTTCAGTGGCGGAGGGAGCTCGCGACCCCTCGGGAATCGCCTCGCAATCTCCAGGTGTCACGACTCCCAGTTTGAGAACCGCTGCACTTGAACAATAATGTTTTAGTTTCATAATTTAACTGTCTTCAATGAAGAATGGAAATCTAGGTTTAAGAACTGGGCTTCCGGAGAAAAAAGAATGTGTTGAGGAATTCCAAAATGGTTATTTATTCATACTACAGTAACACCTAGCGGTCCCAATCACAGAGCAGGGATCATCGTGTTAAGCATCGTATCAACTAAACTAAAAGACTGTCTCTGCAAAGCTTATGGTTTACTTAAATGGTTACCTAGTTTATGATATTCCTACACTGAGATATGTACAGGAATTATATAGATTTTGTGTATTTTTCTACAGAAGCCTCAGATTTGTCCACATATGCATATTCCACAGGAAGTCATTTCTTTTGGCTACCTAACGCTCCAGCAGCACCAATGGGAAATTAAGGGTAATTACCTTTAGAATCCTGCAGGATATATTCTGAATATACTGTTTTAAGGCAAATAGGTTGGATGATACCAAACATTCATTATATTTTTTTGTTTTGTTTTAATTCAGTGGATGAAGTTCTACTCAGGAAAGACTGCTATGGGTACCCGCATGGCCCCACAGTATGCCAACATTTTTATGGCTGACTTGAAACAACATTTCCTCAGGTCTCATCCCCTAACACTCCTACTTTACTTGCACTACACTGACGACATCATCATCTGGACCCATGGGAAGGAGGCCCTTGAGAAATTCCTCAAGGATTTCAACCATCTCCACCCCACCATTAAACTCAGCCTGGACCACTCCACACAAGAGATCCACTTCCTAGACACTACAGTGCTAATAAGCGATGATCACGTAAACACCACCCTATACAGGAAACCTACTGACCACTACACTTGCCTACATGCCTCCAGCTTTCATCCAGACCACATCACACAATCCAAGCTTTTACGATAAAACCACATTTGCTCCAATCCCTCAGAAAGAGGCAAACACCTACAGGATCTCTATCAAGTGTTCTTAAAACTACAATAAAGTTAAGAAACAGATTGAAAGAGCCAGAAGGATACCCGGAAGTCACCTACTAGAAACAAGGACTACAAAGAAAGTAACCGTCACATACAGCCCCCAACTAAAACCTCTTCAGCGCATCATCAAGGATCTAGAACCTATTCTAAAGGACGATCCCTTATTCTCACAGACCTTGGGAGAAAGGCCAGTCCTCACTTACAGGAAGCCCCCCAACCTGAAGCAAATACTCACCAGCAATTACACACCCCACAACAGAAACACTAACCCAGGAACCGAACCCTGCAACAAATCCTGGTGCCAATTCTGTCCACATACCTATTCAGTGGACACCATTATAGGACCTAACCACATCAGCCACACCATCAGGAGCTCGTTCACCTGCACATCTACCAATGTGATATATGCCATCATATGCCAGCAATGCCCCTCTGCCATGTACAATGGCCAAACCGGACAGTCTCTAAGCAAAAGAATAAATGGACACAAATATGACTAATCAATTTGGAAGTTGGAAGAAATTCATATTGTGAACCATGGAACTATAATAATCAGTACTCTGTAATGAAATGGAAGGATGAATGTAAACAAGAGAAGTTCTGAAGCATATTAACCCTAAACTCATTATCTAATCTCCAAAAAGGCACTTTTGAAACCATTTTTATCTTACAATGGAATTAGAAAGAAGTGGGTCACAAATGTTCCATCACGGCAGTCACATAGTGTTCAGTTCTCATAATGAAAAAGGGTACTGAGAGCATCATTAAAATCTTGATGTTTACTGCACTGCTATTTTCAACATACCTAGAACAGGGAATACTAGAGATGGCTCAGTAAATTTAACTACTGCATGAGAGAAATGTCAAGAACGTATGGTGCCCACTATGCACTAATCCAGAGGTCAGCAACCTTTCAGAAGTGGTGTGCCGAGTCTTCATTTATTCACTCTAATTTAAGGTTTCGCGTGCCAAACGTTTTTAGAAGGTCTCTTTCTATAAATCTTTAATATATAATGAAACTATTGTTGTATGTAAAGTAAATAAGGTTTTTAAAATGTTTAAGAAGCTTCATTTAAAAATTAAATTAAAATGCAGAGCCCCCCGGACCGGTAGCCAGGACCCAGGCAGTGTGAGTGCCATTGAAAAATCAGCTCGGCACGCTTGCCATAGATTGCCTAGCCCTGTGACTAACCTAATGAAAGAACACTGAGAAGGATAGCATAAAAGTGTTTGTCTTTATTATATCCCGAGGCTAAAGCTACTATTTAACAATGCAATACTTTCAGAACTTGATCTTACACATACACACACATGCACAGTATGTGTATCCTCAAACATCTTGAATGCACTGAGACATCACAACAAACACACACGTTTAATTTATTATGGAGGTATTGGTCACAAACTCTGAATCTAAAATTTTCAATTTAAGGGAAGATTTTATTTTTTATAAAAGCCTCATTAAAATAGCAATAAAACCCAAAGTATTCTTTGAGTACTACTGCATTATTCATTGTGATTTGATAACGAGACTGATACAGAAAGGATAAGAGAGTTACAAGATTAACCTTTTTGAAGTTTTCCACTAGACACACTCACTTTTTGGCAGGAGGAGGTGAGGTAGGGAAGAGAGAGATACCACTTAGAAGAAAATTAAGCACTCTGGAATCTGTTCTTTGCTCCGCATGTGCTGAGTTATAAATAGGCAGTACTTGTCTGAGGCTTAAATGTTTAACTTCCCCAAGTTGAACTGAACGGAAATGCATCAATTTGAAGCTGCTGTATTTAGCAGTGGCAGTGTAACACAGCCATTTGGGTAACTCCCACACCAAATACCCCTGTAACTCTAGGGAAAGTTTTTCAACCTGGGAAAGGAGACCATGACTCAAGAGTTTAAATCTCACGTCTACTGACTGCGGTTTATACTCCTATGCAGCTCACCAACTTATTACTGACTACTAACATCAATCCCGAACCCTAGAACACAGTCAAGTATGAGCTGTCACTTCATTTTACAAACAAGTAAAGTCACTGTAGGCAAAGTCAAGAAGAGAACCCAGGACTAACATGATCGTAGTGCCTATGAGTCCCAGTCAAGGACCAGCACCACTTTGTGGTAGGCACTGTACAAACAACAAAAACTCCCTGCCCCATATAAGTATAAGATGAGGGACAACAAATGAATAGACAGACCCATGACGAATACAAAGAAACAATCATAATATTAGTGAGAAGGACAGTCTGTGGTCTCAGCGGTGCTGGCCGCCACTTCCTGCAGCCCCGCACTGGACCAGGACAGCAAACCGCGGCCAGCAGGAGCCGCAATCGGCGAACCAGCAAGTAAACAAACCGGCAGGGCCCGTTAAGAGTGCTTACCCTGCGGTGCCGCGTGCCAAGGTTGTCAATCCCTGTCCTAGAGTCAAAGATAGAATCCCAAATTCCTGGCCTCCATAATGCCACTGATGTCTAGCGAACAGTTACGTAACACATTCACAAAGTGTGCACTGAGTCCTCTTCTGAACTGGGGGTCTGAAAGTCCAAGATTTAAACCTCCCTGTTGACTCAAAGGGAGAGTGTTTGTTCTGGCTGCATGTGCCAGATTTTGATTTTCAAGAAGAATTAGCTTCCTTTGTTCACACAATGAGAAAATATTTTTAACATTGTAACAGTTCTTAAGCATATTGTCTGCTTGCTGTTTGTAATTACCCCATTCAATGACTGATTAGCACAAAAGCAAGTTACATGTGAAAACACACACACCCAGGGAGTCTGCATCACTGATTTCTCCTCCCATGGGAAACCAACTCGCGAGGTCCCAACATCTACCACCACTTGGCAGAGGCATGACATTTTCTCTTACAACACAGTCTGCCTGATAAGCACATCCAGAACACTTAGGCCTGGGCTACAGTAGCAGTGGGGGGAGGGGGAGGTCGAACTAAGATATGCAACTTCAGCTACGCTACTCGCTATTAGCTCTTTTTAACAGCTCTTCGTGTAGCTGAAGTCGAAGTATCTTAGTTCAACTTACCTGGCCATTCCCACAGTGGTGAGTCGACCATGGCGGCTCTCTTGTCGACACCGGTTACTCCCCTTGCGGAGCTGGAGTTCTGATGCTGACGGGAGCACGTTCAGGGATCGATTTATTGCGTCCTGACAAGACGCGATAAATCGATCCCCGATTCACCAAACACTACCCACCAGAGGGGGTGGGGGAGTAGTATAGATGTACCCTTAGTTGAGCTCTCCAGAAGGCATTACAGATTCTTTAGTCTATCTACACTCACAAGGACACTAGCTCATCTATTACAATTTTAAAACAGCAGTAATGTCTTCAAACAATGCCTCTGTAATAATATCGTTATACCAACATACATATACTAGTTGTCCTTTTTACAGCTTCAAACAAATCTCTTTCTAAAGATGCAATTCTCTCACATCACAGTATGTCTAAGGAAGTGTGGTATAAAACACCATCAACCACTAGTCTGCAAGGTCCTGTGTGATAATCTACTCCTCTGTCCAAAATGGAAATTTATAAAATGAACAGAAATAAATAACAAAAGCTACTTCCCTGAAAAGCACTCAGATATAAAAATGAGACAAGTGGATTCCATAATTACAATTCCACCAAGCAGTTTCAGCCCCAAAAGTTATTTATATTAGAAATAACTTATGGTGTCAGAATAGTTTAGCATTTTACAAGATCACATAACAGTAATTAAATTTACTTTTAACAGAAGCATGTAGTAAGATAAGGACAAAATTTACCAATAGGCAGAATATCTATGAGGAATGCCAAACAATAAGCATCTCTCAAACAGGGAATTAACTAGTATTGCTCTATGTGCCTTAGGGAAAATAAATCTTTCCGAAACAAATCCATCCTTGCTTTCCAATTGCACACACATAATACATCATACATACTGCTTCCTGCATTTACTGAGAACACCTGGGGATATTTATCAAACAGGTTTGACTCTTTGACTTGACAACTATGTGCACCTGAAAGTCAGCTCACTGCTAGTTCCCAGTGGGGAAATTGAGGAGGAGTGGCAAAAAGTTGGGATCGATTGTGCAGAGATCAAGCAGTAAAAAATTGTGCACAAGCTTTTGCTTACTTTGACAGCACTTTGCCTGTAAATATAAATTAAATCTGACAGGCTGCTGAAAACTTTTGACTGTTGATATTACAATCAACTGGCATATAGCTTAGCTTCATGACTCGGAATTTCAATTTACCCAAATCATTTTACTTTGATTTTTTTCCCCACACTCCAGCAGTCCTCAACTTGATATGAATTGGGACTCAGAATATTCTATTTTTTGACAGTATATGGGATTTCACAATTAGAAAGGCCCCTCTAAAATCAGCAATATTCTTAAGGAGAGGATGCCCTACTCATTCAGAAGAAAAGAGGAGCAGATGCCATGTCTAACTATGTACCATAAGCTAGGACTTCACATTAACCCTAAGCCACTAACATCAGTGGGAGGTTTGCACAAAAATCAGGGAGGATACAGTCTCTATACAAGAACTATACTTTCATTTAATAAGTACCTTATCAAATTCAGTACTTTAAGAAAATATGCTCTTCCCTTTAGGCTAGTGTTACTTCTACCCTTTATTTCTGTCTATTCCATATCTTCTCTCTCTTCCTCTCCTATTTTTGGGTGTTTCCTGTTCTTTCTATATTTCCTTCCCTAGAGACATGCCTAATTCCCACCCAAAGGGCTTCAATCCCCCCACCCCTCTTCTTGTTCCTTCTGCTAAAATAATCAAGTTAATGTTGAGACTGAAGTGCCATCATTGGGCTTTAGAGCTGGCACTCCAATGATATTAACAATGACAGTAACAGCAATGGGGGAATTTACACCTCTGAGTCTTTGTTTCAAGCTGTTTACAAACTCAGGCATAAATCATGACAGTTTACACACAGTTCATACCTTGGAAACACTAAACTACTGAAAAGTATGAACTACTGCCACCAGCTGAGCAACATTCAGCTTTGAGATGAAACTGCCCCTAAGACTGAAGAGTACGGTAGCAGTTCACTAGATCTCTCTGCTCGACGTGGGTATAGGAAATATCTGTTCAGACCAATATTAGTGCAATAGGAGTAAAAAATATGCAAGACACTTTTCAGACTGCTTGCAGCTTTGTTCCTGGCTGAGCTGATGAAAACAAGAGTAATAGAAAGATAAATAATTTTAAGAGAGCCCTTGGTGTCCAAATTCCTTAGGCAACTTTAAATCACTCAGATAGTATTTTAAAAAAGGAGATATCAAAGACTTGTTTTCATAGTTTTGCTTTTACACTTTTAAAAAGATATTCTAAAAGCCATGACGTATGTGTGTACTAGCTTTGATTTCTCCTACGTCTTAATGCAGGGGTTCTCAAACTGGGGGAGAGGAATCATTTGTTCCCAAAGTAAGAGCCTCGTACCATTATGGCATGATCTACATCAAATAGAGGAGAAAGTCACAGATTGCACAGTCACCATCTACTGACCTCACCTTGGTTCCTGTCTTCTTGGGAGTTTCGACTGCCACTTGCCAAGTGTCATTGTTCTTTCCTGTTACATTTCATGAACTACTCCAAGTTGCCAATTACCCTGCTTTCCCTTCTACAGTGTCTGGCTGAGGAAAGGATTTTATTCTACCTTTGTGAGGGCTCTATGACCACTTTGTCACTTGGCTTTCTGAAAAGTTTCCCAACTGGAACTCTAAGAGCTGGGAGCGGAACTGCCTGGACGTGCACTTTCAGCATCTAAAGCACCACAGACAACAGCTGAGACATGTAGCTCACTTTATGCCCTCAAAGGCTATGCCTACACTATAAGCTAGCTGTGCGATTTCCCTGCTCACCTACTCAAGCTACTTCTCATAAAGCCAGCACAAGTATAAATGGCAGTGTAGCTTCAGTAACACAGGCTGCAGCAGGAGAGGCACAGCTGAGTCAGCAGCCTGATTTCTGGCCAATGGGAGCTGGGCGGGGGGCAGTGCCTGTAGCAGGCAACGGCAGTGCGCGTCACGGAGCTTTCTTTTCCCTCCCCCATCCCACCCCGCCTAGGAGCCAGACTTGCTGGCTGCTTCCAGGGCACAGCACAGTGCCCCAGGACAGGCAGGCAGCCTTAGCGCCCTCCCCTTCACCCCCCGACCAGGAGCTGCTGCAGATAAGCTCCAACCCTCTCCTCCAGCCCTGAGGCTTTCCAAACCCAGAGCCTGCTCCTGTACTCCAAGCCCCCCAACCCCATCCCAGAGACCCAAGCCCTCTTGCACCCCAGTGCTGAGCCCTCACCCCACCCTGCCTGTAAAACCCTGTGTAGAGGGATCGGTGGAAAGGCGAACATGACAGAATTGTTCCATGGGATGAGGAACGCATCTCCTAGAGATGCGGTCCCGAATCCCGCTCTGGAGCAAAATAGGTGGTATTTGTGATTCTGGGTTGTGGCAAAGAAGTCTATTGATGGGGTGCCTCGGTGGGAGAAGAGGTGCTGTAGTATCGCAGGGTACAATTCCCATTTGTGCTCTGTGGAGAAGTGTCTGCTGAGTACATCGGCAGTACTGTTGTGACAGTGCGTAAGTATGAAGCGGTAATTTGTATGTGGTGTTGTACGCACCAATTCCATAACTGGATGGCCTCTGTGCATAGGGAATGCAATCTTGCTCCCCTGTCTGTTGATGTAAAACATACACGCTAAACGTCCGTTAGGATCCGGATAGATTTGCTCTTTATGAGGGGAAGAAAGCGAAAGAAGGCATCTCACTGCTCTGAGCTCTAGATTTATGTGTAGGCACCTCTCTGGCACGGACCAGCGGCCTTGTGCCATGTGTCCCATCAGATGTCCTCCCCAACCAATCAGGGAAGCGTCTGTGGTGAGCATGAGCTTTGAGGATCGTTGCTGGAATGCCCATGCAGACATTCTCTTGTCTTGTCCACCATTATAGGGAAGCTAGTACATTTGCTGGAGAAGTTAGCATTATACAGAAGCTGTGCCTGCTGGGTTTGTAGTTGGAGTTGAGCAGCCCTGAAGACATCTCATGTGAAGCCTGGAGTAATCTGACCACAAAGGTGGGGGCTGCCATGTGGCCAAGGAGCTGTAGGAAAATTCTTGCCTGTATCCTGGGATGAGTAGAGAGCATACCCAGGAGATGTGTGATAGCAAGGCATCTGTCGTGTGGGAGTGAGGCTCTAGTTTGGATTAAGTCTAGGTTGGCTCCAATGAATTCTATCTGCTGTGTAGGTGTCAAGGTGGATTTTTGGATGTTTACTTGGGGGCCTAAGCTGTGGAAGAGGGAGAGGACAAAATGGGTAGCTTGTAGCGTGGCATAACGTCGTAAGAGTTGCCCTTGACGAGGCAATCATCTAGGTAGGGCAAAAGTATGATCCCGAGTCTGCGGAGATGGGCTGCAACTATGGTCAGAGTCTTGGAGAATGCTCTCGGTGCTGTGGAGAGTCCGAAAGGGAGTATCCCATATCGAAAATATGATCCAAAATGTGTGGTCCAATTGTGAACCATAGGAAGCATCTGTCAGCTGGATGAATGGATATATGAAAATAGGCGTCTTGTAGGTCGAAGACTGTGAACCAGTCCCCTTGGTCCAGTGCAGGTATTTTTGTGCCCAGTGTGACGATCTTCAAATTCATAAGGATACAAAAATTCTTCAGTTGGCATAGGTCTAGTACAGGCCTCCATCCCCCAATCTTTTTCTGAGTCAGAAAGTAGTGGGAATAGAAGTCTTTTCCTCAATGTTGTGCTGGTACAGGTTCTATTCCACCTATCTGTAGAAGGTGAGCCACTTCTGTGCAAAGAAAGTGCTCATGAGAGAGGTCCCTGAAGAGGACTGAAGAAAAGGGAAGGGTAGGAGTGTAGGATATAAAAGGGATGGAGTAACCAGACTGAATTATTTTGAGGATCCAACAATCCTGTGTAATGTGCCGCCAGGCAAGTTGGAAAACCTAAAGGTGGTGGCCAAATGGGCAAGTAGGCGGTGGAGTCAAGGGGTGATCATGCAGACCCACAAAAATGCTTCAGAATTGTTGTTTATTTCCCGATGGGTGGGAGGTAGCTGTTTGTGCCTGGTTTTGTCTGCGCCTAGGAGGTCTAATGCGATTCCTGGTTATATCGTATGGTCTGGGCTGAGGTTAGCGATACTGTTGCGAGCCTGGCCTCTGATAATGTTGATATCATTATCTCTTGGGAAGGGATGGGTAAAGTCTTTCATGGTGTGAAGAACTTCATCTCTTTTCTTGGAAAAGAGTTTCTCTTTATCAAAGGGGAGGCCCTCCACTTTAGCCTGCAGGTCTTTGGGGATACCAGACACAGAGAGCCAGGAAGTACAGAGCAGTTGCAGTAGTGTGGGCTCCTGTGTCCACCATGTCTAGAGATGCTTGTAGGGCCGTTCTGCAGACCCAACTGGCCTTCGACAAAGACTGACAAAGTCTGCTCTCCTGTCCTCTCGGATATGGGAGGAAAAATCAAAGTTTATTGTAGTTATCAAAGTCACAGCCCACAAGTAGGGTGGAACAGTTTGCACTTCTGAATTGCAGAGTGAGGGAGATATAAATCTTGCGGCCCAAGACACCAAGGTGTTTGAGGTCCTTGTCTTGTGAGGTGAGCTGGTAGCATGGCTGTTTCGCTCTTTGTGTTGCTGCATCCACTAAGAGAGAGTTCAGTTGTGGATGAGAATAAAAATTCTACATCCTTAGCTGGAACATATCATTTACCTTCAGCCTTTTTGCAAATTGGTAAGAGAGAGGCTGGGTCTGACAAAGAGTGTCAGCTGGTTCTAGGAGTGCTTCATTTATAGGAAGCGTGATCTTTGAGGGCACAGAGGGTTGAAGGATTTTGAGGAGCCTGTCTCCTGGACCTCCTCTAAAGGGACATCTTGACTGAGGTGCCACCCTCTTGAAAAGTTCTTGGAATTGTTTAAAGTTGTCCACATTCTTTGGAGGTGGAGGCAGGAGGGCTCCATCTAGAGCAGATGGAGAGTTATGAGTCAGCGAGTCCAGGTATGGTCCATAGCCTACGTCTTCAGAGAGGGGTTCAGGCACTCTAAAAGTAGATGGAGCTGGAGATAGAGGCGCAGAAGGAGGTTGTGGTCTGGTGGAAGAAACATGAGGGTGAGTTGCAGTAGGAGCTGCCAAAGGTACCACTGAGGCCAAGGCATAGGATAGGAAAAATTAGATGCCGGCCACAGGGAGGTAAGGTAGGGAAACTGAGGCTGGTGGTTGTGAGCCGTGACCTGATGTGCAAAAGGTTCCAATGGAGGAAGAGAGGCAGGTGGGGAGAACTCCACCTGCTGCTGCATATCAGGGTCACTGTCAGTAAAGGTAGCTAGGTCAGGTGGGGAGAGTGGCTGGCCAAAGAGTGAGCCCTGTGTGTCCAGGAGCAGGGACTTCGGACCTGGCCAGAGAGTGTGAGGGAGAGGGTTTGCCATTACCGATCTCCAGAGGTCGCTGCAGAGATTTCTGTATGAGAAGCATTTTCAGCCACAGGTCCCTGTCATAAAGGGCCCTGGTTTTGAGGCTCGTACAATGGAGACACTTGGCAGGGACATGTGTCTAGCAAAGACCTGCTAAATCGACTGCAGATCGCTCTCCTATTAACTCCTGTACTCCACCTGAAAGAGAAGAGCAAGGGGAGTCGACGGGAGAGCATCTCCTGTCGACATCACGTAGTGTGGACCCCGCGGTAAGTAGCTAAACTTGAGTAACTTAGATCAATCTTCCCCCATAGTGCAGACAAGGCCAAATCATGGAGATATTCATGGGAAATAACCAAAGAGGAGGCTAGGGTAAGACACTATGGGCTTGACTACACCGGCACTTTATACTGCAATAAAGCATCCCAGAGCGCTCTACCTTACTACCCGTCCAAATGGGCAAGGCACATAGAGCGCTTTGACTCCCTGGATGGAGCGCTCCTGGGACTCCACCTTGCAAGAAGATTAACAGCTACTGCGTATTGGGTGAGACGCTGCAGCTCCAGTGTAAACGAGTAGTAACGTTACTGCGCTCTGATTAGGGGGCGTTTCCGGAGGTCAATCTCCTTACGTCAAGTGGCCTCTCTTCCCGTTGTTTTGAACTTGGCTGGAGGAATGCGGAACTGCCTGTTCAGAACTTCGTTTCAGACAGCCAGCAGCTCATCTGCAACAGGGCAAATCAACAAAGCAAACGTTTACCGAGTAAGTAGAGATGGGCAGGGGAGTTACAGGGGTCTGAATTTATAAGATAGCGTGCTGACACACTTTCTTCCTCCACATAAACACAACACACTCCACCCTATCCGCCTCATTTGAAAAGCATGTTGCAGCCACTTGAACACTGGGATAGCTGCCCGTAATGCACCACTCACAATGCCGCTGCAAGTGCCGCAAATGTGGCCATGCCAGACAGCTTGTAGCTGTCAGTGTGGACAGACTGGAGCGCTTTCCCTAGAGTGCTCTCTGAAGGCTAGTTTAACCCAAAGCACTCTACAGCTGCTAGTGTAGCCAAGCTCTAAGAAAGCTGAAAGGTTTTACGCTATTTTGCTTCAATCTTCACTAACAAGGTTAATTGTGAGCAGATGCTTAGTACAATATTAACAAGGCGGAAGGAACGGGAGTCAAAATAGATTCAGAACACATTATTGTTGTGGTTACCAGAGGAATGACCCTTTACCAGTCCCAAGCACTCTAACATTTGCTCAAGTGAGCTGTCCCTTGCCTTGAGGAGCCAGTGCCAGAAAGTGAGCAAGACAAAGGTGCAGTGAACAAGGATGGGAGAACGAAGAGAAAAGTATCTTCTAAGCAAATTAGCGTAAAGATAGAGTAAAAAAGGATTACTGAGCAGTGAGAAGCCAACATGAAAGAATAAACAAGATTAGAGGAAAAAGTACGAAGTCAATTATTAAAATACTAAGGAAAAAGATTTTTTAAAAAGAAAATTTTACTCTGTACGAATAAACTAGGTATATAGAAGAGCTCCATTCCAAGAAGCAGGAACTCCACTACTCTTTCTTTCCCTTGGAGACTGGTGGGGGAATTACTCTTAACCCACTGTTATGTCTTGGTCCCTTCCGAATGCATTTCATTTCCCCCTGTGCATTTCAGTGCCTTATGTTAGTGCCTACCAGCCAAAGCATATTGAGAATACAATGGGCTTCTTGCTAATGGGCAGTAACTTGCCAAGTCCTTTAAAGGTCCAGGTACAGATGACTTTCTGGACTGTCCTTGTCTGGATATTCTTTAGAGCATTTCATTACACTCTGTGGTCCTGGCACAAAGCAGTTTGCAGGGTCAGGACCTATGTGAGAGTATTCCTGCAAACAAAGATAATGGGTATCTTCCATAAGGCTTAACACAGAAGCAGGGTTCAGCCTATATCATTCTCATTGCAGGAGCAAGCTCTTTAGACTCTCACAGGGTGTGAATTACCAGAGCATTCTGTATCCTGCTAAACACCTGGCTGTAATGGGATGTGAAAAGGCACCAGGTATTAGCTACTTAAAAATTAACAGTTTTACTGAAAGTGGAACTTGTCTTGGATTGGATTTCTGAAATCAGATAACGTATGTGATGAATTTTCTCCTGTCAAGACGGCAGATTTGTTTAATACTTCTCAACTGCAATAGGAGAGCATTTTTTTAAATGATTTACTCTATGTAGCGATTGCAGGTATTTTGTCGTACAAATTTTTCTTTAGAAAAATCAGTCCAGTGAAAACCCAACAGGCCAAAAGCATGGCACTCTATTAGAAATCACCCTAGTCATCAGCTGCTTTCAGTTTCTGGAAGACAAAAACATTTGATATAAAGCATTAACTGATTAGTTCAATTAAGATAACAATAGCATAGTATTGCCAAAATAAGTTTCCTATATTCTTCTGACAATGGGGAAGAGTATGCCTGTTTGGGTCACTACAGAAATGCTGGATAAAATTGATGTTTTGAGGGGAATATTGTATTCAAGTCAAGAATACCAGCAATATTTTAGTTCTGGGGAAGTTCACCATTTTATTCCATAATATGACCAAACGAAGTTTAAAAATTCTTTGTATAACTCATTGTTTCACAGTATTTGATGAGCAACATAACTATCCTCTACTCTCATTTCCTGTAAGGATGTAGCTTTCCTTCGAAGTAGTCTTGGATCAAAACAGATCATTACAATCCTATATTGAAATATCATACTTCAAAAAAATACAAGTAAAAATTTTTGATTCTCAGCCCATTCATTATTATCCTTTTACAGTACAAGATCAATGGTCATTGCTGTGCCTTGCCAATATTTATAACTTGAAAGGGGTTTTAAAGGATTTACAAGTGATTTTTCTACTTTGATATTTCAGGATCTCAGAAATAAAGTCTATTTATGATTCAACAAATACTCAAGTTGTAAGCAATGACCAAGCCTTTCTTTACAGTTTTCCCTCCTACTAAATGTTTTGCTTTTGTAATAAAAAGCATCTTCTCCAAGTATGCCCAGGTGCTGAGAAGGCAGATTTTAGAAATATGCTACTTATGCTACCTGGCAAAGAGGATAGAGAGAGAATGAGAAATGTCTCTTCTTCCATCTCCCCTCACTTCTGCATCTTTGTTTCTGTGATATCAAGCTTCTTTGTCCTTCCAGTAGCAGCTTAGTCTCAGTTAGGTCCTCTCAGATGCAGGAAATTCTGTGGTGTTGCTCTTTGACCAGCAGAAGTCTTCAGTCTCATCTCCCTCTTCTCTCTCCAGTGACACAAAACAAAATAGTTGGGATGCAGCAATGTTTCCCCTCCACTGACACACTGCCCATGTGAAGTGGTAATACTTTTCATTGGGGGAAGCAAATAAAGGAGAATCATAGAGCTCAAGGAAAGATGAAGAAAAAATATGGAATTTGAGTTGCATTAACAGTACAGAAGTGATTTGTCCTGAAGCTCACAGAACACCAGGAAGCTTTGGGATTTAGAACATGCTCCTACTCACACAACTGGATAGGGGAAAGATAGTGATGCATCATTACTGAAGCACAATGCATGCAAATATGGTCCAACTTCCTTGAAGGACAGTTGTGGGGCAAGAAGGCCTGACTAACACCCTGGGCCTTTGGTCAAGACTACACTAATTGTAACTATTTGATATAAGATGTGGTTCCATGTTAGAACATATAGTTATAAACAAACCATAAAAAACATAGGTTAGAAACATTGCTAGGAAAGTGTCTACCCACGCTGCTCTGGAGAAGAGATGATGTATATTTAATCACATTGAGACACATACATCTCTACCTCAGTTCTAGACACACTAGTTAGTGCAGAGTCAAATAATGGGCCTCACTGTTGTGCTCTTATTGGGGCCCAGGCTTCTAAACCATGCAAAAATGTGTGTCTAACCCCTGGATTCTGTCAAAATGTGATCGGACCTGTGAACACTATCAGCAAAATGTACAGTTGTATTGTGCTCCATGGTTTATGTCAATGAAGTTTATAAACTATAGTGAGGCTAAAAGGGCAGGACACAAGGTGGTTGCCCTGACAAAGTTTATAACTTCCATTTTAAGCTTTGCCTCCATGGTAAAGGAGAGGGGAGATGGAGTATCTGTGTGTATCCCCCCTGCTCTTCAGGTAGCATGTAACTAGCAGATTTCATCTGCCCTTCCTTCCCCCATTTCAATCACTAAGTCATGTAATAATCTAAGGGAGTCTAGATCCACTCAGTGCAATTTGACTGCTCTGCCCTTCAAAGCGTGTCCTGCACACTGCACTAGTTGTCCATGAACAATCAGTTGTTGATGAAACATGCTGGACATGCTGACAAAATTTAGTAGGAGTTTAACTACAGGAGAACTGGTGAGATGAAAGTAGAAACAAATTTAGGCTGAACATCAGGAAAAGCTTCCTGTGAGTGACATGTACCAAGATGCTAAATTCCCTCCCTGAGGAAGCAGCATAAACTCAATACCTGAGGGATTATGTCCAGTCTAAACCTGAAACATTAGAAAATGTACAGTAAGGAACAATCCTGCATTGTTAGAAGCTCCAGATAAGAAAAATAATAATAAAACCAGGAAGAGTCTTTGCAACAAGTCCTAAAAATCATCAACCAAGCTCTCGTTAACTGAAGTGGAATACTAGTTCCAGAGTGCCACAGCTACAGACCATTTGCTGAAGACACCCTTCTATCAGCCTACTCACATTTAGTTTAAATGGTCTTATCTGCCATAGTAGCACATGTACAGAAGAGGCAGCCCTCAGACAGGAACCAAAATCATTTAGGATTCTATACATCAAACCCAGAAGTAGTCAGAGCAGATTACAGAGCACCAATGTAACTTGCTCCATACACAAACCAGCATTTAGTCAACAGACTGCTACTTTCTTCATTAGTTGCAACTTCTGAATGGCTTGAAGGTATAGCATCACACACACTATGGTGGCATAACACCACTCTTGGCTATGTTGGATTATTTTCAGTTCATACATAGAACTAAAATTTTCAAGCACATGTGCACTGAAACACCAAATAAAAGAAACGAAGGTTCCACTCTTTTGCTGTCACCTTCTCCTTCGTGTGTAAGCAATGATCTTATAAATATTACAAGAAGTCAGCAATAAACTGAATGTGGAGCAAGGATGTTTGACTTTATCGTCTGCTGATCTCTATCCAATCAGCCAACTATGCAAAATGTGGTCAGTAGGTCATAAGAGGGTAAAAATGATTAGGTTTTCATTGCTACCAAATTAACCCTAATAGGATTTAGATCTACCACTGCTCAGTGAATCACCCCAGAACAGTTTAATATTGAACCCTATGCTATGGAGACAGTCACATCAGCTTATTTCCTCTTTTTATATATTACAGTTGTGAGTTCAAAGAAAAACAGTCACAACCAGACAGGTAGAAAACTGAGAAAAAGATTAAAAATTATTAAAAAGTATCTAACAGTAGAAGAAAGTCATATATAAAGTCACGGCAGGCAGGCAATGAACTAGGCTAGTTAGATACTCACAATAATCAATACTTTGGTATATTAATTCAAAAATGTCAGAAGAAAATTAATATTGAAAAGTTATGCATTCAAGAGTCAGGAAACTCTAAATGTAAGTACACCCACACCCTTCATCTGCGGTCCTTGTACATGTACTTAACAATGTAATCTTGTAACAACATATATTTCCACAAAACCCCTGCCTTGCTCTGTGGACAGCCTGGACAGTGAAAGGATGCATCTGAGCAACATTTATTTTTATACTCGCTGTTCGAAGAATGGACTGCTGTCTCATTCACCACAAACAAGTGAAATGACAGTCTAAATCTGTGTTCAGTTACTCCAGTGTAAATTCAGACCAAGTACACTAACTTCAACTGAGGCAGTAATTGCCAATGGATTTGATCCTAACAAGGCACATGACCTTATTCACTGCACGAGTTTGCCTCATTCAGTGCACACTGATCAACCTGCACACTGAGGACATGATTTAAAATTCACTTAAGTCAGTGGTAGTCTTCCCACTGATTTCTGTAGGCAATGATTTTGTAAAAGTAATAGTAGATCATCCTGGGAGAGATTTATCATAATGTATGCGTTCGGGGAGTAGTGGTATGACTGATATGTCAAAACTTAACTTTGGCGTGTATGCTGAATTATGAGTGCATCACATTATTTTAAGGAGTTCACAATTAATGGCATCTGCTTAAAAAACTGAAAGAAAAGAAATTCCATAATGTGAACCTATCTGATAGTTCAGCACACAGAAGGACGCATTTTATCTGCACCTTCAAAAGATTGTATAAAAAAGAAAAGGGGTAAAATTTTTTAAAAAGGATAAGCAGTATTTAAAGTTCAGTTATACTTTCTTCTAAAAACAAACTTCTGAGGTTTTGTATTTTGCCCTTTGCTATCTTAAATTTCATTGCTCCAAGACGTGGAATGCAAGTGGTTTACCCGATGCATATGTTTAAAACACTGGCAGCTAACTTAGCTTAAATTTGCAGATACACAGTCATTTTTACACCATTCTAATGGTACTATGTATGTACATGTAATAAAGTTGAATGGAATTTTGTAGCATCACGTAGAGTATATTTAATTCCATAAATGTCTTTACTGCTCTGCGTGGAAACCTACCTCTAAATATTAAAGTGTCAAAACTAAACCAGCTAAGCAAATAATACTCTAAGATTAAGATGAATCAAACGCAGAAGAAAATTATATTTTTATAGTAATGAACAATGAATACAAATAAAAAAGAAATAACTGAGCAAATAACCATCACAGCAAAATAGAAACTTCCAAATTGAAGTTAATGCCTTTCGATTTAGGGAAGTAAACTAGAAAAAATAATGGACTACTTTAAGGAGGTCTGTACAAGATCATTTTAACTCCAACAAGCTGGTTCTAAAAATCCAGAATACAAATGCAGTAAATTAATTTCTATCCAATCAAGTACTTTATAAATATAATAAAAGTACACAATTTAAGAAAAATCTATAATAATTAAAAATAGGGAAGTGTAAAGAATCCAGCTAATGGAGCAATTCTCAAATTAAGACTGCATCTTGGAAAGTGGTGAAAAACCCTGTCTCCAACCATAATGCTTTCTAATAGCAGGAAATAAATCCAAGATTCATGGTTTCCAAATGATTTTTAACCAACTGGACACAAAAGAAACTTTTTACAATCCTCCTTCCATCTTACACATCTGTTTGTGAAGTATTTTACTGTAACTTGAACTGTGACTCTGTTTTTGGATAATAGTAAAATTGGGACAGTAGAAAAAGCTAGAGGACAAAACCAAACTGCAAAGAGTCTTACACAGATGAATGTGTATGAATTGCAACTTCCTGAGAGAGGAAATAAATACCAAGAGGGATTGGGGAGAGGGGAGAACCAAACCAGGCAGCCAAAGTGTTTTCCTCTTCTCTCACTATTGTGTTTTGCATGCAAAAAAGCATTTCAGTTGGCACAGAGAAGATATAGGATTGGGAACTGAAACACCCAGAGAGGAGTTCTATTTTAAAAAGTTGTCCACAATGTTAAATAAATACTTTGACAGTACAGTTTTAGAGGAAAGCAACTGCCCACTGGCAATCTATTTCCAGATAGTGGTCCAACAGTAAAAGCACATAAATAGGATCTTTGTCAAGTACTTGGACATCTAACATTTTTATGTCTCTTTGGGTGAAAAAGGAACACTCAAGTGAGAGGAACAAACAGCTGAATTTGCAACAAAAATTAACACAGATGCCTATCCCTTCCCAATTCTCCAGGGAATTCTAAAGTCATAGTAAGTTCAGTTCCATTCACTTCATGATTGTGATGTGATACTGGCATCTGAAAAAAACTTCATCTCAACTTATTCACATAGTACAATAATAATTCTCAGTTAACAAGGTGACAGCTCACTATTAGATGTTCGAGTCTCTCTAATAATAAGTTAAACCATTTTCTTCAATTTACATATGTTTCCAGAAAGCTGTAGACTTTCAATGTCCTTTCTATAAAGTCAGACAAATTAGTCAAACTGGATTAAACTAGATAGATGGAAAGTAGTCCACTATTTACACAAAAACATTTAAGGGTGGAATCTTGGCCCTATTGAAATCTGTGGCAAAACTCTCAGACTTCAATGGGGACAAAATTTCACCCTAAGACTGGAGCTGCTTTATATAAGCAACTGTGAAGGAATATAATGTCACAGTTTTAATAACTACACTTGAGACTTGTGGTATCCTAACTAAACTATAGCGTTTTCAACATCCATTCACATGTATCTTGGAGACTCTTCAGGTACCTTTTGATGGAAATTCAAATCAGGAAAAAAGTAAATTTATGCCACAAATCAACAACATACACTCTCCAAAACAAGATCACACAAAAGTATGGTCTTTCAGTATGTGACCGTGGAAAGTGAAGACACTTTTTTTTACTGGTAAGAACAAAATGGCTTTTCTGCAGCATATTCCTGCACCGATTTCAAAAGGCAATATAATACACCTTTCTAAAAAGAGGGATCTTCTCTGAAAATCTCTCAATTCATTCTGCTTGCTGAGTCATGAAAACGTGACGCTAATACGGAGTTCTAAAAAAGATAGGTTCTACCCTTCACTCAGTAAGAAGTTACTATCCCTATGAACATCTGCTTTCTCTGCAAAGTTGAAGTCCTAAAAAGAGAAACTATTTGCACTTTCAATAAACCTGAGATGTTCCAGGTCTTATCATTAAGCTATGGTCAACACACAATTTTATTTCTTGCTTCAGATGAAAAAGTCAGGTCATGTTGAGCACAAACTCCACCAAATCCTCAAGAGAACTGCATGGAACTGAAAGATGAGCCACAGACTATGCTTGCAACTTAAATGGCACATTTGGCTGAGCATAAGGCCAAAAGATAAACCTTGACTGACAGAAAAAACAAAGCAGCAAAATGGAAAACTGAAATCAAAGGGCTGGCTTCATCTTTTACAATACAGTAGATACAAAAAGG